>CAMRHE010000311.1:0-1200000 GCA_947044405.1 Leptodactylus fallax | reverse complement strand
GAGAGAAAAGAGCCTCCCCCTTCCCTCACTGTGAAGATGTGTTGCTTATCTATGGGCTTCCCTGGTAACAAAGGAGTGAACTGCAAATTAGATAGTGGCAGGAATTTTAAGTTCCAGGATAAATTGATATTTCTAAACTTAACATAAACACCCTCGCCTACTTTCTAAATTACTTCGTGTTAAAAAAATCAATATTTGCTTAGATCAGTGAGGCGGTCATTTTTCGTTTTTCCGATGATCACCTAACTTAAACACCACACCCCTTTTCGTACAAGTCGTAAAAGTGTCTAAAACGCCCTGGTGTGGCACACCGTACAAAAATTCTTAGTTGCCCATAGCAACCAATTGCAGAGCATCTTTCCTTTTTCAGGAAAAAATTACAAAGCTGCACTGTGGTTTATTGCTATTGCCAACTAAGGCTAAAAAAAAAAAAAAAAATTAGACATGGTAATAAATCTGCCCCACTGACAGATATTCCCTGCATCAGTGAAGAATTAACCTCATTCACGAGGAGGCACACGTCTCCTCATAAATCAGACACACCTTCCGTCACTTACAAAAAAACCACCGCACTCACCACAATGAACATTGCAGTTGGTATTTATTAGTGGTGAGGATACGTAACTTCATGATAATTAGGCACCAGTGCACATTAACAGTGCCGACAGATCCATCATAGTCAAGGTTTTGGTCAACTCGTTGACCTTCATCAGCAAGGGTCAGAGTCAGTATTATCTTGCATCAGCGATGCCAGACTCCCGACTCTGACGAGACCCCAGCGTATAATAAGCGGAGGGTCAGGGGAGATGAGGAAACATGAAAAACAGTGTTAGGCTAGGTTCACATCTGCCAAGTGGACACCCCCGAACGGAAACCTAATCCGCTTAAAAAAGCGGTTACCCGCGGACCCCATAGACTATAATGGGGTCTGCTCGGTTTCCGTCCAAAAAGGGTGAAAAATGTGAGGAGGGGAACGGAATCACCTTATGGAGAGCCAACGCTGTTGTGAACCCGGCCTAACTCCTCTCTCTGCGCTTGGCGCTTCTGTCTGACGTCACGTGGCATCACCACAGGTTGAGGCTGTCTTAGATTTCAGGGATCATTTAAAGGGGTATTCCCATGAACATAACCATATCTATATTTTTAGATAATGGAAAGTTAAACATTTTTTTAAATATGAGTCGTTAAAAATTCTGCAGAGTTTTAATGATTTTCTCTAACCATCCTAGTGCTGACAGTCTGCTGTCTAGATCGGTTGCCAATGGATACGGCCACAAATGCAGAAACTTTCTATGGTCTGGGACTTGTCAAAAACTTGTCCTTATTGTAGCTGGGTTATCAGGCAGGGACACTACATGTATGAGAAGATATCCCGGCCACAATAAGGGCATCATGACTGATATTCTGACTTTAGAAAGGTCCTGTATTCATAGTTGTATCCAATGGCAACCGATCTAGAGACAAGACTGTCACCACAAGATATTTAGCGAAAATCTTTAAAACTCTGCAAGATTTTTAATTACTTATATTTGCAAAAATGTTTAACGTTTAATTGGCAACCATTTTTAAATTTGTAATGTTCGTGGGAATACCCCTTTAAGCCAATAAAATTGCATAAATTATCATAAATCTGGTGGGAGCTTTGGCCCTGCCCACACCATGCCGCCCTTTCCATAAAAGTGAAGAGGGAGGCACAAAGCAAAACAAAAAACAGTTGCTAATTTTTGCGCAATAAAATTAACCTGCCCACTGATGGTGATTTTATTTTTTTTTTATTTTTTTTTGTGTGTGTGTGTCCTTTTGTCATCCACCAGGGACTAGTTTTGTGAATCCCTCAAACTTCAGTCTATTGAAGTATCTGTGAAAACACACAAACGGCCTCGAGAAATTATACCGTTTGGCTACAAAATTACTAAAGAAAGTCAATGACTTAAGATTTACTCAAAAGTCTGAAACTACTTCTATTCAAGGTCAGTGCACATAGAAGCACGACCTGAATTAAGAAGCATGAAATCTGGAGCCTTGAGCTATGAAAATAGTTAATAGAAAAAAAAGATGAAAGGTTGTTCCAAGTATCGTACTTTGTAGCCCTAAGGTCGGGATGTTTGTACAGTGTCAGCTGGTGCCTTCAGATTAAGCCTAAATTCACACAGTGAATATCGGGTGTTTTGGGGGTTTTTTTTTTATGGGGGCTATTCACATGACCGATATTTGGATGGTTTGTCACGGACCATCAAACTATAGGTCATGGTCTATTTTTGTCCCTCCATACATGGGCGTTTTGCATCATGGTTGTGTGAATTTAGGCCTAGCCTGGTAGATCCACAATCCAGCATACCGCAGACATCTCTCGAGGCAACATCCTGTCCTACTTGGTCACCCCATGTCCTCCTTTGTGTAAATTTTAGATGAAGTTTATGTATTCTTATAGAATTTTGGTGATGTTGGGATAAAAATGTCAAGTATCCTTCAGAACTATTATTTCATTTAATATGAACCCCCCCCCCCCAAAAAAAAAAAAAAAAAAAAAAAAAGACCATTCTTGTTTCATGAACTATTTTAGGGCAGGATTCTATTGAGCCTCACTGAATTGTATAGACGCAGGTGGATTGTGGATAAAATACCTGGAAACAGGAAATAAACCGCTTACATTCCTCAAACAGGAAGTGGAATTGTGGGTAGTCTTGTCGGTAACCACTATTCCTATCAGTCATTTAAAGGGGTTTAGTTTAGTATGGTCAGACCCCCACCAATCTGCAGTTTGTCTCTTATCTTATCCCTTTAAGGTGTTGGACATATTGAGGCAGACTTATGGTTTCTATGCCAGATTTCAAGCACAAGTCACAAACCTCATGAAGGCGAAAGTGGTGTGGGAGATTCACAATATTTAATATCGATTACTAGTGCAAATGATCATTGAAATCTATTTCTGCAACAAGCTAGATTTCAGCCCGACAGAGGAGCCACCTCGCTTATGAAGAGGCATGTATCTCCTCATAAATGGGGCAGCTGTTCTGCCAGCGCATGGTATGTGAAGACTGGCAGCGTCCTGGCTCTGTACAATTTCTCAACGTTGATGTTGACACAAGATCTATGGGAAATTCTTTATTGGCCCCAAAAGTGCAGCAGTAAACGGTTGTATAATGAATCTGTAAAGGGATTTTTGCAGCTCTGAGAGCAGGATTATAATAGAGTTATATAATAGAGGAGAGAAGCTGAGCTCTGTGATATATAGGGTTATATAATAGGAGAGAAGCTGAGCTCTGTGATATATAGGTTATATGATAGAGAGAAGCTGAGCTCTGTGATATATAGGGTTATATAATAGGAGAGAAGCTGAGCTCTGTGATATATAGGGTTATATGATAGAGAGAAGCTGAGCTCTGTGATATATAGGATTATATGATACAGGAGAGAAGCTGACCTCTGTGATATATAGGGTTATATGGTAGAGGAGAGAAGCTGAGCTCTGTGATATATAGGATTATATGATACAGGAGAGAAGCTGAGCTCTGTGATATATAGGTTTATATAATAGGAGAGAAGCTGAGCTCTGTGATATATAGGGTTATATAATAGGAGAGAAGCTGAGCTCTGTGATATATAGGATTATATGATAGAGGAGAGAAGCTGAGCTCTGTGATATATAGGGTTATATAATAGAGGAGAGAAGCTGAGCTCTGTGATATATAGGGTTATATGATAGAAGGAGAGAAGCTGAGCTCTGTGATATATAGGTTATATGATAGAGGAGAGAAGCTGAGCTCTGTGATATATAGGATTATATGATAGAGGAGAGAAGCTGAGCTGTGTGATATATAGGGTTATATGAGAGAGGAGAGACGCTGAGCTCTGTGATATATAGGGTTATATGATAGAGGAGAGAAGCTGAGCTCTGTGATATATAGGTTATATGATAGAGGAAAGAAGCTGAGCTCTATGATATATAGGGTTATATGATAGAGGAAAGAAGCTGAGCTCTATGATATATAGGGTTATATGGTAGAGGAGAGAAGCTGAGCTCTGTGATATATAGGGTTATATGATAGAGGAGAGAAGCTGAGCTCTGTGATATATAGGGTTATATGATAGAGGAGAGAAGCTGAGCTCTGTGATATATAGGGTTATATGATGGAGGGAGAGAAGCTGAGCTCTGTGATATATATAGGGTTATATGATAGAGGGAGAGAAGCTGAGCTCTGTGATATATAGGGTTATATGATAGAGGGAGAGAAGCTGAGCTCTGTGAGATATAGGGTTATATGATAGAGGAGAGAAGCTGAGCTCTGTGATATATAGGGTTATATGATAGAGGAGAGAAGCTGAGCTCTGTGATATATAGGGTTATATGATAGAGGAGAGAGGCTGAGCTCTGTGATATATAGGGTTATATGATAGAGGAGAGAAGCTGAGCTCTGTGATATATAGGGTTATATAATAGAGGAGAGAAGCTGAGCGGTGTGATATATAGGGTTATATGATAGAGGAGAGAAGCTGAGCTCTGTGATATATAGGGTTATATGATAGAGGAGAGAAGCTGAGCTCTGTGATATATAGGTTATATGGTAGAGGAGAGAAGCTGAGCCCTGTGATATATAGGATTATATGGTAGAGGGAGAGAAGCTGAGCCCTGTGATATATAGGTTATATGGTAGAGGGAGAGAAGCTGAGCCCTGTGATATATAGGTTATATGGTAGAGGAGAGAAGCTGAGCTCTGTGATATATAGGGTTATATGATAGAGGAGAGAAGCTGAGCTCTGTGATATATAGGGTTATATGGATAGAGGAGAGAAGCTGAGCTCTGTGATATATAGGGTTATATGATAGAGGAGAGAAGCTGAGCTCTGTGATATATAGGTTATATGGATAGAGGAGAGAAGCTGAGCTCTGTGATATATAGGGTTATATAATAGGAGAGAAGCTGAGCCCTGTGATATATAGGTATATATGATAGAGGGAGAGAAGCTGAGCTCTGTGATATATAGGGTTATATGATAGAGGAGAGAAGCTGAGCTCTGTGATATATAGGGTTATATGATAGAGGAGAGAAGCTGAGCTCTGTGATATATAGGGTTATATGATAGAGGGAGAGAAGCTGAGCTCTGTGATATATAGGTTATATGGTAGAGGAGAGAAGCTGAGCTCTGTGATATATAGGGTTATATGATACAGGAGAGAAGCTGAGCTCTGATATATAGGGTTATATGATAGAGGAGAGAAGCTGAGCTCTGTGATATATAGGGTTATATGATAGAGGAGAGAAGCTGAGCTATGTGATATATAGGGTTATATGATAGAGTGATAGAAGCTGAGCTCTGTGATATATAGGGTTATATGATAGAGTGATAGAAGCTGAGCTCTATCAGGGCAGCAGAGGTGACTGACAGGTTCACTTCAGGAGACAGCAGTGACTAGGGATGACATCATCAGTTGTCAGTGCTGCAGTTACCTCCCTACAGGGTCACATACACAGCACTACAATAATACGTGCATGCCATAGAATGTCATCCGGATAGAAGATTCACTAAAGATGATATGGCACTTCAACGACTCTTCATGATTTCTCTGTTTTTATTGTGGGAGTACTGAGTCAGACCCCGATGGCAGACACATTTTATGGTCTATTCATGAAAACCTGCAATGATCACATTTCCTTACAAACGCATTAAAATAATTGAAAGCATGACTATAGGATGAAAAAGTAATAGGAAACCCTAATACGCATACATATATATACTTGTGCTTCTCCTTCCTGCTGAATTCACTCCTGGCGTTTTTTTTGTTTTTGTTTTTTTGTGTGGTTGACCTGATGGACGCTGTTGCTAAGCCTTGATCTTAAGTCTGTACACCACAAAGGCATTGGACCGGCTTGGTTGGCCTTTCTGCTAGTCTGTCTTGAGATATTGGGAGCCCACTTTCTTCTCATGATGAAGCTCCTCTACTCTTCCCTGTGTGCAGTTTTTATTCTACGCCATGCCTCCTCCCAGCCCATATGCTTCAGGAGTGGTACTAGGTAGGGTTGATCCTTGTTGCCTCTTTTATTAGTCCTATGCATAGAGCCGATAGCTGCTCTTATTTGCCTGAATACTGATATTGATGGTGTGAATATTTGTGACAGGGAGTTAAAGGGAATCTTTCAGGGCAATTTGGGACACTAAACCACCCACACGTCCATATGGACCTGGGGTTTAGTGTCCCAAATCACCCTATTATAACGCAATCCATGGCCACATTAAAAATAAAAAAGCTTTATACTCCCCCCTGCCGCTGTACTCCCCGCACCTGCGCAGTTCTTCAATGAAGCCAGAGGAGTACACCTCGGCTTCAGTGCACATGCCCCGCAATTACGTAGTGAAGCCGGGGTGTCCATCTTTGGCTTCACTGAAGAACAGCGCAGGCGCCAGGAGGCGTGCCTCATGAATAAGCCGGACCGATCTCACCAAACAGCATAGATCAGACCCTTCTCTAGGTAAGTATAAAGGTTTTTTATTTTTAATGCGCCTGCGGATTGCATTACAACAGGGCGATTTGGGACACTAAACCCCAGGTCTATAAGGATCTGTGGGTGGTTTAGTGTCTCAGATTGACCTGACAGATTCCCTTTAAAGCCTTCGCTCTTTGCAGACTACATCCTACTTGCACACCTTTCTCCTAGATTTCACCCTACTCCAGGTGTTTGGCTGCCTTCCTGGGTACAAGTTCAGTTCCACTAGCACAGAGAATTATTCCCTGAACATTTTAGAGACTGTCCAGAATTAGCTGAAGGGTAACACGTCCCTTAAATACTTTGGGATTGATTTGACCACTACCTCTGCTGTTTACTCGCACAACTTTCCTGTCTTACCGTCACAAAGGTCGGGTGGTCGGACCTTATATTCTCTCTGTTTGGCCAAATATCTGCTATCAAATTGGCAATACTGCCTAAACGGCTCTTCCTCTTTGATACCCTGCCGGTCCTGACCCCCCTCAGTGACTCTAGGGTACCTCTGTCTACCCTTTTCAAATTTATCTATGCTCAGAAAAGTTCCCTAATAATCCCCTTCAACCCTCCTGTCAACTGCTTGGTCTCATAGCATTTACTAGGATATTTGTTGTGGGTATACACTCCTATAAGAATAGGTGTAAGTTATTGCCCCACTGGTACCACACCCCAAAGCTCCCACTGCTCTAATATGGTCACCCCTGTGTGCTGCTGGGGTGTGGTTCCTCAGGGGGATTCCTTATTTGTCATATTCTGGACTTTCCTGCTATACAGTCCATTTTGGCTATAGGTTTGTAACCTTATTGGATGAGTTCTGGACTTGGACACTCCTCTTGGCTTGTGATTCTATATGTTCAACCTACACTCGCACCCAGTAAGGAAAAAGTCCCTAAAATTGATACTCCATTTTCTCATGGTGGCTAAATGCCTTTTTGCCTACCATTGAAACCCACCACTGCTACCACTTGGACATGTACTCTAGGTTTAGAGAGGTTAAAAACATGGAGGACTTTACTGCTGCCATCCAGGATAGCGTGGAACTGTTCCAGTGGTCCCCCATGAGATACTTATTCCATAACTCATCAGATATAGATGACTTTCTTTAACGGACGGTTCTTGTTTGTCCTCTGGACTAGACCTGTCCTAAGGCTTTATCAATTTTGGATCTGTTGGAGTCCAACACTTGGCACTTGATCAGCTATTCTCAGCAGCTGATACAGGGACTAGAGCAGGAAACAGACAGTGCTATTCTGTCTAGTGGCCAAACCAGATTACTGCAGATTAAGTCCTGTTCTCTGAAGGTGTGTGTGTGTGTTTTGTGTTTTTTAATTAACTTAATGTCACTAGATTGTATAAACAAGTACTGTGTCCTTCAATTTTCAATCCAACCACTGAGGCTGGATTCACATCTACGCTTGCATCCCGTTTAGGGATTCTGTCCCCCATTCTGCTTGAAAAATGTGGAGAGAATAGTCCTGCAAGCAGGACTTTTGTCTCCATTTTTTGGGCAGAATGGTGGACCCCATTATAGTCTATGGGGTTCGCGGGTTGCTGCTTTTTAATCGGATTGGGTTTCCGTTTAGAATGGATACCCGAGTGCAGGTTTGAACCTAGCGTAAGTCTAATGATATGCTGACGCTTGCCAATTCTTTACAGCAGTCACCTCACTTACATCACAGACTGGATCACTATTGAAGATAACACCACCATCGTTATGTCCACTACTGTACATCAACTACAATAGATGATGTCACCCTGCACAAAGCAGTCTAGAAAACTCTCCCATAGACCTCAATGAGTCTTCTCCAGTCTGTTGCTACCTAGGATCATAACTGTGCTGTAAAGGATATCACTAAATGCTGTTAACAGAGCAGAGGAGATGCTCAGGCAAGATGGCCGCCCCCATGTACATGTACAGAAAATAGAATTTAAAAAAAATCAGAAAATAAACACTTTAGAAAAAGGAATATAATTCACTATCTGGTTTTAACAAGCAAATTAAAAAATTGGAGATAAATTCCCTTTAAATGGGAGCTAATCTACAGTGACTCAGTTCAGCCACTACGCAGAGAACGGCACTGTCTGCTTCCTGTTCATTCTCTATGGACCAGCTGCCAAGGCAGGAGTTGGATAGTCACTGATCAGATATTGATGACCGATCCTTAGGCTAGGTGATCGATATTTTTAGCATTGGAGGGGGAGGAAGCACCTGTCAGTGAGGCCTGTTACTGCTAGCTCGATGCCCTCAGTAGGTACTGCAGGGGGCATCCTGTCTTCCTTGTCCCTGTCTTGCACCGCATTACTTGCTATGGTCCTCCTGTACGGCCGCCATGCTATCTTATGTGTATTCTACTAGAGCCTGCTTTATCTCCGTCCTATATTTCAGTTCCTGCTTGTCCTCAGCCTCAGGCATTTTCTGCATCAACATCTGTTGCAGGGCTTTAGTGCCGTTACCACATGAAAGATCCTTAATTATTAACCCCGTGCGGGCATAAGAGGTGCAAGTAGCGTCTCCATAGAGCCGATGAGAGCCGAGAACCCTATAGAGTTAATTTGGAGAAATGTGATTTATTCATAAAGCCGGTGGAGTTACACGGTACAATAATGAAGTGCGGGGAGCGCAGGCGCTGCTAGATTTGTTATGCATAGCTGACTATCTCCATGTGTTTCTCTGACCGTCTGCTCTTCCTAGAATTGCTGAAAAGGCATCGAAACTAGGGCACAAGTCTTGTGGGTTTTGCTGTGTTTTAGAAGGACAGATGAAGTAATGTATGTGTTAATATATGCGGGCGCTCCAGTAAAGCTCTACCATGATACCGTGTTTCCCCGAAAATAAGACACCCCCGAAAGTAAGGCATAGGAGAGGTTTCGGAGAATTGCCTAATATAAGGCATCCCCCGAAAGTAAGGCGTATGTTCCCGAACAGAACATACTGTATGTGAGGCCGCGGGCCGAACCCCACAATCTCTGCTATCATTATACTCCGGGGTCTTTTCAGACCCCGGAGTATAATAATCGGCGGCCCAGGGGAGGTGAGCGAACATAAAAAACTATGTGCTTACCTGTCCTACGCTTCTCCAGGCTTCGGGCCTGTTTGGTCACGTCAGCGGACGTCATTTTGCGTCGCGACGCCGGCCGGATCACGTGACGCGGCCTGGTCTAACAGTGAAGAAGACCGGAGTAGCGCACGGGCATGCACCGGAGCGAGGAACAGGTAAGCAACGTTGTTTTTTTATGTTTCTATCCTCTCCTGGGTCTCCGATCATTATACTCTGGGGTCTGAAAAGACCCCACAGTATAATAATTGTTCATGGGTGGTCCACTATGGGGCAAACTACTGTGTGCAGGGGCCACTATGGGGAATGATACTGTGTGCAGGGGCCACTATGGCGAATGATACTGTGTGCAGGGGCCACTATGGGGCATGAGACTGTGTGCAGGGGCCACTATGGGGAATGATACTGTGTGCAGGGGCCACTATGGGATATGATACTGTGTGCAAGGGCCACTATGGGGCATGATACTGTGTGGAGGGGCCACTATGGGGCATGATACTGTGTGCAGGGGCCACTATGGGGCATGATACTGTGTTCAGGGGCCACTGTGGGACATGATACTGTGTGCAGGGGCCACTATGGGACATGATACTGTGTGCAGGGAAATTAATGGTTTGGATTGTTATGATGATGTCCTAGAAGATGATGAAATAACTGTCATTGAATAAATTTTACTTTCTATTCGTACCGTAAATATTGGTAAATGTACCATACTGTTAATTGATGTACATGGAAATAATGGTACGGTAGTAAGAAATTCTTGATAGGATTCACAGTTTGTCTGGTTATGCTGGTTTGTGATGACAACTACTGTACAGTACCGTATATAATAAATGTTCATTTTTTTGTTCAGCAATAAATGTGAATTCTTCTTCATTGAAAAAAAAAATAAGACATCCCCTGAAAATAAGACACAGCACATCTTTGGGAGCAAAAATTAATATAAGACGCTGTCTTATTTTCGGGGGAAACAGGGTAGGAATTTCCTCCATATAAAGGGTTTGTCCCCAAATGGATATTTACTAGGGAAGAGCAAACCGGTTTGTAACGGGCCGGGTTTATTACGAATTTTCCAAAAATGTCTAGTTTAACCAATCCTGAGATTTTTGGAGTTCGCCACTTGCAGATCATTTATGATACTCTAAAGAGAGGGAGTGGTGCAGTGAAAAATAAAAAACCCCTCCCCTTTCCTCACATCTCTGTGTTCTCTTACCGCAGTTTCTGGTCCTATATTGTGGCCTCCTGGGTGATGTCACCGCTGAAGCCTACGATTGAGCCTCGGAAGTCATGTGTGGTGCATCAACATCTTGAACACTTTCAAGCCCACTCATAGGCTTCAGCAGTGATCCCGCACCAGTGACATCACCTAAGAGGCCAACAATCTGGGAGAGAGGTACAGATGCTGCGGCGCCCCCGATTCCTTAAATTTTTTTCTACTCTGAGGTCTGGTCTGGAGAAGTGGTGGTCGAGCATGCTCCGTGCGGCTCTGTGCAAAGTTACTGTGGTCATGCAATGAGATGAGATGGGGTGACCCAAAAGAGTTACAGAGGTGGAGCCCCCTATGATAAAGCACTTGGCACCTTTCCTGTGTATAGGTGATAAATGTTCATTGTGGGAAGCCCCCTTAAAGGGAACGTGTCAGGACTATGTGGGACACTAAACTGCCCACAGGTCCTTATGGATAACTTCCCTGCTGGTTCAGCACCTGCGTATAGCTTGTTCTGCCGTACATTGTTGCACATATAGCTGTCCCCTATGATTTCTGGGAGCTGAACTCTATCCACACGTTTATACAATTGTTGGGTCTCCTTAATAGATCTGTCATGTTTTTGTATAATACTTCCTCTTTACTATATTTCCTTTTGTACTCCTAGTATTTAATGCACAGCAGCTTCTTCAGGGATGATTTCTACCCAGAGATTACCACTTTACGTCTGAATTGCGCCTTATATTTTCTTTCTTTTACAGGCAGACAAAAGAGCACACCACAATGCACTGGAGCGCAAGCGCAGGGACCATATCAAGGACAGCTTTCACAGCTTAAGAGACTCCGTACCTTCACTCCAGGGCGAAAAGGTGAGCGCAACGTTATAAATGGCTCGGGTATTGGCTTTCACTGCCAAGGAGGATGCAATATGCCGCAGCTAGACTATAAGGGTTAGAGGAGGGTCCGAAAACCCCTTCAATGAGCAAATGCTCTTTTCACTTGACTTGCAAAGCCACATAACCATTAAAGTACTTCCCGTAATTTTTTCCCCCTTTTATTTCCATATACAGTGCTGGCCAAAAGTATTGGCACCCCTGCAATTCTGTCAGATAATACTCAATTTCTTCCAGAAAATGATTGCAATCACAAATGCTTTGGTAATAATATCTTCATTTATTTTGTCGTCAATGGAAAACCACAAAAAGAATTGTCAAAAAGCCAAATTGGATATAATTCCACACCAAACATAAAAAAGGGGGTGGACAAAAGTATTGGCACCCTTTGAAAAATCATGTGATGCTTCTCTAATTTGTGTAATTAACAGCACCTGTTACTTACCTGTGGCACATAACAGGTGGTGGCAATAACTAAATCACACTTGCAGCCAGTTGAAATGGATTAAAGTTGACTCAACCTCTGTCCTGTGTCCTTGTGTGTACCACATTGAGCATGGAGAAAAGAAAGAAGACCAAAGAACTGTCTGAGGACTTGAGAAGCAAAATTGTGAGGAAGCATGAGCAATCTCAAGGCTACAAGTCCATCTCCAAAGACCTGAATGTTCCTGTGTCTACCGTGCCCATGGCACTGTGGCTAACCTCCCTAGATGTGGACGGAAAAGAAAAATTGACGAGAGATTTCAACGAAAGATTGTGCGGATGGTGGCTAAAGAACCTCGACTAACATCCAAACAAGTTCTAGCTGCCCTGCAGTCCGAGGGTACAACAGTGTCAACCCGTACTATCCGTCGGCGTCTGAATGAAAAGGGACTCTATGGTAGGATACCCAGGAAGACCCCACTTCTGACCCAGAGACATAAAAAAGCCAGGCTGGAGTTTGCCAAAACTTACCTGAGAAAGCCAAAAACTTTTTGGAAGAATGTTCTCTGGTCAGATGAGACAAAAGTAGAGCTTTTTGGGAAAAGGCATCAACATAGAGTTTACAGGAAAAAAAAAGCCTTCAAAGAAAAGAACACGGTCCCTACAGTCAAACATGGCGGAGGTTCCCTGATGTTTTGGGGTTGCTTTGCTGCCTCTGGCACTGGACTGCTTGACCGTGTGCATGGCATTATGAAGTCTGAAGACTACCAACAAATTTTGCAGCATAATGTAGGGCCCAGTGTGAGAAAGCTGGGTCTCCCTCAGAGGTCATGGGTCTTCCAGCAGGACAATGACCCAAAACACACTTCAAAAAGCACTAGAAAATGGTTTGAGAGAAAGCACTGGAGACTTCTAAAGTGGCCAGCAATGAGTCCAGACCTGAATCCCATAGAACACCTGTGGAGAGATCTCAAAATGGCAGTTTGGAGAAGGCACCCTTCAAATCTCAGGGACCTGGAGAAATTTGCCAAAGAAGAATGGTCTAAAATTCCAGCAGAGCATTGTAAGAAACTCATTGATGGTTACCGGAAGCGGTTGTTCGCAGTTATTTTGTCTAAAGGTTGTGCTACCAAGTATTAGGCTGAGGGTGCCAATACTTTTGTCTGGCCCATTTTTGGAGTTTTGTGTAAAATGATCAATGATTTGACTTTTTTTTCATTCTCTTTTGTGTTTTTTCATTGCAAGCAAAATAAATGAAGATATTATTACCAAAGCATTTGTGATTGCAATCATTTTCTGGAAGAAATTGAGTATTATCTGACAGAATTGCAGGGGTGCCAATACTTTTGGCCAGCACTGTATGATGGACCAGGCTGCAGGACATGTCTTACTGAGTGGTGACAGTGGCGGTAGGCAACTTTTGGCAACATGTGTGGCAGTACACGAAGGCATAATATGATGGAACTCCTGGTTAATGCAAAAGTTTAGTAACATTATACAATTGCCACAATCAAAGCAATCAATATAGTTTCACTGTGGGGTTCAATACAGTTCTGAAGTTTACTCCCTGCTGCTTTCCATTAAGGCTAGCTTGGATGGGGACAGTTCATAGGCGGCACTTTACCCTTACCCCCTTCTGTCTTTGCTCACAAGACCCTGATGGATCTACTCCTAATTTAACCATACACTGTACTGTCAAAAATGGTGTTGGCATGAAAAGATACAAGGGACTTAGGGGCACTTTTTCAATCTAAGTTTATTTTTTTGATGCCATCACTGTGGCACCAACAGTGTGGTATAGTAGAACAGTATGGATCAGGCCACAGGACATGTCTGGCTGACTGGTGGCAGTGGTGGTAGCCGGCAGGTTTGTTGTATATTGAGTATCTAAAAAAAACCCTTAACAAACAGAGATTTTTCATATTGCACTAACTGCCTCATTATTTTGCCATTGCAACGGCAGTTTGAAAAATATTGCATAACCAAAAAAAAAAACCTTAACAAATAGAGATTTTTCAGATTGCCACAGGCTGCGTCACTATTTTATTTTCAGAACAGCACTTTGTATGTATTTAATGAAAAATAAATAAACTCTTGTCCCCAAAACCCTTTCACTGATGAGACTGATTTTGTCAGTGAAAACAATGTAAGACACTCTTTGGAAAGTCACAAATCAAACTGCTCTATTGCAAAAAAGACTTAACAAAATTAGATTATTGGCCATGAATAGGTTAACTGTCCAATTCTGTGCAGTCATAGGCTCACAGCACAGTGCAGAAATTCTCCCTTCCTCCACTCCTATGATCTATCTAATTGCCTTATTAAATCTAACTAAAATTTGTTCTACTTCTCCTCCTCCTATTATTCTGTAGTTCTACTACAACTGTTGCTGCCATTTTCCAGTAGAAAATGGAGTAATTGCTTTGGATCATGCAGTGATGAATGATAAATCTGTCCCTTTGCTTTCTGTATCACAAAATGACTCTTCTCCTCCTTGCAAAGAGCATTATATTCTGACTGTGACATCAGCACTCTAAGGTCTCATCTACCACTCATTATTGGCTGAGAGAATGTCAGGTGATGTCAGAACATTACACACGTCTCTTTTCTGTATTTTCCATTCTCAATCCATGGCGCGATGGCCCTTTGGGTTCACCCAGATGCATCTCAAAGTATTCGATTTAGTTACAAACCAAACAATTTGGAATATTTGGATCAAAACTGGCTTGTAACATATCGATTCATCCATCTCTAGTAGCAAGTTTTCTCTACCATATTGTGCAGACAATCCTGCTACTCTATTTTACATGCATGTGCCTCAGCTGGTAACACATCACATGCCCTCTTCCTGTACAATATAAAACTTTTTCCTCCTTTGTTTTTTAGACCGTGATTCTGAGCCTTCTCTGCTGAATTCTTAGGGTACGTTCACATGCAGGAGTTTGTCATAGATTTGGGGTCGGATTCCATCCCCAAATCTGTGACAGGTTCCACCCAGATTCTGCATCCCATTGTTTCACAGCATCCTGCCAAATCTTGCTGTCAATTCCATGGCTTGAGACGCCTGGACCCAGGCCTACAGCTTACTACAGACAGCAGCATACCTGACCACCTAGTATCAACAGCATACCTGACCATCTGGTTCCAGTCCTGTACCAACTAAAGTGGCCAAGCAGCCATGAAACACAGGATCTCTGTGTAAACAAATGCCCTTTTGGAAGAAATTCCCCTTCTGGAAGCAATTCCTCCGGTGTGTCATTAGGTGCTCCACGCCAAGATAAGACCTGAACCTAACAGATCCTTCCTAGGACTACCGATCGTCATTTATATATTTCCAACTGTTTTTCATTTGCCTGATGAAGAGTTCACAACCCGAAATGTTGCAATTATAACTAAATTAAATTATTTATTAAATTATTTAGAAGCACCTTCTTTGGAGTACGGTTCAACTTTGTCTTTTCCCTGTATCGGCATTCTGTCATGGCTAGACTGCGGCTGAATACATCAGCAGAAAATGAAGAGGAATTCTTCTTCATTTCTGCCATGTGAATGTACCCTTGGAGTTATTGTATAATGGCAGGCAGTGTGCAGCAATGCGGGTCCTCCCTCCCCTAGTGCTGACCAGATAAATGAATACAGCTGTCATTTGCTGGTGTATATCAGTTACTCTAGGTCATTAAAAATAGGATCAATTTTTTAGGGAGTTGCCCGTTAAACAATTCCCCAGTAGCTGCTGCTGGAACCTGGGAGGTGGGGAAAAGATGGAGACAGTGAGCCCTGATGCTAGTCCCTTCCTACTCGCCTCAATTACCCTAAGCCGTAGAGGACATCTGGGCGATAGTCCCTTTCTATAATAAGTGAAACACTAAACGTAGACAAGACAAAACAACAAGGACAGAAGGTAAAACTAGCCAAGGGGTGGGAACAAGATGGGCAACTAGGTACAAAATAGGAATCCAGAAGAATAGTCAAGAGGGTAAAGAGAAGGTCAGAATACAGTTAATCAGAGAAACAGTAATACGCTAGCACACTCAAAGAGGCTAATAGCAAGCACCCATGTGTGGACAAATGGGCTGTATATAGGATGCCTGGAATCCACGCCAGATGTGATTGGAAGATAAGATGTCAATCATTGAGCAACTAACATTAACTCTTCTTGAACCAGAGGAATCTCTGGAGTACTGGCTGAACTGATACACTGAAACAAACTCTCAGCTGTGCTAAAACAGAATACAACAGGGGCAGGGGATCATAAGTGGACATGCCTCCCGCGCCGTACCATGTGGCTGGAGGATGGCACAGAAGTCTGAATGGACAAGGATGTTACAGATTTATTTTCAATTTTCAAAAGCAATGCTGCCATTTAGGTTTATAGAAAACTATACACTATAGTATGTCTCTATATAATGCAGTCTTATTTTCATTGACTATGAAGTCTAGGTACTGGCACATTTGTATCATGCACCAGAACAGATTCAACCTCTGTTAAGGGATGGTGCATGTGGCACTGGACTTGGCGTTGAATGGTTATCTGTTCTCCATACACTGACAGTACAGCATTCTATACACTGGATAGGTCTACTGAGCTGCTAATAATATGGTGGAGGAGGAGTTGGTTCTACAGGGTCTTGGCTGATTGATGGAGGCTTCAGACACAGGTAGGGTGCTGTATATTTATATGAACATTGACAGTGAAGACATCTACTGCAGACATGACTTCCTAAGTTATATGGTGATACAATGAGAATATAAAGGAGGATTTGTTTAGGGTCCCCATTGTGAGAGAGTGATAACTAATATATCTGTGATTTTAATATAATATTAAAACAGAATAAACAAATGTTATGTGTTACACTTTTGTTCACTAGCGTGGGCTTCTTTTATGTTTTGGCATTTTGGGTATTAATATAAGTAGACCTTCACTTTCCTGCAGTCAAGTTGGATTCAAGAATTATGAGGGTACACAAATGATGCAACCTCAAAAGGTGAAATGAATTTTCATCTGTACTTTAGAGCAAAAGCTGCTATGTTTTCTGAACCAGACAAGGCACTAGTCGATGATTTTATTAAAGTCAAATCATATTTCTCAGTTTACATGGCATCATACCTAGAAATACCAACTAGTACATATGCAAACAAATCTCCTTCGATATCCTTTGCAAATTCTGACTGGCAGAGTAACCAATATCATACCAATTTGCCTGCAATGCGGCCTGTATCAGATTGACTCTAAGAATAGGATAGAATTTATCTTTTATGAACTATATCATTCTAACAGATTGTTGTTCTCTGTGAACTGTGAGTTGTATGGAGTCATACTGTAGTATTAGTAGACTTCTATAGTCCCCCATTGTGCTTCTGAATATCTCTAATTTCATGCAGAGGCTTTTTCTGTTTCCGAACTATTCAGAATATCTATACAATACTGTGCAAGAAATACCTACAGTGCTGGCCAAAAGTATTGGCACCCCTGCAATTCTGTCAGATAATACTCAATTTCTTCCAGAAAATGATTGCAATCACAAATGCTTTGGTAATAATATCTTCATTTAATTTGTCTTCAATGGAAAACCACAAAAAGAATTGTCAAAAAGCCAAATTGGATATAATTCCACACCAAACATAAAAAAGGGGGTGGACAAAAGTATTGGCACCCTTTGAAAAATCAGGTGATGCTTGTCATGTCATGTCTCTCCAGTATCACTATTCAGACAAAGTGACTATAACTCACCACTGAGTTATCAATGACTTCACACCTAGAATCCCTCATGATTGGCTAAGGGAGACTTGCAAGGTATTATGGGGAGGACTGCCTGGGCCACAGTCAAGTGATCCTCCTAGTGATCCCATGTCTTATTCTGATCTGTAAAATGGCGACATTTCAAGCCATTCCCCAAAAAAGAATCCTAAAATTTGTGTGTGTGTTGGAATCTGAAATAATTAGTGTTAAGATAATGCCTGCTACATTTTTACCTATGTGAATGAAATACTAGCCACTAGAGATGGGTGAACCTCTCAAGGTTTGTTTTGTTTCGGGTTCCAATGGCTCGGGACCAAGATTCATTTTGGGTCAAACAAGTTTGATACGAACCACTCTCCTGGCATCTGTCGTAATAGTACGGTGGTTGTCGGAAAGGGGTTAAATTGACTTAAAACATAGTGTACAACACTGTCAGGGCTGGCTGAGTGGTGGTAGCTGTGGAAACATGTGTGGCAGGGCGTAATACAGTGCTGGCCAAAAGTATTGGCACCCCTGCAATTCTGTCAGATAATACTCAATTTCTTCCAGAAAATGATTGCAATCACAAATGCTTTGGTAATAATATCTTCATTTAATTTGTCTTCAATGGAAAACCACAAAAAGAATTGTCAAAATGCCAAATTGGATATAATTCCACACCAAACATAAAAAAGGGGGTGGACAAAAATATTGGCACCCTTTGAAAAATCATGTGATGCTTCTCTAATTTGTGTAATTAACAGCACCTGTTACTTACCTGTGGCATATAACAGGTGGTGGCAATAACTAAATCACACTTGCAGCCAGTTGAAATGGATAAGAGTTGACTCAACCTCTGTCCTGTGTCCTTGTGTGTACCACATTGAGCATGGAGAAAAGAAAGAAGACCAAAGAACTGTCTGAGGACTTGAGAAGCAAAATTGTGAGGAAGCATGAGCAATCTCAAGGCTACAAGTCCATCTCCAAAGACCTGAATGTTCCTGTGTCTACCGTGCCCATGGCACTGTGGCTAACCTCCCTAGATGTGGACGGAAAAGAAAAATTGCCGAGAGATTTCAACGAAAGATTGTGCGGATGGTGGCAAAAGAACCTCGACTAACATCCAAACAACTTCTAGCTGCCCTGCAGTCCGAGGGTGCAACAGTGTCAACCCGTACTATCCGTCGGCGTCTGAATGAAAAGGGACTCTATGGTAGGATACCCAGGAAGACCCCACTTCTAACCCAGAGACATAAAAAAGCCAGGCTGGAGTTTGCCAAAACTTACCTGAGAAAGCCAAAAACTTTTTGGAAGAATGTTCTCTGGTCAGATGAGACAAAAGTAGAGCTTTTTGGGAAAAGGCATCAACATAGAGTTTACAGGAAAAAAAAACCTTCAAAGAAAAGTACACGGTCCCTACAGTCAAACATGGTGGAGGTTCCCTGATGTTTTGGGGTTGCTTTGCTGCCTCTGGCACTGGACTGCTTGACCGTGTGCATGGCATTATTTAGTCTGAAGACTACCAACAAATTTTGTAGCATAATGTAGGTCCCAGTGTGAAAAAGCTGGGTCTCCCTCAGAGGTCATGGGTCTTCCAGCAGGACAATGACTCAAAACACACTTCAAAAAGCACTAGAAAATGGTTTGAGAGAAAGCACTGGAGACTTCTAAAGTGACCAGCAATGAGTCCAGACCTGAATCCCATAGAACACCTGTGGAGAGATCTCCAAATGGGGGGGGGGGGGGGGGAGGGCACAAAAAAAAGTAAGGGACGGGGAGAAATAGGGAAAAAGGGGGGGGTTTAATTTAAAAGGGGGGTGTTTAGGAAATTTTTTTTTGTTTTGGGGGGGGGGTTTTTTTGGTTTTTTTTTTTTTTGGGTTTGGGTTAAAAATTTTTGGGGGGGGGGGGCAATTTTTTTTTTTGGGCCCTTTTTGGAGTTTTGTGTAAAATGATCAATGATTTGACTTTTTTTTTTCAATTCTCTTTTGTGTTTTTTCATTGCAAGCAAAATAAATGAAGATATTATTACCAAAGCATTTGTGATTGCAATCATTTTCTGGAAGAAATTGAGTATTATCTGACAGAATTGCAGGGGTGCCAATACTTTTGGCCAGCACTGTAAATGGTTCATTGGTGTGATTGAAAAAATGTTACTGTGCAGTTAGTGGGCCCAAGTGACCTCCACTTTCATCTGCCAATTCACGATTTTTTAGTAAACCCGAAGTCAGGACTCTCGACACGTTCCCACGAGAGCCTTGAACTGACTTTCATAGTTCTCTGTAATCCACTTTCTGAATTGGCTAGTAAGAGACGTCACATCGGACAGCCGCATATCCAATATCTACATCTTACCACTGAGCTACCTATTTACAAATGAGGGAGTAAAAATTTTTGTTGTGGTGTGTGTATGTGTGTGTGTGTGTGTGTGTGTTTGTTTGTTTTTTTTTCTGTATATATATATATATATATATATATATATATATATAATATATAATCTATCTATCTAACAGGTAATGGAAAAACCATTTCTTACAGTAGTTTTCCAGGGCTGCGGTTTAAAGAGACTGCAGCGATGCAACCTTTTCCCCAAATACCAAGCACAGTGCTGTACGTTTTGAAGGGGCTGTACTTGGTATTGCAGCTCACCTTCTTTTACTTGAATGGGGCTGAGCGACTGCTGTAACCTGACTGATGATTGTGATGTCATGGGCACAGGGATGAGGCTGAATTATCTGTGGCCTCTTCAGTTAGCTGAACTTTGGGGGTCCCAGGTGTCAGACACCCACCGATCAGATATTGTTGACCTAAGGGTTAACCTATTTGACTATCCATTAGATTATCGCCGCAGAACGCATGACCATAAGGTTTTCGGCAGCGATTTCACTAGTGGCAAAATGGTGGATAAAATATATCGAACTCTCATCCACCTGTTGCAGCCAAAACTTGAAGGGCAAAGTAGCAGGGCAGTTGCAACCTTTAACCTTTGCAGCACAATTACGGTTGCGGTTTCCATGGTGGTTTTCAGGAAAATGCGCTGACAAATTTCCGTGATTGAAATTTAACAGCACAACAGTCCCTTGTGTCTCCAGCCTAGGAGTTAGAAGACATATCTAATTCTAATCATATTAGTTCCCTTCTTCTAAACTGACTTTTGTATACCCCTTTTAACCACTTCCAGACCACCCGTTGACATTCTACGTCTGAGCAGTCCACTCTTAGCCCTGCAGTGTTAAGCAGCTTCCCTCCTATAGGGAAGGTTTATTACTATTCCTGCTGTGTACACCGCTATGAGAGCCGCCATGATGTTTCTCCACTTCCAGGCCCCGTGATCATGTGATCCGCTGGGGGGCTGGGAACTGTGTGAGCTGCAGGGTCCTAGAGGATCCAGATTAGCTCTGCAGTAAGTGATAGGAGGCTGTGTTCCTCCTGTAACTGGGGCTAAGTGGGAGGGGGGGAAAAAAAAAAACCTCAACCATGCTGCAAGTTCTACCCACACCCCCAACACAACAATGTGTCAGCTACATAAAAATGAGCATAACTGAGAGGGAAAAAAATATATATATATACAGTACAGACCAAAAGTTTGGACACACCTTCTCATTCCAAGAGTTTTCTGTATTTTCATGACTATAAAAATTGTAGATTCTCACTGAAGTCATCAAAACTATGAATTAACACGTGGAATTATATACTTAACAAAAAAGTGTGAAACAACTGAAATTATGTCTTATATTCAAGGTCAGGGGTAGGCAACCTTTGGCACTCCAGCTGTTGTAAAACTACAACTCCCAGCATGCATACTTGCTCTGCTGTTCTTGGAACTCCTATGGAAATGAATGGAGCATGTTGGGAGTTGTAGTTTCACAGCAGCTGGAGTGCCGAAGGTTGCTGACCCCTGTTCTAGGTTCTTCAAAGTAGCCACCTTTTGCTTTGATTACTGCTTTTCACACTCTTGGCGAGCTTCAAGAGGTAGTCACCTGAAATGGTCTTCCAACAGTCTTGAAGGAGTTCCCAGAGATGCTTAGCACTTGTTGGCCCTTTTGCCTTCACTCTGCGGTCCATCTCACCCCAAACCATCTCGATTGGGTTCAGGTCTGGTGACTGTGGAGGCCAGGTCATCTGGCGTAGCACCCCATCACTCTCCTTCTTGGTCAGATAGCCCTTACACAGTCTGGAGGTGTGTTTGGGGTCATTGTCCTGTAGAAAAATAAATGATGGTCCAACTAAACGCAAACCGGATGGAATAGCATGCCGCTGCAAGATGCTGTGGTAACCATGCTGGTTCAGTATTCCTTCAATTTTGAATAAATCCCCAACAGTGTCACCAGCAAAGCACCCCCACACCATCACACCTCCTCCTCCATGCTTCACGGTGGGAACCAGGCATGTAGAGTCCATCCGTTAACCTTTTCTGCGTCGCACAAAGACAAGGTGGTTGGAACCAAAGATCTCAAATTTGGACTCATCAGACCAAAGCACAGATTTCCACAGGTCTAATGTCCATTACTTAAAGTAATGATGGCCACTCGTTTTTCTTTACTTAGCTGCTTTTTTCTTGCCATAATACAAATTCTAACACTCCATTCAGTAGGACTATCAGCTGTGTATCCACCTGACTTTTGAACAACACAACTGATGGTCCCAACACCATTTATAAGGCAAGAAATCCCACTTATTAAACCTGACAGGGCACACCTGTGAAGTGAAAACCATTTCAGGTGACTACCTCTTGAAGCTCATCAAGAGAATGCCAAGAGTGTGCAAAGCAGTAATCAAAGCAAAAGGTGGCTACTTTGAAGAACCTAGAATATAAGACATATTTTCAGTTGTTTCACACTTTTTTGTTAAGTATATAATTCCACATGTGTTATTTCATAGTTTTGATGCCTTCAGTGTGAATCTACAATTTTTATAGTCATGAAAATACAGAAAACTCTTGGAATGAGAAGGTGTGTCCAAACTTTTGGTCTGTACTGTATGTAAAAAAAACCCGAATGTATTTGAATGACTCAAAAGAAAAAGGTTATAATGACATTTATCATCAGTCTGTTAACCCTTTTATTTTCTTAGGCTTCACGGGCTCAAATACTGGACAAAGCAACAGAATATATACAGTATATGAGGAGGAAAAATCACACGCACCAGCAAGACATCGACGACCTAAAGAGACAAAACGCTCTATTAGAACAACAAGGTATGGACGCGGATACATATGTAGCTTTATAATGCGGTACACAATTTAACCAGTTCCTGACTGCCCATAGACTATATACATCTGGGCGGTTTTCTCTTAGCTCTGCAAGGATGTACCCATAAGTCCTTGCAGTGCTAAGCAGCTACAGAATTGGGGAGACGGCTGTAACTTTTTTTTTTTTTTTTTTTTTTTTTTTTATTGTCCCTCTCCTCCCGATAGCTATGCTCAATGAGCACTATGTACACGCCTATGGGAGTCGCCATGATGCAGCTCCCCTCTGAGCCAGAAGTCACATGACCACTTGGGAGCCTGGAATTGTAAGAGCTGCTGGGTCCTAGAGGACCCAGATCAGCTCTGCAGTTCATATTAGGAGGCTGTATTCCTTCTGCGACTGGGGCTAATGTATTAACCACAGTTACAATGGAAATCAGACAAAAAAAAAAGTAATGTTAAGATGTCCCCCCCAAAGGTTTATTATCAAAAAAAAAAAATAAAAATGGGGAAAAAAAAGTAATATAAATAAATTTAAAAACACACCCCAAAAAAACCCCGGAAACCAGATAATCCCTTTTAAGGCTCTGTTCATATTTTTATACTTGTTTTGTACATTTCATGCGTTATGTCTCCAGATCCTACTTTTTATGCCTGGAGCACCTTCCTATTGGTCTAGTGGTGTTGTCAGCTATCTTATGGTCCCTATAGAAGAAGCCTGAGCACCATGGAGAGGTTCACATGCTGATTTGGTAAATTCGCCCCAATCCTGTAAATAGTCCACTAACTACGGTATATTACCGCCAAATAAGACTATATATTTTGAGTTCTGCTCTAAGCCCCATAGACATTGAATGGCGCCGCTGGGTATGTGCGTGACCACACATTCATGATTGAAACATGTCGACACGGAGTAACAGTAAACTTTGTGAGCGCTGTGAATACAGCTGTGGAAGCAGACGGCCATGTCATCACTGGCTGCTGGGGAATTGCCTGAGCTGCCAGGTCCTAGAGGACCCAGGTCAGAGGTGCAGTGTTTACTAGGAGGAGGAGGCCATGTCCTTCTTTTCTCATTAAGTGCCAGCCACAGTTACAGGAGACATCGGCCAAAAAATGAGGAAAAATAAAATACTCCCAAAGGTCTGTTACGGGGAGCACAATGTGCAAAATGCATACATAATTAAACAAGAAATAAAATAATTAAAAAAAAAACTACAAAGTGCCATTTTTTTAAATAATTTAATGGAGGGAAAACTCCATGCGTTTATTATTATTATTATTTTATTGCATTTACCTGGATATTTATAGAAAAATAATGACATAGAAATAATGTATCGCAAAAGGAAAAAAACACAAATTATTTCAATTATTTAAACCCAACCGAAAAAAAATAAATTATTTTCAAAACCGTCCATGTGCCAAAAAAAAGTGGAAACATGTCTTCTCATGAACCAGAAAGAATGGCCTCAGTCATAAAGCGGGTAACATGAAATAAAACCACGACTGTGTTCCTGAATCCTAACTATGTCTAGTCTGTGTTGATTGTGCTCTGGCTTTTGTTTTCTGAAACATGAAGTAGCTATCACTTATCATTGTCGGCCATATTAAGTCTAATGGAGCTGCTTTTGTCTGTCATCTGGTCACAGAGAGCCCCTCCACTTGCTCTTCCTGTCGGTCTCTTCCTTCTTGCTATGCATCGCTTTAGTTTTTTTTCAAATCTGCACCTGTACAACCCAAATACATCCCCCCCCCCCTAATGTATATCATACAAGAGGAGGTAGCTAACTTCTCCTCTTAAATCAGTTTTAATGGAAATTAATATAAATGGTGGACTAGGACATCACTGCATAAAAAGAATGGTAAAAACTATATCCTGAACAATTTATTCTTTCTGTATTTACAGTCCGTGCGCTGGAGAAGGCAAAATCGAATACTCGCCTTCAGTCGAACTACTCGTCATCCGATAGCAGCCTTTATACCAATCCCAATGGCAGCACCATATCCGCCTTTGATGGAGGATCCGACTCAAGCTCCGAGTCCGAACCCGAGGAACCCCAAAGCAGAAAGAAGCTACGGATGGAAGCGAGTTAAGCAAACACAAGCAATAAAACCAGCAGCCAGTACCAAGCTTCTCAACATCAGACCCTCCATAGCCCAGAAATAGGCCCTGTTCAGATCATTTACGGACTTTTGCCTAATCTTTTTGTTTGTACCCCCCCCCTTCCTTTTTTTCTTTCCCCAGTTACCATTGAGCTATCGGACTGCATTTCTATTCTTTCCACCCGTATATCTCCCTCCCCTTATATGTTATTTAAACCTCATCGACACGTCCATGCCTACCATGATACAAATCTGCACTCTGCGCGTTTTCATTGACCCGCCATTACCCAAAATACTTGTCTGCAGTTTGATATTTGTACGACAAGTATCACAAGGTGAACAAGACAGGTTAGGGAAACCTGAAAAAACCCAACTACATAGATTTGTAAAAAAAAAATATTTTTTTTATGCTGATTAATTTACGCTTCCATTGGCTTCATATTTGCAGAGGAGGAGTTACCGTGCCACGTAACCAAAGTACTTGGTGCTGCAGTCGACCTCCATTTACATAATGTCAACTTTTTTTTTTTTTTTTTTTTTTTTTGCTATTATTTTCATGTACAGTATGTCACATGTCTACACATATGGAGAACATATTTTTGGTGTCCGCTCGTAGTCTGGAGACAGGGTTGGGATTCTTACTTCCGATAATTACCCCCCAATTCTGATCTGTAACGTCAACCTTCTTCCGCCAAGAAGACCGATACTACATCCAGAGATAGGTGCACTTTCCATTGCTGAGCGCCATCCGTTGTGATGCTCAGGAAGCCATTCTCATGGCTGCATTCTCCAAGATCGTCCTTTCCCTTCAGATGTTATATACTACTACTTGTATCAAGAAACCTGTGATTTGACCAACTTTTAGACTGAGACTGTGTTTCTGTATGTATTTGCCAAATTAAATTTGTTCTGTGTGACAGGTAGTAGTCTCGTGTAATGTTCAATGCGGAGTATGATAGAATGGGTAGGCGAATCCTCGGTGGGAAGTGATGGTCACATATAGACCCTTGTTATTGTTAAAGGGGTTGCACTGTATTAGAAGATGGCAGCTTTCTTCCAGAGGCAACACCAAACTTGTCCATAGGATCTGTGTGGTATTGCAGCTAAGCTAAGCTGCAATACCAGAGACAACCTGTGGACAGGTGTGGAGCTGTATCTGGCAGAAAGCAGACAGATTTTTTAAAATTCTGGATCCTCTCTTTAAAAGGGTATTTCCACCTCCTGACATTTTTTAAATGTCTGCCTAGGACCCACACCTATTACAAGTTCATGGGTCCTGGTTTCGATTAGAAGTATAGCTTTGATCTCTGGTTAAGTGTTTTAGGTCCCATGCATATGGGGGAATTTAGGCTAGAAAATCCTGTCAGTACGTCAGCTGGAGACTCCTTACCTTATAGTGACTATGATGCTAAGGGTCATTCCTTCCCCTGTCATGACTACAGTACAGGACAATGAAGCCACAGGTAGGCAGGGACTATTTCAGACTCCTGAACTGGTCCAGGTCGAGAAATGTGGCCAATGTTCGGGCCAGATTCCCCTGTGTACATGGTGCCTTAAAGGGCAAGCTACTGATATAGTCTAATCTCCATCCATGTTCCATTTTTGGAGCTAGAGGAGAGTGATCACAATGATCGAGCCGATCAGATATTTTCTATAATGTGTGAAGGGGGAGGGGTGTAGTCATTGAATTTGTGCAGTTGGGTTGTTTTTTTGTTTTTTTTCTGGAATTAGACCATATTAGGCCATAGCTTTAGGGCAGTGGTCCATACTACTTATAAAAGTCTATTCCAAAGTGTTAATGTTATTTTACCGGTTTGTATTTTTTTCCCTTTTTTTTTTTTTTTTTTTTGGTCTGAATTTGCTTATGAATATTTTTTTAGAATTTTGTATTTCACCATTTAATAGAGGAGTGCCCCCATCTTAAGCTGTTACAATGATGAAACGCTCTGTCTTGTGCTAGGCGAGATCGCTCTTGTAGTCTGCTTGTGTGTCTGTATATGTGGTCCTGGAATATTCTCACGTATGATGGTTATGTTATGGAGAGAGTGTAATATAATATGCTGATCATGGATGGATAGAATCATACTCCATACCCTTTCCCATACTCCTCAATGACAAGCATGCTTCGCTATTCAGTGTCGCACGCCTGCAGCCAGAACACCATCTAAAGAAGTCAGTTTTGCCATTTTAAAGGGGATGTTTGGCTAGTAAATTTTCTGAAAAATGGGGCAAAATTGCACAAAAAAAAAAATAAGGGGTTTGTGCCCTCCCATATCCCTTTGCCGCTTTCGTCCTGACTTTTTTTTCAGGACTCTACTTTGTGGTCTGCATCATCACACAGGAAATGACTGTCCAGCCAATCGTGAGATCGGCTGATCTGATCGGTCATTTCCTGTGTGTGAAGAGGGACACACAGGAATGGCAGTACTTTTCGAGGTCAATAAAAAGTTACTGGTTGGGCAACCATTTTTAACTGTTTTACTGATGAGACAGCCCTTTTGTAGTCGTGGTTATTTTTGACCATCTCCCAGACACCTAACTAAGCAACAACGGACAGAACTTAGCAGAAGAGAGCTTTTTATTTGCTGGTGGGGGAACATTTCACAATATCGCTGTATATTTCTTTAGCCGTACGGCAAAGAAAAAAAAAAAATTAATATAGTTGGTAAATCTAATATCTTGGATCAAGTGTGTCGCAAATATGGCACACAATCTACTTACTACTACTTGCTTACAAGTAGCTGGACTTTAATACTAATTATTCTGTCCCCTAGGATCAATATCAGATCAACGGGGGGTCCGACAATCACCCTGATCTGCTGCTGGGTTCCAAAACGGGCACAGCGCCATACATGGTGTAGTGGCTGTGAATAGTACTGCAGCTCTCTCCCCAGTCACAGGCACTACACCAATGTAAGGAGCTGTACTTGTTCCCATGCAGCTTCTCTCTTCAGTCATGTGATCTATGACATTGCCAGCAGTTGGACGCCACTGATCTGATATTGATAACCTTAGGATAAGTCATTGGTCCTGGAAAACCCACTTGAGTTCGCATTGGTATACTATAGTTTGAAATTGGTGGCAGCTATTTTCCATTGAGAGTCTGAGCGGATGATACGATGTGTGCATGCAGGAGACGTGGTAGTTAACCTTCAACCTAGGGCAGCATTAGGCTATGTATGTGTTAGTTGTCAAACACTCGCTGCAGGGTTGTTTTTTTTTTTTTAGTCTGGCACCACAACTACCGAGGAGGGTCAGGATGGGCCTCGCCTGTCACATAGCTTATCTTGTTAAGGTTCAGTGTTGGTGAATAGGTAAATTATCATTTTTATTTTTTTAATACATTTTTTTTTTACTTCTTTACACATAAGACATTAATTGTGCCCAGTAAAATCATACTTTTGTTTTGTTTTTACCCCTTGTATGAATACTAGGTATATTATTGTACATAAGCGCAATTGGCCACCTCAAATTAATGTTCACCTTTACAATAAAACTATAAATAAAATCTTATTTTATCCTTATAAGGCTGCGCTTGTTTTTTCTTGAACTACTTTAGACTCCATTCACACCACGATATTTTTGGTCCGTGTGCTCTCCGTTCTTTTATTGGATACCTTCTTTTCTATGGGTCCATGAGCCCACAAAAACTCAGGTCTGTTTTACGATCCGGGCTCATTTATTGAAGTGTATGGATCCGTGGAGAACGCAGATGAACACATTCGTGTATATGTAGGGATCTACATATGGCCACTTTACAGCTCTGTTCAATCTTCCAAAACCTTCTGTTTTGATGTGTTATATACATTGCCAAGATTGTACTTGAGACCAACAGAGACGTGACCTGTTCCATCCTATCACAGTTCATAGGGTGGGTTAACTTGCGTTACATACACACGTGGACAAAATTGTTGGTACCCCTCGTTTAATGAAAGAAAAACCCACAATGGTCACAGAAATAACTTGAATCTGACAAAAGTAATTTGCCAAACTACATGTTTACAAGCCACAAAGCTTCTGGGAGAATGTCCTATGGACAGATGAGACAAAAATCTAAATTTTTGGCAAGGCACATCAGCTCTATGTTCACAGACGAAGAAATGAAGCATATCTTGAAAAGAACACTGTCCCTACTGTGAAACATGGAGGAGGCTCTGTTATGTTCTGGGGCTGCTTTGCTGCATCTGGAAAAGGGTGTCTTGAATCTGTGCAGGGTACAATGAAATCTCAAGACTATCAAGGGATTCTAGAGAGAAATGTGCTGCCCAGTGTCAGAAAGCTTGGTCTCAGCCGCAGGTCATGGGTCTTGCAACAGGATAATGACCCAAAACACAGCTAAAAACACCCAAGAATGGCTAAGAGGAAAACATTGGACTATTCTGAAGTGGCCTTCTATGAGCCCTGATCTAAATCCTATTGAGCATCTTTGGAAGGAGCTGAAACATGCCGTCTGGAAAAGGCACCCTTCAAACCGAGACAACTGGAGCAGTTTGCTCATGAGGAGTGGCCAAAATACCTGCTGAGAGGTGCAGAAGTCTCATTGACAGTTACAGGAATCGTTTGATTGCAGTGATTGTCTCAAAAGGTTGTGCAACAAAATATTAAGTTAAGGGAACCATCATTTCTGTCCAGGCCTGTTTCATGAGTTTTCTTTTTTTTTTAAATTCTGTTGAAGCATGGTTGAAACACAATGTCTGACTTTCATTTGTTCATTTTCATAGAATTTTTATATATTATTACTTTTGTCAGATTCAAGTTATTTCTGTGAGCATTGTGGGTTTTTCTTTCATTAAAAAAGGGGTACCACGTGTGTATGTGTGCAATGAACTCTCCTTGTTCACACAGCATAAAAGAAGAGGAATTGAGGCAGACTTCTGTCTCAGCTTTCTTTCCATTTTATCGGCCCTCTGGCTTCCCACGGCAGAAAGTTGAAACAGATCTTTAGCTTTCCACTGTGCCTTTCATTCACAGAGTAGCCCCATAAGGATGGGCCGGATCAGCTGAATGTCTTGCACCGTGGGTTCTGCAGCAAGATAGAGCTGGATGCTTATATTTTTCAGCCTCCTGCTCCAATCTCTGTCTCCCATTGAGAACTATAGGAGCCAGATTAAGGAATGAATTTGGTCAAACTCAACATCAGCGTCAAATTACACCGTGAGAGCAGATGCAGCATTAATGGCCTATACGCTATATACCAGGGGTCAGCAAACTTTGGCACTCCAGCTGCTGTGAAACTACAACTCCCAACATGCTCCACTGGGAGTTCCAAGGACTGCAGACCAAGTATGTATGTAGGGAGTTGTAGTTTTACAACAGCTGGAGTGCCAAAGGTTGGCTACCCCTTCTATGTAAAGAGCTGTGCCTGTTCTTTAGTGTCATAGCCCCTTTAATTAGGTGGAGGGCCCCTAACAATCTCATACTGATGACCTGTCCTAAGGTCCAATCCAGTGTGATCAAAAGCAACTCTTCTATTAAGTCCCTGGATGCTTTTCTTCTCCCCGTAGGCTCTCTAGTGATGACATCACATCATTTACATATCCACTGTAAATGATCACTGACCTCAGGTGTCTGCTGTGCAGGTACGCACAGTGCCTTGCGAAAGTACTCGGCCCCCTTGAACTTTTCAACCTTTTGCCCATTTCAGGCTTCAAACATAAAGATATAAAATTTAAATTTTTTGGTGAAGAATCAACAACAAGTGGGACACAATTGTGAAGTGGAACGAAATTTATTGGTTATTTTAAACTTTTGTAAAAAATAAAAGACTGAAAAGTGGGGCGTGCAATATTATTCGGCCCCTTTACTTTCAGTGCAGCAAACTCACTCCAGAAGTTCAGTGAGGATCTCTGAATGATCCAATGTTGTCCTAAATGACTGATGATGATAAATATAATCCACCTGTGTGTAATCAAGTCTCCGTATAAATGCACCTGCTCTGTGATAGTCTCAGGATTCTGTTTAAAGCGCGGAGAGCATCATGAAGACCAAGGAACACACCAGACAGGTCTGTGATACTGTTGTGTAGAAGTTTAAAGCCGAATTTGGATACAAAAAGATTTCCCAAACTTTAAACATCCCAAGGAGCACTGTGCAAGCGATCATATTGAAACGGAAGGAGTATCAGACCAAGGCAAATCTACCAAGACCCTGCCGTCCCTCTAAACTTTCATCTCAAACAAGGAGAAGACTGATCAGAGATGCAGCCAAGAGGCCCATGATCACTCTGGATGAACTGCAGAGATCTACAGCTGAGGTGGGAGAGTCTGTCCATAGGACAACAATCAGTCGTACACTGCACAAATCTGGCCTTTATGGAAGAGTGGCAAGAAGAAAGCCATTTCTCAAAGATATCCATAAAAAGTCTCATTTAAAGTTTGCCACAAGCCACCTGGGAGACACACTAAACATGTGGAAGAAGGTGCTCTGGTCAGATGAAGCCAAAATCGAACTTTTTGGCCACAATGCAAGATGATATGTTTGGCTTAAAAGCAACACAGCTCATCACCGTGAACACACCATCCCCACTGTCAAACATGGTGGTGGCAGCATCATGGTTTGGGCCTGCTTTTCTTCAGCAGGGACAGGGAAGATGGTTAAAATTGATGGGAAGATGGATGGAGCCAAATACAGGACCATTCTGGAAGAAAACCTGTTGGAGTCTGCAAAAGACCTGAGACTGGGACGGAGATTTATCTTCCAACAAGACAATGATCCCAAACATAAAGCAAAATCTACAATGGAATGGTTCACAAATAAACATAACCAGGTGTTAGAATGGCCAAGTCAAAATCCAGACCTGAATCCAATCGAGAATCTGTGGAAAGAGCTGAAAACTGTTCACAAACGCTCTCCATCCAACCTCACTGAGCTCCAGCTGTTTTCCCAGGAAGAATGGGCAAGAATTTCAGTCTCTCGATGTGCAAAACTGATAGAGACATACCCCAAGCGACTTTCAGCTGTAATCGCAGCAAAAGGTGGCGCTACAAAGTATTAACTTAAGGGGGCTGAATAATTTGGCACGCCCCACTTTTCAGTTTTTTATTTTTTACAAAAGTTTAAAATATCCAATAAATTTCGTTCCACTTCACGATTGTGTCCCACTTGTTGTTGATTCTTCACCAAAAAATTAAAATTTTATATCCTTATGTTTGAAGTCTGAAATGTGGCAAAAGGTTGAAAAGTTCAAGGGGGCTGAATACTTTCGCAAGGCACTGTATCTGGCAGCAACTACTCCGGATATGATTTTTTTTTTTTTTTTTTTTTATTAAACCTTTTCTATTTTATGTAAGCAATGACACAAAAGGAATAGAAGAGTTTTACTTTAAAGGGAATCTGTCAGGGCAATTTGGGACACTAAACCACCCACACGTCCATATGTACCTGGGGTTTAGTGTCCCAAATCACCCTGTTATAACGAAATCCATGGCCGCATTAAAAATAAAAAAGCTTTATACTCACCCTGCCGCTGTACTCCCCGCGCCTGCGCATTTCTTCAATGAAGCCAGAGGAGTACACCTCAGCTTCAGTGCGCATGCCCTGCAATTACGTAGTGAAGCCGGGGTGTCCATCTTTGGCTTCACTGAAGAACAGCGCAGGCGCCGGGAGGTGTGCCTCATGAATAAGACGGAGCGATCTCACCAAACAGCATCGATCGGACCCTTATCTAGGTAAGTATAAAGGTTTTTTATTTTTAATGCGCCTGCGGCTTGCATTACAACACTAAACCCCAGGTCTATAAGGACCAGTGGGTGGTTTAGTGTCCCAGATTGACCTGACAGATTCCCTTTAATTTATCTTACTGCTTAATAATAAAAAAACACATTCATAATACAGTAATACCTCGAATATTCGCGAGATTAGGTTCCAGAACCAGTTGCGGATCGCGAGGAATCGCGAATATTTGGTGCGAGCACTTAAATGCTAATTTATGCTTATTTCCCCCCCTTATATAACCCCTAAATATCATTAATGTTACCCCTACAGTACTGTACTGCACGTATACCAATTCATTTGCTGCCGTTTGCACATATGCACAATAAAAATACGGTACTTAAAAAAAAAAAATAAATACTATAGTGTGGGTACTCACCAGTGATGCTGTACTTTCTGAATTGAAGATACTGTACGATGTAATGATGAATTAGCTGTGCAGTACGGTGAAAGTGTACAGTATTGAAAATTATTGCACAGCGCACTTGAGGACTTATTGCTTCTCAGAGTCCCCCTCTTCAGGTGGAGGAGACTCTTCTGTGGGAACTTCTTGTGGTGACGGTTCGTGTGAGGGTTTGGGTCTCTGATCAAAGAACCAAGTTATTTTGCTCTGTTGCTGCTGTTTTTTCATGGTAGTGTAAAGGGTGTTGTATGTCTCCATGACTGAATTTAAACCATTTGTCGTTTTCAGAGCACGTTCAAAATAGGGATCCCACTCTTCTATGTAGGATTGCAACTGTTGTTGAGTCCTCAAGATTATTCCAAGACGATCAATTGAAAGACCTTCATCCTCCTCTTGTTCTTGAACTGATTCCTCTTCCTCTTCACTTGCTGACTTGGTCAGCTCAAGCAAGTCATTATCTGTCATGGGGTCAGAGTGGGCATCTATGAGTGTGTTGACTTCTTCTTCGGTGCAATCATCAAATCCTTCACCCCCAAGCAATTTTGCCAGTCTCACAGCCTTGTTAACAGCCTCATTGTGAATCTCTTCTGGTGAGAAGCCATTGTAGTCGTGGACTGCATCTGGCCACAGTTTTTTCCAGCATGAGTTGAGAGTTTCAGGTTTCATATCTTTGAGAGCAGACTGAATTATTGAAAGGCAAGATGCTATGGTGAATTTCTTCCAGTATTCTTTTAAGGTGAAGTCCTCCATCAAATCCATTGCATTAACAAGATGTTGCAGAGAGTTGCGTGTGTAGAGGGCCTTAAAAGCACGGATCACGCCTTGGTCCATAGGTTGTATGAGGGAGGTTGTATTAGCAGGCAGGAATTCGATCTGCACACCATCATAGGACAGATCTAGGGGGTGCCCTCCGGCATTGTCCATGAGTAGCAACACCTTAAATTCAAGACCTAGGTTGAGAAGGTAATTCTCCACTTCAGGGATGAAACACCGGTGGAACCAGTCGGATGCTATAACTTTGGTTACCCAGGCCTTGGGGTTATGCATCCAGTAGACAGGCAGGGCATTCTTATTCTTGTTCTTTAGGGCCCTGGTGTTTGCAGACTTATAAATCAGGCCTGGTTTCAGTAAGTGGCCAGCAGCATTCCCACACATAATGAATGTGACTCTGTCCTTTTAATAATAATAATAATAATAGTCCTTTAATAGTCCCACAATGGGGAAATTCAGTGTGTTACAGCAGCAAAGATAAGATAAGCAGATACAAATACAAATACAACATGTACAGGAATGTTCCAAGGTGAGAGGCATTACATTGATAGCAGACATTGTGCCTTAAATCCAGGAGCTTTGGCCTCTTCCTTCATTAGGTATGTTCTTGATGGCATTTTCTTCCAGAATAATCCAGTCTCATCCATGTTGAAGACCTGTTCAGGCATGTATCCCTTCTCCTGAATGATTTGTTTGAAGATATCCGGATACCTCTCTGCGGCTCCTATGTCAGCAGATGCAGCCTCTCCATGCAATCTCACACTCTTCAGGTTATAACGCCTTGAAAACTTTTCAAACCAACCCCTGCTGGCCTGAAAACTTCCAGGGTCTGGTGTTTTCGATGTTCCTGGCTGCGAGTCTTGTTTATCTTCTTCAACAAGCTTCTTATACAGATTTAAAGCCTTCTCCCGAATCACATTGCCCTGCAAAGGGATGTCCTTTTTACGGCAGTCTTCAATCCATATTGAAAGAGCAGATTCCATTTTAACAATGTACGGGTCTCTTTTGGTAGAAACCTGCTTTGCTGCTTGCAGGTAGCTTTTGGAGACCATTTTTCTAATTTCAGCCTCTTTACTCTTTATAGAGCGTATGGTACTTTCATTCACGCCATATTGACGTCCAACGCTGGTAGCAGTCTCGCCAGTTTTCATCAAATCTAAAACTTTTACTTTTTCCTGTAGTGTCATCACCTTTTTCTGACGCTTAGGAAGACTAGGAGCCTTAGAAAGCTTGGACCGTTTAGGCATTTTTTTCAGAAAAAAAAACTTTTACCGTACGGAAAAGGCGCGTGTTGAACTGAGGTGTGGCTTCGCTCATACCTTAGTACAGTACGTACACAAAGCATCCGAGCTAAAACCAATCAGGAACAAGGAAAGCTTGTAGCGTGCTGCGTGATTGGTTACAGTACTTTCAACCGTTCCAGCCAATAGTGTGTCATCATATAGCCTATGTCATTGCTCATACCCAAACCGCAAATTTCGCAGATCTGTGGAAAAATCGCAAATGCATATGTCTTAGGTTCCAAAGAAAATATCGCGAGTAGGTGAATCCGCGAATTCAGAAACGCGAATGCAAGAGGTATTACTGTACTGAGAGATCGCTCACAAGGTGGCGCTAGACAACTCATATTAGTGACAATTGAAAATAGAAGTAAATGACAGAATCTGCCAATCTCATATCTTTTATATACAATAATAGCACAAAAAGTGTATAATCTCCTATTTGTAAACAGTTAAAATAGTCATTTGATTTTAGCCTGACAGCAAGCTATTTGTAGACTGGTGCCGCTGGCACCAAGCAAGTTGTACAATGGAGCAAGGCCAATGGTGCACTGGTATCAAACATGGAGTACTACACCAGGCAACTGATAGATAGAAAACTAGTACCAAACATGCAGAAGAAAGGTACTGGCAGAGAATAGTCTAGTGCCAAGCAAGAAATAGAACAGTAACTGGCAGATAGCGGACTAGAATCGAGAAAGTAGTATAATGATACCATACAGAGAGTGGACTAGTACCAAGAATGTAGTAGAGCAGTACCAAGCAGATAATAGAATAGTACCAACAAATTAGAATGGTGCCAGGTAGACAGCGGATTAGTACCAAGGAGTTAGAATGATACCAGGCATAGAGTGGCCTAGTACCAGTATAGTAGTAGAATGATACCAGGCAGATAGTGGACTAGTACCAAGAAATTAGCAGTATGGTACCAGGTAGATAGTAAACTAGTACTGAAGAATTTGCAGAATGGTACTAGGAATAGAGTGGACTAGTACCAAGGAGTTAGAATGATACCAGGCATAGAGTGGCCTAGTACCAGTATAGTAGTAGAATGGTACCAGGCAGATAGTGGACTAGTAACGATAATTTAGTAGAATGGTACCAGGTAGATAGTGGACTAGTACTGAGGAATTTGTAGAATGGTACTAGGCATAGAATGGACTAGTACCAAGGTAGAATGGCACCAGTATAGTTATGCAATAGTACCAGGCAGTGGACTGCAATGAAGCAAGTAGTCTAATGGTACCAGACCAATAATGGACTGCAACCAGGGCAATGGTATCTTTTCCTCTGCCCAGGGCCTCACTTCTAAGCCACCTTCGTAAGTTTAATGTCTCCTACAACCCTAAGCCCGGTCACTGCTTTGAGCTGTGATACACGATGAGTGAAGTCGCAGAGTCGCTGTCCATCTAGGAGAACCCGCATCTGTTGGTGTTCACAGAGGAGCTCCATCTGGAATGAGAACAATAGGCTTGTTATATATCTGGCAGCGGAGCTAAGCCAGACCATGGAACAGGGAAATGTATTGTACCACCTAGAGGAACGCTCCAAAGATTTGTTTTAATTTCTATTTAAAGGGATTGTTCATAAAAATATGGCTGGTTTCTTTAAAAGACAGTGGTACATCTGTCCACAGGTTCTGTGTGGTATTTCAAAAATTGTAAACCCTGTAGCCTAATGTACACATTTTTGGGGGCAATCTCTATGAACAAAAATAACCCAGACCTTGTTTCTGCAATATCTGCACTTGTGGAAAAATGGCTGAAAAATATATTATACATTGGGGGGGCATAAAAAAAAGTTGTAAACCTGACGGATTGTTGCAACTTGCATTTTTATGCCATTGTCTCCACTTTCTGAATAGGGGGCATGGCAAGAGCATGCTATGGGCAGTCCCAACCCGATTTGTCATAATTTACATCAGAAAACCATGCCAGCTATCAGCCAGGGTAGATTTCAGTGCAAGCACCTGGCCAAGGTTATGCCTCATGTATGCGGAAATGTTTTCATAAATCTCCTCCATTATGGGTATGCTATCTGATGTAATAGCTTTTAGGGTTCTTGCATATGATCGCATGTATCGTCAATGTGCCAGCTACATTTTTCATCCATTATATTTATTATATTGAGACAACTGTGTATTATCACAGGCCTGTGTTTACGTGGCTGTGAGCCAAGGGCAGAACTCAGGACAGGTCTGTTTTGCACACTGGGCTCACTGAAGTAAATGAATGGATCCGTGGAGGCATGTGCGGCAACACAGACATCATCCATGTCAACCACGTACCCAGCTCAGGCACATGGGGACACGTGTGGAGGAATTGCAGTGAGTTATCCCATGACTAACCTGCTGAAATCTACAGTAACAGCATAGTGGATGAGTTGTAAACAAATCGCACATGTGACTAAAAACCCAATTTAAGCCGGGGCCCCACGTTGCAAATACGCAGCATTTTTGGCAAAAAAACAAGGTTACTGCAAAGTGGATGGGATTCTGGCTAATCCCATCCACATAAATTCAGAAAAAATCTGCAGCGTAAATGCTGCGATTTCAAAAACCGTTGCATGTTTATAAATCACAGCAAGTCGATTATACCTACGGAAACGCTGGCATTTTCCCTCCAGGTATAATAGAGGTAGAAAGACTACAGAGGAAAACTTTGTGGACTCTGAAAAACGCTGAGGAAAAAAACCATGATGCGTTTCTGCCGCGGTCTTTTCTGCAGTGTTTTTTGGCTGCGGCTTGCTACGTGGGGGCTTAGCCTTTTGGGCGTTTTATTTTTCTGCAGAATATCCCTTACGCTATAACTCCCCAGCATTGCTGGAACTCAGAAACTCTAAAGCTCCATGCATATGTCTGTCTGCCTTCTGAGGGTCTGTTATGTTCCAATGAAAATATTCTACTACATGTCATCGGAACAGAATGGATCGGAAGTCCCCATAGAGGTGAATGCATCACGCAATGCACTTGGATTACTCCATTGCAAATTTTGTCCCCACCTCGGTTGTGTACATGAGTTCTTACTCATAGCAGAGCTGAAGAGGACAAAGCGGTGGGCAGACGAAGTATGAATTGGTACAAACAGAAGAGAGGAGTTTTTACTGCAAGATTGCACTGAGTACTGGATATTACGTTACTCTAAGTAACAACTAACACTACTCAGACCCTTACCTTGAAGTTGTCTCCAGGAGTAAAAGGGAAATATGGAATTTTTTTTCTCCTCTGCACCCCAAATTCCGGCAAACTTGGCATTTCGCATTATAGATCTGTCTTGGAAGTTGACTGTCACTAGAAGAGCGACATCCACCTCTCCATCTTTAGGACTGCACAGCAAAGTAACTGTAAAGCTGCAGACAGAACAGTGTATATATAGCAATGCTAAAGTAAGAACTAAACATTTCCTGATATATTTGGTATATATCCATATGGGGGGGGGGGAATCTATGCCATTTTCTGGTGTTTAAAAGTCTGACACACTGTTTGTGTGAATGTGGGTGGAGCATGGCGGCCAGGGTGTGGATTCCTCAGCCCAACATATTCATTATAAACTGAAGCCATTGAGCATGACCTGTAATGGAAACCTGCACTATTTCCCAACTGGCACAAATATCCATTTAGGCGCAGCAATGTCCAATTGATTTATAGAGAGGCTGCAACCTCTTCCTAAAACTCGGTGTCTGCTCCAGTTGGGCCCTTTCTTAAGACTGGCGTATGATACCAAGATGCACCAAAGTGATTATATATATCTCTATACACACACATGGACAAAATTGTTGGTACCCCTCGTTTAATGAAAGAAAAATCCACAATGGTCACAGAAATAACTTGAATCTGACAAAAGTAATAATATATAAAAATTCTATGAAAATGAACAAATGAAAGTCAGACATTGCTTTTCAACCATGCTTCAGCAGAATTTTTTAAAAAAAGAAAACTGATGAAACAGGCCTGGACAGAAATGATGGTTCCCTTAACTTAATATTTTGTTGCACAACTTTTTGAGGCAATCCCTGCAATCAAACGATTCCTGTAACTGTCAATGAGACTTCTGCACCTCTCAGCAGGTATTTTGGCCACTCCTCATGAGCAAACTACTCCAGTTGTCTCGGGTTTGAATGGTGCCTTTTCCAGACGGCATGTTTCAGCTCCATCCAAAGATGCTCAATAAGATTTAGGTCAGGGCTCATAGAAGGCCACTTCAGAATAGTCCGATGTTTTCCTCTTAGCCATTCTTGGGTATTTTTAGCTGTGTGTTTTGGGTCATTATCCTGTTGCAAGACCCATGACCTGCGACTGAGACCAAGCTTTCTGACACTGGGCAGCATATTTCTCTCTAGAATCCCTTGATAGTCTTGAGATTTCACTGTACCCTGCACAGATTCAAGACACCCTGTGCCAGATGCAGCAAAGCAGCCCCAGAACATAACAGAGCCTCCTCCATGTTTCACAGTAGGGACAGTGTTATTTTCAAGATTTCCTCCTTTTTTCCGTCTGTGAACATAGAGCTGATGTGCCCTGCCAAAAATGTCGATTTTTGTCTCATCTGTCCATAGGACATTCTCCCAGAAGCTTTGTGGCTTGTCAACATGTAGTTTGGCAAATTCCAGTTTTGTCAGATTCAAGTTATTTCTGTGACCATTGTGGGTTTTTCTCTCATTAAACGAGGGGTACCAACAATTTTGTCCATGTGTGTATCTATATGATCTATACTACATGCCAATATTCATATATCGGCCTCAATGAGTTAAAGTAAAAATAGCAAGTGAGGGTGTCCTACATTTCTACCCAGGGCCCTATTTTCAATAAAACTGGCCCTGACTTTCTGCGTACACCCCCCTGTAAGAACAAAATACATCAATAGCCCAAAATGTAATATTAATATGTAATAAAATAAGACTACTTTACAGATAGATAGAAAAATGTGCAGCTTGTTTTACCTCTTGGGTCTGACATCCACAGTTCCCATTATGGTGATCTTCATGGAAGGCTTCATCCCTCCTTTAATATCTCCAACATATTTCACTCCCTTTAAATGGAACACAGTATTAATTATTTTTCTTACTTGTATAGCACCAACATATTCCGCAGAGTTTTAATAGTGACAGTAAATACATTGTATGTGTCATGTAACGTAATTAAATATCATTTATACAGCTTATGTCACTGTAAGGTAGAGGTAACTGCTTCAGATATCCAAAATGTGGGTGACCTACAGGACAGGCAGTGTTGTAGTGAACACTGACCCCTCCAAGAGGCCAACTACTATATCAACAAGCAGGTAAATCATTCCCCGGGACCTATCTCTTGGTGCCACACATTGGTGGCACCAAGAGATAGGTGATCTGTCCTTGTGCCTGTAGAACTGATACCATATAGAGAAAAGTATTGGTCCCCAGCTCAATCATTAAATTCAGGCCCCATTGCATAAGATCTGGCCCCTAGCTATGCAGTCGCCAGACTCCCATCCACTTTGGAGGTAATATAAAATGCAGCATTTTTAGCAACATGGTGCCCAGGCCCTGAAATTTCTTCCCTCCTAGATATTCCACCATCACCTTTGAGTGGTATTACTGAAAAGTTGAAGCATTTAGGAGCCACACACAGTGCACACGGACCTCGTAAAATTACAGTAGGGGCGCCAAGTCACCAACGCCCTGCTAACTCAATAACTGGACAGGTCCAAACTTCCCCTGGCACAAAGCTGCACACAAGCTGCATGGGGTTCAAGTGCATGCAAGCCTTACATCACCAAACACAAGGCTAAGCATCGGATGGAGTCTTGTAAAGCACCATGTTCCCCCTGGACTCTGAAGCAGTATAAATTTGTTATGCGGTGTTACGGATCAGGCTTCCCTATCTGGCAGTCTGATCGACAAGTCAGGAGAACATTCCCTGACTTACTACATTGTGCCTGCTAAAGTTTGGTGGTGGAGAGATAATGCTATGGAGTGGTTTTCAGGGGTTGGCCAAGACCCCTTTGTCACAGTCAAGTGAATTTCTAATACTTCAGCAAGCAAAGACATTTTGGACAACTGTATGTTTCCAACTTTTGACACTTCTGTTCCATCATGGCTGTGCCCCATTGCACATAGCAAGGTCCAAAAAGACATGGCTGGGTGACTGGCCCACACCGAGCCCTGAACTCAACCCCATCCAACACCTTTGGAGATTACAAGCCAGGCCATTTTGTCCAACATCAGTGTCTGACCTGACAGTGTTCTGGAAACATGGACATAAATTCTCAGACACACTCCAAAATTTTGTAGCCTCCTTAGAACAGTGTAACCTGTTTTTACTTCCATATTATGGCAGGCAGAAGGCAAATAAACAAGTCCTTCAGTGCAAGGATCCTCCATGTAGCAGCTCACATCTCAGCTTCCAGGACCCCTATGAGCAGGACTTGGTGGGGGAGGATGACATGTTATACTTACATAGTGAGAAATGTTGATTATTGAGATACATATAAAATATATAGAATAAATATATCAGGTGAGACTACAGTGTATGTAGCAACCGTATGATCACCAAAAAAATGTTAAACACCATCGAAAAAACACAAATTGCACTACAGTTTTACAATAACTCAGCAAAGTAAGCTCTAACCTGACTGAGCAAAGTTCATAAAAAACAACCTAGACAGGCCACGGCCCTAGTGACAGATAAGGATTACCACCATTCAAATCTCCCGCTCGCCCTCCTACATGCAGTGTCCTTATTATGTCTGTGTCACATGTTCAACCCAAATGCCATTTCTGTAGCAGGTTTGCAAAAACTAAATTTTTTATTAACTTTTCCAAATATGGCTTGTAGTGAACCAAGCCTAACAGTAGCGAACAGCAACTAAGGATATAGATACCTGCCGCTCTACAGAATAAAGCCTATATTTTTGTAATCTGTATCCTATCACTAACAAGTATGGAGACGGTTGCAGTGTGTTCTTTAGCAATAGTTAAACTCTTCTTTCTGGGGAGCAATGTGAACAGTGCCTGATTTCTGCAGACAGTGTGGAGGGCTGCTGTGGAATCCTACACAGTGACCCATTCTTACGGCCCCATACAAATGGGTCCGTGAGTCCAGACGTAACTCTCGGGATAGGTCCTGTCTGTTTTGTGGTCTGGGATCATTAATTGAAATGTATGGGCGGCACAGGAATATCATTCACGTGCCATTTTTTAATGTATCCATACTGGCACACGTTCACCATTTACTGTACATCTTGGGTAGGCGCCATGTCTGTCTATAGGGAAAAAAGCAAGAGCTGGAGCTAGACTTTCCTTCACCTACGTCAAAGGTTCAGTTCACTGCCCTTACTCTGTATCTAAATACATAAAAGAAGTTTTTTGTTGCCCCCTACTTCCCCCTGATATCCAGCACCCAGGGCATATGTCCAAGTTGCTCACCCTTGCTACACCCCTGGGACAAGATATAGGCAACTTCTAACCATTGCAAGAAGTCCAGCCACATCAGAATATTTCCAACTATTGGGAAACATTCCTTCATAGGGAAAGACTAAGGTTATACGACTGTCGCTTTTTAGAATAAACAGTTCTGCAACAAGATCTCCATTGTCTGTCAGTGAATGACAACATACCTGACTGTGTCCAACTTGTACTATCTAATAATTCTAACAGATGAGTGTTAGCTACAGTTATATTCAGTCTGGGCAAGACTTAAACTTGGCAGGGACCCCACCAGTTACACCAATAGGAGTCCTACTTTCCCCTATGAATAGTGCAGTAGTTAAACATAAAGCACTGCCTCGCCTTTAGGATTCTATAAGATATCCAGGGATAGCTAAGTGATGTACCAGGCTATCTTTGCCAGTCCCATACACATTGAATGGAGCGGCAGTAGGCATGCTCAATCACCATTCAAAGTAATAGACAATGAACCCCCGATCTCAAGATAGGTGAGGTCCTGGAAGCCAAACCTGCACTGATCAGAGACTTGTTGACAGGTGAAGAATTTCCATCTCGGGACAACCCCATAAAGTACATCCACAGTAAAAATCTCTCACCAATCCTGATGGTTTGCTATAATGTGTCAATATAGGTAAGATATAAGGCTAGGTTCACATCTGCGTTGCAAAGTCCGCCGAAAAAAGGTCCTGCACGGAGGACTTTTTTCACCACCGCTTTCAGTTTCAAAAACAACTGACACCGTTATAGTCAATGGGTCCGCCAGGCTCTGTGTGTAAATGCTGTTTTAGCGGACAATACACAAATACAATTGTGGCAAACCTTCAGCTGTGTGATGCAGTAGGTATTTATGTTTTTCATCCTTTGGATGTAAACACATATCTTTACAAACATCTTGAAAACTGTCAGAAACAGATGTAAATTATATAAGAAAGTTGCAGAATATATATGAGCAATAATCCTGTACTCACGTTTGTGCAGGTTTCTATCTCAGTCATGATGCGTGGCTGCTGCTGGTTACACTGGGTGACACAGATGTTGTATGGGAAGTTTTTGCTCGCCTTTCAAAAATAAACACTAAGGATAAGAGCGTAGCGCGGGGAGGATTATCTGAGTCGCACAGTCCATACTACTACCAGGGGATCAGCTGAGTCACAACCACTAACTGTTACCTCGCATGTAGTCACCATGGACACAAAACTAGTACCAGGGCTCTTCACACTTATAGTACTCACAAATGTAATTGTCCCATAACAGTGTCATACCTTGGCCATATAATACTTCCATACAGTAGTAGAAATAAAAATGTTATATAGTGATGTCACCACCAAACACTGCAAAATTATTATACAATGCAAATGTAAACTACATCACATAAAATAACTAACATACATTAGCTCGATACATAGTAATCTAATAGCAGTGCTGTAAATAATACCGCTATACAGTTACTAATGATTAGTGCTGGAGACACCTTAAGGCTAAGTGCCCATGTTGTGGAAAAGCAGCTTTTTTTTTGTTGCAGATTTTGCTGCGTTTTTTTGAGCCAAAGCCAGGAGTGGATTGAGCAGAAGGTAGAAGTATAAGACACTTCCTTATATTTCCCTTTCCTGTAGAAGTCACTCTTGGCTTTGACTCAAAAAAACGCAGCAAGATCTGCAACATAAGCTGCTTTTCTGCATTGTGGGGACTTAGCCTTAGAGTTGCAAGCCACTAGTGAGATGACTGATGCACAGGTCGTATATCCTTAGGCCATATTCACACATATGTCAAAAATGGCCATGTTACAGCCATCACACTGACATTTTTAAAGCACTTTTATTACAATGTGGCTATTCACATGTCAGGTTTTTTGAGGGCCTGCTCAGATCCATTAATAGACTCAAGTATATGTGGGATTCCTGAAAATGGATCTAAAAATGTCAGTAAAAAAAAAATGGACTGTTGAGGTGCAGGTTGGGATTGGGCTCTGGGGGCTCACATGATTTAATTAGGCCATGGCTGGGTACCTGATAGGGGATGGTGGCAAGTGAATGGGACTGTTAGGCTAAGGTCAAGTGGGCTACATGACTTATCCCATACCTCCCAACTTTCAAAGGACAGAAAGAAGGACGAAATGTACAGTACGGCAAATTTAGTTCCATCTACTTCTACGTTGACTCCACCCATTCTCATCCATTTTTCTAGGTGCCCCAACACAGTGTAATGCTCCTACAGTCACCCTACCATTATATGCCCCCACATTATAATGTTCCCCTTCAATTGCCCCACAGTATTAAGTCCCTCTCCTGGTTCCCCAGTTTAAACTGGGGAAACTAGAGGGGGACATTAAACAGTGGGACAGTGGGAGTAGTTGGAGGGGGACAAATTAATGGCAGCTGGAGCGGGACATTAAACTGGGGGCAACTAGAAGGGGACATGTCCCCCTCCAGCTACTCCCATGGATTAATGTCCTCCTCCAGTTGCCCCCAGCTTAATGTCTCCATCCAGCAACCCCCCATTGTTTAATGTCACCCTCTATCTCCCCCCCAGTTTCATGTCCCCCCCCTTCATCTGCCCCCAGTTTAATTCCCCTCCCCTTCATTTGCCACCAGTTTCATGTGACCCCAAAGTTTAACATAAAAAACACTGATACTCCCCTCTCCTTGCTCCCCTGCTGCAGTCTCAGTCACGGAGTGTTCTGGGAGCTGCAGTCACGCTATGAGTGATGTCATCACATCGCGCCTACAGCTCTCGGGGCCGGAGCACATGGGGAGGACAGCGGTGAAGCGGTAGCTGTCTGCGGACGGCTCCTGTTTCATTCACCATTGTATTCAACTCCGGACGCCCCCTGTTCTCTGAGCTTCTTTTGCATAAACCGAAAACCAGGAATAATGTGAAAATGGCATCAAGGACAGTGGAAATAAAGGTAGGAGAGGAATAGCCTTTATAAAGGCTATTCCTACATGGTGTCAGTTAAAACTCGAAAAATCCAATGAGAATCCCTTTAAGCAATAGAGCACTTATTGCAGAAAGCTTGCAATACAGCTAGAGAGTCTTGGGAGTAGGAGAAGTAGAACAAAGTTTAATCAGATTTAATCCATTACAGGCAGCTTAGTGATAGAAATCATAGATAGGAGTGAGAGAATATCTGTGCGAAGTGAGCATGGCTGCAGCAGTAATATAGACATACAAAGGATGGGTAACCCTTTCATTACCAATAATATAATTTTGTGAAAGCCTGTTGGGAAATAGATCTATGACTGTCCACACAGTGTTCAACATTATCTTTACTGACAAACTCAGTCTTTGTTGAATGATCTCAGCAGTCTAAGAAATGGAATCATTGACGTATGTGACTGATGTAACCGGTTTCTTTCCTGCGGCTCTTGGCCTCAGCGGTCACGTGCCAAGGACTTCCACCGGTACACGCAGTGGCAGACATCAAAGCACCAGAGCCTCTTGCTCAAGTACTGAAATTCCTGGACAACCCCTTCAAGTCTGTTTTTCAATAGAACAGTTTGAACTGACACTGTCTGACTGTCCAGAGTGTTTTACATTGTTTAAACTGACAGTCAGTCCTGTTAGTGAAAAGAGTTTTTTGGGCAAAAGTTTACATTTTTGTCATTACATACATACAAGCTGCTGTTCTAACAGAAAAACACCGATTCCACCTGCGCTAATCTGAAAAGTCTGTTTCTAAAGTATTTTTTTCTGCTCACCCAATAAGCAGTGTGGTGCAGCCTGCTAAATAATGAAAAATTCTCCATTTGTTAAATCTTGCAGCCTGCACTAATCTGTGAAATATCAATTTCTTAAAGAGGACCTTTTACCACATCCACCAAGTCCTTAGCATCCGTTAATAGGTACTGCTTCACTGATTTCAGCGCAGTTGGAGTTTTCTCCAACCCTTACCGTTCCCAGGCAATCAATGCAGTTAGTTTTGGTGCCTGAGATGCTATTTTAGCTCATTACTGTCAGAAGGCGGTGTCAGGCAGGAGGTGTGACTCAGAGCTCCAATCAGAGGCAGCCAGTGTCAGCTCAGAATCCCACCCCTTGTCTGCTCCTAACTGACACCGCCCTCCTGACAGTACAGAACCCACGTAGCATATCAGACCCCAAAACTGACTGCATTGATTGCTTGGGGGAACAGTGCGGGCTAGAGAAAAATTCTAACTGTGCCAGAATCAGTGGAGCATCAGCTATTAATTGATGTAAAAAGCTGGAGTTTTTTTTTTTCATGGGGCTCACCCAATAAAAAGCATTGCAGTCTGCACTAATCTGAAAAATCTGTTTCATAAGGTGTTTTTTACTCATCCAATAAACAGTGTTGTGCAGCCTGCTAATCTGAAAAAAATTCATTATTAGTTCTAGTGGATAAAATTCTGACCATGGTCATTGATTTATGGTTCATAGTCATGTGATGAGCATACAGGTGCACAGCATTACCAGGCAGATTTCTGATTACTGTGTTGTGACTATAATGAGCTGTGCACCTGTGTGACCATCACATGACCATGAACCATAAATCACATGACAATGGTCAGAATTTTATCCACTAGAAGTAACAAAATGAACTACAGCAAGCAGAGATCTGGAAAATTATGAGAAATTGATACTGAAATTATATTGGAAAATTATATAACTTTTTATTATACAAACAATAACATTTACCTCTCAATATTGGTCTGAAAGTGACCAACCCCTTTAAGGGCTTTTTTTTGGTTACCCAATATACATACAAACTGATGACATGATAATGACAAACAAACAAGCTAACTGATGCAGTTCTAGTCTAATTCTCAATGACCAGGTCATCCTTTTAGAACTTTTAATGCTTTGCTATTTTTCTTGAAATAGTTTTTTGTTAAAATAAAAACAAAGACATACATGCAGTGTCAGACTTATAATTAGTGTGCAGTAAAATTACTTTAAAAAAAAACAAAAAAAAACACAGGGCAGGGACAGGCAAAAGAGGAGACACTTGTGCAAGTACTAACAATAAGAATGTGGGTGGCAGCAGCAACACTACTTCTGGTCTTGACAGCCCTGCCGGTAGCCAGTGTTGTCATACTTTTACAGTTACAGCAAAGTGGATGGGATTCTAGCGAATCCCATGCCAACTTTGCGGTAAAGTGCGCGGTGTGGTTTTTGAAATTGCAGCATGTCAATTATATCTACGGAAACGCCAGCGGTTTCCCTATAGATTTAATTGAAGCAGAAAGTCCACAGAGGAAACCTCTGCAAACTTTCTTTGCAAAGCGCTAGGGGCAGTTAAACTGAAGGCAGATGAAGGGGCCAATTAAACTGGTGGCAGATAAAGGGGGACATTAAATTGGTGGTAGATGGGGCAATTAAACTGGGGACAGCTGAAGGGGGGCATTAAGCTGGTGATAGATGAAAGGAGGACATTAAATTGGTGTCAGATAAAGGGGGACATTAAACTGGGGACAGATGAAGGGGGATATTAAATTTGTGGAAGATAAAGGGGGACATTAAGCTGGTGACAGATGAAGGAGGGACATTAAATTGGTGGAAGATGAAGGGGGGACATTAAGATGGTGGCAGATGAAGGGGGACATTAAAGATGGTGGCAGATAAAGGGGGACATTAAACTGGGGGAAGATGGAGGGGGGACATTAAACTGGGGGAGCAGATGGAGGGTGACATTAAACTGTGGGCAACTGGAGGGGAACATTATAATGTGGGGGCATATAATGTTAGGGTGACTGTAGGAACATTATACTGTGTGGGGGCACATGGAAAAATAGATCAGAATGTGCGGAGTCAACATAGAAGTGGGTGGAGCTAAATTTGCCACGGCACGCATAGCGCACCACACATTTTGTCCCTCTTTCTGTCCTTTGAAAGTTGGGTGGTCTGCAGAGACTTTGCATTGGAGCCTAGGAGCCCAATGTTATCCCTCTGGTCCATAGATGTATATGAGTGCACCTAATTTAATAGGTGCTACTACCGTGTGCAGTCTACCGCCATATCCATAGTCTACCATACATTACATCTTGATTATAGAGGTCTCCTCCTTATCAGCTGAGGGAGCAAGAAGTCCATTACTAGTGGTCTGGGGGACAAAGCCACACACTATAGTAGCACTATTTAATGGAGTAGACATGCTCTGCTACACAATATCATAGTAGAGGGAACTGCTTTTTTTTTTATAATTAACGTTTTATTGGATTTTCAAATATCGCCAATGAATATGCATAGTTAAAGACAATGTGCGTGACACAACAATCATTAATCAAACAATCAGATGAGCTGGTGTATTACATACAACAGTTAACTAATAACACAATAATAAATGGAACGTTGGCGGTGGAGAAGAGATAAAGAATCCTTAGGGTGAAAGGCCAAGGGTCTCAGAAGGTAAGTTTATTAAACAGGGGGTTCCAACAGATGCGTCCAGGTAGGGTCTTAAGAGAAATCATACCATGGTGGCCAAATAGCGCTAAACTTCTGGTGGGTACGAAGTTCTAAGTGGGAAAGTTCTTCCATCCGTGCTACTTGACTTTCCGTAGAAAGTGGGACACTGGAGGAGGGGATTCGGATGCCCAGTATAGAGGAATCATAGATTTGGCGATAGCCACAAGTTGAAGCCAAAGTCGTTTGTGAGACCTAGGCGGGAAAGTGGGCCACAGATTCAAGAATATGCCTACAGGGGTCAGAGGCTCGGTGGATCCACAAACCTGGTTCAGTACCTGCTGAACAAGTGACCAGTAAGGGGACATTTTTTCGCATTCCGACCAAATATGCAGGTAGGAACCTGAGGACTTATGGCAGCGCCAACACAAAGGTGATACATCTGGAGAGTACTTGTGGACTACGTTCTATACCATTTGGTGACCAATTTGTAGCTTGACTCCTGCAAGCACACACATCTGGAAGGACCTGTGGATCGCTTGAGTACAGATGATATTTCTCCAGGGATAAGGGACATTTGAAGGTCTGCCTCCCATTTTCGCACGTATGAGGGGAGCTCTGTGCCTAGTTCGCTCAGAAGGTTGGAGTAGAGAGTAGATCAAGTTCTTGGTGTATTTTGCTTCCGGAGTAGGAGCTGTTCTAGCCATGTAGTTGTGCGATTATCAGGCTCCTGCTTCAGAGCTCTCAGGTACAGTATTTTAATCGACTGATATGTTAGGAAATTGGTATGGATGGAGAGGGGGTGTTGAAGGGAAGGCCCCATCAATCAGTATAGAGTCGTAAGGTAACCGCCCGTCATGTTTCGGCACTATGGGGGCCGATTCTATAAACTTGGATTCCGATAGGATTAAATCCTGAACGGACATGAGAGGAGAGGGACCTGTTGACAAAGGAAGTAGTCGTCGTACCCATTGCCATGAGTCATAGACCGCTGATGTTAGTACATTGGGGGCGAGGACCTGCTTAGCCGTTTGGCGGGGGAGCCATAGTATTGCAGTAAGGGGGAAGTCTATAGTGGCTTCCTCCACTGACACACGTAGCCTCGAATTTTCACTCTGAAACCAATCAATGGTCCTTGCCAGTTGTGCTGCATGATAATATGTTCTTATATCTGGTAGACCCTTAGATCTGGTAGAGGAGAAGAATGTTAGTGGAAGAGGGATAGGGAGGGTTTGAAATAAGTATAATATCTTGGGCAGAACCATCATTTTCAATAGACTAGTTCTACCTATCCATGAGATATATGGGACATGCCAAGATTCTAATAGAGATTTGATGTTGGAGGGCAAAGGGGCGTAGTTAGAATCGTACCAGCGCTTGGGTGAGGGCGTTAAATTTAATCCTAAATACTTAATAAAGTCGTGCCGCAGTGGGAATGGGGAGGCAGCCTGTAAGTCAGATTTAACCGATGAGGGGCAATAGACACATAGGGCTTCGGATTTTGTGGCATTAATTTTAAAATTCGAGAGGGTACCGAAGGCCGTAAAGATTGTATCTATGTGAGGTAGTGCAACAGTTGGGTTAGTAAGGATTATTAAAAGGTCGTCTGCAAATGCGGCCGTACTATGACATATCCCTCCAGTTACCAAACCTTTCAGCAATGGGTCCTGTCGGATACTCTGAATTAATGTTTCAATGGTCAGGACAAAAAGTAAAGGGGATAATGGGCATCCCTGTCTGGTGCCATTTTTAATATCAAACGAGGAGGAGAGGCATCCATTAACCCTAATTTTAGCGCTAGGTCTAGAGTACAAAGCCATGACCTTCTGGACAAACATGTGTGGGAAGCCAAAATAACGTATGGTCTCTGTCATAAAGGTCCAATCTACCCTATCAAAGGCTTTCTCCGCATCTGTTGAAAGAAGTACCAATGGGATCTTCTTACGCTGGGAGTGTTGTATCAAATGGAGTACTCGTTGGGTGTTATGTTTGCCTTCTCTGCCCGTTATAAACCCCACTTGCTCTGGGTGGACCAGGGAGGGTAGGAAGGATTTTAATCTATTAGCTACTAACTTGGAATATAGTTTAACATCTACGTTTAGCAGAGAGATGGGGCGGTAGCTACCACATTGTGTCGGGTCTTTGCCTTCCTTAGGAATGATAGAAATATGGGCTTCCAAGGCTTGGGGAGGGAAGCAGTGGGCATCGTCTACAGAGTTACAAACCTGGAGAAAATGGGGGAGAAGGATAGAGCTGAATTGTTTATAATAAAAGGCTGGGAGGCCATCGGGGCCAGGAGCTTTCCCCAGAGGGGTGTCAGCAAGTGCTGAATGTAGTTCTGACAGTGTAAAGGGAGTCGTAAGGGCATCTTGTTGTTGGGGAGTGAGCGATGGGAGGGAGAGAGATTGCAAGAAGGACCGGATTTTAGTAGAGCGATCCTGTAGCTCGAGAGGGGTCTCAGCAGGTCTAAGGTTATACAGTTTCTGATAGAAAGCACAAAATTCAGAAGCTATGTCTGAGGTGTCTTTTAGGCTAGAGCCTGACCGGGAAGTGATCTCCGCTACAAAGCTTTGGTTGCGTTGTTTTTTAACTAAATATGCTATCAGTTTTCCACCCTTATTACCATGCATATAGTACCTATGGGAGGATGAAAGATAGGCTTTAGCAGTTTTTAGGTTCAGGCAGTCTTTAGGACGTTCTCTGCACAAGATCAGTTCTGAGAGAGCCCCCTGAACCGTAGCTCGCTTATGCTGACTTTCTAAGGTTGCAATTCGGGTAAGTAGGTCATCAATTTCTTTGGTACGTTTTTTTCTTAACGTGAGAACTCAGACTAATGAATACCCCTCTGATCACGGATTTGTGGGCCTCCCAAATTACACAAGGCTGTACGTCAGGTGTAGTGTTTTCATTGAAATAGTCAGTGAGAGCTTTAGAAACAGCCTGACGAGAGTCGTGGGAGCAGAGCAGAGTCTCATTAAGTCTCCAGTCATAGCTACGGGGTGGGAGGGATGAAATTTGTAATTGTACAGTGATGGGGGCGTGGTCAGAGATAGTGATAGAGCCAATGGTGGGAGAGGAGGATAAAGTTAGCTGGTTCTGGGGCAGGAAGATGTAGTCCAGACGCTGGTACGATTTGTGTGGGTTAGAATAAAACGTATAGTCCTTAACGTCGGGATTAAAGGCCCTCCATACATCTACAAGATGCATAGAGGAGAGATGCTTGGCCAGTTTACCAAGGGCAGTGAAGCTATGTGAGGATGTGCCAGTGGAGGAGTCCTGGAGGGGCTGAAGGGCAATGTTAATGTCACCACCAAACACTACAAGACCCTCTGCGAACATAGAAAATCTGTCTAGAGTATCGAGTAGCCATGTAATTTGGCCAACATTTGGTGCGTATACATTGCCAATGGTGACTATGGTATTGGCAATGTAACCTTTAAGAAACTGGTATCTGCCCTGGTCATCACTCAAGTGAGCAACCACAGAGAAGGGAACATCTGATTTAAAGGCAATACTAACTCCATTCTTCTTCGCTGCAGTATCGCACGAGTGAAACCAGGCAGAGTAAGGAGATTTGGGTAGATTAGGTACTTTACCTGTAGGGAAATGTGTCTCTTGGAGGAGTAGGATAGAGGATTGTGATCTTTTAAGAGCGTGGAGTACCTGGGAGCGCTTGGTGGGAGAGTTGAGACCCTTGACGTTCCATGACGTGAACTTAACACAAGACATAGACAACAGTGAACAATAAACTGAGAAATACTAATAAGTATGTAGAACAAACGCTATAGTGAGGCATTCAAATTTAAACGATTATATAAAATGCACTGAGCTACAGTGCCGTGTCGTGGGGGGGGTGGTAGAGCAGGGAGGTCGGCCCAAAGAGCCGTTAACAGAATCGCTAAGGAAGCAAAGGGCGTTATAAACTCTTGGGAGGTAAAGGCAATCAATATATAAACTATATGCGAACTAGGCCCATCCCCGGCTACGGGGCAGCACACGTGAAAAAACAACATTATAACAAGTAAGGAATCACGGTCATAGGTCAGATAGTAAAAAGGATATAGAATATTTATGACATTACGAGAGATAATTCAGTCCTGCTCCACAGGTGTCCTCTTCCTCTAGTGTTTAGATTTCGGGCGTTTCCAGGCTTCCACTTTAGGAAGATCGGGTAGAGAGGCAATGTCTGTAAAAGTAAGCCATGATGGAATGATGGCTGGATCCAATTCCAGAGGCGGACACGCAGCAAATAGGTCATCTGGATGCCGGATATTGTACAAACGTCCATTGAAGTTGTAGGAGATCCCGAAGGGAAATAGCCATTTATACGATATCTTAAGTGTCTGAAGACGGTCTGTGAGCAACTTCATCTGTCGTTTTTTGGCCAGGGTCACCGGGGAGATGTCCTGAAAGAATGTAATCCTGTGTCCTTCATAGGTAAAGTCCGGGGTTACGCGGGTTTTCTGCAAAATCGCCTCTTTTACTGGGAAGGACAGCAGTTTGCAGACGATGTCCCTGGGAGGTTCCCCTTCCTTAGGCTTCGGGCGCAAAGACCTATGGGCTAGTTCAAGTTGGACATCCGAAGACAGATCGCCCTCCAGGACTGATTCCAGAAGTCTCTTTGCGAAGGTCATGGTTTCAGAGGGCGGGAAGTTCTCTGGCACTCCTCTGATACGTAGATTATTCCGCCTACCCCTGTTCTCCTGATCCTCCAGATAGGAGTGCAGAGAGTTCAGATGGGCCTGGCAAGCCGTAAATGCCATAGTAGTGGCTTCGCCATGTGCCAGGAGCGAGGTCTGTGTTTCCTCTAGGTGCTCGACTCTGGAACCAATGCTCCGGACATCTTGTTTAATATCCGCTAGTTCTTTCATGACCAGTTGCAAAGTTTTCTCAAGTAGTTTCTGCAGTCCCTTGGAGGAAATGGTGACCATGGAGGTGGAGGCGGAATCGGATATGTTTCCGTCATCCATGATGCTTTCTGCGTCGGATGCCTCTGCAGGATCAGGGGCAACTAGAGAGCGTCTTGCTGCTGATGTGGAATTGAGTGGTGTGCGCTTCTCGAGAAACTTGTCTATTTCTGCTTGTGACTTCTTTGAGTGTTTCGGTGTAGCTCGTGGGTCTACGGGCTTATTCTGACCAATTTTGACCATGATGTAGCTATCAGGGCATGCTGGCCCACACCGGGAAAGAGCTCAATCAGGCTGGGTTAGGAAGACATAATAAGATCTAAGGGACCCTAGTAAAAAGTGGCAGGCACTCGAGGATTAACTCACCACCCAAGAGGAGGATCCGCGTCACACAGGGCTGCTGATAGCATAGAAGACAAATTTAGGGTCCACTTGTAACAGAGAGAGGCTTGCTCTTATGGCGAAAATTTGAAAGCCCCAAGATGGCCGCCTCTCGTTGTGAGAGTGGCGGTAGGCCCCAGGCTCCAGACAGTCCTCAGCGTTGGCCGGAGCGCGTAGGGATAGCTGAAGGAATCACCCCCACAGATGGAGGAGCCTGTCAGTGTGGACGGTGGAGTCGCCGAGGAGTCAGCTGGTAGCCGGCGGTCCCGTTAAGGCTGGTCCGCGGCGGTAAAGCAGGCCCCAAGGCGGCGGCTCTCGGCGCGGGGAGTGCAGTAGGCCGCAACCCCTGGATGTCCCACAAGTGCAACCGGAGCTATCTGCGGCGGTGGGAGGTGAAAGCCAGAGGGCACTAGGCGGTCCGGCCTTGCTAGTGCCGTGGAGGCCCTTGAATCCAAGATGGCAGGCCTCTGTGAGGAAGGGAAGGTAGGCCTCAAACCGGAGCAGCCGGCAAGAAGCTCTGATTCGTAGCCAAAAGCACCCTAGATGCACTAACAGGGCCTGGGGAAATGCCCAAGGGTGTTGGAAGTCAGTAGAGGCTAGGGTGGCAAAGATGATGAGCGGATTAGGTGAAGTACGCAGGAGAGCACCAGAGTACACGTCCAGCCACTCTGCCGGCTAGCCACGCCCCCGAGGGAACTGCTTTTAAAAATGGCTACCATTTTCCAATTTTGGATGATCTATTAGAAAAATTTTGAAATCATTTCACACTAATAATAATAATAACAATAATAGTTCTTATTATTGTGATTCTTCTTCTTCTTATTATTATTAATGACAATAATAATAATAGTAATAATAACAACAATGTGATTTTACCATTGTTATTATTATTATATATTATATCATTGTTATTATTATTATATTACATCATTGTTATTATTACTATATAGATTATTATGTATTATTATTATTATTTGTATTATTATAGTATTGTTATTTTTATCTCGTTTTATTTTTTTTTTTTCTGTTGAATCTGAGATGTAGAAACTGCAGCCTCTTCTCCCGGGTAATCAGGAGCGCCGCCTGGTGGTAGCTGTGGGGTTATGCAACCAGCGCATCCTCAGCGTTGGCCTCGGTGTCACGTGACAACTGAGGCAGCGTGTCACCTGACCTCGGCAGGATTCTACTCGTTGGTCACATGACTTGCAGTGTGTGTGTGTGTGCTGAGGGGGCGCGCACGGCTCGCGGGGAGGCTCCGGACATGTCTCGGCAGGGGCCGCCGTTCGGGGAGGAGGAGGCTGAGGCGGCTTCTCTGAGCAGTCTCCGGGAGTTCTTCTGCCGGTGTTTACGGAAGGGGCGCTGGGAGCTGGCCCGGGCCTGTCTGCCACAACTTTTTCAGGGTCCTGATGCCAGAGAAGTAGAGGAAATACTGAGAGGTCTGGTCAGAGCCCCGAATCTGCTGAGGTGGGTATACTGCCCCCTACTGCACTGACTGGCCTCTGCCTTGTGGGTACACACATGCACAGGGGCCCCAATAACACTGAGGTGCCTGGTGTCCCCCACCTCCATAATACTACTGAGGTGCCTGGTGCCCCCCCCCCCATAACACTGAGGAGGTGCCTGGTGTCTGTGTCCCCTGACCCTCACCCCCAAAACACTGAGGAGGTGCCTGGTGTCTCTGCCCCCCCATCCTGACCCTCACCCCAAAAAAAACACTGACGAGGCGCCTGGTGTCGGTTCCCCATGCTCTGACCCTCATCCCTCAAAACACTGAGAAGGTGCCTGGTATCTGTGTCCCACCACCCATAACACTGAGGAGGTTTCTGGTTTGTGTGCCCCTCACCCGCCGCCATAATACTGAGGAAGCACCTGGCATGTTTGTCCCCCCACCCCCATGACACTGAGGAGGCACCTGGTATGATGTCCCTCACACCCCTTGACACTGAGGAAACACCTGGTATGTTTGTCCCCCACCCCCATGACACTGAGGAGGTGCCTGGCATGTCTCCCCCCCTCCCCCCATGACACTGAGAGGAGGCGCCTGGTATGTTTGTCCCCCACCCCCATGACACTGAGAAGGTGCCAGATGTGTCTCCCACCTCCCCTATAACACCGATGTGCCTGGCCCTCTGATACATAGATAAGATAGTGTCTGCTGTGTTTCAGCAGTTACACTGGCTATTCAGGGGACATGTGCTGTATATGTGCTGTGTATGTGCTGCGTATGTGCTGCGTATGTGCTGCGTATGTGCTGCGTATGTGCTGCGTATGTGCTGCGTATGTGCTGTATAGCAGTCAGGCCGGCAGTGGCCACTGACTCAGTGTAACTGGTGAATCACATCAGACACTATCTTATCTACATGCCATGTGTTACTGCTCTGGGCAGTGTTATCTGATATAGGTGTCACATGAGACATTCGGACGAGCCTCTCCCCCAGCAGCTTAATCCACTGATCCACATATTGAGTTTATTCTATTAGGGAAATTATTACAAGTTAAAGTTTTTTGAGCCTAACTTTGTGACCTTTTCATCGTTAACATACCAACAATCCCCCCATCATATCCTGGTGTGTCCAACCCCAATTGTACAGACGTGCCCACCTTCCTGAAAACTCTTCATTAAACTGATGTTCCCGACTTTTAGCTCCCCCTTCAGTAACACTGATGTGCCCGACGTCTGCCCAACATACAGCCACATCCCCATCCTGTATGCGTTCCCGGTGTCACTTACCGGGGGCAATACTGGACCATCCTGGCGATCTCCCATAGCTGTAGCACATGAGGCCACCAGGCTGGCAGGAGATGTCACTCATCTAGGTCTAGATCTGCAGTACGGTAGAGAGTGGTTATGCGATCCTGCACTCATCCTCCATGACATCTGCTGCCTGTCCTAATATTTACACCGCCGCTCTCATATTCTAGGCCGCCTGCCAGCTGGTAATTCTACCGCTCACATTTATTAGTTTCCACATTTCTTTCCAGCAATTCCTGCTCTACAGGTACCGGTGTCCAGACCTGCCCATACATAACACAGCCAGCAGCATCTTCAGCCTCTCCGGTCATATGTCTCACTTATACCTTCCAACCAATATGGCTGCCATAACAGCTTCTGACCTCCTGCATGGTGGGGCTATGGCAGGCAGTCACTGCAGAAGCTGTAATGGTTGCTATATTGACTTTGACCCATCTTTCCCAGGAGCAGAGACAAACATTTGAACCTAGGACCCCTGAATATTTACTATTGAAACTTTCTTTAGACACTTGTTCATGTTTTCCTCTCTTTTCTTGCAGTTGTGAGGGGGAGCAGACTCCTCAGAAACTCGCCTGGTTTTGGCTTAATGCATTGACAGTTTGGCTGGAATGGGCAGATGTAAGTACAGAAAATGTACCGTAGGTGCAAAGATAATGCACAGACTTGTTCACACATGGACTAGTTTATTATGGATTTCTAGTGCAGATGGACTGAAAGGTCACAGACTAGAAATCTGCATAGTACAGTGCAAGGGATGGACTCTTATAAGCTACCATTCACACCGGAGGAAGGTGTTTGAGAGCATGCTGCAGGTTGTAAGAAATTTGCATTATGTTCTCTATATATCGTGTTTTGCAAAGGGTGAAATTTAAGACAAGTGGAATTGCAGAGAAATTCATGATGGAAAGTTTCTGCCACGTGTTAAAGATGTGGTTTGACTTGAAGAGGAATTTGAGGTGGACATCTGCCTCCTTTCTTCTTCATTGTCCGTCTCCCCGCAGCAGGAAGCCGAAGCGAAGCCTAATCTGTGTGGAGTCTCTCGTTGCAGATGGAATCAATGGCAAGATCGAGCAGGATGCTTATTTTTTTCAGGACGAAATCTGCTGCAGATTTTGTGGCAGAATTAACATCAAAGCCAAAATTCACTGTGAGAAAGGGACCTAAATGTTCCACAGCTCTGGTCTCTGCCACTCCATTCCTGTGGGAATGATTTTACATTCATCAGTCACATGACCACTTCAGCCAATCACTGCCCTCAGAGATTGTATGCATGTATGACACGTGAGCTCCAAGACTGATGCTGCAGTCTCTGCTGTGTGTTGTACAACCCTGGTATGACTGCTGCAGTCCCGCCTGTGTGTTGTACAATGCTGGGGTGACTGCTGCAGTCCCGCCTGTGTGTTGTGCAATGCTGGGGTGACTGCTGCAGTCCCGCCTGTGTGTTGTGCAATGCTGGTATGACTGCTGCAGTCTCTGCTGTGTGTTGTACAATGCTGGGGTGACTGCTGCAGTCCTGCCTGTGTGTTGTGCAATGCTGGTATGACTGCTGCAGTCTCTGCTGTGTGTTGTACAACCCTGGGACGACTGCTGCAGTCCCGCCTGTGTGTTGTGCAATGCTGGGGTGACTGCTGCAGTCCCGCCTGTGTGTTGTGCAATGCTGGTGTGACTGCTGCAGTCTCTGCTGTGTGTTGTACAATGCTGGGGTGACTGCTGCAGTCCCGCCTGTGTGTTGTGCAATGCTGGGGTGACTGCTGCAGTCCCGCCTGTGTGTTGTGCAATGCTGGTGTGACTGCTGCAGTCTCTGCTGTGTGTTGTGCAATGCTGGGGTGACTGCTGCAGTCCCGCCTGTGTGTTGTACAATGCTGGGGTGACTGCTGCAGTCCCGCCTGTGTGTTGTGCAATGCTGGTGTGACTGCTGCAGTCTCTGCTGTGTGTTGTGCAATGCTGGGGTGACTGCTGCAGTCCCGCCTGTGTGTTGTACAATGCTGGGGTGACTGCTGCAGTCCCGCCTGTGTGTTGTGCAATGCTGGGGTGACTGCTGCAGTCCCGCCTGTGTGTTGTGCAATGCTGGGGTGACTGCTGCAGTCCCGCCTGTGTGTTGTACAACCCTGGGACGACTGCTGCAGTCCCGCCTGTGTGTTGTACAACCCTGGGACGACTGCTGCAGTCCCGCCTGTGTGTTGTACAACCCTGGTATGACTGCTGCAGTCCCGCCTGTGTGTTGTACAATGCTGGGGTGACTGCTGCAGTCCCGCCTGTGTGTTGTACAATGCTGGGGTGACTGCTGCAGTCCCGCCTGTGTGTTGTGCAATGCTGGGGTGACTGCTGCAGTCCCGCCTGTGTGTTGTGCAATGCTGGTATGACTGCTGCAGTCTCTGCTGTGTGTTGTACAATGCTGGGGTGACTGCTGCAGTCCCGCCTGTGTGTTGTACAACCCTGGGACGACTGCTGCAGTCCCGCCTGTGTGTTGTGCAATGCTGGGGTGACTGCTGCAGTCCCGCCTGTGTGTTGTGCAATGCTGGTATGACTGCTGCAGTCTCTGCTGTGTGTTGTACAATGCTGGGGTGACTGCTGCAGTCCCGCCTGTGTGTTGTGCAATGCTGGTATGACTGCTGCAGTCTCTGCTGTGTGTTGTACAATGCTGGGGTGACTGCTGCAGTCCCGCCTGTGTGTTGTACAACCCTGGGACGACTGCTGCAGTCCCGCCTGTGTGTTGTACAACCCTGGTATGACTGCTGCAGTCCCGCCTGTGTGTTGTACAATGCTTTTATGACTGCTGCAGTCTCTGCTGTGTGTTGTACAATGCTGGGGTGACTGCTGCAGTCCCGCCTGTGTGTTGTACAATGCTGGGGTGACTGCTGCAGTCCCGCCTGTGTGTTGTACAACCCTGGGACGACTGCTGCAGTCCCGCCTGTGTGTTGTGCAATGCTGGGGTGACTGCTGCAGTCCCGCCTGTGTGTTGTGCAATGCTGGTATGACTGCTGCAGTCTCTGCTGTGTGTTGTACAACCCTGGGACGACTGCTGCAGTCCCGCCTGTGTGTTGTACAACCCTGGTATGACTGCTGCAGTCCCGCCTGTGTGTTGTACAATGCTTTTATGACTGCTGCAGTCTCTGCTGTGTGTTGTACAATGCTGGGGTGACTGCTGCAGTCCCGCCTGTGTGTTATACAATGCTGGGGTGACTGCTGCAGTCCCGCCTGTGTGTTGTACAACCCTGGTATGACTGCTGCAGTCCCGCCTGTGTGTTGTACAATGCTTTTATGACTGCTGCAGTCTCTGCTGTGTGTAGTACAATGCTGGGGTGACTGCTGCAGTCCCGCCTGTGTGTTGTGCAATGCTGGGGTGACTGCTGCAGTCCCGCCTGTGTGTTGTGCAATGCTGGGGTGACTGCTGCAGTCCCGCCTGTGTGTTGTACAATGCTGGTATGACTGCTGCAGTCTCTGCTGTGTGTTGTGCAATGCTGGGGTGACTGCTGCTGTCCCACCTGTGTGTTGTGCAATGCTGGGGTGACTGCTGCAGTCCCGCCTGTGTGTTGTACAACCCTGGGACGACTGCTGCAGTCCCGCCTGTGTGTTGTACAACCCTGGGACGACTGCTGCAGTCCCGCCTGTGTGTTGTACAACCCTGGGACGACTGCTGCAGTCCCGCCTGTGTGTTGTACAACCCTGGGACGACTGCTGCAGTCAATCACTTGTCATAACAGTAGTCATGTGCCATATGTGCCAGGATTTCAAAGACTAGTGATTGACTGATGTGGCAGCGCAATGCCTGGTGCTCTGGTCCTGCAATAATGACGTCACATAAGCCATTCCTATAACTTCTGCAGCCACTTGCTGGCCTCAGCCATCATGTGATTATGTGCAGCATCTGACTGCTTAGATCAGAAGTTGACTACTATGGTCACGTGAACATTGCTGACGGACTAGTTTAATGGGAATTGGAGTGGTGGGACGAGTGCCAGGGTCTGCAGTCATGGCTTCAGTGGTCATGTTCTGTACATATCAGCACCCTTGCCGAGGTCAGAGATTTTCTGCAGTAGTCATGTGAGGGATGTCTGTGATGTCATCACTGCTGGGATGGGGGCAAGGGGACATTTAAAAGTGTGAGTATAGGCTATTTCTTTTACAGTTTATTACACGTTATGCATATTTATAATAATCTCAGCCAACCCCTTTAACCATTTCCTCCAGACCGCCCCTGTCCATGAGCTGTATTAGGATATTATCATAGTGCATGTCCTCTACTTGACAGCTATCCTCTATTAACCTGAAAGTCAGCTGTTGCAAAGTCTGACTGCCACACTGGAGGACCCAGCTTGCCCATATGAATGGGCACCACATTTCATGTGCAGAGTTGTATGACTGCTGTCGATGTCCAGTGTTGACAGCCTCATTGGTTTGATATCAGGACATCTTGAAGGGGATTACAAATTGCCCACAGTTGCCCTGAGATGTCATGGCTGTGGCACAGACATGCTATGCGCTCTGATAAATGAGTATATTGCCGCTGGCAGGGAGGCTGCAGGTAAGCTCAGTGCTCTCTGACGTGTTCAGACTCACTTCACATATTGGCTGGTATTCAGGGCACATTTCCTTTTACGCTCTGGTGAGTAAGAATTTCTGTTCTGCTTTTGCTTAGATAATGATAGTAGAAATTAGGTTTACGGGATAAAACAAAAATAGGTTTTTCTCAGACTTGGCTAGGCAGAGTGATATCGATGTACTACTTGTACCTATTAGAGGCCATTCTGAAATCCCGGCCGCTGCCACTTCTGGCCCGATGAGTGAGAGATATAGGACCCTTGGAGGAAGGCGTATGGACAGATATATTAGAGGGTGTCCCAAAGTTGTCAGTCGGTGAAATGCATAGACTCTCCCAGCTGTATCTTATCACAGGGTTTATGAGACCTCATCCGTGAACCATGTAATGGGTTATAAGGCTGATTCCAAATGCTTTAGATGTGTGGAAGAGGGGACAGGGACGTATATTGTTTTGTACATTTTTCTTCTCAATACTTTAATAAAAACTATTTAAAAAAAAAATAAATTTGGATTTACCTTTTCAACTCTTTAAAATTGTTTTCCCACTAATGATAATTCTTTCCCATCCACTGGACAAGGGATAAATGTCTGATCACCAGGGGTCTCAAGACTGGGCTCCCTAGTGATCAGGAGAACAAAGGTTCAAAAGTTCCCCGTGTGAGTAGTGTTGATGGGCATGTGTGATCAATGCCGCATTTTCTCCAATTTACCATCCCAGAAGTCTTATAGAACTGAATTATCAGTGGCCGAGTGACACCACTGCTTTATTTACATTGGCCACCATGCTTTATTGCGGACCACTATTCTCTTAATTGTTGAAGAGCCCAGTGGTCCGATCCCCTGTGATCACACTCTTATTAGTGAATAGCTGTTAGTGGAAAAATCCCTTTAAGGACTTGTTCCCATCTGCCATGGCAATCTAATGGGATGAGTGAGAGAGCTCCCTCTGTCTGACAAGCCATTTAGATGCCACGGCCACTATTTTTCATGACATGTAAGAAGTTAAGGGGTCGTTCAGGAATTATAGGAAACTTGGCGCCGTCGGGGTGGGTGTAAAACAAATTAAGTCATGCCTATCCCTCCATTGTGCGATCTTGGTCCCCTTTCCCTCCCGTGTTGGGACTCTCCAAGCTGGAAGCAGAAAAGCTCGCGTGACCCCTGAGACCAATCAGTGACCTTAGCAGTCGCTGGTAACAAACCAGTGACATGTGAGTGATGTCACCGGTCCCTGTACAAGTGCCCACTGGGACCAGTGATTGTGAAGTTTTCCACTTCTGGCCTGCAGAACCCTGGCACAGGAGGGAAAGAGACGAGGACTGTACAGTGTAGCGCTGGGGATAGGTAAGCATGACTTTTTTGTTTTACACACTCCTCAGCCGCCCATAAGATTCCTATAAATCCTGAAGAATCCCTTTAAATAGTAACTCTGTTCCCAGTTGTTGGGTGTTCCAAGCGGCACCTCTTGCTGGTGGTATCGGGCAGCTCCTGCGTCAGCCACATCACGTTACCTACATTTTTGGGAAGGGTTTTATCTGAGAACTAAAAATAAAAGCTGCTTTTACCCCCATGTTCACATGGTGGATAATTATGTATGAAAATATAGTGGATCGGCTCCTTCACTACTTCATCCCTATGTCAACATGTCCTGTGCTGTAGTCGCTGAGTGTTGTCATTGTGTTTTGTGTTGTAGAAGCAGCCGCCGGATATTCTCAGAGATGAAACCGAGTTTCTTCTTCTTCTGGAGGAGTTTCAGGATGAGGCCTCTGAGCAAACTGTCAAGGTAAAATCTGGTTTCAGATCCTGTTAGAAGAAAATCTCAAAATGTCCTCTCCACAGCAGCACCTTTCTACACCTTGCCAGTAGCAACATCAGTATAACCTCCCCCCTTCACCAGTAGTCACAGCAGTGGCTCCTCCGCTTCTACAGTAGTCACAACATCCCTGTCTACTTTACTTTGTCCCCCACTCCCTTTCTCCAGTAGTCACAGCGGTGCCCCCCCACTTCTCCAGTAGTCACAGCAGGACCCCACTTCCTCTAGTTGCTTTAATATGTGTGGTTTAGATAGCCATTAAGGGGAAGTCAGATCAGTATTATTGGACCTTGGAGCTGCTTTACCTAATATAAGACCGAGATAGTCGGCACTTACCTCCTGTCTCATTGGAGGCTCATCCTGCTTCCATCTGCAGCTCTGCTTACTCATATTGGCTGCCATATAGTCACTGGGAAGGCAGATATCAGAAAGCTGTAACAAGCACAGTATAATAATACTTATTATTTTAGGGTTTTATTACAGTGTACATGACATAAATACGAATATTGCTTTCCTCCATAGGAGCTGTATGAAGCTTTTCTATATGGTCATTCCGAATCAAAGGAAAACAGAAGGGAAACCCCAAGTCCTCGTTTCAGTGAGGCTACAATTTCGTGTCTATGGCGTCTTCTATCCCAGAATCCTCGGCTGGTACAGTCACTGATATGTTTTCTGTTAGTGGACGATGCCCACCCAGCCGCATCTGAATACAATCACTACCTACTGGACATCACTGTGAACTTCCTCTTAGACTCATTGTCATCCCTCCGGGAGAACGATGAGGCTGGGGCTACAGACGGACATACAGTGGGTCACATATACAGTGTCTTATGCACCATGCACTTCAGTATGGAGCTCCAGGCCAGTGAGCTCAGACACTTATGTGAGGAGCTCTTTAACATTTGCTCTGACAAGGGAATTCTCTCAGAGGATCGCGTTCAGGAGTGTTTGCTGAGGAAGCAGAATTGCGGACTGGTTAGCTTGTATGGTACTGTGGCTAATGAGAAAATAAGGGCCCGAGTAATCGCTCAGAAGTCTCCTGGAAATGGTGTGTAGAAAAATTTATTGGAATTTGCCTTATATGGGTTCTCCAAAACTTGTATATTGATGACGTGTGCTTAGGTGATCGGTGGGGGGGACAGCTGGGGCCCCTGCTGATAATCTGTTTGTAGAGGCTGCATCCCTTTCCTTGCACATGGCACAGCAGCAGGTCAGTAAAAGGGGCCAAGCTGCAATACCAAGCTCACTGCCCCTACGATATGTACTTGGTATTCACTCAATAGGGCTCACCCAAACACTGTGGCATCTTCAACCAGGCATTGAACCCCTAACAATCACATATTGATGACCTATCCTATGGGTAGGTATCAAGTATGTAAGCAACCTATTTTAATTTAGACTTCATTCACACTGCGCTTGCAATATCTGCTTGCTGTATGCCTCAGAAAAGCTCCTTTCGCTAAAAGGCCAATAGATTGTCCCCCATTGGGTTGGTATATGTTGATATACTGATTCTCGGCTGTATTTCCTATATATTGTTACCACAGTAGTGGGAGGCTATGGGTAACAGGTATACATCAGAAAATCCTCACAAAATACACTACAAACGTAGAGTGAATTATTAACCCTTAGGGCATGTTCACAGAAAGGGATTTTAGGAGGAATCCTCTCCAAAAACCAGTCCTGTATAACGCACAGCATAGAAAACTGCATCAGAATCACTGGAGATGCAAATATTGTAGGATGCAGAAAGGTGGAGGTGGGGAAGGTCCTCTTTAACAGTTTAGGTGTCTCAGTCAGTTATGAGTGGCATTTACAGCATTTAGTGGCTGGGATTAGATCTCTAATATGGCGGTTCATTGAGTACTTGTATGGCAAGGGGACAGGCTAGGTTTAAAGTTTAACATAATTTTTCTCTACTTTCTACTGTGAACAGAAGCAGCTCAGGAACTGGGCGATACAGAAAGAGCAGTCCTTGCTTTATTCCATAACCCAGAGCAAGCAAGACCATGGAAGAAGATCTATTTCTACAGTCTTTCTACAGGCAAACATTTCCTGGAGCAAATTCTGGTCAGTGATTTATCCCCGCCCTAGTGCTTAGTCACAAGGGTGCACCTAGCCTAACTTTACTGTTGAATGCACATGGTCTGTGTGACTGCCGTATTTCCCAGACTGACATTACAGTAACACAAAATTATCACACAATGCAGCCACAAAAGAGAAGTGTGTAGTTAGTCTCCTAGGAAAATGGTGTACGAACCTTACCCCATAATTTTTGGACAAAGTTGTGCCTACTTTTGGCTAGCTACATACCTTTTGGGCCATGAATGGCTTATAAAGGGCCTGTGTCACATGTAAAATGACAGAGCCTAGAGGACGTGAGAGTATTCTACCATTCTCGGGAGATTCACCACAAATACCGGCTGAAATCTACACCAGCCCAAAGCTGTCACATATTTCAGTATTTGGCACATGGATCATCCAACCAGCCCCTGCATCTGCTGACAACCGATATCATTTATATTAAAAACAGCGGATTTTTTTTTCTTCAATTTTTCTCCATCACCCTTTACCATAGAGGAAACAATAGCATATGAAACTATATATGCCTTCATAGCAGATATTCATATGCTGCTCCACCGGCGCCAGTGCAGCGCTTCAGTGAAGCCAGAGGAGTACGTGTCGGCTTCAGTATGCCCTGAAACCCTCAGTCTATATAGTCCTATGGGTGGCTTAGTGCCCCAGATAGACCTAACAGGTTCTCATTTTAATGTATACATAAACACATGCACGCACTTCCCATACTTTCTCAGTCATGTTTAAGTTCATTGCAGGGAGCAGGATCTGGCCTGTACACTCTGCCCTAGATGATGGAAGCAGTAAAGGGGAAGCTGAGGACTTTCATATGTGCTTACTGTTGAGCAGAGAAATAAAGGAGATGGGGACAACATATGATAAGAGTAATACGTTTTTTTTTTGTTTTTTTTTGTTTTTTTAACTCCTTGACCTGCTCTGCAGCTGAGAACCCTCCCAGCCCCCATCCTCTCATGACAGTCATAACAGTGAAGTCCCACAGTGGGACTTAAGAATATAAACATTTTTGTTTTGTTTCGAAAAGTAAAAAAATTCAGTTGTCCCCATCACATGCTTTTATTATTGAAAGGGAGGGACAAAAAGGACCAGACCAATGGATAGAGGGACCCCTACAACAGCGGTCACATACGGAGCCCAAATATAATGGGATCAGTCGGGTGTCCATTCTTTAAAACTGAAACCGCCGGATGAAAAAGTCTGACTTGAAGCACTTTTTCGTCTGACTATTTTGGACACACGCTGCAATGGAGATGTGAAGGTAGCCTTAGAAACTAAGATATATGTGACTCGTGGGCTTATTTCTTCTTCTTAACTTCTAGCTTACTGCCTTGACCCTCTTGAAGAAAGAAGATTTCTCCAGCCTAAATATGCTGCTGTCTAATGAGTTCAAGCCTTTAAGACGTCTTCTAGTCCTCTTGGGATGGACCCACCTCCAGAGTACAGAGTCTGCCAAATCACTGCTGCAAGTCATGCACAAAAATATGGTACGTATTGAGTTTCCTTCTTCACTTTATGCAGTAGCTCACCCTGTCTGTATAGAGCATGGGCAGCCATGCTGAACTGACAAGCTCCACCGAGAGCTGAACTCACCAGGCTGACACAAGAAGACGTCCAAAGTAGCTTGTTTGGAGTTGGAGTTTCTTGAAAGTCAAAAAGCTGTACTTGTATAACCTGGTTATCCTGACTCATATATATATATATATATATATATATCTGGTCAGTAGAGTACCAATACGATGAATAGGCAGACCGCTACAACAACAGTCACATACGGAGCCTGACGGACCATATACACTATAACTGGATTCATCGGGTGTCTGTTCTAAAACCACAGGATCAAAAAGTCAGACTCGCTCTTTTTGGTCTGCTGATTTTTGATGTGCACTGCAATAGTCTCTAAATGCTGATGTGAATGTAGCCTCAGAAGTATAGGAGAAAATAACTAGAGAACTGCTGCTGTGGCAGCGATACATCTATTAAAGCACAAAGGAGAATATGGATCCCTCCAGACCGTACCATCCAGGTCCTTAAACCCGGCAAGCTGATAGCGGGTAGAGTGTCTGTCTTTGGTATTCTGCAGAAAGTAGGAGCAGATGAAAGAAAGTAACACATGACTCCACGGACAGAGCACACACCAGGGGTCTGTATAGGCGCTATATACTAAAAATGGGATAGATTATGATACGGGAGAGGATAGAGATAAATAAATATATAAATTTTTATATATTTTTTTTAAATCAGAACTTCCTTTAAAATGTTTTACTCTCTGACCTGCTAAAAGTAAATTTCATTGAAAGGAATCATCAGGAGATAGATTGAGGGTCACCTGAATCAAACAATGTTTTCCCCTTGTGAAATCGCTGCCTCCGTAGCCAAGATATCGTATTTGTCAAAACGTGACTGAACTCTTTGGAGCAGTGAGGGTGTTGCCACTTACCGCTTTGGAAAAATGAGAATATCTCTGTAATGGAGGTAGCAATTCATAAGGGGTAACCAGTGTTTGGTTAGAGTCACATGTCTCTATCTGTGGGGCTGGGTTCTGGTGACAGACTACCTTTCAATGGGCTTTTCAGGATCCGAAGGTATTTGATATTGATAACCTATTCACAGGACCCGGTCCCGATCATCTTTTTCAGCCACCAGAAGCCGGTTACGGAGTATACATGGCTGGAAGCAGCCCTACTCCTATTCAAGTGAATGGGAGCAGGGTTGTGGTTCCAGGTGCCACCACTATACTGTGCAGACTGCAAGCTCTCTACTGTATAGCAGTGGTGCCTGGAACTGCACCCCATTCCCATTCACTTGAATAGGAGCAGGGCTGCTTCTTAATGTATAACTAGTATATGGCTTCCAATGGCTAAAACAGATGAATGGGACAGAATCCGGTTGTGGGACCCCGACCAATCCTGAGGATAGATCATCTATATCAAATATCTTCAGTTCCTGGACAGCCCCTTTAAGGATCACATCAAGGCGGTCTTCGCAATGAATAGAGAAACTGGTTTTCTATCAACACATGAGCGAGTTGGAGAAAGGAGCAGATAACTGGTAAGGAGGTTACCTTCACTACAGTTATCATGTGTGTGTGTGTGTGTGTGTGTGTGTGTGTTTTTTTTTTTTTTTTTTTATTTAGATGCGTTGAAGCAGTATAGGGATGATCATATCCTTTATTTGGAATTGGTTTTATTTAAAAGATTTTTTTGGATGTTGTGGGGTTTTTTTTTTTTCATAAATGACTTCTGTTCTTTGCAGGATTTCTGTAGTGATTCATTATTAAAAGATTTCTGTGATGGACTCCTGTATCAGGTGGAAGCTTTGGAGTGGTGCATAGAGCACAGCAGGTGGGTGCAGGCGCCATTTCTCTTGCCTGCTACTTATCTATACGTTTAACATGTATTCATGAAATATGGTTACCAACTTTGGCTTCAAAATGAGATTCTTTTCTTTTCTTTTTTTTTTTTTTTAAATATTATACAATTATTATTGTATAACTGGATGTATAGTTTGTTACATATTAACTTTCATAGCAATCGTCAATCACTATTTTTTGTGAATTAGAGGAGCTTTATTGCTTCTGTCAATGGTTTATGAAGGAGTCAGTCGGGCTGTGGAACAATACAGGAGTCAGTCAGTGGTTTGGCCTACCAACTCCACAGCCCTGGTCAATTCACTGGTGGAGGAGCTGCGAGTTGAGACAACACTAATCTGATGAGGCCGAGTAATGTTATAGCCCAGAGAAACATTTTCCCTTTTTTTTTTTTTAATAAATACATTTTAGACACAAAGTATATATTAAAGGGGTTTCACTGCTTGGTCTTAAAACGTCAATCCAGTGAAAAGTTAATACATTTACTTATAGTGTGGCGCCTTCTGGTGTTCATTTTGTATAACAATGTTCCCATCCACCTACTGAGCACGCACGCACTCGGTCACTCTCCCCACAGCCCATTCTCTGTTCACTGCAGGGTAGCCAATAGTAATAGGTTTCTGCCCTGTCTGTCATTGGTAGGAGTTTTGGTGTAGGTGGTAGTATACCTGAGAAGACTCTATATTGTCAATTGCCTGACTGTGAAGGAGGCTGATTGTGTCCAGAATTGGCCCCCAGCCACACTGAGGGGGACACAAGGAATCAAAAAAAGTGATGAAAAAATATTAAAATGCTTTAAACCTACCATTAGCAGCCTCTTAAGACTTTTGGCATGAAGTGATTCATGAGATAACCTTTAACCTTATTCTGTTATGTAAATATCCAGACAAGAGATTCCCAGAAAAGACATTCTCCGTCACTTGTGTACCTTGGACAGCCATTCTGCTCTCTATATTCTTCATCATCTCACCCACCTGCCTCAGCTTCCTGAAGAAGAAGTTCTGAAGCTTCTGCAGCGAGGACTCGCAGAGGAAGGTGCTGTGCTCTTTGTAAATATTCAGTACTAAAGAATTTTAAAGTGTAATCCAATGCAATGCTCATGTTATTGCTGTAATAAACTGGTATATCAGGTAGAAGCCTAGCACTGAAACTCGCAGTTTGACACCATGACAGTTCGGCTTGCATGCCTTTAGCCATGTGCTATGTATAAAACATATACACTACATGTAAAGGTTAGTGGCACTTGGATATGTGCTGTAGTAGTCACAAGCAGTGGCAAGCTAATTTGTGACTGGTCATATGCAATAACGATCACTGGTCAAACATGCACGATAGGAGAGCCCATAGTCACCTTTTTCGTATTGGAATTAACCTACATCTGTAGGTAGTCGACTGTAATATGATCTTCTGGAGATTATGCATAACTCTTGGAGGTGATGAAAGGTCCTCTTTAAAAAGTTCTTGCCATCTGTTAATAGTAGCTGCTCCACTGATTCCTGCACAGTTGGAATTTTTTCTCTTGTCCCACCATTCCTGAGCAATCAGTGCTGTTAGTTTTGGTGTCTGATATGCTATTTAGGGTCTGTACTGTCAGGAGGGCTGTGTCAGGCAGGAGCAGATGAGGGGTGTGATTCTGATCCCTGACATTGGCTGCCTCTGATTGGAGCTCTGAATCGCACACCCCTGCCTGACGCTGCCCTTCTGACATTGCAGAGTTTAAATAGCACATCAGGCACCAAAACTAACTGAGCTTGTTTCTCATACGGTGGGGGCTAGAGAGAAAATTCCAACTGTGCTGGAATCAGTGGAGCTGTGCCTATTAGCCGATGCTAAGAACTTGAGTTGGTGGAGGTGGTGGAATGTCCTCTTTAAGATTTTTCTGTAGTATGGAGAGTTGTTTTATTTTTTTTTTTTTATTACAGAAATATACGGTCCCTGGTGGCGTATGGTAGTGGATGAGTTAAAGGGGGTTTCCCATCTGGGCAATTTATACCCTATCCACAGATCGATGGGAATCTGACTGGTCCTGTGGACCTGGCTTCCTGCTGCACACTGCAAATCCCCTAGTGATCAGGAGGACCTGAAAGCTTCCTTGTAAATGGAGCTCCAGTGTACTTGCATGACCAGCACTCCATTCACTTGTATTGGGCTGCGGGCACTGCCGGCGATCACAGTCCCGGCGGCTCCATAAAAGTGAAGGACCACTGGTCACACATTCAAAAGGAGGCTTTCGGAGGACTTTCAGAACCCGTCCTCCTTATCACTGGGTAAATCGGCGTTCGGGCCTGCAGCATTCAGACATTTATTCCCTGTCCTTTAGATAGGGGATAAGTGTCCATAACGGCACAACCACTTTAATACAACCGTCCTTGGTAGTGTATGACAATGGGAGGGGTTTGTGCATGATGCCACCCTGATGGTCTAGGATAGTATAAAGATTAAAGAAGATGTCTTATCACAGGAAGTGATTGTATATTGCTAGGACTTGCTATCACTTTCTGTTCAGCAGCCTGCTTTATCTTTGCCTATTTCTATTTTTACTTGCAGGTAAAGCAGAACATAAAGATTTGCTTGAGCAGACACAACACCAGAATATAGTTGTGTTTCAGGCCTTCTGTGCTATGAAGTATGCCATCTATGCCATGTGTGTCAATGCCCCCAGTCATGCCCAGAGCAAAGACTACCATACTAACCAGCTGGATGAGAGCGAGTGTGGGAGGAGCTCAGGTGAGTACGCTGCTCATCGGAACGTATTATTGGTCAATTCTAGAAATGCAAACAAACCTGTCCTCGTATTGATCGCAATTTTCCTATTTGTTTCATTACAGAGAATCCAAACCTTTTTGTGCAGTATTTAACCAAGTGCCAGTATTATCTACATTCACTGCCTTTGCCACTAAAATTGGAGATTCTGGAAAATATATTCTCCTTAATGTTTACATCAGTGGCCGATCTCAACCCAGAACCTCCCCTTTCAGAGGGCTATTCTATGGATGAAGGTGAAGAAGACTTGGAGCAGAAGGTGGGCAGGCGCAGTAGCCTGGATAGCAACTATGAGAAAACAGAGTCAACCCTGACCTCGTCTCCGATGGAAAGTCCGCAACATAATAGTAGTGTAATAGTCCCTGACTTGAATAGTACACCTCAAGGATCATCACCAAGTGCTTTAGAAAACTCTCAGAAAAATCTGGGGGACCTGGTGAGGCCAAACTATATAGATCTGAAGCACTTCACCAGTAGATTTAGTGGGTTTTTGGTGGATGACAACGTGTTGGACACTTTCTTAAAAATGTTGAAAGAACAGGTAGACGTTATTAAAGACGCTGTTGACATGAACGATGATGACCTCGACGATGAACATAAGTCAGAAGATTTCAAGAACAGAGTCATCCAGTTGTCTGAATATATTACTGAAGCCCAGTGGAGATACAAAGTGGTGATGAGTAACAGGAATGCAGGTAGGTGGCGCGTGGTGTTCAATTTTTAACTCTGTGGGTGGTGCATGCCCTTAGTCTTCCAAACGCTTTTGGGGACTCTGACAGCCCAGCACAAAGTAGAAACAGCTGTATTTTAGTTACAAAGATGAGTGCACAGTGCACCAAGGTAAATCCAGTGCACCAGGATTGAAATATACAGCAGTTAGAGACTAGCGTAGGTTCCAGTTAGGCCTAATGCACACAACAGAGTGTTCCGTCCGATGCTTCTATGAGGGGGCATGCGATGGTCCGTTCCGTACAAGTGAACATAGAGCAGGTCCTATCCTGCACCATGTCCCCAGAACAGAATGCATCAGAAGTCCCCATAGAGGTTAATGCGTCACAAAGTTAGCGATATCTGAGTGCATTGCGTTTCAAACTCTGCTCAGCATCGGACAGCACACTCGGTCATGTGCATGGGGCACACCTATACCTCACGTCAGTTTTCTGGGATTATAGTACGTCGCTTTGTTCCCGGCTGTCCTGCCTTGATCCTCCAACATGCTCTGCCCATTTTGCTCAAAAGCTGTGATCAGGTCAGAAGATAACTAAGTGGAACACTTTTTGGTGCAAATGGGCAAAAATTCACCAAAAAACTGTCTGGCAGTACCAGATTTGTGACTTCTCCCCCAATCCTCCCACCCAAATGTGCACTATGTAGTCAATAAAGGCAGTGGTAAACTTGCTGTGTAGGGCTTGGTGATTACGTGATCGCTGAATGTTCCTAACAAGGAGGAGCTACTACGATTTAGCAGACCCAGGTCTTCTTTCTCAGTGGCTTTTTCTTCCCTCTCCCCATTCAGAACACATGCATGCTCAGCTGCTATAGGGGGGCGTCAGTAACATTTGGCCGCCTCCTGTTGAAGGTATATGGACTCCTGCTGCTTTTGGTACCCTACAGACAGTCGGAGAATGTTTGAGAGTTGTAGCTTTGTAACTGGCAGAGAGCCCCTTATCGGAGGCGACTTAAGTAGTTATCCTGTTATTTTACATATGTGATATAATGTGGTCGGCATCCCGGTGATGTTATTGTGTACATTGATGTTTACATTGCATTTATGTCTTCTCCAGAGTATGAGCTTCTTTCTCCACGACTACAACTGAGAACTTACAAAATTTTCAGTCATAAAAGACGTAGAAGAGCCAAAGGATGTAAGTAGAATGCAGGATTGTAATGGCTGCCCACTGATACCTTGTGCCAGGTACAGCACATATTACTGCCAAATCATTGTAGGGATTTTCCAGGACTTTCCAGGTCATCATTGTGATCGGTGGGAGTCCGACACCCAGGACTCCTGCTGATCAGCTTTTTTAAAGAGGCCATGGTGCCTGCTACCACCTCTATCCTGTGCTGATGATGTCACGTTCAACTGTCACTTGGTACAACAGCAGCTCCGTCCCATTCAAGTGAATGGGCTGAGCTGAAATACCAAGCACAGACCCTGTACAGTGCTGTGCTTGAAGTTTGCAGCACACACTTGAGCGCTGAGGTCTGTTTAAAACAAAAGATAATGGAGGTCATGGTTGTCAGACCCCCTTCCCCGGGTCATCAGTATGTATGTCTTGGAAAACCCCTTTGAAAGAGGCTTCCTGCACATGGCATGTGGACTTATACGTACTGTTGTTATGCTATAGTTCCACCGTAAGAGAAAAAAAAAACTTCTAGAGGAAGGATGCCTCGTAATATGGCTTGTGTTAGAGCATACCGTGGTATTTTTTCTTATGGAAAATAAACCTCAGCAAACTTTTGTATAATCGTAGAGTACCGAATGGGCCCATAGTAGTCTGACTTCATTCACACATACACACGTGGACAAAATTGTTGGTCATAGAAATAACTTGAATCTGACAAAAGTAATAATATATAAAAATTCTATGAAAATGAACAAATGAAAGTCAGACATTGCTTTTCAACCATGCTTCATAGAATTTTTAAAAAAAGAAAACTCATGAAACAGGCCTGGACAGAAATGACGGTTCCCTTAACTTAATATTTTGTTGCACAACCTTTTGAGGCAATCACTGCAATCAAACGATTCCTGTAACTGTCAATGAGACTTCTGCACCTCTCAACAGGTATTTTGGCCACTCCTCATGAGCAAACTGCTCCAGTTGTCTCGGGTTTGAAGGGTGACTTTTCCAGACCTGCAACTGAGACCAAGTTTTCTGACACTGGGCAGCACATTTCTCTCCAGAATCCCTTGATAGTCTTGAGATTTCATTGTACCCTGCACAGATTGAAGACACCCTGTGCCAGATGCAGCAAAGCAGCCCCAGAACATAACAGAGCCTCCTCCATGTTTCACAGTAGGGACAGTGTTCTTTTCAAGATATGCTTCATTTTTCCGTCTGTGAACATAGAGCTGATGTGCCTTGCCAAAAATTTAGATTTTTGTCTCCTCTGTCCATAGGACATTCTCCCAGAAGCTTTGTGACTTGTCAACATGTAGTTTGGCAAATTCCAGTTTTGTTAGATTCAAGTTATTTCTGTGACCATTGTGGGTTTTTCTTTCATTAAACGAGGGGTACCAACAATTTTGTCCACGTCTGTATGTGTTTGCAGAAACATTTTAGTATGTTGATATTCAGTAGTTTGCTCCCCCAGGAAATGAGCATTGTCGGCAGTATCTGATGCAGCAAGACCTTGTTTTTCCTAATATGTGTCCGTTGTTGGCGACTGTCACATCCATGGAATTAACCCTTATTGTTTCATATAATACAGCAGGATCCAGGAAACCAAATGAAAGCACTAGTAGTGAACTGAGCACATCAGGTAAAGAGCATGTCTGCAAAAGTCAGTATACACTATCCTGCATGTATACACTAGTCTGAATAGCTTTACTTCTTGTGTTACAGAGAGCAGTGCCAGTAATCTGTCGGCCAGGACCGACGTGGACAGCAGAAGCTACTTAAAGCAACGCAACAACCTGATCCCTATGATGCTTTCTCCGCCAGAATCGCTGCTCAATTCATGTATATTGACAGAAAACTATAGCGATGCTCATGATGTAGGTGAAGTGGCACAGTGGTTGTACTGATGTACTGCATCCCTGTGCTATACACTTGTCTCCTTGTGATAGGATTAATGGCTTGCTTGAAAATTGACCCTTATCTGTGTATGTGCTGTTATCAGGATTCAGCATTGTTATAGACACACATACTGTGTTATAGTCTGTAAGACTTGCTAGGGTATAGAATGTACCTGGGTTTAGTCAACAGAGAATAAGTGATTAAAATATGTAGGTTAGTGTCCCCTTCCTTTGGGGTTTATGGTAGAAAATTCACATTTATTCCTAATTGAACAGTAGCTGATCATGTCCAGTATTTACATGTGTTAATCCATGCCTCTAACCCCATCCAATCCTGTCCATTCTCCCTTTTTACACATCCCAGTCCCTTTGTGCCCCCACACGATAAGAGTTCCTTCCATAGTGCTTTAACACAGTATAATGCCACCTTAGTGCACTCACACAGCATGATGCTCTCTTAATTCTCCTCCTTATGACATGAGGCCCCATTAGTTCCCTCGCACAGTATAATGCATCCATAGTCCCCCCTTCTGCCAGCCATGTGCCCATAGGGCAGGTGTAGGTATAGAAATTTGGGCTCCTTGCTCCAGTGTAATGATGGCGGTTGGGACAAAGGGTTATCCCGACCTCTCTTGCGCTGACCAATCACTGCCGTTGCAGCAGGGATCGGCACTAGTCCCTGCTGCTTACGCAGGAGTACAATCAGTTTTTAGGATATCAGTGGTTGTCTGTAAAAAGAGTTAGAATCTGGCGGTGTAACTTTAAAAAGAGGTCTAGGTTATAAAGAGGCTGAATGGGGCTGAGTAAATGGAAAGTAAGTTCCTGGTAGGCCCTCTCCCCCCCCCAGTCTGAAATTGTACACTGAAACACTACATATAGACATAGAAAAAAAAAAATAACATTTATTTGTGCCATTACATTGATCAGGTCTCCAGGATGTTTAATCTACAGTCTTCTCTAAGCTACGGTGAGCTCTTCTTTATGGAACGATACAAAGAAGTCAGACGTGAACTCTCTGAGGTAGAGAAAAAACTAGAAAATCAAACCTTGGAAGTTGGCGTCAAAAAGCCTGGCAGTAGCCGCTCTACCCTACAAGCAATTGGAAACGCAGCAGCAGCAGGTAAACCTTGCAGTTTCAGGAATACTGAATGAGTGCATTGGCCTACGTAATATAAATACACTAATATATATATATATATATATATATATATATATATATATATAACAGTACAGACCAAACGTTTGGACACACCTTCTCATTCCAAGAGTTTTCTGTATTTTCATGACTATAAAAATTGTAGATTCACACTGAAGGCATCAAAACTATGAATTAACACATGTGGAATTATATACTTAACAAAAAAGTGTGAAACAAATGAAAATATGTCTTATATTCTAGGTTCTTCAAAGTAGCCACCTTTTGCTTTGATTACTGCTTTGCACACTCTTGGCATTCTCTTGATGAGCTTCAAGAGGTAGTCACCTGAAATGGTTTTCACTTCACAGGTGTGCCCTGTCAGGTTTAATAAGTGGGATTTCTTGCCTTATAAATGGGGTTGGGACCATCAGTTGTGTTCAGAAGTCAGGTGGATACACAGCTGATAGTCCTACTGAATGGAGTGTTAGAATTTGTATTATGGCAAGAAAAAAGCAGCTAAGTAAAGAAAAACGAGTGGCCATCATTACTTTAAGAAATGAAGGTCAGTCGGTCAGAAAAATTGGGCAAACTTTGAAAGTGTCCCCAAGTGCAGTGACCAAAACCATCAAGCGCTACAAAGAAACTGGCTCACATGAGGACTGCCCCAGGAAAGGAAGACCAAGAGTCACCTCTGCTGCGGAGGATAAGTTCATCCGAGTCACCAGTCTCAGAAATCGCAGGTTAACAGCAGCTCAGATTAAAAACCAGGTCAATGTCACACAGAGTTCTAGCAGCAGACACATCTCTACAACAACTGTTAAGAGGAGACTGTGTGCAGCAGGCCTTCATGGTAAAATAGCTGCTAGGAAACCACTGCTAAGGACAGGCAACAAGCAGAAGAGACTTGTTTGGGCTAAAGAACACAAGGAATGGACATTAGACCTGTGGAAATCTGTGCTTTCGTCTGATGAGTCCAAATTTGAGATCTTTGGTTCCAACCACCGTGTCTTTGTGCGGCGCAGAAAAGGTGAACGAATGGACTCTACATGCCTGGTTCCCACTGTGAAGCATGGAGGAGGAGGTGTGATGGTGTGGGGGTGCTTTGCTGGTGACACTGGGGATTTATTCAAAATTGAAGGAATACTGAACCAGCATGGTTACCACAACATCTTGCAGCGGCATGCTATTCCATCCGGTTTGCGTTTAGTTGGACCATCATTTATTTTTCAACAGGACAATGACCCTAAACACACCTCCAGACTGTGTAAGGGCTATTTGACCAAGAAGGAGAGTGATGGGGTGCTACGCCAGATGACCTGGCCTCCACAGTCACCAGACCTGAACCCAATCGAGATGGTTTGGGGTGAGCTGGACCACAGAGTGACGGCAAAAGGGCCAACAAGTGCTAAGCATCTCTGGGAACTCCTTCAAGACTGTTGGAAGACCATTTCAGGTGACTACCTCTTGAAGTTCATCAAGAGAATGCCAAGAGTGTGCAAAGCAGTAATCAAAGCAAAAGGTGGCTACTTTGAAGAACCTAGAATATAAGACATAATTTCAGTTGTTTCACACTTTTTTGTTAAGTATATAATTCCACATGTGTTAATTCATAGTTTTGATGCCTTCAGTGTGAATCTACAATTTTTATAGTCATGAAAATACGGAAAACTCTTGGAATGAGAAGGTGTGTCCAAACTTTCGGTCTGTACTGTGTGTATGTGTGTGTGTGTATGTATATATATATATATATATATATATATATATATAACTAAGGGTGGCTATACACCACACACACACACCCCACGCACACAGCTTTCCTAAGAGTCCATGTGTTCTCAGTGGGCAGAGGGAAAAATGCTTATGCCAGAGGTGGAGTTGGGACCAACTTTCTGTGGAAAGACACCTATTGCTTACATGTCTGTTACATATTGCCAGCAATAAATCATAGTCATGTTAGGGGAAATATGCGGCCATCTTCCTCTGTCCTTGGCAATTCACTGAGATCACCTGACTGATCCAAGTTGGACCTGAGGCAGTCATCACCAGGGCAGCTTGTGTTCTTGTGTTATGACAGCCCCTATCACACACTGCAGCAATCCTTGTAACCTTATTTAGCAATTATGCTCATTCAGTTTTTTGTTTTTTTTCTTCCCACTCTTCCAGGAATGGTATTCTACTCTATATCCGATGTGACTGATAAGCTGGTCGCTCCTGCAGACTGCTTGATACCGGCTTTACAAGATGATTTCTGGTTGAGAAGTACACGCTTGGAGAAGAATGATAGGTGGAGGCATTTGGTGGAGGAGATGAACCCCGCGGCCATGGCTGCTTTTGATTTGGCATGCACACAAGCACATCTCTGGAAAACGTGCAAACAACTGCTAGAAACGGCAGAGAGGCGGCTGCTGAAATGTCTGGAGAGTAAAGGTAGTTTAACCAATATTCTGTATGATAAAATCGCTATGTTACTATTGAGCCCTGCCTAAGGCAGGGCTCAATAGTAGTTTTGCAGTGATAGACTTTAGTGTTTTCAGAAGGCTCTTGGCTGCCATGGCAATTGAACTGCTCCCTCAGTCTCTCCAGAGGTGAGCCTTTTGGGTGCTGAAAGTGAAAGTTTAACGTCTGAAAAGCAGTGGTCACATCTGACCATGGTGTCTGAAAGGTTCATTTTCTGTGATTTGGAGTTGTCTGTGATCCCTGACAATGCTAGTGTAAAACAGAAGCGACACAGCACAAACTCCACGCCTGAGGAATTGGCACAGTTATATTTACATAGTTGCCCTTTTTGTTTGAATGGGCACAATGCCTACTGCCAGAACTGTGATCAGCCGAAAAGGAGTCCTCAGACTTAAGGACTAAATGCTTAACAGGAATGTTAGAATGTCTTTTATTTTTACAGGCCGGAGCTCTGATGCGATTATGGAACATCCTGAAGGGATCAGAGGAGTCCATGCAATTCTTCAGCAACTGAGTAAAATCATTAACTACTCCAGTCCATCGCAGGGTCATACTGAGCTAGGTACAATACCTTATTAGCACTGTGTGACATTAGTGTGTTTCCAATGCTATTATATGTCTGGTTCTTGTGCACCAGCCTTACATTGGTCTGTGTAGCCATGTTTTTTTATTATTTTTTTTTCCTTTTATCCACCATAACTGAGAACCTGTCTGGTGCTTTCTTCTACTGTATCTGAGGAAACAGTAATTTTTACTCAGAAATCCTTCTCTAAATCACATAACCCTATATATCACAGAGCTCAGCTTCTCTCCCTCTACCATATAACCCTATATATCACAGAGCTCAGCTTCTCTCCTCTATCATATAACCCTATATATCACAGAGCTCAGCTTCTCTCCTCTATCATATAACCTATATATCACAGAGCTCAGCTTCTCTCCTCTATCATATAACCCTATATATCACAGAGCTCAGCTTCTCTCCTCTATCATATAACCCTATATATCACAGAGCTCAGCTTCTCTCCCTCTACCATATAACCCTATATATCACAGAGCTCAGCTTCTCTCCTCTATCATATAACCCTATATATCACAGAGCTCAGCTTCTCTCCTCTATCATATAACCTATATATCACAGAGCTCAGCTTCTCTCCTCTATCATATAACCCTATATATCACAGAGCTCAGCTTCTCTCCTCTATCATATAACCCTATATATCACAGAGCTCAGCTTCTCTCCCTCTACCATATAACCCTATATATCACAGAGCTCAGCTTCTCTCCCACTATCATATAACCCTATATATCACAGAGCTCAGCTTCTCTCCCTCTATCATATAACCCTATATATCACAGAGCTCAGCTTCTCTCCTCTATCATATAACCCTATATATCACAGAGCTCAGCTTCTCTCCTCTATTATATAACCTATATATCACAGGGCTCAGCTTCTCTCCTCTATCATATAACCCTATATATCACAGAGCTCAGCTTCTCTCCTCTACCATATAACCCTATATATCACAGAGCTTAGCTTCTTTCTACCATATAACCCTATATATCACAGAGCTCAGCTTCTTTCTACCATATAACCCTACCTACAGGTGCATCTCAAAAAATTTGAATATCTTTGAAACGTTTATTTCTTTCAGTAATTAAATTAAAAAAGTGACCTCCTATATTTTCTAGATTCTTTACACACAGGGTGTTCTATTTCAAGTGTTTTATTTCTGTAAATGTTGATTATGGATTACAGGTAATAAAAACCCAAATCTAAGAAAATTAGAATATTGTAAAAAAGTTCAGTATTGTAAATTCAGTGTGTCACCTGCCAAAGTTTCCTAAGCCTTTAAATGGTCCCTCAGTCTGGTTCAGTAGGACACACAGTCATGGAAGACGCTGATTATGAATTGTATTACTGAAATGAATGAACGTTTCAAAGATATTCTAACTTATTGAGATGCACCTATATATTGCTCAGCTTCTCTCCTTCTAACGTCCTGATCTCAGATAGGGCAGACATGGCATTTTCACTTTAAGAAGTAGGAAAATGGATAAGAAATATTAAAGGACCAGGTAAAATCACTGCTCAGCCCCTGGTAAAAACTAGTAGTCTTAGGATTTGTTGGGGTTTCGGCAGTCAGATTTGCTTTGTCGTGTGTTTGAAATTCAGTTGAAAAGGGCCGTTTTGGATAAGAGTAGGGCTGTGTTTGGGAAGAAAAAAGCGGACCCCCACCACCGTCCCCTTTAAATCTTACACAATGCCATGAAACAAATGTCCAGTTCTGAGCTCGTATTTAAGTAAATAGATGATGCTTCCCTGCTCTTCATTTTCCTCAGTTCTCATTGTGTGAGGTTTACCACAGATTCCCTGTAGGCACTGTAGATAGTCTGAGACACACCCCTGGAAGGAATTCTTCAATGACAGTGTCAGTCTTTGCACCCCAAGAACCATCCTTCCGGAATTACTTACTGAGATTTTTTCTTTTTCTACAACATTACAGAGGAGAAGATAAGCAGCCAGCTGAAATGTAGCATAACGGAGCTTTTCCACACCTGCTACTCTGTGCTGAAAGATGACCACATGGTTCGCCATGTCACCCTGAGCCATGAGCTGGAGAGCAACATTGTGCAGCTCAAATCTGCAGTCACTTCCATCGGTGAGTCCACTTAGTGCCAATGCATCTTCCAACCTTGTATTGAAGGTTTAGCCTTGCACTCCAGATATAAGGCTAAATTCATGCTGCAGTTGCAATGTCCACTTTCTCATGATCTGGGAAAGCTCTTAGTGCATACATCAAACAGTGGGATTTTTGTGTACTCACCGTAAAATCCTTTTCTCGTTGTATTCACTGGGGGACACAGCACCATGGGTATAGACCCCGGCCACTAGGAGGCTGACACTAGGAAAAAGCAAAAGCTGTCGGTTCCGCCCTATAGTCTATACCCTCTCACACACAGAGTGCTGAGCCAGTTTGTACCGCAGCAGTAGGAGAGAGACACAAAAGAAAAAAAAAAAAGGAAAACGGAACCAACAACCGCCAACATGTCCTGAACCCGAAAAGAACCAAAAACAGCTCGGGCAGAAACAAAAAAAACAAGGGTGGGATCTGTGTCCCCCAGTGAATACAACGAGAAAAGGATTTTACGGTGAGTACACAAAAATCCCACTTTCTCGTCTACTTCACTGGGGGACACAGCCCCATGGGATGTCCTAAAGCAGTCCCAGAGGGCGGGAAATAAACAGCCATGCGAACAACCTAACGCACAGCTGCTTGCAGAACCTTACGACCCAAGCTGGCATCGGCAGAGGCCAAAGAATGAATCTGGTAAAACTTTGTGAAAGTGTGGATGGAAGCCCAGGTGGCGGCCTTGCAGACCTGGGCGGCAGAAGCCTGATGCCGAACACCCAGGAGGCTGCATCAGCCCTCGTGGAGTGAGCCGTCACACGGAAGGGCAGATCCATACCCTTAAGCCGATAGGCCTCCCTGATAGCAGACCGAATCAGTTGGAAATGGAAGCCTTGGAAGCAGGAAGGCCCTTGCGAGGACCCTCGGGAAGGACGAACAAGGCGTCCGAACGGAGGAAAGGGTCTGTAAGAGACAAATAGATCCTAACCGCCCGGACAACATTCAGGCAGTGAAGAGAACGTTCACGAGGATGTTTAGGGTCCGGACAAAAGGACGGTAAGACAATGTCCTCGTTGATGTGGAAAGAGGAAACCACCTTTGGCAGGAAAGACGGAGGTGGACGAAGGACAACCTTGTCCCTATGGAGAACCAGAAAAGGAGACTGCCGAGTCAGGGCAGCGAGCTCAGATACCCTGCGAATGGAAGTAATGGCCACCAAAAAGGCGACCTTCCAGGACAGGAGCCGAAGTGGAATATCCCGCAAAGCCTCAAAGGGGGGGCCTGAAGCACCTCAAGGACCAGATTGAGATCCCACGGATCTGTGGGTTGACGATAAGGGGGGGCACAGTGTGCCACGCCCTGCAAGAAGGTCTTCACATGAGAGCGGAAGGCTAGGGTCCTCTGAAAAAGGATAGAGAGAGCAGAAACCTGCCCCTTAAGAGAAGAGAGACCAAGACCCTGATCCAGACTGGACTGGAGAAAAGCCAGGATCCTGGGAAGCGAGAAGAAGAGCGGATGGTAAGCGTTACCCTCACACCAGCAGACGTAGGACCTCCACGTGCGGTGGTAGATCTTGGCCGACTGAGGCTTCCGGGCCTTGAGCATGGTCTGGATAACAGGCTCCGAAAAACCACGTAGCCTCAGAACCTTGGCTTCAACAGCCATGCCGTTAAACGCAGCAGATGTAAGGCAGGGTGGAGCAGCGGGCCTTGAGACAGGAGGTCTGTCTGCAGGGGAAGAGGCCAAGGAGCATCCGCCAGTAGGAAGATAATATCCACGTACCAGGCCCTGCGGGGCCAATCTGGAGCCACCAAGATGGCGGGAACACTCTCGGTCTTGAGCTTCTTGAGAACCCGAGGGAGGAGCGGAAGAGGAGGGAACAGGTACAGAAGACGGAAGTCCGACCAGGGAATCACGAGAGCGTTGACTGCAACAGCTTGAGGGTCCAAGGACCTGGCCACGTACCGGGGTAGCTTGTGGTTCAGGCGGGAGGCGAAGAGATCGACGTCGGGAGTGCCCCACCGGGAACACAACTCGAGGAATATCTCCTGATGAAGAGACCACTCGCCTGGGTCGAGTCTTTCTCTGCTTAGGTAGTCCGCCACCCAATTGTCCAAGCCCGGAATGTGGACCGCAGAAAGAGCTGGAACATGCCGCTCCGCCCACAGGAGGGAGCGAGAGGCTTCCAGAAGAGCCGCCTGGCTCCTGGTGCCCCCTTGATGGTTTAGGTAGGCGACTGCGGTGGAGTTATCGGTCTGGACTCTGACTGGATGCCCCTGGAGGAGAGAGGTCCAAGAGACAGGGCCAGGAAGATGGCCCTCAGTTCCAGCATGTTGATCTGGAGAGAGGACTCCGCCCCGGACCACAGACCCTGAACGGTCAAGGCCCCGAAGACCGCCCCCCAGCCTGTCAGACTCGCATCGGTGGAGATCACCTGCCAATGGAGGGGAAGGAAGGACTTCCCCTGAGAGATTCCCGGAGAGGAGAGCCACCAAAGAAGCTCTCGGCGAACTGGAAGAGGCAGGCGAATCATGTGGCCAAGGCTGGACGGAGACCTGTCCCAGCGTGCCAGAATCGCCAACTGCAGAGGACGCGAGTGAAACTGGGCAAAGGGGATGGCCTCGAAGGTCGAGACCATCATGCCCAGGATCCGCATGCAGAACCGAAGTGAGCAAGGCGAAGCCTTCCGAAAGTGGGAGACCCCGGACCGAAGGGTCAGAATTTTGGACTCTGGAAGGAGAACCCTGCCCTGGAGCGTGTCGAGGGTCATGCCCAGAAAATCCATGCGCTGAGAAGGCACGAGACAGGACTTTTCCTCGTTGATGAGCCAGCCGAACCGGCGAAGGAGGTCTAAGGTGATCCGCAAGCTGGAAAAATTGTCCGCCCTGGAAGGAGCTTTGACCAGGAGGTCGTCCAAGTAGGGAATAATGACAACTCCTCCTGAGCGGAGAATGGCCATGAGAGGCGCCAGCACCTTGGTGAAGACCCGAGGGGCAGAGGCCAGCCCGAAGGGAAGAGCAACGAACTGGAAATGACGCGAACCCACTGCAAAACGAAGAAAACGCTGATGGCCCAGCGCAATGGGAATGTGAAGGTAAGCGTCGCGTATGTCTATGGACGAAAGAAACTCACCCGGCTCCAGGGAAGCCACCACAGACCTCACGGACTCCATGCGGAACCTGCGGACACGGATGAACCTGTTGAGTCCCTTCAGATCCAGGATAGGGCGAAGAGAGCCGTCCTTCTTGGGGACAGTGAACAGATTGGAGTAGTAACCCTGGAAACGCTCTGAAGCGGGCACGGGGATGATGACTCCTTGCCGCTGGAGAATGGAGACAGCCAGAAGGAATGCAGTCGCTCGAGCGGGGGAAGAAGGCAAAGTGGACGGAAAAAATCTCCCGGCTGGGAGGGAGGAGAACTCTATGGAGTATCCGGTTGACACGACCTCTCGGACCCAGGCGTCATCGACGCTGGCAAGCCAGGTCTCCTGGAAGGAGAGCAAACGTCCCCCCACCCGAGAACCCCCGAGTGGGGGAAGACCTTCATGCCGAGGTGGGCTTGGTACCAGAAGAACTGGAGGGCTTGGAGCGGGGCTGCCAGGCAGGTCTGGGCTTGAAAGAGGGCTTCTTGGAGTGAGAGCCCCGAGGGGGAGCGACCTCCGGAGCTGGAGGAGAAGCCACGAAAGGAGTGAAGGCACTGAGTACTCCTGGCAGAAGATAGCTGGCGCTTAGAACGCCTCTGGGGGAGGAGAGAACTTTTGCCCCCAGTGGCCTCAGAAATAAGCTTCTCAAGACCCTTACCAAAAAGCCGGCCCTGTTCTTCCCGGGAAAAAGGGAGGGCCACAACCGCTTTCTTGGAGGCGGCCTCATCGTTCCACAAATGAGTCCAAACCGTACGGCGAATAGCCACGGCATTGGCGGCCGCCTTGGCCGAGCGGCGAGCTGCTTCCAAGGAAGCATCGCACAGGTACTTGGAAGCATTCAGGATTTGAGCTACAAGCAGTTGGTTGTCCTGGAGGGAAGCTTCATCAGAGAGGCTAGCCTGGAGCTGTTTGGCCCAGGATATGCAGGCCTTGCTGACCCAAGAGGCAGTGAAGGATGGCCGCAGAGAAGAGCCAGCCGCTGTGAAGGCCGCTTTAGCAAGAGCTTCCACCCTCCTGTCTGAGAAATCACTGAGAGGCGCAGAGTCCGCCAAAGGCAAAATGGTAGCTTTGGAGAGCCTAGCAACAGCGAGGTCCACCGCGGGAGATTCTGACCACTTAGAGACACACTGGTCCGGGAAGGGAAAGAGGATGTCCGACTTCCTAGTCGAGGACAGAGGACGGTCCGGGTGAAGCCATTGTTCCTTCAAGATGTGGTCAAACGCCCCATGGTTAGGAAAAACCAGAGGAGGGCGACGATTGTGGCGAAAGGAGATGTCCTCTTGAGAGGCAGGGTCCGGGTCCTCTGAGATTTGTAGAGTATCTCTGACCGCACGGATGAGGTCCCGCGTAGCAGCGGATATAGCTGTGCCTTGCTGATGCTCCGGGTCAGAGTCAGAGGCGTCCCTAGGAGAAACAGATCGAGCAGGGGGAGACAGAGTTCCGCCTGTCGGGGTGGATCCGCGGGTAGAGGCCCTGCCTGGGGAGTGCTCAGGGGTAGGGGAGGATGACCGAGACCTGTAGGTAGACTTCCTGGTCCTCTTGCGGGGACGGCTCCTGGATCTGGAACGGGAGCCATGTAAGCGCCCGGAAGATTCCCTGGAGGCAGCCAACTGAGCGGCGATCTGGGAAGGCAGCCGTTCCAAGGTCTCCACCACAGACTGGTTAAGTCTGGCCAGGTTACCGATGGCTTGGGTGAGAGCAACCGCCCAATCTGGAGAAGGATGACATAGAGAGGGGCCAGAAGACTCTTGGGCTGGCTGAGATGGAAGGCAGAGCGCGCAGATGGGCTCAGGCTGTCCACATGGTAGCTTCTTGTTACAGCGGGCACACATGTAAAACTTGGCAGCACTGGAGGGGGCCGAGGGCCGAGATGACTCTTCACGAGAGGACATGGCAGTGAAGGCCCAGGGAAAAAAGGGGAGAAACCCAGGAGGAAGCCTACCAGACTGCTGAGAAAGGTGTCTGCTAGCCGACTGCTGCAGAAAAGCTGCACAGAGAGAGATCCCCAGGTGCTGTGTCTCGTAGGCTGAGAAGAAACACGCTTACTAGAGAACAAGGCCCTCCCCCTGGAGTTCCCGCGCTTAGGGGCTAGAAGAAAGGCTTGGCGACAGTCCAGGACAGCCCCCTGGCCAATAGACGGGATAGGAGGAGCCCGGAGGCCATGAGCGCCCGGAGGAGAGCACGGGGAGGGGGGCGGGCCTAAGTGCGGCCTAGTCCGAGGAGAAGCCTGGGGCTAAGGTAAACGCCGCGGCCGGAGCGTCCTGAAGCCGGCAACGCGACACCGACGGCGATAAAGGCCCCCGCGGGAGCCATGGAAGTCCTCGGCGGCCAGAAAAAAAGGGGGTTCAAAGAGACCCCCCCGAAAAAACGTAAGCCGCGCGCCCCCCCCCGCTGGCGCCCGGGAGCACCAAAGAGAGGGGCTCATCCGCATAGGGTGATCCATGGTTCAAAGAGACCCCCTGTCGGCCTGGATTCTAGAAACTAACCCCTTAGTTCCAGATGGCCATCCTAACCCCCGAGAAAAGAGCTGAGGAATGGGAGAGGGGGAGGGGAAATACTCACCTGCCTTCTATTCTTATCATACTCACCAGTCTGGCGTCTTCAGGCGCCGCAGGGTCACCCCCTCGGTAGGAACTCGCACGTGGGAGTGGGGTCACCGGTACTCCGGCCGCTTTCGGGGTGCGGCGAATGGTGAGTGGGGACTGGGTGACCGGCGAGGCTGCTCTTTTGCAGAGCGCTGCGCCCGCAGGAGGGTATTGACTAGTGTGGCGTACACGCTGACTACCCCCTGCACCTGAAAGAACGGTAAAAATAAAAACGATGCAAGACAGAAGACCTGAGTCAGGTCGTGTCTGCCTCCTATGACACTAGGTTAAAACTGGCTCAGCACTCTGTGTGTGAGGGGGTATAGACTATAGGGCGGAGCCGACAGCTTTTGCTTTTCCCTAGTGTCATCCTCCTAGTGGCCGGGGTCTATACCCATGGTGCTGTGTCCCCCAGTGAAGTAGACGAGAAATATCTGTTTTCTGATTATTTTTAATTTAGTTGAAGTACTTTAAATGGAGTGTAAGGGAGCCATATCCAGTATATTCATTACCATTGTGATTTAATGTATTTTTGGCATCTCGTTGTCCTCACGCTCTTCTACCCAGCTGCTAACATACCTGAATACAATAAAATATCTGTCTGATTTTTCTTACAAACAGAACCTAAAGGGAGTCTGATCCAGTCTCTAATGGATCAGCTGTCAATGAAACCTCAAGATGTCCAGATGCATCCTGTGCGCCAGCAAATGACTCTTCTCATGACCAACCTGGATGAGCTTACACAGTTGTTAGGCAATCCTGGAGAAACCTTCAGCCCCATTCGTTGCTTTTTTACATACATAGATACCTTGGCCAAAGTTGTTATCCAGAGCATAAATTCAGATTTAGGTAAGTAGTGGTAGACTGATGGCTAATACAGGCTTGATGGTCTTAAATAGGATGGTCCATTGCTGGACCTACAACTATCTGTAGATTAAAGGAGTTGTCCCACAAAGTAAACTCAGCAGGCTGAATGTGGGTGGGACTGGTGGCAGAGATAGCCGAGTGCTGTACTTTGGCTATCTCTAGCACTCCTGAAGTGAATGGGATCGAGGACCACCAACAGTCCCACCCACATTCACCCTAGCTGTACTCAGGTTGAATGTAGAGCAGCACAAAGGTCCTGTTGAATTTACTTTGTGGGACTACCCCTTTAAGACACATTGGTCCAACTTCTGGAAACCCCTGTAGTTTGCTATTGGAGGAATCTCTGCATAACTACTCCTTTTCCTGTTTGATAGCTCAGGTCCTAGATGGCAGACTATCACTGTATAACATTAAGGGTGCCATATAAGCGGTCCCTCGTGGCAGCAGGTCAGGTATTGCTGTAAATCTGCGATCAGGCAAAACCATGCTCTCTAGTGGCAGGCTGCTGTCACAGACTTCTGCCTATCCCTGCAAGTTGCTGAGGGACATATCAGGCAGGTCCTTCATCTGCAGCTGATATGATTGGTCTGTCTATCATGGCACAGTGCATTAAAGAGGTTGTGTTGCTATGGACACTTATCCTCTATCCACAGGACAGGGTTTAAGTGTCCAATCACGGAGGACCCGATCACCGGGTTCCCCAGTGATCAGGAGGACAGAGACCAAAAGTCCCCCTAAGGCCTCCTTGAGAATGGAGAAACAATGCACTTGTGTGACCAATGCTTCATTCCCTTCTATGGGATTGTAATCTCAGGCAGCGCCTGCAGCCCCCTAGGAGCGCTGGTCACACAAGTGCAGTTTCGCCATTCACAACGAGGTCTTAGGGGGACTTTTGGTCTCCCATCCTCTTGTTCAGTGGGGGACCTAGCGGTTGGGCCTCCAGCCGTTGGACACTTATTCCCTGTCCGGTAGTTAGGGGATAATTTTCCATAATGGCCCCTTTTAAATATGACCACAGTAGGCCTAAGGTGTTGCATTGTGCTATGATGCCCAGGCATCAGATAAGTCATATCCAGTATTGCTGTATCCTGGAAAACTTCGTCCTGAAGAAATCTGTCTTATCGGGCACTAAAATACTATATCTTTTGAGAAACTGCAGTTTTCCACTGAATGTGGGCCAACAAAAATGCTCATTACACCCTTAGATGAATTCATGGGGGGTACACTTTACAAACTGTGGTTACTTTTTGGGAGATTCTACTGTACTGGCACCCTGGAGACATGATATGGTTCCACAAAAAAACTATTCCAGCAAAATTTGAGCTCCAATGGCAGTCCTTCCCTTCTGTACCCTGCTATATGTCCAGGCAACAAATAGTGGCCACAGTGGATTATTGTTGTACCTGGGAGAACCTACCTAATTTATGTTTTTTGTCTAGATGCGGCCACTGGTGGTTCTCCTCTTTGGCACTGCTGGTCCTCTCCCACCCAGTCATTTCCCCTGCATGGGCTGCTATAGTATTACATGGCTGTCGGTCATGTGCTACAGGGACTGCTCAAGTCTGGCAGATGAAGAGTCAATGAGTCTCATAGACAGGGCTCCAGAGTTGTTGAACCCCCCCCCCTCCCCTTGATTGTATGTTCTGGTAAGATCTATAGCAGGGGTCAGCAACCTTCAGCACTCCAGCTGCTGTGAAACTACAACTCCCAGCATGCTCCATTCTCTTCCATGGGTTGTCCAAGAACAGCAGAGAAAGTATGCATGCTGGGAGTTGTAGTTTTACAACAGCTGGAGTGCCGAAGGTTGCCTACCCCTGATCTATAGACTCTAGTCTTCATTAGACAACCCCTGTAATCTTGAGAGAGCAGTCATGTATAAGACACCGTACGCTGACTGTCACTGTCATGAGTAAAGGCATTGTCTGACGTCTTGTCTCACGTAATGTGTTTTCGTAGAAACCTCTTTGGAAGTAAAGACAGCACATCCCTTTGTTCTTCTCCATCAAATGCCATCACAAGTCGTATCCAACTTGTTGTTTGAGCGACAAGTCCCACCAGAAAGGTAATTGTCTGTGCTGTGACTATATTTTTTTTATTTTTTTGTGTGTAGTCCTCCAAACTATGTCATTCAGACGATTTCAGCATGTCTGATCAGCAGTGTTGAAAGGGGTTTTCCTATTCTATCCTCAGAATAGGTCATCAGTAAGAGATCAGTGGGGTCTGATACCGAGACCCATGTTGCTTAGCTACATACTAATATTATATTTTTTGGTGTGTGGTTTTTGTTTTTTTTTTTTTTGTTTTTTTGGGGTTTTTTTTTATTTGTTTTTATATTGCTGACCTATCCACAGGACCTCATATTGATCAACTATTCTGGAAACTACTGCTGTGGACAGGGCTGGAAGCAGCTCTTCTCCTTGTCAAGTAATAGGTGTAGAGCTGCAGTTTCCCTGGTGCTACTGCTATACAATGGACTGGGCTGCAGCTTTGTGCTTATTACTTGAATAGGAGCAGATCTGTTTTCAGCCCCATCCACAGCAGTAGCTTCATTCGCCTTGGAGGCAGCTGGAGTGACTGGATGCAGCGTCCTGGATACTGCAGATACTGATGGCTTGTCCAGTCTATAGGTCAACAGTATTAAAAAAAAAAAAAAAAACGCAGTTGGAGTTTGGAAACCACTTTTAAGACACCAATTGGCAGCAAACAAATTTTGGTATTGTACGTGTATTAAGCGTTTTTGAAGATCTTAAAATATTATTATTATTATTATTATTATTTTTTTTTTTTTTTTTTTTTCCCCTATTTTTTAAGGTTGTCATCCTTGTTAAAGAAGGAGAATCTTGGCCTGAATGTGGAGCAGGTCATTGCAGATTACTGTTGTGAGAATCTGTCCTTCTGCAATGTGCGCAGAGTGGATCAAGCCCAATGTCTGCAACTGAGCCTTGACCAGTCCGCACAGCAGTGCCTGAGCACTTTACTTCCTGATATGGGCCCAGCGATGTCCACCTGTCCCCAGGATAGTGAGGACACATCTACGAGTACACCTTCATCTCCCTCTGGTTCCAGCCAGTATTCTCTCACAGCGTCTACCCTGAACTTTTTAAAGACTAAATCTTCATTAAACGCAGCCGTAGCTTGCTTAAGCACCACCAAAAGTGTAAAGGTGACCAAGTCAGGACTGTCCTGGATGCAGTTACTAGGCAGCAAGGAAGAGAGTCCACTGGAGATGGATAGCATTGCTAAGGAGTGCGACTTGCTGCTGTCAGAGTTTCCAGTTTTCCAGCGGTTCATTACTTTAATGTCCACCCCTTTCCAAGAGAGTTCACAGGAGGCTAGCGGGTTGAGTAGTCTTCTCTGTGGGAAGCCTTGCTCTGCCTCTGTGCTTCTTGGGCTCCATGCATCATCAGCTTCTGGTGTAATATCTGAAGCTTTCCAGGATGCACTGTCAAAGAAGAACTGGACGAGTGCACTGCAGATTCTGGATCTCTACGGTGGTGACTTCGATCTCGAACAAGTCAGAGATGCTATTTTGTGTTGCGCTGCCGCGGAAGGTAAACTTACTAAGGGGGGAATCTCGCTATAGCAAGTAACGGCGGCTATTTGTATAACCTTTCAATAGACTTACTAGATTTCAACCCATATTGGCTGATTCAAGTGGATAGAAATCTGTCCTGGTCGTGTGAGGGACATGGCTTATTACAAGAGAGCTCTGGTAACTACAGTAACCAGCTACATCATGACAGATTGTCTACTGAATCCGCTGCAAACAGAGGTCTTGAGAGAGAGTGAATATTTTAACCCCTTGCTGACATCTGCCATAGAGATATACACACACAGTCCTCATACAGCTACGTTGTTGAAGAAATAATTGGATTACCATTGTGTATTTGCTGAAACCAGAATACCTGTTTTAGGTTGAGGCCCCACTTTGTGGAAACGCATTGTGTGGAGTTTTTGGTTCAAAAAAAGAAAAGAAAAGTCAGCAGTGGCTTGAAAAGGAATGGAAAATATGAAGGAAGTTCTTAGATATTTCCCTTCTGTTTAATCCAAAAAAAGCTGCTTTTCTGCAATGTGGGGCCTTAGCCATAGGGTATGTTCACATGGCATAATTTGGTGGGTACCACCTTTAAAATCAGAGTAAAATTCCACCCTGAATCTGCCTACCGTTGTATTGAATGGGAGGGGAAGATAAAAGCAGGGCACTGAAGAAAAAAAAAAAACCTGCTCGAGTCTTGTTGCGGATTCCGTGGATGATCTAGCCACAGAAACCCACGCACGAACGCGAGCCACTCCGCTGATTAGTCCCATTCATGTGATGCTAATCGGTGAGTAAAAGCCATGTGGAAAGCCTGAGGGCACAAAAGTGGAAAGGAATTTGAGGCAAAAGTCCACCTCAAATTCATGTTTGTTCCTGTCATACGAACATACTCTAAGAGGTTAAAAAAGTTGATGTGTAACCTGCATTTCGTGAATATTGCATTATTTATTTTTTTTTATTGTAATAGTCCATATATTGTGATTTATTTAGAGAAAGAAGGCTGGAAATACCTCTTCGCTGTTCAGGATGCTACTTTGAGAAGCAAACTGACCCTTCGTTTTCTGGACAAATGGCCTTTGCCTGCCTGCAGGGAGTTATTGTCTTACTGTGTATGTGAGACAGATATTGAAGAGAGCCTTAAACTGGAATTACTGAATAAAAGGAGGGAGCTGGAAATGTACAAGAAGGTATTCAAAAACGTATTGTACTTCTATATAGTCCTTGCACTTCAACAGGTTATTTTCTATTGTGAAATCAAGTCTTCCATTTTTGCTGTCCTAACAAAGCAGGGTTGGCAGATATAGGCTAGAATGACTTGAGTATATTATCTAAACAGGGAATTGCAAGCTGTTTCTAGTGAGAACTTGCTAGATAATAAAGTCCTGTGATCACAGCAGCATCAGCAATGATTCATGAATGAAGATGAGAAAGGATGCTAGTGCAATGTGAGCTAACAGGTTTGTAGACTGTGACCGATCTGTACCTCCATTGTATGTGTAAAATAGTAGACAATGATAACCATTTGGTGTATTAGGAAGGGCAGGGTAAGCAGTGCAAACAGCTGAGACTTTAAGTGATACAGGTGAATCTAAGAGCACTGTAAGATACATGTTTTTTTTTTTTTTTTTTTTTTGGGGGGGGGATGTTTAGAACTTATTAATTGACGACTTATCCGTAGGATAGGTGATCAATTAAAGATCAGCAGGCGTCAGACACCCCGGCCCCTGGCCCGATCAGCTGTACGATGCACAGCGTCATACATTTGTGCAGTGGCTGTGCTTGTTATCCAGCTCAGCCCATTCACTGCTCTGAGCTTAAGCCATGTGACTGACTGAATGTGACGTCACATGGTCTGTGAAGCAGAAGCGGCACTCAGGGAGTGAATCTTCAATTGATAACCTGTCCTAAGTATCGGTCATCAATTTTCATCAAGTCACAGAAAACCCCTTTAATGTTGAAGTAATTTTTTTTTTTTTTTTTTTCTAAAGCAAACTACAGCACTGACGCTGTGAGAAGTTTTATGAAGACCTACGTTTTTAACATCAGTCTTCATATCCCCTGCGCTGGCGGAGGATGCGCCTCTTTTGCTGAGGCATAAGCCGCCTCATAAAACAGGCGCACTCTCTGATGGACTGTACGCCTGCACTGATTTCAGGCATCAATTAAACCAATAAACTGGCATAAGTAACAATTAAAAAAAAAAAAAAAAAAAAGTCGCTGATTTTTGCACAAACCCCGACCTTGTTCAAAAATTAATGACTTCTTCATGCTTTGCTTGCCAGAAAATTGGCATACAAGGCATGATAAATCTGCCCTTGTGTTTTTTTTTCTCTACCCTCTTTAGATCCTTAGCCTGCGGGAAGATGTAACCTGGGCAAGTTGGCAAGATTTAAAAGAAGACTGTACTAAAGATCCTCAGGCCATAATCACGATTATCCTGGAAGCAAAGGTATGACCCTAAAAGAGGGGTTTTCTTATAAATTTGTTTGCTTCTCCTATTGTAGCCAAACAAGTTTGTGCCGAGGCTTTGCTGCTGAAGAATTTATGGCCAAATTTGTTTATTGCCGCAAATGCTTTTTTGCGAGTGGTAGCGATCTAATAATAAAGCAGGTCTGCTGAGAATTCACATACACTCATCCAATTATTTATCAAAATTACATAAATGAAATATTCAATACAGATGAGAGAATTCAAAGTCACAAACTATATATACCCTATAAAAAGCAGCCTCCATTCAGACTCATGGGGTGGTGTCCCATGCAGTGGACTCTCTTCTATGACTCTGACATCCGCCTATATAGATGGGGGTTGTCGTTTTGAGTAAGAGTAACACTTGTTTCAGTCTTTTTTTTTCTAAATAAATACTTTAGGTGAATATAATAATCTTTGTAATATATCTTTTATTAGAAGGTAACTGCTTCTATGCCCTGGTATAAGCTCCTCTCCTTCCTGCTAAGCTGCTCACTTCACTGCCAGATCCATTTTCACAGAGGACTTGGAGACAGATCTGGTTACATAGAAGTCTATGGAGAAGGGAATGTAGGAGGATTAGAAGGATCCAATTGAGTGAGACACAAGCAGATGCTGCTATAGATTTTTAGCAGGTTGTAGCGCTACAGATACAGTACTGAACAGTATGGATGTGAATGAAGCTCTGATCAGACAGATAACTTACTGTTATCTGCTCCAGGGAGTCCTTTGTCTCTCTTCTTCTCACTTACTACTCTTCATCCTCCTCCTCCCCTCTCTATAGATTTCTATGAACTGCAGCCTGTCAGTGAAGACAGATCTAAGCAGTGAATTGAGCAGTTTAGCAGGCAGGAGAGGAGCTGATAACAGGAGATAAAAGCACTTTCCTCTGATAATATATTGCAAAGTTTCCTAAAAAAAAAAAAAAAAATTGAGCATGCGGTCACTTTTTAATGGGTTTTGTACCAGGATTGAAGCTTATCACCTACTAACAGGAAAAGGGAATGGGCTTATACAGTAACACCGTATCTGCCTTCTTTTCCGGGCTGATGGCATTGGTGTCAGTCCTTTTTCTGTATGGAGCATAATGTTAATTATTTGTATCCCTCATTCAGTCTATTGTCCCTGCAGGATTATTTGCTATGTGAGGACTGGGGACTATTTTATCCGATACCTGCGGATCTTCTTATAAGCCTCTATCGTGAGCATCTGTTACATCTTCTGGAGCAGAAAGACACCAAGGGATCTCTACAGGTAGTATCCAGAGACTAATGTCATTGAAGTGACACCCCGTAAATTGCCATAGCCTGTAGGCTCTGCTCACATTTGCTGCCATGTTTTATGCTTTTAATAGAAGTTTTTAACAGAATTTTATTAAATTCCTGGGCCATTCCTAAGACTTCATTCACAACATGATCTCATGAAGAAGGATTTTCTTTATTGTGCTCCTGTCTTATGTAGTTGCTGAAGAGAGTTGAGGATCAGAATCTACATTTAGCGATCACGGAGCAAGCGCTGCTGCAGAATCCAGGCATATTCGCCAGTCACTTCTTATCGGAGTATTTGCTGGCACATTTTACAAGCAGTCTTGAGGAGATACGTTGTAATGAAATAAGGAACATCTTCCTGGGGTCAGAGGTAAGATAACTGGGGGGAATCTCCTAGTTTTTAACACAACGTTAGTTTTAGGGCCGGTATTTCATACTTGATCTTTATACTTGTTGGACCCCCCCCCCTCTGATATTGAGTTTCAGGTTTTTAAAGGGGTTGTCCCACAATAATAACTTTTCAACTATCTACAGGGTAGGCTAGTGTCTGATCATGATCAGTGGGAGTCACATGTCTGAACAGAGCTGTAGTCTTGCATGAGCGCAGCCGCTTCATTCATTCTCTATAGTACCAATTAAGAGAACCAAATACAGTTTTTGGCATTTTTTGTCCTTCCCATAGACTTTGATGTGTAGCTGTTACATAAAAGTGGTGGGACTACTGGTGACCAGACAGTAGTGATTGAGGTACAACCCCTTTTTTAGGGTCTGTTCAAGGAATTTGGGAGCTGATTTTGTGGTAGATTGTGCCTCAAAATCGGCTCTAAATTCTGCATGAAATCTGCCTCAATACTTTTCAATGAGAAGCAGAGGAAGATGTGTTTTGAGCTAGCAGAAAAAAGAAGCACCCTGCTTGTTTTTCAGGAATATTCTACCAGAAACTCACATTGAAAGTTTAGAGAATGTTAAAAAAAAAAAAAAAAATTGATAAACCATACTGCACACTAGTCAAAAATAAGCAGAGTTGTGCTTTCCATGAATATCATGAGCATTAGACATCTGCAAAACGTGGATGTGTGAGTAAGGCCTAAGGAATAACACAGTGCTGCAAAGTCAAAGTAGCAGCTTCCCTTTTATTAGAGTTAAAGGGGTTGTCCAAGATGAATGCAGGCAGCTGTAGAGATGTAGAAAATAAAAATGCACTCCTGGTTATCTGCATCCTTCCTTTGTTCCTGCACTGGGCTTCCTGTCTCCTCTGCTGCTCTGCTCAGCCCAGTTAATGGCTACATTGACGTGACATCACCTCTGCAGCTGCTATGTATATAAACAGAGGAGCAGAGGTGGTGGGTAGTCCAGCGTAGGAACAGAGGGGAGGATGAAGGTACATATAAGTGGATTTTTATTTTCTACACTTCCCCTGTTAGGCGCAATCACATTTCTGATGTATCCCAGACAACCCCTTTAAATGATGATATTCTGTCTACTAGTAGAGGGGGCTGACTGTATACAGTTTTATTATTCTACACAATATATTGGTTCTATATAAATAACATTATATAGCATCTATAGGACTGATGACTTGATTTCACATGAGATGACTAGTAACTCAATGTTAATTCCTTTTTTATTACAGGTATTACTGGCTCTTCCGGAATGTGCTCATGCCGACTATGAACATCTCCTGTCATGCCCCCTGCTGGTGCTGGAGCAGCTACTCATGAACATGAAGATAGAGTGGCTCTCTGTAGCAGTAAAGACATTGCAGCAGCTTCTTATTGAGCCAGACTTCACCTTTTCTATTGAAGATGTGGACAGTTTGCTCTCCACATACGCTGGCAAAGCCCTGGACATCCCCTTCTCCTTCAGAAAAAAACGAAGAGGTTAGTTATGTGTTGTAACTTCTAAAAGACCAGCACCAATCACTTGAATGAGATTTAAAGGGGTTGTCCGGGATAAAATGTAATTCCTACACTAATCTAAACACCCTCCCCCCACTTACTTTCTAAACTACATAATTTATCAAAAATGTATATTTATTCATATGTGCCCCAGGGACATTTTCTGGTTACCAGTGACGTTCCGTTTCCCTGTTTCAGGAAACGGAATGTCACGAAACAATCCACCTCTACTGCGCAGGCGTGGGAGCAGCTCCCACGCCTGCGCAGTAGAGGTGGATTGCCGGCTACAGAGCAGCATCAGCACTATTTCGCGCGCCGACAAGAGAGAGGAGCCATCCCACAGGAGGAAGTGTGGACAGAAGAGTTGTAAGTATGATGGGGTGGAGGGCAGAGTTAGTTGGGAAGGGCTAGTAGTGGGCGGGATAGTTAGAGAGACAGGGAGGGGCTGTAAGGGAGAGAGGAAGGTGGGGGAGTGAGGTGAGCGGGAGCTAGTGTGGAAGTTACACAGCAGGAAGCTACACCATGTAAACAAATGCAGAAGATGCCAGGAGCTCCCAGAGAAACCCAGAAATCACTCAAAACATTACTAAAGGTGCACCAAAACTCAGATTGATGTGGAGACATATGGGGCACTACTTTTGCCCTAAGGATAGGTCATCGACATGTGAGGTCTAGAAAATGCCCTTAACAACTGAGTAGACAGGCATCAAAACACACACTGGATTCACCCTGCCATAATACATCTGTATTATATGGACTGTATTACAGCCATACGTCCAGTCCTGGCCGCGAGTCTAAAGATGGGAGCTAGCAGCATCATAGGGTTCGATAATGTAGGTTTATGTCATTAAACCAAGAGTTCATCATCTCCTGCCCCCCACCTCCCACCTAAACCATCTATCAAAGTAAATGGGACCATACTTACCCCGGTCTCACAGGTCTGTTGTTTTGTGATAACCTTTGATTCTTCTTCAATCCTCACATCCAGCACCTCCTGCTGCCTCCAACTCAAGGACATTCATTTGAATCTGCTCTTTCCTTACCTCTGTAACTACAAAAATGCTAGTCCACATCCTCATCTCCTGCTTAGACTACTGTCCTCCACAATCACAAGCTTCAAGAAGACCTTGAAGACTCACTTATTCAGATGGCGGTGTGGTGGCAGTAGTGTTATTCGAGGTTTTTGGACTTCCTGAACAGCCTCTACCCACACCTACTATCCCTCTTCCCTCATAGATTGTAAGCCCTTGCGGGCAGGGCCCTCTATCCCGCTGTACCAGTTGGTCACTGTTAGTATTGTACTAGTTTTGTGTATTTTATGTTTTGTATGTAAACCCCCATATGTCCATTGTAGCCGCTCTTGTTACCAGGTATTAGGGATTTATTTGTACAGCAGTTCCATAGGCTAGAGACTGGTGTAAAATGCGGATTGCAGAATTAGATTTCTAGTTGTCTAGTCTTCTGTATAGTTGAGCACTTATTATGGGGTATTACCCTGCATCGGCGCATGAGCGTAAAGACTTGGGCATAATGGATACTGATGACTGTGATTGGTGAGGGTCCAACACCACAGAAATGCAGCTCAACTCCCATTTACTTGAATAGGAGTGGAGCTGTATCCGGCCATATAACTTGTATACGACTTCTGACAGCCGTATACAAGGTATCCCTTACCTTTGGGTCTCAGACAACCCCTTATAATTCATGACTAGCCTCATGAATTAGGTGCATCCTCTGGGAGCCTGTGCGTCTCGACTAAAATCTACACCAGCTCCTTGCTGGCATAGATTTCAGAAAAGTGACGTAAATGATAATGGATCTGACCCTGGCCAATGGCCCCATCCTTCCCGCTTGCACAAAAGTGGTGAGGGTGGCGCAAAAACGCTATTTGCAACTCTATAAGTCACCAGTGGCGTAAACAGTAGCGTAAGTAATAGCTTCGCCCGTTGACTTCTAGCAGGTAACATGTGAATTGATGCTTTAAAGTGAGTCTGTCAGCAGTAAATTGGTTATAAATCTAATCACGGTTTCCATTTTCACGTAAATCGCTTTGTGTGCAAGTGAGCTGAAAAGTGCTTTGCCTGGGAATCTAAAGCTGAGACGGAAACCCAGGCAAGCTAAGGCACACCCCATAGCACCTTCCCCTCACTTGCATATGAATACAGCGATTTACTTGAGAACGGGTCTCCAAAACTGAATAACAGAGGCTTAGTTGGACTCTGTAGAATTCCCCCCCCCCCCCTGCAAACTACCGTGACTAGGTTTCTAACCAATTTACTGCTGATAGACTCCCTTTAAATCTCATTTCTTTAGATTCTGAGGGTCGAATTCCAGAAAGCAGCAGTCAGTCAGTAGATCCAGAACAAGTCAAACCGCCTACCCCCACGGACCTAACTAATACTCCTTCTATAGGTAAGGAATTGGGGATTTGTTTGGTGCCAAAGTCACTAGTCGTTACATGCTGTCACATATACTTCACCTTCATTAGTCAGACTAAGATTCTCATGCACGTATTTCCCTACTGTCCTGTGTGGTCCTGATCGATCTCGGTTGCTGTCACCAGATAAAGGGCACAGGAGGAACAGGTCTGCTCCAGTGTTTGTGCCTCCTGACAAACCTCCAGCTAAAAGCCAGTGGATCCCAGATGAAACTGAAGTCACCTGCATGGTCTGTAAGAGCGAGAGGTTCACCTTGGTAAGAATCGTGTGCTCATAGCTCTTCTCTGTAGGATTCTTACATGTTGTTTTAATAGCATGTTGCATGTTGTTTTAATAACATTCAGATGACTTCTATTGGAATAGACAGTAATGAACCTCTATACATGCCTGAAATGTGCAATTTCCAGTCTCACCATTTCTTGCACTGGTAATACTACCCAAAACCTAGGGGAAAAAGCATTATACTCAACCTGATGGCGCATAGGCAGTGAAGAGCGGGTTGCACATCCCTGGCTTGACTTAACAGTGCTAGTGCCAGGAGCACCGGAGATAAGGCTTCTCTTTAGGTAAGTATAAAGGTTTATTTTCTTTTAAATGCGGGCACGGATAGCTTTAAATCGGTCGATTTGGAACACTAAACCACCCACAGGTCCTTATGGAGTGGGGGTTTAGTGTCCCAAATCGCCCTGGACAGGTTCATCAATATGATTGATAGGGTTCCCACACCCAGCACCCCCACTGATCATCTGAATGGCTGTCTACAGACAGCTGATCAGTGAGTGTGCTGGGTGTCAGACGCATACTGTTCTGATATTGCATTCTCTTGAATGGGACTGAGCAGCACGCTGACCACATGACAAATTAACATTTTGTTACTGGCCTGTGAGGCGAAAGCTTCGTTCATAGGATTGCCACCCTTCTATCAACTGATCTGCAGAGGTCCTAGGCAGTCATCAGTATTTCGATCCTGAAAAACTCATTTTACGTGAAGGCAGCACTGTCTGCATCCTGCTCCATTCTCTGATCAGAGGTTCTCAGCAGCTGATACACAGTCGGGGGTGTCAGGTGTCGGACCCCCACTGATTTGATATTCGTGACCTCTATAGGATAAGTCATCAATATTTTTAGTCGAGAAAACACCTTTATGCCAGGGGGACACACGTGACTTACTAACAGCGGGCTACCAACTGGTATATTGCTGATGGTGTGACGTACAATAGCAGTGTAGTGTTCATGGATATTAACCCCTTCCCTCCACAGGCATTTTTCATTTTTTGGTTTTGGCCTTCCCAAAAGCCATAACTTTTTTTTTTTTTTTTTTTTCTCAGTTCACAGAGCTGTATCAGGGCTTAATTTTTGCTGGGTAAATTACTTGGTCATGGTACCAAGTAATACTTCATCTGACGTACTGGGAAGTCCAAAAACATTCAGAATAGGGTGGAATTGGAGAAAAATAGCATTTGCACAACTTCTTTTTTTTTTTTTTTTTTTTTTTTTTTAATTTAAATTTTTATGGGAGATTAAACAGTGTAAATATGGCGGTTCAGCAGTTCCTGGGGCTGGCAATCCACCCCAAAATGGCTGCACCACTGTGTAAATGGCACCTCTGTCAAAGCAGAGAGGTTAATGCTTGTGATCTCTGTGGGCGTTGCCACTGGGTCTCTGCCGTTATACAGAGGAGACATGGTGGCTGCTCAGCCCTGAGCGGCCGTCCTATTTAAATACTTGACATCCACAGTACTGGAAAATCCCTTTTAAAGGGGTTGTCTTGGAATTTATGGCCTCATCATTAGGACCCAGTCATAATACAGGGCACAAAGCAAACTGCTTCCCTGTGTTTTGTATAGTATGGGCATCGGAAGTGGCCTCAAACAGCTTATTGGTGCGGGAACCGCCTGTCAGGCTTCCCTCAGGATATGATATAAATATCCGATCAGTAAGTATAGGTCACAAATTTCAAATTCCTGGACAACCCCTTTAATACCACACAGTAAAATCTCATTGTTTTTGCCCACGTACTGTTTCTCTTGTAGTTCAACCGCAGGCATCATTGCAGACGATGTGGAAGACTGGTCTGCAGCTCCTGCTCCATGAATAAGATGGAGGTGGAAGGCTGCCGGGAAAACCCAGCTCGTGTGTGTGATCAGTGTTACAACTATTTCTTTGCAGAGTAAGTATTGGTAAACGTCCCTCAAAGGTGTCAGCACATCAGCTTGTATTTCCAAAATAATCACAGCACCAAATGGTAAAAATGGGACATTGTACCAAATGTGTAGAAAATGCAAACACATCTTTACTGATATCCAAAGGATTGCAGTAAAATACTTACGAATAGACATGGATGCACTCTCATGGTAACAGGTCCGTCATGGCTGTAGTAGTCATAAAACATGCAATATAGTGCATGTAGATAAATTTTATCACCCACAAGATAGATGCACAGATCATATTGTCTCCAAGAAAGCCAAATGGACACAGACTACTCTATTATTCCTCCTGGAAGTGTATAAATACATTGACAACTGGATGTTACCATTCCCTTTGTTAATGGAGTTTATCCCTGTACACAGTAACGCTGTCCACTCACTGGCAAGGGCAATGGTAACAAGCAATAGGTTATTCATGTTTTTTTCCAGGAGGAATAACAGAGGAAGGGCACAAGAAGATATTGCAGGATTGTTGTTTGATGTGCAATACAACCATTTAGTAAATCTCATCTTTAGTGAATTTGTTACCAGATTAGACAATATTACTGATGGCTTTTTATTCCTTTCTAGCAGTAAAGCAGAAGATCACTTTGAGCACCTGGAAGGTAATTATTATTTTTTTGGATAGGACTAGCGGGGGCCAGTAAGGGTCAGTATTATGTAGCCATACTGTCAAGTCTGGCCATTTGGAGACTCCATTACATAGTTCGTCTAAAATCAAAGATCGGACACCCAGTGGGATCTATCAAGCTCTGTTGGTGTCCGCTATTTTAGCAGTCAGTTTGTCCATTGTTCTGGTCCTTCAACACACCAGAGCTACGGACACCCCAATACTAGTGTGTACCGAGTGTAAGGGTTATAACTAATTTCCTGAATTCTCTTGACATCTGACCTTCCAAAACTCCAAGTTGGACAAGATAAAAGGTGGGTGCCCCCCTTGTCTCCCTCTCATCCGTTCAGCTGGGTTACAGAGAAATGTGTCACACAAGTCTCGGGCTGCACAAGACATTTGGCAGCAGTATGCCATACCCAAAGATTGTCACACTGCCACAACTAATGGAAGTGAACATGGCTGCATTGTAACCCGCAAGTTTTAGTGATTAGCCCCCTGGATTTCTGACCCCTATGGTGTTGTAGTCACTCACATGTGCCCTTACTGTTGGATTTGCTGCGCATCTGGGTAGACCCTTCTTATTTCTGAAGGGTTCATTAGGGGGCAGAAAAGGGGCATTTAACACGCAATTGCTCCCATTACCTCTGACATTGTAGGGATTCTCTGATCTACACACAACCTGTTTTGCTATGTTTACCCCCAGATACTGCAGGTGAGAACTTGGATCTCTCTGAAGTCCTCCGGCTTTCTAAAGCTGCAGAAGTGCTGTGGTGGCTGACGCTCAACGAAACGGAAAATGAAGTGGAGAGGAATGAGTTTTATTATGAGCAGGTACGTGAACGTCATTCCTAAAGACAAGAGCTGGCCAGCACCAGGAAGTGGAATAAATGGTGTTATTGTAGTATAAAACACAAAGATACAGCTCCTGCCACAACAGAGCAACCTTGCTAAACCCCTACGCTAAACAGTGCAGGTAAGAGCACCAAAATGGAGGCAGTCTTACCAATGGGTAGGTGCTCATTGCAGTGCAAAAGAGTCCCAGGGGCTTTTCTGAAATGGGCTGCAGTTGGCAAGACAGCCCCTTTAAGGAATGGGTGATATAGCACATGGTGAAAGGTGATCTTCCCCTCTAGCATTAGCATTGTCTTAGTTTTATGATTGTGATGTGCTGAACCTGGGAGACAACGCCAAGAAATGTAAAAGACAAAGTACAATGTGTAAGTTAGTTTTGTGAACTATAAACCAGTTGAAGGGATGTAAATCTGCATGACCTCTTCATTCTCCGCAGGCCCCAAGTGCATCGCTGTGCTCCGCCATCCTTAATCTGCACTCAAATAGCGATCAATGTGGTTTCCAGCTGATAGCACGTTGCTGCCTCTTGTCCAATGGTCTGACAAACCCTGAGATGGACAGTCTCCTTCTGCTGGATATCATGAAAAACTTGCTGTTCAGTGCCAAAATGATTTTTGTTAAAGCAGGGAGAAGTAATGACATTGCACTTTGCGACGGGTAAGTGTCTCCTCCTTCAAAAAGGGATTTTTCCCATATCATAAAGTGATATCACTAGAATATATTATCACTTAAAGGGATTTTCTAGACTGGGGGCCAGTTTGATACTGATGAGTATCAGTATCTGGTGTAGGAAACTGCACCGATCAGCTGTTCCAGGTAATCTCTGGGGTCTCAACCTATGCAAGGGATGGAACTGTGCAGTTTCTGGGTATCCTACCCTATCAGTCTGACACTAATAACCAATCTTGAGAATACGTTGTCAGTTGAGATGGGTGAACCGCTGAAGATTTGTTTTGGGTTCGGACGAGTCGACCCTCCAGGTTGCTTCGTTCCGAACTTGTTCAGAGAGCCAGAAGTGAAATTATTATACTCTGGGGTCTCTTCAAACCCCAGTGTATAATAGTTGGAGGCCCAAGGGAGATGTAAAATAAAAATGAATACCGTTATACTCTCCTTCCCTCACTTCTAAAATTCCTTGCAGCGTCCAGTGCATTCTGTGGGTCCTCTTTCGGCCACCTGGGTGACGTTATTCACCCAAGGGTCACTGCTGTTCGTGGTTCTTCATGTGACCGCTGAGGCCCAATCACAGGCCTCAGCAGAGATCCCGGGGCACATGACTTTACCCAAGAGGCCAGAACCCAGGGAGCGCAGAAGAGGTTAAAGATGGTGAGTATAACAGGTTTTTTTTGGGGGGGTTTTTTTTTTTGGTTTTTTTTTTTATATATATATTTTCCCACCTCCTCTGAGCCTCCAACTATTATACTCTAGGGTTTGAAGAGACCCCAGAGTATAATTTCACTTCCGGTTAACAGGTGAGCTTTTGGAAAATTTTGGTTGAATGCTTTTGAATCTAGTTGTCAGTATCAAAAAACAGTTGTTAGTCCAGGAAACCCATTTTGTGATTGGTGAGGTCTAACCCCTGAAACCCCAGCCAATCCTCAGACTGAATGGCTGGCAGCGCTGCTTAGCACAGTGTCCCTTCCATTTTTTTTTTTTTTTTTTTTTTTTTGTTCCCTTCCATAGCCAGCCCTATTAAAGTGAATGAGGCCATCTATAGTTCCAGGAGCGCCACTGGGCAGGGAAACCCCAATGCTGTACCTCCTTTATTTTCAGGGTCACATGAGTGCTGGAGGTCACACCCTCACATTCATGAAGTGATGGCATATTTTACAGATATAATATAATTTTCCCATCACCCACGACAGCACCCAGAGAGAGGATCCGCCCCCAGGGACAGGAAACCTATAGTATATAAAGGTGGAGCCTCTCCTACCCCTCAGTTGTTTCCTGTCCCTGGAGGGAGACCTACGTACCTGCTTGAGGCAGGCTTACCTGATGGCATAGGAAAGAGTTGGTCCTGGTAGGGGTTGCCTCTCTTCTTCCATGGGTGGCTGTGGCCCGGTTGGGAGTTGGTGCCGTCCCCCCAGCTATGCACCGCTGGTGTTCTGGGTGCGGGGGGTTCCGATATCCAGGCAGAAGGAGTGTGTTTCCTCTGCATTAGGCCGCAGGAGTTCCGCGCCTGCAGGGAGACACATGGAGGTACCAGCCCGGAAGGAATGGGCGTAGCGTCCGGAGGAAGGGGCGTGGCTTGCCTGAGAATAAGTGTTTCTTCCGGTGGAAAGGGCGTGGTCTATCCTTCCCTTCCCCCAACAGCAGATACCCAGGATCTGATATATTGAATATTTTTAATAAAATATTTCTTTCTTGTCTCAGTTACAGCAGTAAGGTGGATTTGCTGAAGATTTTAGTTGCGGCATCCTACCAGGACATCCCTTCTCTGGATGAGATTGTTAGACCAACTGCTGTAGTTCGGCTTAGAAATCAACTCTTGGAAGCAGAATACTACAATTTAGCCATAGAGGTACAGTCCTGTAATGTGGGGTAACATGTAAGGGAACGTTGGAGTAAACATTGAAAATCTGACCCCATATACTTATTCATTGCTTTCATGTTAGGTGTCTACCAAGTCGGGACTGGAAGCTTATGGTGTATGGCAGGCTTGGGGCATGGCTTTGCTGAAGTCTGATAATTTGCCTGCAGCCAGGGAGAAGTTTAGCAGATGTATTAAAGCTCCTTTAGATCTGAACCAAAAGAATGCTGGATCTAAGGTCCTGGAGGATGTTGTTATGCACTTGGAATCTGTAGCCAAACCCATTCTGCTGGTGGTAAGCATCGTCTTCTGTGCTTGTGTATAGTGCCACCAAATGACCCACAAACAGCACTTGTTCTCCATCCATGGATAGGTGATCGTCTGACTGCTGCCACCCCCATTGGTCACACAAACTGGTGCTCTGTTTAAGCTTATGGGACTACAGAAGACAGCTCTATTGAAATGGGGGATGTAGGAGACCCATCCTTGTAATAGATAGAAGTCCCAGTGGTCATGTTCTCTATTGACCAGACACTTATGACCTATCTTGTGGATAAGTGATAAGTTTCCATTTTGGGACAACCCCTCTAACATACCCTTTTAATCCCTTGCCGTGCAGCGCCGTACTCACTTCAAGCTGAACATGTAGTTAACGTTTAAAAATGTTTTATTTGGTAATAGTTTTAAAGCATAATAAAATAATAAAACCAATATGCATATGATATTGCTGTAATTGTAATGGCCCATTGTAGGTTTATACACATTGACACCCCCCCCCCCCCCCCCCCAAAAAAAAAAAATAAATAAATAAATATTACGCACAAACTATGTCATTAAGTGGTTAACTGTACAGTGCTCAGTAAGCTCCCTCTAGTGGTGGTAAGAGTGGAAACTTTTACCTATGAATATTCTAGTGAGGACAGGACATTCACTTTAAATTTGAGTCTGTCGTGACACGTAGGTCTTTTTCTTGCAGAAAGATGATGAATATTTTGCCACCCTAAAAGAGCTAGAGGTTACTCTGAAAACGAGCTGCCTTTGGTACGATATGAAGCCCGAGGGGAAGATCCAGAATAACACCTATTACCAGGAGTGTCTGTATTACCTGCACATGTATGGCACCCACCTGGGGATTATACAGTTCTATATGAGACATGACCTCATGAGAGACGCTTTACTGCACCTGTTGAACAAGGTGGAGTATCCTGAAGGTTTAACATCCAAGAAAGCCCATGGTAGATTTGAAAGGGGTTGTCTGGGCTTATCTTTTGTATGGTAAATATATGATTGATAGGGAGCCAATATCTGGTCCTTGGACTGGTCAGCTGTACGGAGACGTTTCTTGCAGCTCAGCTCCTACTGAATTCAGTGAGCACTGAGATGTAGTGAAGGTGCCGGGCGGCTAGATAACCGATGGAGCTTTCTGCTTCTGGCTCTGTATTGCATACTGGGAGGGGTGCTGAAGCTGCTCTGTACAGATGATCAGTCTGAAGGCCGGCCACCTATTGATCATACATATATAATATAATAAATAAATATATATATTAAAAAAAAAAAAAAGCCGGACAAGTCCTTTAATCCAGTCCACCTGATGGATACAAAAGCTGTACTTTTAATGAGCGATACATAAGCATCATGAGTTATGTCTGTCTTGTGTCATTTATATTGATTTTTGCTCACTTTGGTTGACTCTTCCTATAGGAATGTCCTGGAGATATTTTCATAGAAGGCATTTTTGTGCCCAGCTATGAAACTGGTAAGCTGCAAAAACTCGAAACAATGCTGGAATCTATTGACTCGTCTTTGGAGAGTTGGAGCACCTACCTCATCGAGGCCTGCAAACATCTCCAGCAAAAGACCTACTTCAACATCATGTATGAGCTCCAGCTGTTTATGAAGGTGAGTTTATATCCGTTTGGATTAGTCGTCCAAGACGGCAGCCTGTATTCTGCTAGTGCACCTAGACGTTGGACCACCACTGGTCTGAATAACGAGTAAGTGGAATAGCCCTTTAAAGACGCCCCTACTACAGCTTCCTGACAGTGGTCGGGGGAAGCCTGATATTCTGAATGCTGTTTCCTTTGTAAAGAAAGATAATACATTACTGGCAGCAGAGATCGGTACTCATTTACTCTGCTGCCGGAGGTGTATTATCTTTATAAGGGAAACCGCATCATCACAGCTATCACTAGCTGGCCATTGGCTCCTTTATACCTCTGGGCCTGGTCACGGTCACACCCCCTGTGACTACAATTGTTACACCTCTGGTAAAGATACGCCATGTTTATCACAGTGGCTGATTCTGAATGATAAATCTGGTGCATGTTTAGACTTTCGAGTCCAGCTTTACACCACCTGTTGCTTCACTCTCGTCGCTACAACATTTTGTGCATGTTGTTGCATCTTCCCAAAAGCCACACCTATTTCTGACTAGGTCACACCCCTTTTCTAGCATGGCAGAAACGGCATCTAAAACCTATTTCTGATGCAGAGACATAAAATAATGGTCATACATAATCTCTTCATTTTGCTGAGGATTCAGTGGAAAGTCTCCATTTGGGTCTCCGGAGTTAACTTTTTGTCCGCACGTACGTGTGACAGCCAATCATTGGCTGAGCGTTGGCTCTATTTGACCATGACATCACTGCTCAGCGTTGATTGGCTATATTGTTCATGTGTGGGCCACAGGACAGGGAGACCTAGTGTCAGCCCCCTGGTGTCTGGGCCTGTACCCATGGTGCTATGGCCTTCAGTGAATACAACAAGAAAGAGGCAACCCAAAAGATTTGTCCAGATAGGACGACCTCTAAATGTGAACTGGACCAACATCATCTTCTTTTCTGCACCACTTTAGATGACTAGTTTATTCTTCCTCTCACAGGACCATGTTCGCGCAGCCATGACCTGCACGTTGTTTTACTCGCATAAAGCGAAGAACTACCGTGACTTGGGTAACAATCAGAAATGGTTGCTAAAATCCAAGGAGCATCTGAAAATCTATTTACAGGAAGTGTCCCGAAGCAACAGAAGGAAATCATTCGACACCTTTAGGAAGAAAATGTCTGCTACTGATGTGTCCAGGTATTTCCTTCATGCATTTGCCACACTTGGCTTACCAGACTGGAATATTCACTAAAGTGGAAACTACAGGAATGGGTTTACAGAAATGACCCCTTTCCCGTTCAGGAAGAGGAGGGGGGTGAAATTTTAAAAGTGGTTTTCAGAAAGTAACCCAATTTATTGATGTAGATTTTTAAAAAAAATAATAGGGGCTCCCTGTTGCTGGAGTGAGCAGGAGCGGGGCTGTGCCAGAACTTATCATTGTTTGGCTTCTGTTTCGGCAATGTATCAGCCTGACGGGATTTCTTAGGCAGTGGCCATGGCTGCACTAATTCCAGAAGATGCTGGCGCAGCGATAATGCCATGTCTGAATTCATGTAAAGGAGCTACCCGAAAACCCAAATCTCACAACAGGAGGGGGTGCGCTCATACTGACTGCAGTTAAGACAATCTGTCATGGTCTTCCAGGTACATCAACACTCTTGAACTTCAGATGGAAATCACCAAGTTCCTGCAAAGATGTGAGACCTTACAGACTGCTCAGGTGTATGACAGCTCGCCACCCACACTGTTTGGACAGGGCACCATGATGATAGATGTGACCAGCAGGGTGAGTTCCCTATTGGTTTTTAGAGAATGATCATGCGTAGTTCACACATTGCAGTTTTCATTACAAATTTTTTTACTTACAGAGATAAAACTCAGAAGTGAACCGTAGTGTGTGTGTGTGTGTGTGTGTGTGAGATCAATCACACTTCACCCCAAATGATATTTTCAGGGGTCCTGATCACTTCTATTGTTTTGGAGGGCTCCCTCGCATTGTAGAGCCAGTGTTGTAATGGGCCAGATCTGAACCCTGGACTCCTGTCAGTTTTGTTTCCTGCATTTTTGGGTATACTTCACATTAAACTGTCTGGTCTTTATGTTACCAGTCTCGTGTGCAGGGGCGGGCAGAACAGGAAGTCTGGTGGGTGAATTTCCAGCCAATGGCTGCAGAGCAGTAAGTCATGATAGTGGAGGGGGAGTAGTTTTGGCAATTGCTGCTTTACAGCCCAGTGACCTGTAACAGTAGTGTTAGGGGCCTGTAGCATAGTATGCACAAAATAAACTGCCCCGGAGTGTTACATGACCCTAGTACCTCTTTTGCTCTTTGTGGAAAATCTGCCCAGAATGAAACTGAAATGAGACAACTTCTCCACCTCGTGCTCCGCCGTCATCCTAAAGATCTGATTAATATTTTCTTATTTCATTTCTATAGGTCATATTAGGCGGGAAAAACGTAGAAGAAGGGTTTGGCATTGCTTTTCGAGTAATCCAGGTAAGAAGTCTGTCATATTAGTAATATCTGCATTGCAGTAGTTATGAATGTCCCACATGTGCTTCTTGGATTCGGCCTCTGTACCTCATCTCATTCTTCCACACACTTGTGTCCATATTTGACAGGAGAATACAGATCTAGTGAATAGTCTATTGGCAGATTTAGCCTGAACCCAGTACCCTGTTCATGGACCTTCACTATAGAGCGAGGGATTGGGGGTTGTTTCCCCTTTAGATAAGTCAAAGCTTATTTTATTAGGAGCCCTGCCCAGGTATATAGGAAAATCGCTGTAGTGGACAGGAGACCCATAAAACATTACTATACTATGAGTTCTCAGTGCTTGGCGTTACCGACCTGAAGCCAGAGACCGCCGCAGTGTGGACGACCATAATCTGTCCAGCATGTCACTGCAGTGTAATGGGGAATTACAATAATGTCCTCCATACACCTCCTGCAATCTTTGTGTATGTTATATACATACATGTTCTATTTTATGTTTCAGGATTTGCAGCTTGATGCATTCAAGGTGTACAGCACAGTGTGTAAGCAGCTGATACAGGAGAAGAATTACTCCGAAATCCTGCTGCTGGTCAAGTGCGTGAGCGAGTCTGGCATCGCTGTAGAGAAGGACTGTGATCTGATTTTGCTAAGATGCGTTGAAGGAATGGTTGGCGTTTCTTCTAAAGTAAGATGCTGTTTATTGTATGTCCTACTCACACGGAGAGGAGTGACAGCCATTCAGTTTTTCAGCTGGCTGTCCAGGGCTATAACACATGGCTGCTTTCTACCAAAATTAGACCAAAAGAATAGGTTGTGTATTGCATTTCCGCACAGTCCCATTCACCTTCATGGACAGTGGTGCTGCTGTTCGGAGATTATTTATTACCAAAAAAAAAACTTTTAATTTCTAATCGGTGTTTAATCCAGTGATATCGGTCAGGGCTGTGGAAATTTGAGTCAGTTCCGATTTTAGCTGAAGTCGGAGTCAGAATGTAATTAAAGGGGTTGTCCACTTTCATAACAATATTGAAAGAACATTTTATTGTACAAACAATTTGTCTCTCAATATTGGTAGGCAAGTGGCCCACCCCTTTAATTCTCTTTTAATTATGTAATTATTATTAGTAATAGTTACATATTTACTTTCATAGGAATCAACTGGAATTGGGTCAGATACAGACCAAAAAGACATCTGGCTTCCCCTTTATCTTTTTCTACAACATTAAAGGGGGTGTCCAGGGAGTAGTAATTTACCTCCCTGGTCCCACAGATGCTGATGATGGACCAACCCCGGGGTCATGTGATCCAAGGCAGTGTTCGCCCCTATCCAACACCCCCCTGGGCTCTCTGCACCCCCTTCCCCCTTCCTTCCCCGAACTCACAGGTAATTGTGTACCATTGGGGCTGGCTGACTATAGTAAAATCAGCCCCCATAGCACAGGTAATTGGCTACCTGTGAGATCGGGAGGCAGGGATTGAATGCAGTCTCAGATCACACGATGCAGGAATTGTGACACAGGTCCATTATCAGGATCCCTTGGACCAGGCAAGTAAATGAATAGTCTCTGGATAACCCCTTTTAAATCCCAAATCAATCTAAAATCCCAAACAAATCTAAAGTAAAATGTGCCGCCGTGTGTTGTAAAGCTGGTCTATATTATCGCTATGTAATGTGTCACTTATTCTGCTATAATCAACTTCACTTGTTTTACTCTTTGATTTCAGGAACAGGTTAATATCATTGAAGGCATGAGAAGTGACGAAAACAAGGTAAGTGTTGAGATGGCTGTAAACAGGGCAGAGATAATCTGTTTTCAGAGATTCTTAGGTTTAACTATGATGTTCACTGTCTCTGTACACTTTAAAGAGGTTTTTTTAAATTGGTGACACATCCATAAGATCAGATTGGTGAGGGTCCATTATCTGACACCCCCACTGATCAGCTGCTGCAACTGCTGGTTCTGCGCAGTGTATTGAGCTGGAAGAAGACAGCCCCTGTACACTGTGCAGTTATTGTGCCAGGGTACTGCTGCTGAGCTGCAATACAGTGTGACAAGCACTGCATCACTGTCTCCGTACACTGTGTAGATCTGGCACCAAATTGTTATCCCTGGGATAGGTCATCAATATTAACTCTTGGACATCCCCTTTAGTCAGCTGGATAGTGGAAGTTCTGGGAGTCAGACTCCCAGCTATTGATAGATCATAAAGATAAGTCTCTTGAGGCGGTCTTTCACATCCGATTCCTCTCCACTTTCTGGCCCTCTGTCCTGTGGCGGAAACTGAAGAGCGGTTTTACCTGCTGCTTGGCCTGAAAACAATGGGGCTTATCAGCTTGAGACTCATGCCGCAGGGTCTGCAGCTGAAGAACCTGAACACAATGGGAGGCAGATTCAGGATAAAATTTTGGAGTTGATTTTGAATCCACCTCCAAAATTGGTGCAGAATTCCTCCATGTGAACTTGTCAATGCAGTACTACTATTACACCAGGAATAGTGATCATTATCCTTAAATGGGGCCTGTCATGTCATTAAACCCTTTAAGATGCTACTCAGCTGTTCTTACTTTTATGGTAGCTGCCCCCATTGCCAAAATATTATTCAGTTAAAAATATCAGTGTACTGGCAAATGGTTGGGCGTTGGGCAGTGGCGAACACCCACTTGACCAAACACTTGTACTATTCTCTACCGCCAACTGGGCGCTCTCCACCTGATAGTACTGCAATATTGATAGCCAACCTAACGGCACAATATCTTGGCCATGGGGGCAGCTATCAGAAAATAAACATCGCAAGCGATTTCAGAGGCTCCGTAAAGGTATATAACACTTAAGGGTTTTCAGGACATGATCATCCCCTTATCAGCTATCCATTGGATATTGCGCATAGTAACTTGAGACCTAATAATGGTACCTATGCATTTTATTGCAGTAATGTAGCATTATTTTATCACTGGCCACCCAGATGTGATGTGATGTGACTTCTCTGCTGACTTCACCACCTTCTCACCCTCACAGATTAAAGGCTATATGGCCTGCGGGTTGCTGCGTACTGCCTTCATGCTCGCCATTAATCTAGACCACAAGAGAGCCAGCCAGATAATAGAGAAAATAATGCAAGCTTCACTCGACGTACAGGACAAGATGGCACATGAACTTTGCTTCAATTGGCTTCTAGACCACCCTCTAGTTTCAAAGCCGGCACCACGCCATACACCCCGCAAGTGAACCTGGTGCTGGGGAAGGAGGAGCTAAGATGGCTGGCTTCCTGTTCAGTTTCCCGGTGGACCAGAAGCACATACCTGTTAGGTGATACAACAACCTTTAGTTAAGTACCTGTGTGGTGTCGATCAGATGTGTCCTACCTGTGGATATCAACATATTGCAGCTCTGTAATCCCCATCATCAGGCCATGATGGTAATTATAGTTTTGCAACAGCTGGAAATCCACAAGTCAGAGGACATTGGCCTAGACTGTAAATATTCACTACAGAACAAGCGTCTACCTCACTCCTTAACCATAGATGCCCGACTTTTATACTGATGTTTTATATAAAGTGTATTATGGCTTATGTGTACACAGCCAGGATAGGTTTACCACTTACCATGTGTTTATAAGTAGGTTAGCCAAACATTAAATGGGGCAATATTCACTTCATTTACTGACATTTTACTAACAAACGCCAAACAGCCATCATTCACACCAGAAGGGAGTTAGAGAGACTGGAGCACTATATATAAAGAGGCCATCTCTGGAGCATTTGAGGGGTCAAAACCGCTAAGGGGCTCTTTAACTGGCGAATGGACATGGCCATAGGAAACTAAATTGCCTGACAGATTCTTCTAATAAAGGAGAGCGTTTCATACTAGACATTTGTAATGGATTAGTGCCGTGGATTCTGCTGTACTCAAGAAAACATGGCTATTTTAAAAAGCAAGAATTAGATTTGTGTTAGGCTTCGTGCACATGGCCATGTGTGCCGTGCGAGGGGGGCTTCAGATACTTATAGAGCAGGTCCTATCCTGTTCTGTGACATTGGAACGGAACCCCTGTTAAAATCAATGGGGAGTGGAAAGCACAGAAGCTAAAATGCCTCCCTCTCGGCCTGCAAACGGTCGTGTGCATGAAGCCTTAGTCAGGCCAGATAACAGAAATTCTTGTAGACTTTCAATTTCCTTAAGACTGGACATGAAAAAATGCCTGAGTATCTTTATAGCTGGTTATAGATCAAGGGTCTGCCTTTTTTTTTTTTTTTTTTTTCCCCCAGTTGTAGCTAGTATCACGGCTCAGACCCATTGAACTGATTTGGGCTGAGCTTATAGTATCAGTCAGAGCCTATAGACAAGAGTGGTGCTGGCTCTGGGGGAAAAAGACTCAAAAAGCTGCTTTTTGGGTGACTGATGTAATGGACTTGTCATAAGTCAGAACCTTTCTTAGTGGAAATTAGAGAAGATTATATCTCAGCTTTGTGTAAATGTACAGCTTTCTTGTATACTTTACTTCTAAAAGGGAATTATTATGATGGCTGTAACATATAGCAGATGTTCTTAGGTATATGACTAATGTATTTTATGCACGTGCACATTTAAAAGGAACCTGACACATTAAGAATGCAGTGCAGTCTGCCAGCGGCATGTTATATAGCAGGGGGAGCTGAGCAGATTGGTATAGTATTCTGTATAACTTGTCGTTTATTGATCTTATCCCAGTGGGCGGTCCTACTTCTCTGAATACACTGTACAGAGAGAGCCTGCAGGCACTAGGACCGCCCACTGGAAGTGACAAGTCATTCTGAATGTTTCCTCCCCAAACTACAGATGTAGCAGAGTTAACCCAAACTTCTGCAATTGGTTAAACTTCTGTAGTGTGATATTTTATTATAGAAGACAACAAAAACCTATGAAAAGTCATTGGAAAAAATTTTTATTGACTTTTTCATTGGTTTTTGATGTCTTCTATGATCGTGAAGATGTCATGTCAGATTAGTTCTTAGATCTGCATATATCACTTTGCTCAGCTCCACTTGGACTTCATTTTCTATGGGAGGTGTTCCCTTTAAAGGGGTTGCTCGGGGAGTATTTATTTATTCACTTACCTAGTCCAATGGGATGGACCCCCAGGGGTTCTGGTGACATCACGATTGGTTTGGAGGCAATGTTCAGCTCCTCTGGTCACTCCATCCCCCGGGTCGCTCCACTCACTCCTCCCACAATCTCACAGTTACCCCGGGGTCCATCAAAGGCATTCCGCCAGACCAGGTAAGTGAATAAATACTCCCCCGGACAACCCCTTTTAAATGGTGGGGGTTTCAATGTTTACATGCATCACATCCATGGGGGGAGTTTAAGGTATTTTACTTGCCAATGCATGTCTTATATGTAAACTTACAATACAACCACTGTAATCCCCAAGATTGCTACCAGGGATAGAACAGAGACATGTGTGATTTTCCCCCTTCAGAGCTAAAAATTAAGGGAGCCTTCCGACGTTAAAAATTTAGGTAATACAGTAAAACAAACTACCCTCTTAAATCCGTCATGGTTCCAGTGCCGACAGTCCTGTTGTTCCCCGCCAGTCTTTCTTTACATGGCTGCAGCGTTCACATGTATGTACCGCATGCCGTTCATGTAAACCGAGACCAGCATAGGGCCATGGGATATTTTAATAGGCACGTATTGATTTGTTATCCCGGAAAACCACTTTTATTATTAAAATAGTCTTTTAGGAATTTTAAAATTCTGCTCACGATGTACTTTATAGTTCCTGATGTTTGTTTGCAGCGCTGCCTAGAAGTCTCAGTATTCATGTAGATATATGTTGCCAACCTATTACAAGGTTGGCAGTCAGGTGACACAGCGCTGTCTCTGGACTAGTTACTGGACATATAGCCACAATCCAGCCGCAGGAACCTACACGATTGCACCACGACCCAGGATTCCTGCTTGGTCACATGGGCCCCAGGACTTTGCTGGTGCCATTAATATATATTGCATATTCTTCTTAATTGTGTCTTTTCAATGCTATGAAAATAGGAGAAAAGGGATAGTCAACCATTACTGAGCAATTCCATCTAAAACGGAGACGTAGCCTGGAAGTTGTTCTCTGCTGTCAGGTTGTTAAAGCACCATAAGATGTATAAAATACACACAAAAGTAACTGTGCCCTTCATATCCTCCTCCCTGCACCCTGTCTTATATTATACATGTATAGAATTAGATTACATGCATCTTAGAGGACAGCTCTGCTTAGATACACTACAACATTATATCACCGGGGTAGACTTGCTCATTCTGGGATTCTAGATAAGCTAACCATCCAGTGGGGTGTGTTATGGTGACCATACATGCTGACACCCAGTTTCCTAGTTATTGCTTGACTGCAGAGGACGACATCTTAGCAGGAATTGCTCTTTGGGGTTTGTACTGTAGATAGGACACAGAATGCTTCTTGTAGTTAAAGGGAAATTCTTGTAGGGCAGAAGCCCCATTTATCAGTGTTCTCCAGTCTAATATAAAGGATGTTTGTGTTGGTTTGCAGTTTGTTTTCTCAGTGTACTGGAACACTTACATTAGGCTTTATCATCTGTGTTGCTGGATCTGTTTTTGACAAATCTGTTGAGGGGGGGGGAAATGACTATACAAAAAACAGGTATATTCCTCCCATCAGGAAGCTGGAGCCCAGCCCCCTGTATGGGCTCCGCTTTCGGGAAACTTCAAATGCAATGTACATGTACTGTGCATTCGTGTGATGTCACGGTACACACGCAGCACTTCTGGGTGTACTGTGACGCCACGTGCATGCGCAGTACATGCGCGTTGCACTGGGCATCCATTGAAATAATTTTCCTCCTTCAACAGAATGGAAAAACTGACAACACAACGCAGATGTGAACATGGTTTTAGTAACTTTATGTAATAATCATGTGACTGATCATATGTATGATCCCGACGCTCTCTGACCAGGTAACTCTGGGAGAATCCTCCGATCTATGCAATATCTGTCAATGCCGCGTCGCCTTGCTGTGTGTAAAGAGAATCTGATTTGCACTGTGATCTTTGCACTTTATGATTATGTATTTTGTACAATTGTGTGTGAGTTTTCCTGTCGGGTCTTACTTGTTAGGAGGCTTTTGTCTAACACATAAATAAAATTAAAAGTTTCTCAGAATTGTTTTGTGTTTTTTTTTTCTTTTTTTGTTTTTTTTTGTTTTTTTTTTTTGTAATTGCCACTAAAATGCCCAAATAATCCAGAGGAGAGACCATTGGGCTTTATAAAGATCCCTTGTATAAAGGGTGTATTCAGATGGTGCAGTTGGAGGTGGCTAACTCCATATAATGCTTCCTTCCAGTTTTTTTAGTTTATTTTATGAAACTTTAAACCCTCACCTGTATTAAAATAAATAATAATAAAAAAAAAAAAAAAAAAAAAAATTACAGCTACTTGAATGGGGGCCACTAAGGGAGCCTGGTGTTGGTAAAAAGTGAATTTTGTTTATGTGCATTCACATGGTACTGTTTTGGTGATGTTCTCTAAATTTTCAAGTGAAACAAATTTTATCTTTTTTTTTTTTTTTTTTGTAAAATTTATTTGGTAGGGATGTCTCAAGGAAAAAAAATATATTTTCAGGGGTGCCCTGAGTCTTAAAAGGTTGGGAAACTGCATTATGGGATTGATATCCAAACACACAGAAATCCTATTCAATCAAGATGGTGTCGGAGCAGAGAGGAGGCCGAACTACAGGCACATGAGTGCGATGTACGTAAAAAAAATTGCAAAAACAATCTGCTGGTGGGGGGGTGTAAGAAATAAACCATACACTAACAATCTGTTTTAACAACCTATTAGAATATTACATCGACTTGCTTGGCCACGTCCATTTCAGCTCCATGTGATTTTTCTAATCCCCAAGATTACGTGGCAATACCTGTGACATTACTGCACTGTGTGAACACCTGCCTGCTCATGTAGTGACACCACCACCACCACCGTATCAGCCTCTTAAAGTGATATTTTATGCACATTGTGCCTCCGATAGTAAATCTGTGTAATGATATCAGTGCCTCATCCAGACTTACAATCCCCCTTGTATCTGCCCCTCATACACTGCATCCCCCTCAGTATCAGCCCCTTTTTCAGTGCAACCTCCTGTATCACTTCTCATACACTGCACCCCCTTATTACACTGTACCCTCTAGTAGGAGCCCTTCAGACAGTGAACCCTCTGGTATCAGCCCTTTATATAGTGACCCCCTTCTCCCCCCACACTGCTCTGCACTTCCGGGGGGCACACCATCAGTGTAACTGTAGGACGTATGTGCGGCCTTCCAGCAGCGGCTATTATTATTCTTGTACAAGCCTCTCCCTCACAGCCATGTTGGCTTTCTACAAAGGGATATGATGCCTCAGGTGTATACACTCCTGATCGGGACTATAGACATATCACATGACCGAATACCCAAAGGATGGATTAACCCTTTCCTCTTGCAAGTTTAGGTCTTAAAGGGGTAGCACATTTCTACAAATAGAGATTCTTGTTATTATGAAGAGTTGAGCAGTTTTACAATATACAGTACTTTCAAGATCTCTGCTTACTGTCATCCAACAATCTACACTTTTTATCATCTACGATGAACAGTTTGTGTTCATCACAGGACCAGGACAGGTTTTAAAGGAATTTTCCATGAGTTACATAATGATAACTTATCCTTAGGCTAGACCCCCGGTTATCAGCTGTATGAGGACCTGTCACCAGGTCTGGTAAGCCCATATACACAACTTCTTTGTTTGTCCAAATCTGTTCAGCCTTTCCAAAGATATAGGTCCTGTTTGTGTTGATGTAAATTAGAGACTACTCACTAAGTGGGCGGTAATACTATATGAGATACAAGAGAGACCCCACCCCCAGAGAAACTACAGTGTTCCCGCCCACTTGACTAGAAAACCCTAATTTGCATCAACGCCTAAAGGGTTTATATCTTTGGAATGACTGAACAGATTTGGATAAACAAAACGCCAAAATACTTGGTGACTGCGCCTATCGGAAGATATGTTATTGGGGTTTTTAGACATAGTGACAGGTTCTTTTTAAAGAGACCACATCATTCACATGAGCTCTGCAGCCTCTTTGTTGAATTGCTAGCCATCTCTGTATTAGTGTATATACAGTAGTTAGTATATCAACTTAGTATTGCAGCTACTAGTAAATAACTATTGGGTACTTAAATATGGCTGCTGTTGATCACAGACCTTAACCTCACTGATGTCTCCGTCAAAGCTGACCGAGGTGTCATTTTTGGGGCGATGCATGGGAGCTGCTGCCATTTTGTATGGATTGTCGGCCCCTGGAACGACATTTGAGGCGAGCGATGAATTGCCAGGAGCCAGTTATGCAGCCTGTAATAAAATGCTGCGATTATACAATGCATTGTATGAGTGATCAGACCTCCCGAGTTCAACCTCTAGGGCAGTGATGGTGAACTGCAACCCAAAACCCACTAATTTATGGCAAAGTGCCAACATGGCAATCTAATCTTAATACTGTGCGGAGCCACAATTGCGGACAGTTATGGACCCGCAATAATACAAACAACTTTGTACTGCATATGGCATAATTTTGAACAATTAATGTTCACTATTTACATCGCACAGATCTGTTTTGTAGTGACCGTACAATTTTATTATGGCCTGTAATAATATCACGTCTGCTATAAAACAGATACTGTGTGATATAAATAGTTAAGGGCCCCCACACAGTCCAATCTGCTCCACAGTGGCCCCCCCCACACAGTCCAATTTGCTGCAAAGTGGCCCCCACACAGTATAATCTGTTCCACAGAGCTCTGAGTGCCACTTCTGGCATGCGTGCCATATGTTCGCCACCATGGCTCTAGGGTGTCTAAAAAAAAATTACAGTAAAAAATTTAAATCTCCCCCCTTTCCCTAGAACACACATAAAAGTACATAAGTAAAATGAAACACACATTAGTTTTCATTAGACCTGGTCTACAAACTTATAAAAATATTTTTCCCATACAGTGAATGCTGAATTCTCCATTTCCACCCCATTCTGAATTTTTTTTTTTCCAGCCTCCCAGTACATCATACCAAATTTTAAATGGTACCATTTCAATTTGTCCTGCAAAAATTAAGTGCTCCAATGGCTCTGTGAATGAAAAATTAAAAAGACACGGAGTCAAAAATCTAAATCAAAAAATGCCTGCGGCAGGAAGGGGTTAAAGAAATAAACGAACCAGCACATAATTGGTATTTCCCCATCCAAAACAACCCACACTAAAAAGCTAGCATGTTATTTAACCCATAAAGTGAACACTGTAATAAAAATAAACACATTAATTTTTTTAATTAGGTCTCCCAAAAAAATGTAACAAAAAGTTATCAAAATTGAATGTACCCCAAAAAATACAGATGGGAACTACAGTTTGTCCCACAAAAATTTTTCCCTATATAGCTTGTTCAATTGAAAAATTAAAAAAAAGATGGCTCTTAAGAATATGACGATGGGAAATTTTTTTTTTTTTTTTTTAAAGTGTTCTGCAAAAATAGTAAAATTTAAAAACCACTTTAGAATTAGGCACAGAATATAGTTAGCATGTCAGTAATACCTTAAGGTGAGCTACGTAAAAACAAAACACAAAAAAAAAAAAAAAAAAGCAATTCTTCAAATTTTTGTTTTCTTTATTACCTCTCCAAAAAAAATATTAACATTTTTTTAGTGCATTGCCCATGTTTCCATTTAAAAAATATGACTTGTCTCAGCAAAATCAAACTATCTTTTGGGTATGTCAATGAAAAATTTTATGGCTTTCAGAAGACAAGGATGAAAAAAAAAAAAAAAAGCAAAAAGTATTCCAAAATAGGCTGTCAGTGAGGGGTTAATCAAGATAAAGTAATTGGCTTGCTGGTTACAGAACAGTCTAACAAGCAGCAACAAGCCTAATAGTTACAGAGGCAAATGTGAGGCAACTAGCTTGGTGGTCACATAGTCCCTCAAAGAGAGCACAGCTTACAGTCGGGGGCTATATTTACCACTAGGATATAGGGGAATGTAATTAGAGATGAGCGAAATTTTCAAAAATTCGATTAGGCAACTTCGCCGAATTTTCGGATACGATTCTCTTTGATCCCAATTAATTCACGGTGAATAAACAGCTATTTCCTGGCTGCAGTGAGCCGGGGTGGGCGGCAATATGGTGGAAGCCCTTGGATGCCGCGGTCATCTCTCTCTATCCTCTCTCTTCTTTTATTCATGTGGAAGGATCTGCTAACAAGCAAAGACACGGCTACCCAATCACATCACTAGAGAACATCATGTGACCGTCTGATGTCACAAAGGTTCTTACTAAATATTCGTTACCGCAAAGAATCAGGAAATCCGGAATCGTGGTGAATCGAAGATTTCCTGAAATTCGGATCGAATTCCACTTCGTCAGCTTCAATTCGCTCATCTCTAAATGTAATCTCTCATTTCTACGTATAGATATCTGTGCAGCACATCCATAGTCTCTGCTGTATGAACATGTATATATCATAGCATGAGTAAGATGCAGGCTCGGATTGACCCCAAAGTGAACAGGTGACTCCCCCAATGGGCCCACAGCTCTCCCTGACATATCACAGTAGACTCAGTGTACTTCATACTCATCATCCAGTATCTCAGCCTGGCTCTGCGTCAGTATAATATACTGGGTAGGCTATTTAAGAAACTACTTAATTTATTATAATATACAGGGTAGGCTATTTAAGAAACTACTTAATTTATTATAATATACTGGGTAGGCTATTTAAGAAACTACTTTATTATAATATACTGACGCACAGTTGGGCCAATCAGTATCCTTCCTCCCTGGGCTCCATCTTCTCAGTCACATTGCAACAATCATCTTGCAGCATCCTGAGCCCTTCTTGTGCGGGCACATATCCCTGGCTAATAGAGCCTTAGACCCAGGCAGCCGACCACTGACAGGTCCCCAAGAATCAGAGGCAAGGGCTAGTCAGCAACCTACTACTGGAAAATACATCTATGTTGGTGACATTTTTTGGAATATGACTGACTATAAGATAATATTTGCATGTAGTTGTATAGTGGCCCCCGGAATGAATGTAATTGGTGGGCCCTAGGCACCTCTGATACTGACTTATTGGTGTCAGAGCCCCCTTATAGGTCCTATTGATGTTGTCTGCGTTCTGTCCAGCACAGGATGTTCTCAGGGGCTTGTTTTTTTGTGCATTTTTGCAGAGCTATTTGTGAGTACACACCACATGTTTGGACAGGTTTAATGTACAGCCAGGTTAACATGCAAGACCCTGACAGGGAGTCGGCAGTCTGGCAGCCTGCAGCACAGGGATGGCTTGGAGATTTTTGCTAGCACATTCAGCCTGTGTAGCTTTATTGGTTATTTTACCTTTTGGGTCCTTTAGACCGATTTCTGAAGAAATTGTAGATGGATCTTCTGCAGAAACTAATTCTTACGCGGTACTGCAGCCTCGTGGTAGGAAACTAGAGACGGTGGCGAAGATTGGTTCAGAGGAGTTCAAACTCGCAGCGGTAAGAATGTTATATGTCTTCATGTAATGTATGAAATATATTGGACATACAGTATAGAGGAAGGCATGGAAGTATCAGAGCCGTATTACATAATGTCTAGATGTAAGTCACAACCATAGTGTGCACATAACCTAAACCATGACCACCCATGAAAGGCTGGCACATCTGGTCACCTCTATAACTAGACATTGCCGCACTTCCTAGCAAGCACAGCCTGGAGGCCATCTTAAAAAATAACAATAATAATCATCCTTTAATAGAACCACAATGGGGAAATTCAGTGTGTTACAGCAGCAAAGATAAGCAATACAAAGATAAGCAATACAAATACAATATATACAAAACGTTCCATGGTAGAGGCATTCCAGTGATAATGACAGACAGATAGAAATGTACAGGTAAAAAGTAGCAGAGGGGGATATCACAACAGAAAGATATTTCAGTTCTCTGTATGGACTGATCTCCGCTTAAGTCGGTGTTGGTTGTACAGCCTAACCACGGTGGGGAGGAAAGACTTCCGATAGCGCTCCTTCTCACACTTAGGGTGGAGCAGTCGGTCACTGACAGTACTGCCCAGCGCGATCACGGTCTCATGCATGGGATAGGACTTCTTCTCCCGCATGGAGCTCACCACAGATAGTATTCTTCTATCACTATTGTTACGATTGGGTTCTCACACTGTGGAGTTATGGGTGTTAGGCCTTATTCACATGACCATGAAAAACAGCCATGTTGGCCCGCTCATGTCCATGGAAAAGACTTTTTTACATGAAAGTGAATAACAGCCGTGCGAGAGCTGTTTTTGAAACGGCTGTGACTTGGCTGTTATAAAACCCATGAATGTGAATGGTTCTATTCACATGACTCTGTCTATGTTAAAAACAGTCCATCAAAAAAAAAAACAAAAAAAAAAACTGGACCTGTGTATAGATACACTGAAATCCATGTGTTTTCAAAATGGCTTTCATACGACCCGTTTTTACAGTCGTGTGAATAAGGCCTTAGTGTGTCGAGGTTAAAAAAAAAATAAAAAAAAATTCTACCACAAACTGACTCGTTTTTGTATTAAGTGCAGATGACATATATGGTGTTTATATGTGTCACCTGCACATGACACAGTGACACAGCAAGTCTAAGTCTAAGTCAACGTGAACACCCGGCCTGAGAATGTGCTCAAGACATGGCCATGTAATGTAATCCAGGATTAGTGACCACATGTACCGTCTGTAGTGATCTGCTTTACTTGTGGGTTTTTTATATTTTAACTACATGGTCATTATGGCATCAGAATGTATAGTCTGAGGTTTTACATAGGACTGCAGGAAAACCTACTAGTTACACAATTATAATGTACAAAGCAGCAGACTCGGCTCTGCTACATCTGTATGTTATGTATGTTAAAGAATAATAATAAAATGGTGTCAGGATTATGTAACTCCAGGGCACAGATTATTCTTTACAGTCTGTGACTATGACATAAGAATGTGGTGTAAGAAAGAATGTGACTGGAAGGAAGACATACCATATACTGCCTGCCATATAATTATCACTATACTGAGGGTGTATACCTGGTATACTGTGTACCCGCATGCGTATATACTGCCTCCCTCCAATTCTCTTTATCTATATACAGTACATATATTATATATAAATATACTGTGTACCCGCATGCGTATAGACTGCCTCCCTCCAATTCTCTCTACCTATATACATATATTATATATAAATATACTGTGTACCTGCATGCTATGTATACTGTCTCCCCAAAATTATCTATATATTATAAGTATACTCTATGCCCACATGCTGTATGTACTGCTTCCCCTCCAATTATCTATATGTATTATATATAGTTATACTGTATGTACTGCTGCCCCTCCAAATATCTTTATACTGTATATTATACACACGTGGACAAAATTGTCGGTACCCCTCGTTTAATGAAAGAAAAACCCACAATGGTCACAGAAATAACTTGAATCTGACAAAAGTAATAATATATAAAAATTCTATGAAAATGAACAAATGAAAGTCAGACATTGCTTTTCAACCATGCTTCAACAGAATTTAAAAAAAAAAGAAAACTCATGAAACAGGCCTGGACAGAAATGATGGTTCCCTTAACTTAATATTTTGTTGCACAACCTTTTGAGGCAATCACTGCAATCAAACGATTCCTGTAACTGTCAATGAGACTTCTGCACCTCTCAGCAGGTATTTTGGCCACTCCTCATGAGCAAACTGCTCCAGTTGTCTTGGGTTTGAAGGGTGCCTTTTCCAGACGGCATGTTTCAGCTCCTTCCAAAGATGCTCAATAGGATTTAGGTGAGGGCTCATAGAAGGCCACTTCAGAATAGTCCAATGTTTTCCTCTTAGCCATTCTTGGGTGTTTTTAGCTGTGTGTTTTGGGTCATTATCCTGTTGCAAGACCCATGACCTGCGACTGAGACCAAGCTTTCTGACACTTTGCAGCACATTTCTCTCTAGAAACCCTTGATAGTCTTGAGATTTCATTGTACCCTGCACAGATTCAAGACACCCTGTGCCAGATGCAGCAAAGCAGCCCCAGAACATAACAGAACCTCCTCCATGTTTCACAGTAGGGACAGTGTTCTTTTGAAGATATGCTTCATTTTTCCGTCTGTGAACATAGAGCTGATGTGCTTTGCCAAAAATTTCGATTTTTGTCTCATCTGTCCATAGGACATTCCCCCAGAAGCTTTGTGGCTTGTCAACATGTAGTTTGACAAATTACATTTGTCAGATTCAAGTTATTTCTGTGACCATTGTGGGTTTTTCTTTCATTAAACGAGGGGTACCAACAATTTTGTACACGTGTGTATATAGTTATACTATATACTGTACCTGTATGCTATATGTACTGTTTCCCCTCCAAATATCTCTATATATTACTGTAGTAGCACTCTAATATAGCACAAGTGTACAGTCATGGCCAAAAGTTTTGAGAATGACACAAATATTCTATTTTCACATGATCTGCTGCCCTCTGGTTTTTATGTGTGTTTGTCAGATGTTTTTATCACATACAGAAATAGAATTGCATTCATATTATGAGTAACAGAAGCTTATATTGACAGTTAGAATGAGTTAATGCAGCAAGTCAATATTTGCAGTGTTGACCCTTCTTCTTCAGGACCTCTGCAATTCTCCCTGGCATGCTCTCAATCAACTTCTGGACCAAATCCTGACTGATAGCAGTCCATTCTTGCAGAATCAATGCTTTAATTTTGTCTGAATTTGTTGGTTTTTGTTTGTCCACCCGTCTCTTAATGATTGACCACAAGTTCTCAATGGGATTAAGATCTGGGGAGTTTCCAGGCCATGGACCCAAAATCTCTATGTTTTTGTTCCCTGAGCCATTTAGTTATCACCTTTGCTTTATGGCAAGGTGCTCCATCATGCTGGAAAAGGCATTGTTGAGCGCCAAACTGCTCTTGGACGGTTGGGAGAAGTTGCTCTTGGAGGACATTCTGGTACCATTCTTTATTCATGGCTGTGTTTTTAGGCAAGACTGTGAGAGAGCCGATTCCCTTGGCTGAGAAGCAACCCCACACATGAATGGTTTCAGGATGCCATTAAGTCTGTCCCTGATGTTTTTTCTGGAGAGAAGTGGCTTCTTTGCTGCCCTCCTTGAGACCAGGCCTTGCTCCAAGAGTCTCCACCTCACAGTGCGTGCAGATGCACTCACACCTGCCTGCTGCCATTCCTCAGCAAGCTCTGCACTGCTGGTAGCCCGATCCCACAGCTGAAACACTTTTAAGAGACAGTCCTGCCGCTTGCTGGTCTTTCTTGGGTGCCCTGGAGCCTTTTTGGCACCAATGGAACCTCTCTCCTTGAAGTTCTTGATGATGCGATAGATTGTTGACTGAGGTGCAATCTTTCTAGCTGCAATACTCTTCCCAGTTAGGCCATTTTTGTGCAGTGCAATGATGACTGCACGTGTTTCTTTAGAGATAACCATGGTTAACAGAAGAGAAACAATGATGGCAAGCACCAGCCTCCTTTTAAAGTGTCCAGTGGTGTCATTCTTACTTAATCATGACAGATTGATCTCCAGCCCTGTCCTCATCAACACCCACACCTGTGTTAATGGAGCAATCACTGAAACGATGTTAGGTGGTCCTTTTAAGGCAGGGCTGCAATGATGTTGAAATGTGTTTTGGGGGATAAAGTTCATTTTCTAGGCAAATATTGACTTTGCAAGTAATTGCTGTTAAGCTGATCACTCTTTATAACATTCTGGAGTATATGCAAATTGCCATTAGAAAAACTGAAGCAGTAGACTTTGTAAAAATTAATATTTGTATCATTCTCAAAACTTTTGGCCATGACTGTATATAAAGAACTGAGATAAAACCTGCATGACTGCTAGTATAAAGATGTATAAACTAATATAACTATAAATAAATGAATAAATATGAGGTTCTTCGTTATACATATTTGATCAAACAGTAAAAAGCCCACCTGCCCTGGCAAGGCGACCTCGTTCAGGTAGGACCCTACACTAATGCCTCTATTTGACCCAAAATAAGTCTACAATGTGAACACAGAGCAATAACATACCTCTCTTGGAACCAGAACAGGTCTACAGTGCGAACACATTCACCTATGCACCTATTCACATTGGGAGGTGCTGTCTGAGTTCTTCTTGTCTGCATATTGCATGAGGGGTGTAGTCCCTTCATATTGGGCTTGCACTCCCATTCAATAGCACGGGTTTATTTAATAGGAAATATAGTATGTTTCCAAGTTTCCCATTTTGCCCCTGGGCTATTTTAAGTTGAGTATGCTCTGGATCCTATTTGCCCTGTGTTCATATTGTAGATCTGTTATGGTTCCAAGAGAGGTATGTTATTGCCCTGTGTTCACGTTGTAGACTTATTTTGGGTCAAATAGAGGCATTAGTGTAGGGTCCTACCTGAACGAGGTCGCCTTGTTGGGGCAGGTGGGCTTTTTACTGTTTGATCAAATATGTATAACGAAGAACCTCATATTTATTCATAGTTATATTACTTTATATATCTTTATACTAGCATATACACATATATAACTATATAGTATAGTATAGCTTTATACATGCAGGTTTTATCTCAGTTCTTTATATACCCTTGTGCTATATTAGAGTGCTACTACATTTTTCTTTTCTATATATTACTGTATATATGGCTATACTGTATGCCTTCATGATGTATGTACTGCTACCCCTCCAAGTATCTCTATATATTATATATAAACAGGGTCGGACTGGCCCACCGGGGAATCAGTGAATCTCCCGGTGGGCCCCGAGCCCTGACTATTAGTACTCATTTTGCCAATGCAAAGGTCAGGGGTCTGATCCGGCCCCTGACCATCCCGATCAGGCCCCTGACCAATGGACAGTGGCCGATCAAGACGGTCAGGGGCCCGATCCGGCCTCTGACCATCCCGAACGGGCCCCTGACCAATGGACAGTGGCGTAACGATCATGGTCGCAAGGGCTGCGACTGTGACCGGAAGGATATGGGGCCAGCGGCCAGACGAGACCCCAGAGTATAATAATAGCACCGACTCTGGGCAAGGGGGGGCACTGTGGAGCATATAATACTGTGTTGTGGCATTGTGGGCATATAATGCTGTGTGGGGGCCACTGTGAGCATATAATAATGGGTGGGGCCATTGTGGGCATATAATACTGTGTGGAGGCCACTGTGAGCATATAATCATGTGTGGGGGCCACTGTGGAGCATATTATACTGTCCCAGTATTGTTTACATGCTGGGTGCTGCACTGCTCATTCACCATGTTCTTGATAACTGCGGTTGTGGGTACTAAATCTGTATCTCTTTCAAGTATCTGAGATATTGCTGCAGCACCCATAACCGTCACTATCAAGAATTCACTCTGGTGAGGGGGTAGACCTTAGTTAAGCCTCTTCAAAATGATGACTAATAGTGGTCAGGGGCCGGATCGTCATCCTCGGGGGCCCCAGGCTGCAGGCAATATTGTATTGTAAGTAGCGCAGTGGCAGGAGACCGTCCCTACCTTCTTGTGGGCCCTCCCCCTGTAGCCTGGATCCTGATGGGCAGCCGTTGGAACCAATCCAGTTGCAACTTGTTGCTGCAAGCATCACTGACATACTGACGCTGTGCGCGGTGGCGGGTTTCTGCATAGGAGCCCAGACCAGCAGTGTGAAAGGTAAGTACAAACAAAAAAACAACTTTCTCCCCTCTTTTGCCCCCAAATCTTTCAACTTCACTGACCACTCTAAGAACTACAACCCCCAGCAGCTCCAGATGCTCTGGGTCTGTTGAGAGTTGTAATCCCCCCCTCCCACCCCAGCTAATTTCTCACTGTATTGTTATGCTGGTGCCTGCTCTAGGGCTCCAACATAACAATACCTAAGTCGCAGAAACTCCAATACTGCTATAGGGGAGACCAGTGAAGGGGCATTCAGTGGCCCCTTCAATATTCTCCCCGTTACGATGGCCCCTACACTGGTCCCCTATACTGTATGGGGACCATTGATGGGGTCATTATATTATGGGGGGGTTAGTGATGGAGGCCAATAGCCTGGGGGACAATATAGGGGTTGTGCAGGATAACATTTTTTTTTTTTTTTAATTACACCGGGGCAGGTGAAAAAAAAACAAAACAAAAACAAACTTTCTCTCCTGTCCCCAGTGTCTCCCAGCACAGTTCAGCCTGCAGCTGTTTCCTTCCAGTGCAAGTTCCTCCTGCACATGACTACCTGTGACGTCATGTGACCCCTGAGGCCAATCAGAGGCCTAAGGGAAGGGACTTGGGACGTCACAGCCAGTGAGGACTTCCGGCAAAAGAAGACAGCGGAGCTGCAGGACCGGACCGTGCTGGGACCTGCTGACACCGGAGCACCGGGGACAGGTGAGTATGTTTAGTATGTTTTTGTTTGTTTGTTTTTTTTTTGGCAGGGGGGAAGATTCACCTCTCCCAGACTAATTAGAAAAAAGACAAAAATTATACTGGACAACCTATAATAAATGGGTTATCCAGACATAATTTGTTATGGTTTATCCTCAGGATAGGCCATAGATACCTGATCTGTACGGGGCTGACCCTGGACCGATCAGCTGTACGGAGCCTGTCCTGTACACAATACGGGGCCGGAAGCAGAAAGCTCTGTCCACTGTATATTAGCCGGGCACCTTCACTGCATCTCAGCACTTATTGAAGTCAGTAGGAGCTGAGCTACAGTGAATGTGCCGAGCTGCTATACAGCGGATGGAGCTTTCTGCTTCCGGCCCTGTGTTGTGTACAGAACGTGCGCCAGAAGTGGCTCCGAACAGCTGATGGGGCCGTGTGTCAGCCCCCTACTGATCAGGAATTTATCGCCTATCCTGAGCATAGGCCATAAAAAAAGATTAACCCTGGACAACCCCTTTAATATTCCCCACAAAGTTTAATGTCCCCCCCACAGGATGTCAGCCCCTATCACTGCTCCCACACAATATAATGGCCCCATCACTGTTCCCCATACAGTATGGGGGACCAGTGAAGAGGCCACCGTATGGGGGGACCAGTTAAGTGGCCATAAAAAAAATTTGGCCCAGACAACCCTTTAAAAGAGGTTGTCCATAAACTGGATCGACCCCTGTGGTGGCTGCCAGGGAAGTGTAAAAATAAAAAAAATTTCAAAAAAAGCACACTCACCTGTCCCCAGCACACCGCTGTCCCCCGTCTGTGTCTGTTCGGTCTCATGGCGGCGCCTCATTTCTGGAAATCCTGTACCTAATTGGTCTTAGTGGTCACATGAGGTGCAGGACTCCCAGCAAGGAGTCGCCAGCACGAGACTGAAAGGACACTGGCAGCGGACAATGGAGCTCCGGGGACAGGTGAGTATGCTTATTTATTTTTTATTTTACACCTCCCGCACGGGACATGGGTTGCGCCAATTCCTGGACAACCTCTTCAAAGGATTTATCCATCTTTCTAATATTGATGGCCTGTCCTTAGGATAGGCCAGCAATATTACATCTGCGATGATACAACAGCCAGGACCTCTGCAGATCAGCTTTTCCAGGACAGTGCGGCTACAGGTAACAAGTCTAGGAACCATGCTGTTCACTTGCCATACTGGGTGTAGCAGTAGGTTTAGGTAGTGCAGTGGTGCACATGGTATAGTGGGTGAGTAGCATGGCTCCCGACATGTTATTACCTTTAGCCGCCCTGTCTCGGTACCGCTGATCTGCAGGGGTTCTGATGGTGGGCTCCTAGAAGCAATTCCACTGGTGGGCCCTAGACATCCCAGTCCGACACTGTATATAAATATACTGCATCTCCTGCAACCCCTATGCACTAAGCATATTTAGTACCAAGTGAATGGCATACATTGTAACAATTGTGTGCTTTGTTACTTATACTGTATACATTTATACAGCTTGAAACTCTGTTTTCCTGATACAGAATTCCAAAGGGGTTTCCCTTTACATGATCATATTTGTACTTTTAGTTTAAGCTAACTGAAGTGTTTTACCCAATACATCGCTTTATCTATCTTGCTCCGTTTGTCTGATACAGCTAAATATTTCTCCTCAGTGTTTACAGCTTGTTGCCTAGGTTTCTGACCACCTCTGCCATATAGCTGCAGTGGTCGGGCTGATGGTGTCAGTTCCTGTTCCTGGCCACCTCTATTCTCTTCTCTTCACTGTGATTGATGGCTAATAGAGCAAAGTGATAAGGTCCAGAACAACGCTTGATCTGTGCCTCTGGTATCTCTGTACATAAATCCTGAGATACAATTGTTCACACCTGCCCGATCCTTTCAATGCTTTGTGTGTATGGGAGATTCACCAGGAGCTTCTACAATTCTTTCTAAGTCTCCTCTGGTGGAAACAATAATAATAATAATAATAATAATAATAATAGTCCTTTAATAGTCCCACAATGGGGAAATTCAGTGTGTTACAGCAGCAAAGATAGGCAGATACAAATACAAATACAACATGTACAGGAATGTTCCAAGGTGAGAGGCATTACATTAATAGCAGACAGACAGATAGGACGTAGCAGAGGGGGGGGGGGATATAACAGGCAGAGAGATATTTCAGTTCTCTGTGTGTAATGATCTCCGCTTAGGTCGGTGTTGGTTGTACAGCCTAACCGCGGTGGGGAGGAAAGACTTCCGATAGCGCTCCTTCTCACACCTAGGGTGGAGCAGTCGGTCACTGACAGTACTGCTCAGCGCGATCACAGTCTCATGCATGGGATGGGACTTCTTCTTCTGCATGGAGCTCACCACGGACAGTATCCTTCTGTCACCCACCACCTGCACTGGGTCCAGTGGGCTCCCCAGGACAGAGCTGGCCTTTCTAATCAGCTTGTCAAGTTTATTTCTGTCCCTGGTTGATATACTGCTCCCCCAGCAGGCCACTCCAAAGAAGATGGCTGATGCCACTACCGAGTTGAAGAAAGTTCTAAGAAGTGCCCCCCGGATTCCAAAGGCTCTCAGTTTCCTAAGCAGGTAGAGCCTGCTGTGGCCCTTCCTGTACAGGGCCTGCATATGATCTGCCCAGTCCAGCTTATTATTAAGGAGCAAACCCAGGTACTTATAGGTGTTCACAATCTCGATGCCCGTCCCCAGGATGTCCACTGGTTTAGGAGGGCATCTGCCTTTACGGAAGTCCACCACCATCTCCTTGGTCTTCCCCGCGTTAATCTTCAGTTGGTTCCGGTGGCACCAGTCCACAAAATCCCTGTTCAGTTCTCTGTACTCCCTATCATCATCATCTGTGATGAGACCCACTATTGCAGAGTCGTCAGAATACTTCTGTAGGTAGCAGCTAGATGAGTTGCACCTAAAATCTGCAGTGTACAGTGTGAAGAGGAAAGGGGCGAGAACCGTACCCTGAGGTGCCCCCGTATTACAGATCACGGTACCTGACACACAGTCTTGGGCTCTCACGTATTGAGGTCGATTTGTGAGGTAGTCTAGGATCCAGTTGGAGAGGTGGTGGTCCACTCCAGCAAGGCCCAGCTTGTCACTCAATAACCTGGGCTGTATGGTGTTAAAAGCACTGGAGAAGTCAAAGAACATTATTCTCACTGTGTTCCCTGGTTTCTCCAGGTGAGACAGAGCCCTGTGCAGAAGATGGATGATGGCATCATCTACCCCAATGCCCGGCCGATAAGCAAACTGGAGGGGGTCCATAGCGGGGCTCACTAGAGGGCGGAGATGTGTGAGAACCAATCTCTCCAAGATCTTCATCAGGTGGGATGTCAGTGCTACAGGTCTGTAGTCGTTGAGGTCCATAGGGTGGGGTTTCTTTGGAACTGGTACCACACAAGAAGATTTCCATAATTCAGGGACTATTTCCTGCCTCAGGCTCATATTATACATATATGTAATTATACCACACAGCTGGTCCCCGCAAGTCTTAATTAGCCTTGCACTGATGTCATCTGGCCCTGCGGCTTTCCTCGCCTTGATCTTTTTCATCTCCTTCCTCACCTGGGCCCGTGTGAAGGTCAGACTGTGGCCAGATAAAGACGGATTTCTGGATTTACTGGTCTGTTGGGAAGTGGCCGCATGGGGAGAAGTCATTGTGGTGGGGGAAGCTGAAGGACATACTGGGGTGGGAGGAGCTGGTGTGTGATCAAATCTGTTGAAGAATAGGTTTAGTTCATTAAGCCAATTAACATCTGCCTCAATCTGGCAGACAGACTGTTTATGACCCGAAATTGACTTAAGCCCCTCCCAGACCCCCCTTATGTCTTTTCTTTCCATTTGCTTTTCCATTTTTTCTTTATAACTGGCTTTTCCCTGCCTGATTTGATGCCTCAGCTCCTTTTGTACTTCCCCCAACCCCTCCTTATCTCTTGTCCTGAATGCCATCTTTTTCTCCTTAAGTAGTGTTTTTATATCAGAGTTAATCCATGGTTTGTTATTGGAGAAGCACCTCACCACTTTTGTGGGTACTGTGTTGTCCACACAAAAATTAATGTAGTCTGTTATGCAGTGTGTGAGTCCTTCTATATCTTCTCCATAAGAATCCTGCAGCACTTCCCATGCGGTTGTGTCAAAACAATCCCTCAGAGCCTCATCACTCTCCTCGGACCATATCCTCACTGTGCGGGTGACAGCTGGTTCTCTACGTACAAGTGGCTTGTACACAGGTCGGAGATGCACTAGGTTGTGATCCGATCTCCCCAGGGGCGGTAGGGCTGATGAGTTATATGCCTCCCTCACGTTGGCAAAGAACAAGTCCAGTGTTTTGTTGTCTCTTGTGTGGCAGGTTACATACTGTGTGAAACTGGGCAGTGTGGATGATGGAGAGGCATGGTTGAAATCACCCGACAGAAGAAAGAGGGCCTGGGGATGTTTTAACTGTAACTGGCTCAGCGTGGCTTGTAGGACCTCGCAGGCAGTGTCAGCTTTCGCAGAGGGGGGGACATATGCAGCTATCACGATGACATGTGATAGTTCCCTTGGTAGGTAGAAAGGTCTCATGCTCACAGCTAATAGTTCAATGTCCTTACAGCAAGTTTGCTCCATAATCACAATGTGCCTAGGATTACACCATCTATTATTCACAAACATTGCCAGCCCTCCTCCTTTCCTCTTACCGCTCTCCCTTGTCCTGTCTGCCCGAAGGAGTTTAAAACCATCCAAGGAGACCAGAGGGTCAGGAGTAACTTCAGTGAGCCAAGTCTCTGTAAGTAGCATCATGCTGCACGCCCGAAACTCCTGATGATGCCTGGTGAGAGCTGTTAGTTCATCCATCTTGTTTGCAAGAGATCTCACATTGCCCATGATTGATGGAGGGAACAGCTGGTCGGTAACGCCTCTTTTTAATCCTCTGAAGAGTTCCTGCTCTGCATCCCCTCACCCGCTTTTTCTTTCTCCAAATCTCACGGGGGATGTGTGACCAGATGGCATGCCGTCCTGCTGTGTCTCTGAGCTGCAGAATTTCCTCTCTTGTATAGACAAAGGAATTGTCTGCATACACAAAAGATCCCATTTTCAAGCAGAACAAAAGACAGATAAAAAACAAAAAAAAAGTATCACAAGGGTCCAAGTCTTTGTGTGTGTTTCTTCATAGTGCAAAAGTCCTTAAGTAGAGAGGTACAAAACGAGTCATAGAAAGAAAAATAAGATAGAGAGTCTCAGAGCTGCTGTAGCTGGCAGCCACTCCAGCAGCGCCATCTTGATGCAATGTACGTACTGTATCATCCATCTTTAGGATATACAGTGGGGAAAAAAAAGTATTTAGTCATCCACCAATTGTACAAGTTCTCCCACTTAAAAAGATGAGGCCGGCCTGTAATTGTCATCATAGGTAGACCTCAACTATGAGAGACCAAATGAGAAAACATATCTAGAAAATCACATTGTCTGATTTTTAAAGAATTTATTTGCAAATTATGGTGGAAAATAAGTATTTGGTCACCTACAAACAAGCAAGATTTCTGGCTCTCACAGACCTGTAACTTCTTCTTTAAGAGGCTCCTCTGTCCTCCACTCATTACCTGTAGTAATGGCTCCTGTTTGACATTGTTATCAGTATAAAAGACACCTGTCCACAACCTCAAACAGTCACACTCCAAACTCCACTATGGTGAAGACCAAAGAGCTGTGGAAGGACACCAGAAACAAAATTGTAGACCTGCACAAGGCTGGGAAGACTGAGTCTGCAATAGGCAAGCAGCTTGGTGTGAAGAAATCAACTGTGGGAGCAATAATTGGAAAATGGAAGACATACAAGACCACTGATAATCTCCCTCCATCAGGGGCTCCACGCAAGATCTCACCCCGTGGGGTCAAAATGATCACAAGAACGGTGAACAAAAATCCCAGAACCACACGGGGGGACCTAGTGAATGACCTGCAGAAAGCTGGGACTAACGTAACAAAGGCTACTGTCAGTAACACACTATGCCGCCAGGGACTCAGATCCTGCAGTGCCAGACGTGTCCCCCTGCTTAAGCCAGTACATATCCGGGCCCGTCTGAAGTTTGCTAGAGAGCATTTGGATGTTCCAGAAGAGTATTGGGAGAATGTCATATGGTCAGATGAAACCAAAGTAGAACTGTTTGGTAGAAACACAACTCGTCGTGTTTGGAGGAGAGTGAATGCTGAGTTGTATCCAAAGAACACCATACCCACTGTGAAGCATGGGGGTGGCAACATCATGCTTTGGGGCTGTTTCTCTGCAAAGGGACCAGGACGACTGATCCGTGTACATGAAAGAATGAATGGGGCCATGTATCGTGAGATTTTGAGTGCAAACCTCTTTCCATCAGCAAGGGCATTGAAGATGAAACGTGGCTGGGTCTTTCAGCATGACAATGATCCCAAGCACACTGCCAGGGCAACGAAGGAGTGACTTTGTAAGAAGCATTTCAAGGTCCTGGAGTGTCCTAGCCAGTCTCCAGATCTCAACCCCATGGAAAACCTTTAGAGGGAGTTGAAAGTCCGTGTTGCCCAGCGACAGCCCCAAAACATCACTGCTCTAGAGGAGATCTGCATGGAGGAATGGGCCACCATACCAGCAACAGTGTGTGCCAACCTTGTGAAGACTTACAGAAGACGTTTGACCTCTGTCATTGCCAACAAAGGATATATAACAAAGTAATGAGATGAACTTTTGTTATTGACCAAATACTTATTTTCCACCATAATTTGCAAATAAATTCTTTAAAAATCAGACAATGTGATTTTCTAGATATGTTTTCTCATTTGGTCTCTCATAGTTGAGGTCTACCTATGATGACAATTACAGGCCGGCCTCATCTTTTTAAGTGGGAGAACTTGCACAATTGGTGGCTGACTAAATACTTTTTTCCCCCACTGTATGTTGGATAGACAATAGACGCAGGCATTCTTTGGCTAGGCTCACACAACCATTATTTAATGTCCATTGCTCTTATCCATCACAGGATCACACCTCCTTTGAGTGTCTGTCTGCATTCATACCAAAGTTAAAAACATGATGGAAGCTTCTTCTTCCATGTCTTTAATTTTTTGAATGAGTCCAATTTTTATTCTGTTACAAAAGTAAACAAACATGACAGAAGACAGCGTCCTTCATGTTTTTATACATTAAAGTCAATGGAAAGGGACATAGAGGGAGGGGGCTCCATCTGTGTCCATTAGTGTGCTATAGTTAATGTCCGTTGCTGTCAGCTTATGACTGATGACAGCAACAGATTTTAATAATTGTAGTGTGAACAAAGCCTTAGATTTCCCACTGTTTTCACCCACCAGGACTATCTAATCCAGTTTGGCTACCTCCCCGATGAGAACCTCACAGATTATATTGTGCCTGACACCCCATTTATCCCAGAGGATCAGCTGCCGGAAGAGTTCATCAGTGGACTGGAATGGTTCCAGAGGCAGAATGGGTTAAAAGTCACGGGTAAGAATGAAAAACTATGGAAAAGCCTTTAGATGAGCACCCAAAATTTCAGTGAGGGGATTTTTTGGGCTAAAAATACTGATGATTCTCATGGCCACCAGAACAGTCATTCCCAGGCATTGGAACAGTATTGCTGTGCCCACCCTGGTTGAATTCCTACAGGAGCTTTTCCTTATTAGGAGACTGGAGGTCCTGGTGGCTGAGGAATCGCTTGACCCTTCTAAATTTGAGTCCGTCTGGCAGCCATGGCTGGTATTTTAGGAGACTTCGGAGTTCTCTTCTTTCTTTGCCTAAACTGGAGTCTTGCTCTCCTTTCCATAGAGAAGCTGATCGTTCCTTTCGGCCAAATCCCTCACTCCTCCTCTTTTTTCTTTTCCTCTTCCCTTCTGTGTGCCCTTCTCCGTCCTGGTCCTGTATGTGGTCTTGTGTGTTTCTGTACACCCCGTGTTTTCCCCATGTTCCCGTTTTCTTCCAGAATTTGTCTTTTTCTCCTGGTAAACGGGTGGTACTATGATGGCCTTTAACAGTTGGTCTTCTCCTTCTGCCTCGTAGCTCTTCCCACAATCACTTCCCGATTATGCTTTCCTCTATATTATTACTGTACCACCTGTAACTGGTTTCTCTGTTGTGGGCGTTGACAGCCCTCTACCGTTTCCCTTCATTGGGCGGCCTGCATGCCCACTACTGCCTTATTTGTTGCCTTTGTTTTGGCTCTACTTTTTGTTCTTATTTGCAAAAACCTCAATAAAAACTGATTAAACATAAAAATACTGATGGCCTGGTCATCGATATCACATTGGTGTCAATCCGACACCTGGTACCCTCACCAGGGGTACCTCAGCAGCAGATACAGAGAGAATGGAGCAAGAAGCAGACAGCTCTGTTCTCTGTGTAGTGGTCAGACCAGGTACTGCAGATCAGCTCCTTCTCAGCCACTACACAGAGATCAGCGCTGTCTGCTTCCTGCTCCATTCTCTGTGTATCTGCTACTGAGAATGGCTGATTGGTGAGGGCAACAGGTGTGGGTCTGCCACCGATCTGATATTGATGACATATCCTTTGGACAGGTCATCAATAGTTTTCGGCCAGATAAACCCTTTAAGGTTGGTTTTGTAAAGAAGTGGTCCTCTGGAGAAGCTTTAGTGTCTTGTGTATGATGTTACCTGAGTCACTGCCTCGTCTCCAGAACGAAGAAAACTGTCTCTCTAGCGCCACCTATAGGTAGCTACTCTGTAAGTCAATGTTCAACCCATAAAAACACCTTGAAATATGGCTAGGAGTATTAGTCAAAAAAAGAGAATACCATCTGCTTTGACGAATATACCTAGTCATATTTCACAGCTTTTTTATGGGTTGGACCAATGATTCCCAATAGGGATGCCGTGGAAACCCGCCAGGGGCCGTGATAATCTGATTGGGAAGATGACCACATGCCTCCATGCAAAATTATCTTCGTCCTTAGGACAGATTTTGCCTTTTGGTAAAAAATATTTGTTAGGATTGCCTCAAGGAAGTTTTTTTTTTCCAGGAGAGCTACCTTTAGGTACTAGAGTGACAGCTTTCTTCCTTTGAAAGAAGAGACCTAATTTGCATATTTTCCCATGCAGCACTGCTTCTAAGACTCTATACTGGATCTCCTCAATCAATACCAGAACCCCCCAGAGATATAATCATGGAAGAAACTGATTCATACAATGGGTTTTAATCAGACAGTTATACATGATTGAAACTTTAAGGTCGGGGCCCCCACGTGGGGCCTTAGCCTAAAGTGGGTTTTTCTCCAGGGACATAAAGAAAAAGGTTCATCTTTTTTCCCCCAGAAACAGCGCCACATTGTACATGGGTTGTGTCAGGTATTGCAGCTTTATTCCGTTCAAGTGAATGGTTGTCTTGAAACTAGAGATACATGGATATTACCTTTAAACCTTTCCCCCTAATTTCTCCTCTGCTCCTCTCTGCATTATCCATCCTGTCATTTATGGGAGGCATGAAGAGCGCATATTCATCTATGCAGTTATAGGACTATGACAATTACAATCCATCAGCAATATTGGAGGTTAAATAAAAAGCTGATTTGAGACTAGAACAAAGGTCTACTTTTCCCCCCAAACAGCACCCCTCTTGTCAATATGTGGTGTTAGGTATTGCAGCAGAACCTTTTCTCAAACAACCCCTACAAATATCACTGTGGAGACAAATACACTGACCTCATTTCCTTTGCTTTCTCCAGGTAGGTTGGATGATGAAACCAGTGATGCGATGAAGCTGCCTCGTTGTGGCAAGCATGAGCAGCGCATGTCATACAAAGTGGGCTCCAAGTGGAAGAAAGATACTCTAACCTACAAAATCATCAACACTACTGCTCTGCTACCTTACAAGCTGGTCAGGGAAGAGTTAACTAGAGCCCTGAAGGTATGACATGGCACAGATGGGACCTTAGGGCTATGTCTATAGACCGTTTTTGAAGTGAGGGTTTTATAGTCAGAATCAGAGGTGGAACTTGAAGCTCCAGGGCCCCAATGCTAAATCTATAATGGTACCCTTAACTGCCTTGTGCGATTTAGAATAGTGGTATATGTTATGTGGCAGAAGGACCTTTAGAGCCCCCTCAGGATCCTGAGCCCAGTAGCAACTGCAACCACTGCACCCCATATAGCTATGTCCTTGTCAGAATCTTGGTATTAGATCTTCAGTAGGTTGGAAACACACATATTTCTGTGCCCATAGTATGGCCACAAGTCCCAACTGTGGTTATAATGGCCTGAGCTAACAGTTCCCTGCATGGTGGTGCTCCCAGACTTCGAAAGGAACACAGCACTTAACTACTGCTGTGGGCCCTTCATTCTTAGGATCGTTGGAGACCCCAGAGTTCAGACTACAACAATCATGAAGTGATGCCCATCACTCAAAAGGATTACTCAACCAACCATCACCAAAGCCAGACTCTCCTGTGTACTCAAAGTACTAAATAGAGGCACATTAGGAACATCAGATCCATCAACAACAAATAGCTGACAACTTCCAGATAGTAAAAGGACTTTTTTGGGTGACCATATAGTTCACCAGGTGGCAGGAGAATTTCCTGTGTCATGTCCTACTGTGTGTCCTTGGCTCTATTGTTACCATTGCTTGTTTTTAGGTCTGGGAAGATGTGTCTCCTCTGAAATTTATTGAAGTTAATATCAATAAGACTGCGGACATTGACATATTCTTTGTATCTGGACTGCACAACGATGGAGCGAGGAATGCCTTTGACGGACCTGGTCGAGTTTTAGGCCATGCCTTCATGCCACCATTGAGCAAATCTAAGAAAGACATTGATGGAGACTTACATCTTGATAATGATGAGAAGTGGTCGATTAATGACAAGAAAGGTGACTATCTATCTATCTATCTATCTATCTATCTATCTATCTATCTATATCTTTCCATAATAATGACCTATAATGCCTATATGTCATTCCCATCTACATTATTATGCTGTTTTAGGTGTGAACATTCTACAAGCGGCCGCCCACGAGCTTGGGCATGCTCTGGGACTAGATCACTCCACCATTCCTGAAGCTCTGATGGCCCCAACTTACAAGGGCTACAAGCCACTGTTCAAGCTTCACAAGGATGATATAGAAGCAATCCAAGCTCTGTATGGAAAGCCAACAAAGAAGATGAACGCAAGTTCACCTACCGTTCCAACAGGAGTTGTCTCAAAAGCTGTGACACCCAGTGCAGGGAAGAAGAATGTTACTTCTAATGCCAAAGTTCCCAAAGACAAGAAAGACCCCAAGAAGCAGACTATAGTCAAGTTATGTAATGAAGATCCTATTGACACTTTTGTATCTACTAAAGATGGTTCCATTTATGTATTCAAAGGTACATCTGGTCAAAGCTAACTTGTCTTGATGAATATTTTCACTTTTGGTGAAGGCTCAGACCAGTGAGTTGCTTAAAGGGGTATTCTAGTACTTTTATGTATATTGATGCCCTATCCTTAGGGTAGGTCATCAATATTAGTTTGGTGGGGGTCTGACCACTTGCACCTACCTGATCAGCTGACAAAGGGGCAGCAGCACTTTGGATCAGTCACTAGAACCTGCACAGCTAAACAATGTGTAGTGGCCATGAATGGTACTACAGCTTTCCTACCCTCATTATGATGAACACTTTCAGAAGACTGTCTACTTATTTTTTGTATTTATGACTGATTCTTCATATCAATACTTGACACCGGACAATAATGGATATGTTTAACATGACTCTTTATAATTTATAGGTGAATATTTCTGGGATCTTAGCCATGGTAAACTACCAATGACCCAAAAGAAGAAATACCCGCAACTGATTTCTACCAAGTGGAAAGAACTTCCAGCGTCAATCGATGCGGCTATTAGAATGCAAAACCCAACAGCAGATCAAGATGGGAAAATCTTCTTTTTCAAGGTATTTCAAGTAGTCTTCAATAACATTATATTCCATGGACCTTGTGGAAGGAAGGTCCATGTTATACTGTAGATAAAGTGTAAACCCAACAGAAAAGGATCTTCTGATATCATAGAGACATTCAGAAGACAACTGTGGTGGAGTTATGAGCTCTACAAAAACTCTTTCAGTTCTGGTCAATGGTTTGCAGCATTAGAAGTCTCCAACACAACATTCAAAGTAAAGGACCGTTCATATCAATGACACCTAGACCAAGAGATTCCTAGTAACCGAAGTCTTTCAGCAGTCGAAATGGGATTTTGTTTCTCTACAGTTGTAGTACAAAACCTGTTGCTCTGTCGCTGGGGTTAAAAAAAACTATTCACAGCTTGCCTTGATAAACTACTACTTTATAGAGCACCACGGCTGCAGACCACTACTTTATAGAGCATCAGGGCTGCAGACCACTACTTTATATAATACCAGGACTACATACCACTACTTTATATAGTACCAGGGCTACATACCACTACTTTATATAATACCACTGCTGCAGACCACTACTTTATAGACCAACATGGCTGCAGACCACTACTTTATATAGTACCAGGGCTGCAGACCACTACTTTATGGAGCACCAGGGCTGCAGACCACTACTTTATATAATACCACTGCTGCAGACCACTACTTTATAGACCAACATGGCTGCAGACCACTACTTTATATAGTACCAGGGCTGCAGACCACTACTTTATGGAGCACCAGGGCTGCAGACCACTACTTTATATAATACCAGGACTACATACCACTACTTTATATAATACCAGGACTACATACCACTACTTTATATAGTACCAGGGCTACATACCACTACTTTATATAGTACCAGGGCTGCAGACCACTACTTTATATAGTACCAAGCTTAAGGATGGCTTGTTTCACCTGCATGGAGAGTTCTTTTGACCGCATGTTTTCTTCACAGCAAAATCTTCCAAATGCAAGCACCACACCTCAAATCAACTCCAGGCCTTTTATCTGCTAAATTGAGAATGACATAACAAAGGAATTGCCCACTCCTGCCCATGAAACAGCCTTTGAGTCAATTGTCCAATTACTTTTGGTCCCTTTAAAATAGGGTGATACATGTTAAGGAGCTGAAACTCCTAAACCCTTCATCCAATTTTAATGTGGATACCCTCAAATGAAAGCTGAAAGTCTGGACTTTATGTTCATGTCCATTATATAACTATAACTTAAATATGTTCAGTAAACAGGTAAAAAAACAAAATTTGTGTCAGTGTCCAAATATATATATGGACCTAACTGTACACAATGTATACTGTAGTAGGGAATCTCACTTCATATAAATAAGTAGCCTCAATCTCTGATACCCAGCAATTTCAAAGATGGTAGCCGTACGTCACTAAGACACCCGCAACCCTAGTCCGTGGGTAAGTAACCACCAGACTAAGAACTAGAGATGAGCAAATTTTTCAAAAATTCGATTCGGCAGCTCTGCCGAATTTTCCAATACGATTTGATTTGATCTGAATTAATTTTCGGCGAATCACGTTAAAAAAACAACTATTTCCTGGCTGCAGAGAGCCTGTATAGTGGTGTAGAATCACTGGTTCAGCACTATAGACTGCTCATTTCTGGGCAGGATCAACCAGGTACTGGGGGCTACTAGCAGCCCGCGGTCACTGGCCAGATCCCGGGCTCCAGAAGATGCATATCGGCACCCCCTGATCCCGACGCACGTGGTGCTGAGGGGAACATGGCGGAACTCCTTGGATGTCGTGGTCATGTTTGACCGCAGCATCCAAGGGATTAAAACCTGCGATCGGAGCTGTGCTCCAACCTGGGGTTATGGAGCAGGGTGTTAGTTGTCAGTTACAGCTAACACCCGCTCCCGATGCCGTGGGCGGTCGCGAAGGGGGTTAAAGGGCTATGACATCACAGGGATGGCTGCCTGCTGATTGGCTGCACGCATGGCATTGTGGGTAATCCTGCGTTCCCAGAGTTCTTTGCCCATGTCCTAACGTGCAGCAGCCATTTTATGAAAAGATGTGATCCATTACCAAGAAGCGTGAGGAAATCCGGATTCAATGCGAATCAAATATTTCCTGAAATTCGGATCGAATTCCACTTCGTCAGCTTCGATTCGCTCATCTCTACTAAGAACAATACAACTGCCTCTTATAATAGCATGTTCAGAGAGGGCAGGCTAAAAGATGTATCACATAGATATGCTGGCTGTGATATATACCGGGCCTCTTATAACGGTCTGGGCATATAGGCATATAGACTCACACATCTAGTGCTAAGGCCGTGGGGTAAATGAAGTGGCAACAGACACAGCACAAAAGATGCATCAGCTGTGTACTATATCACACCCCACACAGCTGCTCAGCAAGACCCCTGCAGTGCAAGGATCAATGATGCAGTCTAATGCTAGCCCTATGGAAGCCACTCCAGCCAGCACCACAGTGAGACAGTATGTACAGTATAAGCAGTATCTATTCTCAGATGTATCACATAAGTATGCTGGCTATGGTATATTCTGGGCCCCTTATTAAAATCTGGACATACTGGTTTTTAGTTGACGTTGGATCTCAAATTAGATTTTATTCATGTATTTAATAAAGATTGCGTTTTAATATCTTTTATTTACTTAAAGCCTATGAACATCTTTGCACTGAAATTATTTACTTCCTAAATGCAAAATGAAACAATTTATGAGCAACTCCTTCACATAGCTGGCTGTCCTGCTTAAATCTGACATAGGTCTGATAGTGGGAAAAGGAGCTGAGAAGCTCAAGCGCCCTCTGTTGGATGTAACAAATCCTCAATTTGCTTTTGATCCACTGAGTCTTAAGAGAGCAAAAGGGATGTTAGCCAAGCCAGTATCACTCATCTGCATACAGCGCTGTTTCGGGATTTTGCCCCTAATCAGTGCAGAGTAGAGCTAAAGCCAGTTGTACTGCCTTGTGATATGTAGATGCTTAGTAGAGGGCAAAAAAGCAATTCAAAACTCTACACACCTTCACTGGTGTTCTCCACAAGGAGAGAGATTCCCCTTTATAGGTCTGATAGAATACTGTTCCTGGCTTTGTTGGCTCTCTGCTCTCCCCCCTCCCTTTTCTCGGTGTTACGCTGGCCATAGGCATGAGTTGTATCATGGCTGAACCAATTTCAGAACCTGCACTGTTTATACTTTTTGAGAAGAGCTTCAGTGGCAATGTAGTTGTCTAGAGTATATAGCTATAGGAACATCGCCGTCAACATAGACTTTTGACATCAACACTTTGTAAAATGTCCTGTTTACCAATGTATAGATAAAAAGGGAATTCATCCTCTGAACCCATGATCTAAGTTACCAGATAACAGGTGTACAACCTTGATCCTGTCATAGACAGTACAGAGGTGACCACACCAGCCATGTCCATGTTTGTTCAGCCAGCAAGTTATGACATCTGGAAAATAATTAACCATTCGATAAATAGATTTACTGTATATTCACTGTTTTCTTTAAGTTATATGTGAATCTGGCCTAATACTGACAATATATATGCCTTAATGTGCAGTGATGAAACTTGACAAGAGTCACAGTTAAAGAACGATCATAAAAGAATGCATTGGGGTCCTGGGTTCGAATCTGATCAAGGGCAATATCTACAAGTTTGTATGTTGTCCCTGTGTTTGCATGGGTTTCCCCTGGGTACTCTGGTTTCCTCCCACATGCCAAAAATATACTGATAGGATAGTAAAAGTAGACCCGTGTGGGTATTGGAGATGAGCACCTGTATGGCATCCAGTAACTCTCCTTCTCCACAATGATCCCTACGCTTTGAGTCCTTTGGTGAGAAAGCACATTGCAAATGTATGTCATTGTTTGTCATATTATAGCAAGGACAGAACCAGGGTCAGACTGGTCCACGTATAAGAGAGGGAATCCCCTGGTGGGCCCCTGACCAAGGATAGGCCCCCAAACCTCCACAAGCAGTTCATGGCACAGAACAATCACTGTACTACACTGTACTTAAAGTGGGTAGACTATGTATCAAACTACTTAGTTTATTATTAATATATATATATATATAGTACAGACCAAAAGTTTGGACACACCTTCTCATTCCAAGAGTTTTCTGTATTTTCATGACTATAAAAATTGTAGATTCACACTGAAGGAATCAAAACTATGAATTAACACATGTGGAATTATATACTTAACAAAAAAGTGTGAAACAACTGAAAATATGTCTTATGTTCTAGGTTCTTCAAAGTAGCCACCTTTTGCTTTGATTACTCCTTTGCACACTCTTGGCATTCTCTTGATGAGCTTCAAGAGGTAGTCACCTGAAATGGTTTTCACTTCACAGGTGTGCCCTGTCAGGTTTAATAAGTGGGATTTCTTGCCTTATAAATGGGGTTGGGACCATCAGTTGTGTTGTTCAGAAGTCAGGTGGATACACAGCTGATAGTCCTACTGAATGGAGTGTTAGAATTTGTATTATGGCAAGAAAAAAGCAGCCAAGTAAAGAAAAACGAGTGGCCATCATTACTTTAAGAAATGAAGGTCAGTCAGTCCGAAAAATTGGGAAAACTTTGAAAGTGTCCCCAAGTGCAGTGGCCAAAATCATCAAGAGCTACAAAGAAACTGGCTCACATGAAGACCGCCCCAGGAAAGGAAGACCAAGAGTCACCTCTGCTGCGGAGGATAAGTTCATCCGAGTCACCAGTCTCAGAAATCGCAGGTTAACAGCAGCTCAGATTAGAGACGAGGTCAATGCCACACAGAGTTCTAGCAGCAGACACATCTCTACAACAACTGTTAAGAGGAGACTGTGTGCAGCAGGCCTTCATGGTAAAATAGCTGCTAGGAAACCACTGCTAAGGACAGGCAACAAGCACAAGAGACTTGTTTGGGCTAAAGAACACAAGGAATGGACATTAGACCTGTGGAAATCTGTGCTTTGGTCTGATGAGTCCAAATTTGAGATCTTTGGTTCCAACCACCGTGTCTTTGTGCGACGCAGAAAAGGTGAACGAATGGACTCTACATGCCTGGTTCCCACCGTGAAGCATGGAGGAGGAGGTGTGATGGTGTGGGGGTGCTTTGCTGGTGACACTGTTGGGGATTTATTCAAAATTGAAGGAATACTGAACCAGCATGGTTACCACAGCATCTTGCAGCGGCATGCTATTCCATCCGGTTTGCGTTTAGTTGGACCATCATTTATTTTTCAACAGGACAATGACCCCAAACACACCTCCAGACTGTGTAAGGGCTATTTGACCAAGAAGGAGAGTGATGGGGTGCTACGCCAGATGACCTGGCCTCCACAGTCACCAGACCTGAACCCAATCGAGATGGTTTGGGGTGAGCTGGACCGCAGAGTGAAGACAAAAGGGCCAACAAGTGCTAAGCATCTCTGGGAACTCCTTCAAGACTGTTGGAAGACCATTTCAGGTGACCACCTCTTGAAGCTCATCAAGAGAATGCCAAGAGTGTGCAAAGCAGTAATCAAAGCAAAAGGTGGCTACTTTGAAGAACGTAGAATATAAGACATATTTTCAGTTGTTTCACACTTTTTTGTTAAGTATATAATTCCACATGTGTTAATTCATAGTTTTGATGCCTTCAGTGTGAATCTACAATTTTTATAGTCATGAAAATACAGAAAACTCTTGGAATGAGAAGGTGTGTCCAAACTTTTGGTCTGTACTGTATATGGTGGTAGAACCCTTCCACAATATGACCTTGGGTGGCTAACTTTGTTACCTTATCCAGTGACAGATTGGGACGTATAGGGCCCACTAGTGGAGGGGGATTCATCTGCTCCCCTCTGGGTAAGTCCGAGCCTGTCCTTACCCAAGACTTACCCTCTATAACTGTATTGTATACCTTCCTGTGCTCTGTGTGTTATTGTGTACTGTCTGTCATGGATTACACTGATTGTGAACGTTATGGAAATAGAAAGGCACAATGATTCTAACCAATGGATGGAACCCAGTTATGCCTATTGGTTGTGCCACGGCGGTGCCTCTCTTGCACCATCTGCAGAACATTACCCTAAGAATTTGCTTGGTGTATGTTGAAGTAAGGACATTGCTAGTGGTATTTTCTTCCTTGTGGGCCATCTGCAGTACAGCCCAATACCCTGTAGTCACACTAGGAGGTTGTTCACATATACAATGGAGGCTTTCCCGCTCCTTCAGGTCTTCCCAAAGAAGGTTTATGGCTCTGAGGACTGCAAATAACACCACAATTTGTGTACTAATGTGCATAATGTCCACACTGGTGGACACATACAAAGGGACACAGGCAAAGCTGTCACGTCATATGAAAACATGTTTTAGTCTGTTTAGGGTTAGACATTTATCTCATTATTTTATTTTATTTTTTTCATAGGGAGATCAGTACTGGAAATATGATAATGACAAAATGGAGCCCGGCTATCCAAAAACAATAAAAGAAGGGTTTCCGGGTGTTCCTAGCAGTGTCGATGCTGCATTTACCCAGCCTGCAATTATAGCAAAGGGAAACCGAGTTATTCGGGAGGAGAGGATTTTCTTTATTAAAGGTAAAGTGACCCCTGCTTGTATTCTACAACAAGAAAACTGTAGGCATTTGTACAATCCTTATAGTATTAATCCTACACACGTGGACAAAATTGTTGGTACCCCTTGTTTAATGAAAGAAAAACCCACAATGGTCACAGAAATAACTTGAATCTGACAGACTGGAATTTGCCAAACTACATGTTGACAAGCCACAAAGCTTCTGGGAGAATGTCCTATGGACAGATGAGACAAAAATCAAAATTTTTGGCAAGACACATCAGCTCTATATTCACAGACAGAAAAATGAAGCATATCTGGAAAAGAACACTGTCCCTACTGTGAAACATGGAGGAGACTCTGTTATGTTCTGGGGCTGCTTTGCTGCATCTGGCACAGGGTGTCTTGGATCTGTGCAGGGTACAATGAAATCTCAAGACTATTAAGGAAATCTAGAGAGAAATATGCTGCCCAGTGTCAGAAAGCTTGGTCTCAGTCGCAGGTCATGGGGCTGCTTTGCTGCATCTGGCACAGGGTGTCTTGGATCTGTGCAGGGTACAATGAAATCTCAAGACTATCAAGGAATTCTAGAGAGAAATATGCTGCCCAGTGTCAGAAAGCTTGGTCTCAGTCGCAGGTCATCTTGCAACAGGATAATGACCCTAGACACACAGCTAAAAACACCCAAGAATGGCTAAGAGGAAAACATTGGACTATTCTGAAGTGGCCTTCTATGAGCCCTCACCTAAATCCTATTGAGCATCTTTGGAAGGAGCTGAAATATGCCGTCTGGAAAAGGCACCCTTCAAACCCGAGACAACTGGAGCAGTTTGCTCATGAGGAGTGGCCAAAATACCTGTTGAGAGGTGCAGAAGTCTCATTCACAGTTACAGGAATCGTTTGATTGCAGTGATTACCTCAAAAGGTTGTGCAACAAAATATTCAGTTAAGAGAACCATCATTTCTGTCCAGGCCTGTTTCATGAGTTTTCTTTTTTTAAAAATTCTGTTGAAGCCTGGTTGAAAAGCAATGTCTGACTTTCATTTGTTCATTTTCATAGAATTTTTATATATTATTACTTTTGTCAGATTCAAGTTATTTCTGTGACCATTGTGGCTTTTTCTTTCATTAAACGAGGGGTACCAACAATTTTGTCTACGTGTGTATATGTGTCTTCAGATCAATGGCACTCTACTATAAGTAGCTATCAACCCTGGGAAAGTCACATGTGCTCATTACAGAGAAAATGTGGTTTGTGTATAGAGGTGATCTTCTCAAAGAGGTGGACTTTTGGAGAGGTTTCATTATATTATCATTCTAAAGGATACAAGGTAGGTAGGGACCCAGGAGCTTCTAGTTACGCCTCTGTACCTTTGTATGGTATAGAGTAGTTTACTATGCGACTCAATAACTCAAAAAAAGGGAAAAAGGGATTTTAGACCAAAAACACAGACATTTTTTGCCTCTATTGGGTGAATGAATATATTTCCCAGCATATACATCAAACATAGGGCTCACCATGATGTGAAGAGAGCCTTAGTTATAGAGAAGATAGGCTACAAAGAGCACCTTTCGCTCTGGAGGACCCAGCATTACATGGACTGGTCATCAAATCCAACAAGTGTAGTGTGCAGTACTTAATTTATCCTGTGGTGGTGCTGTAGAATAAATAAACATCTCTGCAGATCAGATTTCAGCTGATCCATAATGTTAGGAGCAAGGAACACCATGCTCAGCTTGTAGTTGGAGACCCTTCTAATAAACAAGGATTGCCTAAAATGGACAACTCGTGTAGGAGGATAGAAGAAGGCAGGGGCAACATTGGGCTCATGTATACAATAGAAAAACGATCCACTGCAGGGGCATAGCTATAGGCAGTGCAGCGGTACTGGAACCTTGACCCAGAAGGGGACCCAACAGTCCCTCCGCCATATAAAATATACCACTATTCTAAATGGTAGAAGGTAAGTAGGGGCCCCATTACAGATTTTGAATTGGGGCCCAGGAGCTTTAATTTACGCCTCCGATCCACTATATTTCTTTTTGTATCATTTTACAAAAAAATGGTTATTTTTCTATAGGATTTGGCCTAGGGACCAGTTTAGGCTATAATGTGCTGCCCTTTGACAGTCATTTAGACTATATTCACAACAACCAGGGCTGATCTCGGCTGTAATCTCAGTCAATGGATAGAAAAAACTGTCTGATCAGTGGCGGGGCCGACCACTGGAAAGCCAATGATTACAAGAACTAGGTCCTCTTCCCCAGCCTGAATGGAGCGGCAGGTTGAGCATGCATGTTGTTGCATCATTCCTTCTCTACAGGACTGCCAACAACAGTTGAGTGCTGTACTGGACTGTCTCTGACTTGTGCGACCAGCCACTCCTTTTATATATTGGCACAAGGTATGGCCTTTCTTGTGATTACTGGGGAATTTAGCAGTCTGACCTAAAAATCTAGTAAGGATAATAGGAGATAACTTTATAATGACTGGAATACCCCTTTAATTTGACGAAGTCCTTGGCAAACCCTAGATACTTCTGTGTAGCTCAGTAATACAGTATGGAATACAGAGGTATGGGATCAAAATGAATAATATTTTGAATCATTCTATATATTTGTAAACCATCCAATATCATAATATTCACCTTTTAATCTTTTTAAGGGAAAAAATTCTATCTGTATGATCCGATTGCCGGGAACAGCTCAAGTCCGCAGATGCTACAAGATGACTGGGTGGGGGTAAAGCTTCCTATCACTGCGGCCCTCAGCTTGAAGAATGAGATGTACCTTATCAGCAAAAAGAAGTTCCAGAAGATTCTTCTACTCACATACTCACAGAACCGGGTGTACGGCAACATTCACCAGGCTAAAAACTTAGATCAGCTTATTGCCTGTGAAACTACTAAATAAAAAACCTATATGTGATGTAATGTCCATATATCTGCTAATATACAAGTAGTGGCTAATCTGTATAATATATTCTCTATCCCGACTATACTAGCAAGTACAATGTATATTTCTCGAGATCGAAACGAAAAATTTAAGCATGATATCCGATTTTTGCAGAACGTTGCTTGATGCCTGAGCTAAATTTATATCTATAAGATGCATACTAACATGACTGCCCCCAACAGTGAAAAGAATGGCAGCCATGTTTGCATTACCTGCCCCAAATGGAGTGAAGGTGGACATCCCTACATTAGTCACACAAGTCAAGGTCTGTTAAAGGGATTGTCCATGAGTTGATTTTGATGGCCCATCTTTGTATAGCTCATTAATATCACATCTATTGGGTCCAACCAGGGCCAGCTCCAGGTTTTGTGAGGTCTTTGGGTGACAGAGTCCCAGTCATGGTAAGATGCACAATCCATTATATCCAGTGAAAGCTGTGATACGTGCAGAACATCATATCTGCTCTTTCTGCTCAGACTTTCTCTTTCAGCTGTTTTTGTTGTAGATTTTGCTGCGTTTTTTTAAGCCATAGTCAAGAATGGCTAAAGGAATGGGAAATATATAGGAAGCTCTTATACTTCTACCTTCTGATCAATCCACTCCTGGCTTTGGCTCAAAAAACCACAGCTAAATCTGCAACAAAAAAAACTGCATTTCTGCAACGTGAGGCCTCAGCCTAAGGCTTTGTTCACATCTGCATCATGGTTTCTATTATAAATGTAAATCATGGCACAGTGTTGACTTTGTCTCCTAGCAAACATCACCTTTTCCCAACAGATCCTGTTGACTTACAATGGGGTCTATTGTGTTTTATCATTGTATACTTGTACACTGGACATTTGTTGTGATGATTCTTCATTGCTACAGATATACACACTCACTAACATTAGACAGCTGTATGAGGTACTACAAGTCCCAGGTCAGAAGAAATACACATCGGACTAAATTATAAACGTTTGCAAATTAACATGATTAAGACGTTCATTACATATCTAGTCTACCATTTATCTGCAGCCTCTCTCCTACCAGCTGTCCAGTGTCTGTGTAGGTCAGTTACAGAAGTACTATATCACTTGGAGAAGACAGCAGCTAGAGAGGAGTCAGAGGGCAGACAGGGGGTTGCGGATGGTCAACAGCAGGTTTAGCAAGAGAAGAGACCGACTATATAGCTGTTTTGTTAATACAACTGATGTTTTCAGTTCTCAGCTGAGCAGTGGGACCTGGCATCTGCCCTGGATTCATCACCTCCACTGATCAGCCAATATTTGCCCAGAGCCATCTGCTCCTAATTCCATATGCTGGATTCCAAAAATCTGATGGACAGAGGTATCAGGTGCTGGGCCTCCACCATTCTGATGTTGACGACCTATCCTAGGGATCAACTCTTAGACAACGTCTAAAGGCAAGCAATGAGGTAAAGTAAAAAATAACAAACTTGACTAGTAAACTTCCTGGTGCTCCAATGCCACCATCCCAGTGGTCCCTGCCAGTCTTGGTGACCTGTTGTCTTGCAGTGATGATTTGCTGTATATGTGTTGTGATTCGGGGTTGGTAGACTCCATGTAAAGGTACATTTATATAAGTTGTTATTTTACAACAGTTGTCTAGTCCATGTTATAAAAACTGTGGTAAAAAAGTCATGAAAACCAAGACAAAAACGCCCCATATTGTGCAGTGAGCAGGATCGGGGCTCATGGGAAAGCCATTCTAGTAATCGGTGGATGCGCCAAAATCCATCTGATATGTCACTCAAAGTTAAGATCCTTCCTTGCAATCACTTTTTTTAGATTTCTTCAGTGAACCTAAAATAAAACATTTTACAAAAAGTCTTATTTCTCTGATGTTTTCTCTCTAAATCTGCTGTACGGGCTTAGGCGTCTCCATGGTAACAGAAATCCAAAACATACACAGTTGCAAAAGGCTCCAAGGCTGTAGAAACGCATTCTGTACACCAGTCTTAATGTCATACCAAGATGTGCCGGAATAATCTAGGGGCTGTGACCTCTTATTTACAGGTGCCCAGATTTACTATCTATGCCAGTCAGGACCTGGTGTAGATGTCACATAATGCCCGCTTTCTGGTGTGAGTTATGCTTCGTTCACAATTGCGCCCGGAGTCCGTCTGCCGTGAATCCGACCTAAATGTCAGAAAAAAGGATTGGGAAACGGTTTGTTTAAAAACCCATTCACTTCAATGGGTTTTTAAAGCAATGCACAGGTGTCCAATTGCAGCCTATGCGCCGCAAAGCCGGCTTCGCGGAGCAGACGCTGCAATCGGACACCTGCGCATTGCTTTAAAAACCCATTGAAGTGAATGGGTTTTTATACAAACTGTTTCAAACCTTTCCCAATCCTTTTTTTCTGACATTTGGTCGGATTTACGGCAGACGGACTCCGGGCGCAAGTGTGAACCCACCCTTATAGTAAATTTGTTGGGCGAGGCGCCCCCCCCCCTTGCCCACCTTGTTCTCTGCTCTGCTCTCCCCAGTTTGGTAAAAAGTACCAAGTGGGGCTCAGAAGGAACAATGTGGCACATCCTTGGAGCAAAAATGGGTCGTGTGCCGAAGATGCACCATATTTATACACATCTATGCCAGAAAGATGGTGTAGATGGGTCAGTACATTCCCCCAATTGGAGTTTTTGTTGCAGATATCACTGAAGTTTTTTGAGCCAAAGCGAGGAGTGGATTCAGCAGGAGGGAAAAGTATAAGCGCTGCCTTTATAGTTCCCATTTCTTTTTAATCCACTCCTGGTTTTGGATTAAAAAGAGCAACAAAAACTCGACATAGGGGTGTAAATATCATTATCATTATGGTTCAGGCTCTTACAATTGCGGTGATACTATACATGGGTATTTTTTATTATCTTTAACACTTTTACTGCATAAAGTTGCTTTTTTTGTTAATTTTTTTATTATTATCTTGCCCTTTTTAAACTATATTTCACTGTATGTAATTTATTTTGTAGGTCCCTCTAGGGGCCATCACAGTGCGATCTTATAATGCTCATATACCTCTCTAGTGTACTGATTATGTCAAAGCATTATTGTCTAACACAGCGAGCCCCAATCGGGGTGAAGCGACAATCCAGAGGGGAAAGGCCGCATGCCTCCTTTTAACTATATTGGCATCCTTAGGATGGCGATGTAGTTAAATAGAACGATGCAGCAGGAAGGCTTTACCTTCGTCCTCTATTACTGGGGGCCATTATTACTTGTCTGAGCAACACTAGGAGACGTTATTAGTTGTCTAGGGGCCACTGGGGGACATTATTACTTATCTGGGGGCCACTAGGGGACATTAATACGTGCCTGGGGCCACTGGGGGACATTATGGCTTGTCTAGGGGCCACAGATTACTTGCTTGGGGGCTAATGGAAATCTTTACTATTTGCCTGGGGGCCACTGGTAAGCATTATTAGGTTCTGGGGGACATTATTAGTTGTGTGTGAGCCACTGTGGGCATTATTACTTGTCTGGGGGGTTACAGGGGACACTATTACTTGCCTGGGGGCCACTGCGGAGCGTTACTACTTGCTTGGGGGCCACAGGGGAAACTTATTAGGCACCTTGGGGCCAATGGGGAGCATTATTATGTGTCTGTGGCCCACCTGGAAGCATTATTGGTTTTTGGGGGGCCACTGGGGTGCATTATTTGGTGTCTGCGGGCACTAGAGAGCATGTACTGCGTGGTGGGCCACTGGGGAATATGATGCTATGTGGGGCCACTAATGGAGCTTGGTGATGGTAAAAGGTGAATTTTTGTATGTGCTGGGTGGAAAGTATAGGATGGTGTAGCTTTGAAGATGTATTCACATGGTGCAGTTGTGATGCAGTTGAAATTACTTTAAAACTACAACAGAAAAATGTAGTTTTGATGTGATTTCAGCTGTAATTTCAAAATCTGCGCTAAAAAAAAACACATCAAAGCTGTAGTTTTTTTTGTCTTTTGGTAAAAATTATTAAATAGGGATACCCCAAGGAATTATTTTTCCAGAGGTTCTTGTAGTCTGAAAAGGATGGGAAACACTGATCTAACAGCATAAACTGACAGGCATTCTATTAGGACGAGCCTCTGGTCTGGAAGTCTTTGTGAGGCCCCTGCTGCCATGACAACCGTCAGAACCTATGACCTCACAAAGCACATGACATCATCAGCTCTAAATCACAACTTACATCTCCTGAGTCTGACAGATGGTAGAGGTCCAGTCCAGGTAAGTAGCACAGATTTACTCTCATATAACAAATGCTCGGCCGCTGCTCCATTCATACAGGAGACATTGTTGTTTTTACTCTGCTTTGCTTTACGGATAATGGAGAGCGACTACTGTGGGCGGGGCCAGCGGATTACCGGATAAATCATCATTTTTGCCAGTTTTTTTTTACATAAATGATGACTGAAATCTAAGAGCAGGCCTAGATATCACTCTGAGTATTTCCCTAATGTCAGACTCTTGAGATAAGATAGGGAGAGATACTTTATAGTATTATTTTTTTAAATTTGAGGATATTCTAATAAAAAAGGGTGATAAATGTTCCTGAGATTTCTCAGTGTTGGGTTCCCTGTGGTTAGGATGTTCCTTTCTAACAAATAATCCCTGTTGTCTGCTTTTGGAGCTCATAATCCTTTTAGTTCTATATAAAATCCATTGTTTCTCGCCCCTATCATGTAAATGCTGAGCAATTCTTCAACATTCTTTGTTATCATGTAATATATCAGACCCTTGTGTATTCTCTTATAGGTACACTCCATACTGTATGCATAGGAGGCCAACTGGACATTTGGAGACTTCTGGAGTTTTGTTGATGTTTTCTACATGGGTGTATATTTATATATATATATATATATATATATATATATATATATATATATATATAAAAAGAATGTGAGTAATGTCAGTAATAGTGTAATGTCTTATATACACAGTATGTGTAAAGTGTATGTGTATATATATCTATATATACATTTAAAGATTGTGAGTAGTGTCACTAGTAAATGCCTCTCTATTCAGTACGTGTAAGTTGTGTTTATATACTGTGTGAAAGGTCTAGATATGTAAAAAAAAAAAATTTTTATATTTTGAGTAGTGTCAATAATGAAATACCTCTAAATACAGTTTGTGTAAGGTGTATATATCTATATCTATATATATAGATATATATACGTATATTTAAAGATTGTAAAGTGTCAATAGGTACTTCTATATACTGTATGTTTCAGGTGTGCATACATGTATTTCTATGTATATTTAAAGATGTGTATACATGTTTTTCTATATATACAGAGAGAGATTGTACGTATTTGCTGTAATAAAGTACTTCTATATACTGTATGTGTAAGGTGTTTGTATACATTCATCTCTATATAGAATGTAATTCCAGTATTAAGATAAGTAATAATGTGTGTATAGTTATATATTTTTTTTATATTTTGAGCATTGTCAATAATTAAGTACCTCTATATACAGTTTGTGTAATGGTGTACTGTATATATCTATATATACGTATATAGAAAAATTCTAAATAATAAGTACTTCTATATACTGTAAGTCTCATGTGTGTATACATGTATTTCTATATATATTTAAAGATAGCAAATAGTATCTGTAATAATGACCTCTGTATACAATATGTGAAAGGTGTGTGAATATATCTTTTTGTATATACTAACATATATACAGTACATGTATATAGAAACAATGTAAATATTGTCAGTACTAAGTATATGTATATACATGATGCTCCCATAGATCCTGTGTATATACTACGCCTCAGGGATGTCTTATCCATAGTGATGTTATACACACACTGTACATGACATTTTTGATCCCATCGACCACTTAGTGATATTATTACGATGGGTCCCTACACTAACACTTTATATATAGGACAGGAGATAACCATCTTATATACTCACTGTTATAGTGCAGTCTCTAAGAACTTTCCCTCTGGGGTCTTGTCTATAAGGGGAGTACAGCATTTATTATAGAAGTAAAGTCTTAGTGTAGGGACTCATCTGAATGAGGTCGCCGTGACGGGGCAGATGGGCTCGCACAATTCACAGAACTGTGCGCTAAGAACCTCACATTTATAACTCTAGTTAGTTGGAAACCGATGAATGATTTTATTCATATCCCAGAGTATAGTCAGTGGAGGCTCAGGGGAATTGTGGATAAAATAAAAACCACTAATATTCATCCTATCCTCACCAAAATTGCTGCAGCACACGCATTCTGTCCCTCTTTCAGTCCTGGGAGTTGGGAGGTATGATACTGGATTCAATCGACCTCTGCCAATAAAAGGGAGAACATCTTCAGAATGTATCTGGTGATCGGACTAGAGAGATGAGTGTATAGAAAATGTAAGGAGGAGAGAACCTATGTAAGACTTTGGGGTCCTTGGATTGGAATGGCCGGTGTTTGCTTGATTTTTTTGTGCAACGTCTTGAAAAGTCTATAAAAAAAATCCAAAATAAAAGAAAAAAGCCAAAAAGAGGGAAACATGACAACAAGCAAGTGTATGCCTCATCACGAATTAAGCTCTTCCTACATATTTATGTACAAATACATTTGCCCTCTTACCATGGATCTTCGGTAACTTATATCTGCCCCTTGGCTGCAATGTGTAAGCCCAGCCTCACCCAGGACACATATAACACTTTGCCAGCACTAAAGCGTCACCAGGCCATCACATTTTCTGACTTTTCTTCCATCGTCCTCCCTCCAGTGTACTTTTTTTTACCCATTTAATCGGTTCCTTTTATCGGCCAGTCTCAGAAATAGCCTCTTCTTTGTTGCTCTGTCCAGTAACACCATTTTTCTGAATAATTTTATGCTATTTTCATTGAAAACAATAGTGATTTTCTTTCAGAAAATTCCAAACTTTGTGAAGGCAGTGTATAATGTATGTTCTGAAATTCAGCTTCTGAACTTGCTGAAGGTTTTCACAATGTGGTCATTTAACAACTGCGCTTACATAGGTAGCCCACACCTCTAGTTCTGACCACTGTACCCCCATGATCAGTAAAAGGGGTTTCTGTGTCCTCCGTTTGGATGTAGCGGTGGTTAAGAGCATGCATGCTACCTCTCCATTCAAAGTCTATGGTACTGCTGAAGACAGTGCTCAGCTATCTACAGAACTCCAATAGACCAGAGTGGTTTATCTTAAGCCCCCTTGCACATGACTGTATGAATGGTCAGTGTGCTATCTGGGTTTTTCCCAGATAGCACACTGACCCATTCATTTCTATGGGCCTGTACACATGACCGTGAATTACACGGTTACGTGTGCGGGCTGACAGTCCGGGCCTCAAAATATGGAACAGGTCCTATTACTGCCCCATTCTGTGGCCCTACTTCTGCAGCTCCTATTCATTGAATGAAAGGGGCTGCGAAAGCATGGGTGGATGTCATCCGTGTGTCACCAGCACGCCGCCCGTGCCGTTCATTCATGGCCGCCGGTTAGCACATGTAGTCGTGGGCAACTGGCTTTAATCTTCGCATCAGTCAAACGGAAGACATAGAACCTCCATCCTTGTGATCAGTGGTTGTCCTAGTAGTCAGACCCCCACAGTTTAGACACATATGTAGCCCATGGATAGGTGATAAATTGCAATCTTGGTAAAATCCCTTTAAAGAGTACCTGTCACCAGGTCCGAAAAGCCTACTGAAAAACATCATCTGATAGGCGCTGTCACCCTGAGCATTTTGGTATTTTGTTGATCCAAATCCGTTCAGCCTTTCCAAAGATATAAGCCCTTTTAGCATTGATACAAATTCTGCCAAGTGGGTGGTAACATTGTGATTTCTATGGGGGTGGAGTGTCTGTGTGCTGTATGTCATACAGTGTTACTGCCCACTTGGCATGTGTGTAATCTGCATCAACACTAACAGGGCTTATATCTTTGGAATAGCTGAATGGATTTGGATAAACAAAACACCAAACTATTCAGGGTGACAGGGCCGATCAGATGATTGATGTCTTTGGGCTTTTCAGACCTGGTGACATTTCTTCTTTAAACGCTTTCCTTTGGAGAGAGGGGCTGATGATTATCCCAATGGAGGAGACTGTTTATGGATCTAGGGAGTTATTGGTTTCCACTATTGGCAGCCATTATTGATCTGTGGTGAAATATATCCTGACAAATTCTACTGACTTCCATTTTATGTTTGAAAGAATAGCACAGTACACCTGATATAAATGACCTGAACACCAATTTTTCTTCTGACTTCCAAAGCATAATATGGTAGATTGGGGGAATTTTACCACCTACTAGAATATTTAGAAATATTTCTAAATGTCTATGAAGCAGCAAGCCTTAAAATATTTGTTTCCTAAGTTTTAAAGGGGTATTAATACCTGACACATTTATGTGTCCACTGGATATGCCATAAATGTGTAACTGATATGATTCCCAACTCTGGGAGCTGCATCTATCTCAATAGCTCAGGTCCCCTGACTCCCATCTCATGGCCACTCAGAATGGAGAGAAGGCAGCACATGCACAGGAGTCTCCATTCATGTCTATGAGCATTTTGAATATAGTTGAGGAGGCACATCCTGTGCATATGCCATATATGTGTGGAAATACCCTTTTTAATGGTGTTTTCCTATGCTATAATATTGATGACCTCACTCCAAAAACCCTACTGATGAGCTGTTTGAAGAGTACAGCGTTTGCACGAAAAAAAACCAAGCACAGCGTCATACATTGTATAGTGGCTGTGCTTGGTATTGCAGCTCAGCCCCTTGAATTTCATTTACTGACTTGTTCCAGCAGCAACATCCTATTACAGGACCATGGTGGGATTCTTTGACCTCCAGAGAATCAGCCATTCTATCACTAATGTCTATATAGATGACTACATGGTTTGGGGCCGGATTTTATACACCTGTAGTGATGGGACTGAATGAAATTCAGTGATTATGAGCTGGGCCCAGTACCTTTCCCTATATACTGTCGTGTATCTGGAAAGTATAGACTGTACTACACACTTATATGGGAGTTACAGAAATAGCGTAGCTCAGCCAGTAATCCCGACCATATCTAGCTGCTGCATACAGACACGTATAGATGGCTGAGATTTCATTACCCCTTTAATGTAGAGGAAGGGAGAGCTAAAATACAAAAAAAACAAACCATGGTAAGACTAATAATATAAGGCTAATAATACCACATCTTATTATATTCCATTCTGATGAGATGAGATGGATTTCTCAGGTGTATCTGTTCTTATGATGAAAGATTCTCCAAAGATCAAACATAACAAACTCCCCATAATGATCCTATTCCCTTGTTATTAATGGCTTGAAATAAAAATACTTATTGACACAGAGACAAGAATCTGTGCCCTAAATGTATTATAGGTGAGCATCCCTCCAATGGATCCATGTAAAGATATGGGCTCCCCATACACATCTGATGAAGAATCCCACCGTCCTCCAAATATCTGCGGGTCTCACGGTGAGACCTGCATCAGACATTTATGGCATATCTTCTATGTATGAACTAAATGCATGAGGTGGAAATAACCCATGTTTCTGGTTCCTAATAAATATATATTATCATTATTTATTAGGGTGTTACACACAAGAGACACCAATGTCTAATGTCATATTGACATGTTGTGAATGAGCTATAGATCCCACTACTGGTTAAAATGAAGAGATCAAGGTGCTTTATGGAATTCAACATTTTTGGCATTGTGGTAGGGCATATTATCCTGCTGAAAGAAGCTCCTGCCATACCATTACCATGAAGGGGTGTACCTGATCTAGATCAATGTTGACAAAGTTACATCCACAGCCCAAGGTTTCCCAGCAGCCTTTTCCCCATAGGACATTCTGGTGCCACCTTTAACCCAGGGTGGGGACACACATGTACCTGACTGTCCACATGATGTAAAAGAAACACGATTCATTGGACTGGTACACCTTATTCTATTGTTCCATTGTCTAGATTTGATGTTTGTGTGATATTGAAGTTGTTCAGGGGTCAGCATGGTCTCTTTGACTTTGGTAGAGATAAGCAAACTAGTTCACAATGAACTGGATTCAACTCAAATTTTACAAAAGTTTCAGGTTTGACCCAAACGCCCACTCTACAAGCTTAAAAAAATATGTTTCCGTTATGGTGAACACCATAGCGGGAAAGAAAATCAAAAGTGCCGAACCGATGTTTTTTTGCAGTTTTGCCTCTGATAAAAATTTGAATAAAAAGTGGATAAAGCAATACACATTCGCCAAAATGGTATAGCTAAAAAAATACACCTGGCCACGCAAAAAAAAAAGATGCCCTATGCATCCCCGTACATGGAAATATAAAAAAAAGTTATGAGTGTCAACTTTAAGAAAAAAATTTTTTTTTACAAAGTTTTGGATTTTTTTAAGTGGTTAAAATGTAAATAAAACTATATAAATTTGGTATCCCCAGAATTGAACCAAAGCATAGAATTCAGGTGACATGTCATTTTGGCTGCAGAGTGAACGCCGTAAAAATAAAACCTGTAAGAAAGTAACACAAATGCAATTTTTCTTCAATTCCACCCCATTCTAAATTTTTTTCCAGCTTCCCAGTATATTGTAGAGAACAATAAATGGTAGCATCAAGAAGAAAAATTTGTCCTGCAAATATTAAGGCCTCATATGGCTCTGAGAAAGGAAAAATAAAAAGTTATGGGGTTTGGAATGCGGGGAGTCAAAAACGAAAATCAAAAAATGTCACCATCAGGAAGGGGTTAATATCTAAATACAGTAACACTTCTTTAAAGTGTACCTAGCCTTTCAGATGATTTTTCAGGATAAGCTGTAGTGGTGTACATGAGAAATAACACTATTAGTAACTTTTATATGATTTGTATTCTGCATTATCTCACAGTTATTCTGTCTTCAGATTCTATCTAGTAGATCAGCGGTCCCCAACCTTTTCAGCAGGGAGGGTGCTTTAGGGGCGGGGCTTTGGTCATATGGGGGCGGGGTTATACTCTAAACAGCGCTGTAGACCGGGGCCATTCTGGCGGGACCTCGGTGTACAGCGCTGTAGACCAGGTCCCCGCGATTAGCTATGGTAGGAGCCATGGCTCCCGGCATAATGTGTCGGGAGCCGTGTTTACCCAGGCCGGCCCACTGCCCCGCGGACCAGCAAAAGACCCCCAACGGCCTGGTCCGTGGACCGGTGGTTGGGGACCCCTGTAGTAGATGGAGACTAGCGGCTATGATGTCTCCCATCCTCCACCTCTGCACAGACTTGTATGAGCACATGTAATTTCATACTTTAAAAGGTGATAGTCTGTCCTGGGGTCCAAGACATATTTAGTAGAAATTTCAGAGCAAATGTCAGCTTGGGGGGAGGAAGAAGAAGCAGGAACAGAGCCTGATAAGTGTAGAAATAATATTTTTTCTCTGATTTATACAGTTATACAGTGCTTGTACAATTATATTGTGCAAAGTTTTCTGAAAAGTTAGTGACCATTTAGTTTTATTTTTCCCTGTCATTATGTTTCAGCAATAGTGGTTCCTGATCTTATGAAAAGTCACGGACCAGTTATTCCATGACCACAGACTGTTTATCCAAAGTTTATTTGCCTAAATTACAATTAATATATTTTCTTTCTAACATTACATATTGAGCAATATGTAATAATTCTTTGTTCTTGCTTTGCTATCATATGAATCCCCAAAGTGTCTCAGCTCTATTCTCCAGACAACTACACCGTCAGAGAAGGTCTTGTCAAATAGTATAAAAGGTTTTCAGCTGTATGTATACCATATATTGGGAAAGGATCAGACTGTTACTGTAGCTGTGCAGATTAGATATATAGCCTATATTTCCTTACAAGTCCTACTGGGAAGATGCAGAATGATATTGTATGGGTGGTAAGTAAATAATAAGAATTTTACCATATCTGAACTTTGTTTTTGGCCTTGATGGGTTTTTTTTTTCTTTTTAATGGCCATCAGAAGGTTGTATTAAAATCCACTCATGTGAATGTGTTTTAAAGGACCGTCAAAAAATAGGTCATGTCCTATTTTTACCCATTTTCACTGATCCTTCAATACTGTCAAATCGTTGAGGGATCAGTGAAAACAGGTGGCCCTCAGATGCAAAATGGCCATGAAAAATGTCCATTTTTCACTGCCATTTCATTCAATATACGTGTGAATGTGCGCTTTGTAAATCTTCCCCACACTCATGATCTTGTGACTTTTGTGAGGTTATAGTTGACTTTTAAGCAAGGATTTGTTGCCACGATGACTATAACTACTTTGTGTTTAATGTCACAGATGAATGAAGACAACCATAGTACAGTTATAGACATATTTTTGATAGGACTGCATATTCAAAGTGGTCTTAAAATCCCTGCCTTCCTACTATTTCTCATACTATACAGTTTGACATTAACTGGGAACATCACGATTGCCACACTGGTGACAATATCTCCGAATCTCAAACACCCAATGTTCTTCTTCTTAGGACATCTTTCTATTTCTGACATCATGTTTACTACCAATATTGTTCCTAAGATGTTATGTGCCATTATGAATGAAGGGGTCACCATATCTTTTCTTGGATGTATCATACAGCTCCAGTTCTTTGCAATTTGTTTAGTTGCCGAATGTCTTCTCCTTGCTGTTATGTCTTATGACAGATACTTGGCCATCTGCAACCCCTTACATTACGTCTACATCATGGACACCAATCTCTGTGTCCAGCTCGCTGCCATATGTTGGTTCTTAGGATTCGCCATCTCATTAGTGACTGTAATCATGATAAGTAAGCAAGACTTCTGTGGTCCTCGTGTCATTGACCATTTCTTCTGTGATTTAGTTCCTCTTCTTAAGCTTTCTTGCTCGGATACGTCTCCAGTGATACTGGAAAATATATTGTTAGCTACTCCATTGACGCTGTTTCCACTTGTTTTCATCTCCATGACCTACACCTATATCCTCATGACTATCTTCAAAATCCCATCGACATCTGGGAGACAAAAAGCTTTCTCCACCTGTAGCTCTCATCTGACCATTGTGGGCTTGTTTTATGGGACATTGGTTTCTCTATATGTAGTTCCATCTGATGGACATTCACTTAATGATAACAAAATCCTGTCTCTGTTGTACACTTTTGTGACTCCTTTATTCAACCCTATTATATATAGTCTGAGGAACCAGGAGATAAAGGTAGCCTTAAAAAGATATGGTTTTAGGATAAAGGAAGAAATATTGAAGTTTACAATAATGCCTTAAACAGTTCTGTTCATATCCTTTTGGTCACCTGGGTTATCCCAATGTCTTCCCTCTCTTGTCCAGCCCACCTGATGTCAAAAACTGCCCTTGGACCAGGCCCAATGAAGAAGTCATCAGGGGTATAGCTCCAATAGCCCAGATCAGCTTGATAATCTGGCACAGAGAAATGAGGCAACTACTTGTGGGAGAGGCAGGCTGAAGCAGTGGGATACATGTCAGGGAAAGAGATGAGAAGGAAGGTGCAGTAGCCTTGCTCTGCCAGGGTTTTCAATGCTTTTACTGGGAAGATAGACTGTGTAATGTCAAGACCAGGGCAACACAGTGGCTCTAAAGTTAGGTAGCCTTGCAGCAGTGTGGTTCTGGGTTCCAGCCAAGGACAACATCTGCAAGGAGTTTGTATGTTCTCCCCGTGTTTGCGTGGGTTTCCTCCGGGTACTCCGGTTTCCTCCCACACTCCAAAGACATACTGATAGGGAATGTAGATTGTGAGCCCTAAATGGGACAGTGTTGACAATATCTGTAAAGCGCTGCAGAATATGATGGCGCTATACAAGTAAGCGAAATAAATAAATAAGACCTGGGCTTCCAGATACAGAAGTACTGCACCAGCCAAGAGCCTCTGTGTCGCCGCTTACTCTCTACCCCATGATAGATAACTCAGGGCTCAGTGTCATTGCCTGGGAAGGATCCAGTGATGTCACTGAGGGATCCATTTTCAGAGGCCAGTAGCATCCACCACCCACAGGCTATTATGGCCTCTGCTAGGCTAGATTCACATCTGCGTTGGAGTCTCCATAGGAGATTTAGCCTAAAATTGGTGGAGAAAAAAGTCCTGCAAGGAGAACTTTTCTCTCCGCTGGTTTTATACTGAGACCCGACAGACACCAGGCGGAGTCCATGGGTAAGAGCTTTTTAAGCGGACAGGCTCTCCGTCTTTTGGGTCCCCATGCGAGCAGGAACGACGTAGAACCGAATTGCTAGTGTGAACCTAGTGTTAAATGGTTATGTTTTTTTTTCCAGACATCACAGTCTGGAATTATGTAGTCTGCTACGTTATTGATAGGTTTTTATTTTTTGCAGTGCACTGATGTTTACTTGCCAGTGTGGAGAGTGGTTACAAAGACCATTTTATTCTGGATAAACACATAGAAACATCCTTAACTTGACTGGATACCAGAGGTAGACTGGCTATATACTTTACCTGGAAGATTTCCATTGGGTTGCTCATTCTGATCACACATTGGGCTGACCTTCTAACCCCATTTATAAATCATGTTCATTATAATCTGTATTTTCAGCACAGCACCTTCTATGAAGAGTTTATCAGTAGAGATCAGTGAGCCTGAATTCTGAGCTAATAAGGAGTCAGCTCTGGTGATGTTAGTGTCCTATAATTCTGACCCCTTTTCATGTAGAAGACACGAGTTGAGTACAAATCATCATAAACACTTTGCTCTCTATGCCCAGTGATCCTTGCTGACGTCCTGCAGATATAGAAGCCCTCGCTGAGTGGAACACAGCACCTCCATCCCTCATGCAGCTGCTTTTAGAAACTTCTCCTGGTACACCACCTCAAAATCTAAACTCTGGTGGATTTTGCTGAGATGGAGGAGAAGGGGTTTTTGATACAAGTGCATCTCAATAAATTAGAATATCTTTGAAACATTCATTCATTTCAGTGATTCAGTAATACAATTCATAATCAGCGTCTTCCATGATTGTGTGTCCTACTGAACCAGACTGAGGGACCATTTAAAGGCTTAGGAAACCTTGGCAGGTGACACTGAATTTACAATACAGAACTTTTATACAATATTCTAATTTTCTTAGATTTGGGTTTTCATTCCCTGTAATCCATAATCAACATTTACAGAAATAAAACACTTGAAATAGAACACTCTGTGTGTAAAGAATCTAGAAAATATAGGAGGTCACTTTTTTAATTTAATTACTGAAATAAATAAATGTTTCAAAGATATTCTAATTTATTGAGATGCACCTGTATGTTTTATAGGATATGTATTTCATTTAGACCTCATATTCTTAAATAATAAATGGACTTCTCTATGTATTCTAATGTTTGTAAATTCCCTTTGCCTATGGTGCCATCTGACATGAGCAAAGCTGTATATAGACAGGTCAGTGACACATGTATGTTGCACAGACAGGTTAGTATTGTTGTTCTGCAGTGCTGGGGTTCTGAGTTCAAAAACAACATGGAGTTTGTATGTTCTCCCCATGTTTGTATGGGTTTCCTCCAACGCTGATAGGAAATTTAGACTGTGAGCCCTACTTTGGATAGTGATTGATGATAATGAATGTAAAGACTTGGTAAATATGTTATAGGCATTTTTCAATTTTCATTTTTGACCCCATAGCTTTTTTATTTTTCCATTCATAGAGCCATATAAGGATGTAATATTTGTGGAACAAATTGTACTTTGTAATGGTACCATTTATTATTCTGTATGATGTACTGGGAAGCTGGAAAAAATTCAGAATGGGGTGGAATTGAAGAAAAACTGCGTTTGAGCGACTTTCTTCCAGGCTTTGTTTTTGCAATGTTCACTGTGCAGAAAAAATGACATGTCACCTGTATTCTATGGGTCGATACAATTCCAGGGATACCAAATGTATGTAATTTTATTTATTTCCTTAAAAAATCCAAAACTGGTCAAAATAAAATAAAAATTTCTTGGAGTTGCCATATTCTGACACCTGTAACTTTTATATTTCCGTGTACGGGGACGTATAGGGCATCTTTTTTTTAGGGATCAGGTGTACTTTGGGGAATGCCTATTGCTTTGATCGCTTTTTATTCGAAGGCAAAACAGCGGTTCGGCTCTTTTTGTTCGCGGTATGAGAAAAATATTTTTATAGGTTTGGAGATTGGGTGTTTTCAGCCACAGAGATACCTAATATGTATGTGTTTCACAGTATGTTTTAACTTTCATATGTATTCTAGGGAAAGGGGGGTGATTTGGATTTTTATTTCCCTATTTTTTTTTTACTGTAATTATAGACCCCCCCAGGGGTCTTGAATATCAGCAAACGGTGCAGGCATTAGTGCTGGTTCTTATAATACAGCAGCTATGGTGGCCACTGAGCTCCTGAGCAACCGCCATATTTAAATACCTGGCATCTGCCGTAATAGTATGACAGATGTGGGGATCGGTTTAATGAACATTATTTTCTAATGGAAAAAAAAATTATGATAATAAGTAATGTTACCTATAATCATCTACCTTATAGTCAGTACACTGAGGTCGCACTAAGGTTTTACTAACCTGGACGTACAGATGTAGCAGAGTTAACCCGAACTTTAAATTGGTTAACCTGCTGCAGGATGATGTCTTATCACAGAAGACGAGAAAAAAGAATGAATGACTTTTCATTGTTTTTTTGTTGTCTTCTGTGATAATATATCACACTGCAGCAGTTTAACCAATTGCAGAAGTTCGGGCTAACTCCGCTACATCTGTATATTAATCACTCCAACAAACAATACAAAGGAGTACAAATATAAAAATCCAATAATCATCTCTATGAAATTCAAAAATACTAAAAAAACATTCTGATTCTCTTACCTGGTTGTCCCCAGCATTTTCTGGCCTCCTCGCTGATGTCAGAAAACGCTGGGTCACTGCTGAGGCGTGTGATTGAACTTCAGCAGTCACAGGGGAGCTGTGTTCACACCATGGTCGGTAATAAAATTGGATACCGTGGCGGATCCTAGGAAAAGTGAGTATTTTATAGTAGTTTATTAGTGAGTATTTATTTTTCCACACCTTCCCTGCTCCCTGGGCCATCAAATATAATATTCTGGAGTCTGAAGAAACCCCAGAGTAAAATGATTTGTGTTTGACAAACCCCCAAAAGTTGTAGGCTTGGTCAAACCAGAAATTTTTGAAAAATCCAAACACAGTTTGCTATGTTGTGTGTTGTTAAATACTTCATTATTGGATTTTGTTTCCTTTCCATGAAATACTTTGCTGAAATCTACTTTCTGTCCCTTCTGTATTCTTTTACTTTTGCCAGTAGAAATCTGTACTGTACTTTTCAATAGAGTATGGTGGGTTCTTGTATAATGCAGGGGAGCTGAGGCTGTGAGAGTCAATTTGTTTTTGTTTTTGATGTCATATAAAGGATGATTCTCATTCTTCATATAATACCAAGATTACAGTTCCATTTTTATTATTTCCAGAGATATTGCTGGTTGAAAACACAGTCAGAATTGGCATATGTACAGTATATGCAGCTACTCCTAATCCTGACTATGTTTCATATGACACCAGAACCACTATTCTAAGTTTTATAATTCCAGACATATAACTTTTTTTAAATTGAGAAGCAGTGTACAGATTTCAGCTAGCAATACTAATACTAAAAAGAATACAGAAGGGACAGAATGTGGATTTTAGCACAGAATTCCACAGAAAGGAGATAACATTCATTAATAACGTATATATTAATATTTATCGATGTCAGAAATACCAGAAGAAAATCATAAGTTGTTTGAAAGTTTAGGTATGCTTTAAGTTTAATAAAACTGAATTTCCTCCCCAAAAAAAACCTAAAAATAAATTTAAAAAATGTGTATACAAATGAGTCTTTTTTTCAAGACAGATGAAAAGTATAGTGAATTGACTGGGTAGGTACACAACGCTTGGAGGTAACTTTGGGTACAGCAATGTATAACAGCAGCTTCTCGGTATAGCAAAAGTCTTAATAACCATTTCTTAGTAGCTCCTCAGAAAAAAGAGAGCAACCGTTCAAACAGTTGTAGAGTTGCAGTCCAACAGCAGCACGCAACAGCTTGCATGCTCACACAGTGGTTATGCTCAGCTCTCATGGGTCCTGTTACGCCAAACTCCACTAAGATTCACTCCGCTCGCTTTCAGATTACACTCTAGGATTTCCCAGAAACTCCCGCAGATGGGTTTCTGAACTAGTCTCAGCCACCTCAAGACCCTGAAAGGCATGTGAAAACATTTAAGAGGAGGTTTTCCAGCCCCGCCATGACAGGAAAATGTTAAGCTGCAGCGTCCATGTGACTTGGACCAGGTAAGCATCACAGCAGTACTGCGCATGCACTGAGAAAATGAGCAGCAGAACTCAGGGCCAGGTAAGATTAGGTGTACACTGTCTGGCGCTGTCAATCAAGAAGGAAGGAGGGGCAGAAGGCAGAATAGAGCAGCAGGGGCCCACCTCTTTAAATAAACAGCAATGCCATCATTGGTCCAAATACTTAATTTGCATATTGACAACACCAATGAAAACACTGTTTGATTCAGGTGATCCTAACCTATATATCTGCAGAGGTTGATAGGTTGACATGCTGGGTTCTGGTGACAAACTCCCTTTAACCCCTTCCTGACATCCACCTTAATAATAATGAGATCTGGGGCCGGCAATCTATTGCCATGACAGCCAGAATCCTATCAAACGCTCCCTGGCTTCTCTAGCAATGATTTGCAATGCCGGTATTTTGCAATGTATTAGCATTGTAATGCATTGCATTAGTGATCAGACCCCCTGGGGTTCAAGAATCCTAGGGAATCTAATAATTACAGTATAAAAAAATGTAAAAAAAAAAAAAAAAAAAAGAAGAATTCAAATCACCCCTTTTCATATACTGTAATACATATAAAAGTCAAGAAAAAAATACTGTGAATCACATACACATTAGGTATCCCTGTGTCAGAAAATGCCCGCCATTTTTACGCTGTTTCACCTCTGATAAAAATTTGAATAAAAAATGATCAAAGCAACAGACATTCCACAAAATGGTATAACTAAAAAGTACACCTGGCCCCGCAAAAAACATGCCCTATATATCCTTGTACACGGAAATATAAAAAAATTATGGGTGTCAGAATATGGCGACTGTAAGAAAAAAAAATTTTTTTGCAAAGTTTTGGATTTTTGTTAAGGACTTAAAGTGTAAATAAAACCATATACATTTGGTATCCCCGAAATTGTACTGAAACATAGAATACAGGTGGCATTTCATTTTGACTGTACAGCGAATGCCGTAAAAACAAAGCCAATAAGAAAGTCACATAAATGCACTTTTTCGCCAATTTTTTTCAGCTTCCCAGTACATTGTCTAGAATAATAAATGGTACCATTACAAAGTACAATTTGACCCATTTTTTTCCCGCAGCACTTTTCACAGAAAGGCCGCAGAGTTTTTCTCTGTGGACTTTCTGCTTCAATTATACCTATAGAGAAACCGCCAGCATTTCCGTAGGTATAATTGACATACTGCGATTTCCAGAACCGCATTTCCACTGCGCGTATTTTTCTGCAATGTGTAGATTGGGATTAGCTACTCCACTTTGCAGGGACTGTAAAATGCCTCAAAGCCTTCCATGTTATAATTTATTGAACTCAGCTGAGACTTTAAGATCGAGGATCTCAGACACCTCTCTGGTCTGGAAAACCAGAATGTTCAGCCTTGGGAACCACAGCATTAAATTTTGGATGAAATGATTAATATGTCACATTCTAGATTGGTAAAAATATGCTTTGGAATTTGCTTATGGTATTACTACACTAGGAGATTACTGAGAGAGTAGTATATTTGTGCATGTGAATAGCTACCTCCTCTCACATGACCATGAGGAGGAGTGATGGGGGTCCAATCTGGACACTTTACAAATGGTAGATAGATAAACACAGCTGCTCAGACTCAAGAGATGCAATCCAGCTTGGCAGATCTTTCCCAATTATCCATCATTTCTCTCATCTGGATGTCTCTAGATTAGTAGATAGTCTGTGATTTTTTTATTATATCCCTTTTTATTTCTCTGTTTTGATAGGTTGTGTGTAATTTTCATTTTCTCATTTGTACAAAGCTTTTCAGCTCTGTATTTTCGTATATTAATTATCTAATAGATAAATAATTGTTTGTTCTTGTTACTCTATATATTAACCCCCAACCTTCAAGAGGCAAAACATTGCTAATCTTTTTAATGTTGTGTGCTAGAAGTTAACCTGTTAGCCTATGAGCAGTGTGTCTAGGTCTACTAGTGCATACAACACTAAGTTTTCATTTTAGGTTGAATTTGGTTCATTACAAACTAGTTCACTAATACAGTGGGGAAAAAAAGTATTTAGTCAGCCAATAATTGTGCAAGATCTCCCATTTAAAAAGATGAGGCCGGCCTGTAATTGTCATCATAGGTAGACCTCAACTGTGAGAGACAAAATGAGAAAACAAATCCAGAAAATCACGTCTGATTTTTTAAGAATGTATTTGCAAATTATGGTGGAAAATAAGTATTTTGTCAATAACAAAAGTTCATCTCAATACTTTGTTATATATCCTTTGTTGGCAATGACAGAGATCCAACGTTTTCTGTAAGTCTTCACAAGGTTGGCACACACTGTTGCTGGTATGTTGGCCCATTCCTCCATGCAGATCTCCTCTAGAGCAGTGATGTTTTGGGGCTGTCGCTGGGCAACACGGACTTTCAACTCCCTCCAAAGGTTTTCTATGGGGTTGAGATCTGGAGACTGGCTAGGCCACTCCAGGACCTTGAAATGCTTCTTACGAAGCCGCTCCTTCGTTGCCCTGGTGGTGTGCTTGGGATCATTGTCATGCTGAAAGACCCAGCCACGTTTCATCTTCAATGCCCTTGCTGATGGAAGGAGGTTTGCACTCAAAATCTCACGATACATGGCCCCATTCATTCTTTCATGTACACGGATCAGTCGTCCTGGTCCCTTTGCAGAGAAACAGCCCCAAAGCATGATGTTGCCAGCCCCATGCTTCACAGTAGGTATGGTGTTCTTTGGATGCAACTCAGCATTCACTCTCCTCCAAACACGACGAGTTGTGTTTCTACCAAACAGTTCTACTTTGGTTTCATCTGACCATATGACATTCTCCCAATACTCTTCTGGAACATCCACATGCTCTCTAGCAAACTTCAGACAGTCCCGGATATGTACTGGCTTAAGCAGGGGGACACGTCTGGCAGTGCAGGATCTGAGTCCCTGGCGGTGTAGTGTGTTACTGACGGTAGCCTTTGTTACTTTAGTCCCAGCTTTCTGCAGGTCATTCACTAGGTCCCCCAGTGTGGTTCTGGGATTTTTGCTCACCGTTCTTGTGATCATTTTGACCCCACGGGGTGAGATCTTGCGTGGAGCCCCTGATGGAGGGAGATTATCAGTGGTCTTGTATGTCTTCCATTTTCTAATTATTGCTCCCACAGTTGATTTTTTCACACCAAGCTGCTTGCCTATTGCAGATTCAGTCTTCCCAGCCTGGTGCAGGTCTACAATTTTGTTTCTGGTGTCTTTTCACAGCTCTTTGGTCTTCACCATAGTGGAGTTTGGAGTGTGACTGTTTGAGGTTGTGGACAGGTGTCTTTTATACTGATAACAATGTCAAACAGGAGCCATTACTACAGGTAATGAGTGGAGGACAGAGGAGCCTCTTAAAGAAGAAGTTACAGGTCTGTGAGAGCCAGAAATTTTGCTTGTTTGTAGGTGACCAAATACTTATTTTCCACCATAATTTGCAAATAAATTCTTAAAAAAATCAGACAATGTGATTTTCTGGATTTGTTTTCTCATTTTGTCTCTCATAGTTGAGGTCTACCTATGATGTCAATTACAGGCCGGCCTCATCTTTTTAAGTGGGAGAACTTGCACAATTGGTGGCTGACTAAATACTTTTTTCCCCCACTGTAACTTCACTACTTTGGTCCATGCATCTGCATCCATCAGCGCCAGAGGCAACCTATAAGTTTTTTGTTTTCTGATTTCTTGGTACATGGATGTATTCTGTTACTGATCTAGACAGTAGGCTTCATGACTGAGGATTTATATGAAACCTACAGCGATATTGTGCTGGTACTGCATAATTGAACCAGCTGTTTGTCTGTGTTTTTACATGATCTACACAGTGTATACTTTGGAGCAAAAAGTTTTTCAGTTTTCCCTCCAGTGATTCACTTGTGCTCCCCCTCATACTGTTGTTGAGCATATTTTATGATAATGCGCATCTGGAATTTAGGGTCTATAGTCACAAAAAATCTAGCTTGAATGAAATAAATATTAAAAATGTTGCCCAACAAGACCGCAGGAATTTATTAATTTTTACATTACTGCATTCTGTTGGCCTTAACTTTTTTCTCCATCAATATAGCTGTATGCGTCAGTGAAATTTTTTTGTGAGATGATTGTATTTTTCAATATTGCCATTTTTGAGTATGTGTAACTACTACTAATCAACTTTTATTAACTTTGAGAGAGCATGAAAAAAATGCAACTTTAAATTTTGCACCTTTCACAAGTAACGTGCTATCCTTCTTATGTATGTCGGTGCGATTAAAGCAACACCAAACTTTTTATGTTTTACTACTTTTGCACAAAAAACTGTTTTTAAAAATTATCTTTAAAATTATTACTTTTTTTTTTTTTTAAATATATTTTTCCATAAACATAGCTTTCTGAAGGCTTGTTTTTTGCAGAATGAGTTGTATTTTTTATTGGTTCCATTTTTGGGTAGATATAACTTATGAAATAACTTTTATGAACTCTTTCTGGTTGAGAATAGAAAAAAATGTAATTCTGCCTTTTTTTTTGTCTTAAATTCAAGATGTTCATAAGGCAAAAAAAGGGTGTGTCCTTTATTCTTTGGGTTGGTGCATAGTGTTGCAGGAGCCCAGTGATCATGGTATTCTTGCAGCACAGGAGAATCTGACAATCTAACTGAAATTAAAGGGATTGTCCAGGCTAAATTTCTAAGGTTTAAATACGTTGGGGGCATTGAAAAAAAAAAAAAGTATACTCACCTGTCCCAGTTGCTCCATTGTCGACCCATACCTCCAGTCTCATTTGCTTTCCAGCGTCTCTTACAGCGTTGTGCTGAAGCTGCTGATTGGCCATAGGTAGTGACATTCAGGCCCTTCTCTGGCCTCAGCAGTCACGTGGCCACTGAGGCCAATCAGCGGCTTCAGCACAACGCCGGAAGCAGATGACACGGGAGGACACCGGAGCAACGGGGACAGGTGAGTATGCATTTTTTTTTTTTTTCACTGCCCCCAGCAGATTTAAACTTTAAAAGGATTGTTCATTTTTGCCTGTACAACCCCTTTAACTACTTTGGTCTGTATGCTATCACAAGGACCTGAACCAATCACGACATACAGACCAGAGGCTGTTGGTCACAGCCCCACCTGCACTCCCACTAAAGTAGAACCCTGTGATTACCGGGGGAAAAGGGGGCCATAAATAAATAGTGACTTTGCAAATTGTCACACTTCAAGCTGTCATATATTTATCTCATGTAGCAGGGAAGGAGTTTTTTTCCAAAATGGCTATGTTAGTAGGTGAAGTTGTGGTCTGCAGCACTCTAGCTGGCAAGTGGTCTAATCAGCAATGGGGGATGTGTGAAGGGAACAATAAATAATTTGGTAGAGAGGAAGTTTGAGGGAGCTAATGAATGAGTGGAATAGGTGGGGCTTAGAGGATATGAAAATGAAAGAAAAGAGGAGATATCAGTTAGTAAAATTTTGTTACCCACCCTCCCGACCTAAGATATTTTTTTCAATGTGAGTGTTTCCAATCTTATAATAGTTTTCTTGCAAATTTTTTTAATGTTAGCTGGAATTGTAAAGCTCACGTAATCAGGAGGGTCTCGGAGATGATCTGGTAGACTCACAGTGAGGTCAGCAATGATTGGGCACTAACCCTGTGGGTTAACTCAAGGGAAACACTTGTTGTACTCTTCTGGGTTTTGGAAGATGAGATTTTTTTTTCTTTAGCAGGTTCTACCTCTTATTACTTTATTTCTCTTACTTGTATAGCACCATCATATATCACGGATATTGTAGAACATATAAACTCCTTGAAGATGTTGTCCTTGGCAGGATTTCAACCCAGGACTCCAGTAGTGTTAACCACTGAGCCAATGAAGAACTTTTGTTAACTTGAATAAGAAAGGAGATATGCGTTCAGTTGGATGCACAAAACACCCACAAATAAGCCAGTAAATATTTATATAGTTTTCCTATTTTTTTAACCACTTCCTGCCATTACAATTTTTTTTTATTTTTCATTTTCATTTGTTCCTCCAGACTAACTATTTTTTATTTTTCAGTTCATTCCATAGCGGTGTAAGGAATTGTTTTCTGATCACACCATTTAATAATGCATATAGCAGAGTCATGGAAAAAATTCTGAATGGGAAGGAATTGATGAAAAAGCAGTTGTGCCATTTTCATATGGGTTTTGTTTTTCCAGTGTTTGCTATGTGGTAAAAGTGACATATTACCTCTCTTCTACATGACAGTGCTATTATAATGGTCCAACATTTACAGTGGGGAAAAAAGTATTTAGTCAGCCACCAATTGTGCAAGTTCTCCCACTTAAAAAGATGAGGCCGGCCTGTAATTGACATCATAGGTAGACCTCAACTATGAGAGACAAAATGAGAAAACATATCTAGAAAATCATTGTCTGATTTTTAAAGAATTTATTTGCTAATTATGGTGGAAAATAAGTATTTGGTCAATAACAAAAGTTCATCTCAATACTTTGTTATATATCCTTTGTTGGCAATGACAGAGGTCAAACGTTTTCTGTAAGTCTTCACAAAGTTGGCACACACTGTTGCTGGTATGTTGGCTCATTCCTCCATGCAGATCTCCTCTACAGCAGTGATGTTTTTAAGAATTTATTTGCAAATTATGGTGGAAAATAAGTATTTGGTCACCTACAAACAAGCAAAATTTCTGGCTCTCACAGACCTGTAACTTCTTCTTTAAGAGGCTCCTCTGTCCTCCTCTCATTACCTGTAGTAATGGCTCCTGTTTGACATTGTTATCAGTATAAAAGACACCTGTCCACAACCTCAAACAGTCACACTCCAAACTCCACTATGGTGAAGACCAAAGAGCTGTGGAAGGACACCAGAAACAAAATGGTAGCCCTGCACCAGGCTGGGAAGACTGAATCTGCAATAGGCAAGCAGCTTGGTGTGAAGAATTCAACTGTGGGAGCAATAATTAGAAAATGGAAGACATACAAGACCACTGATAATCTCCCTCCATCAGGGGCTCCATGCAAGATCTCACCCCGTGGGGTCAAAATGATCACAAGAACGGTGAGCAAAAATCCCAGAACCACATGGGGGGGACCTAGTGAATGACCTGCAGAAAGCTGGGACTAACGTAACAAAGGCTACCGTCAGTAACACACTACGCCGCCAGGGACTCAGATCCTGCAGTGCCAGACGTGTCCCCCTGCTTAAGCCAGTACATTTCCGAGGGGAGAAATGATCTAAAACAGGTGATGTGTGAATTTTGATTTTTTTTTCCTTTACAGCATTCACTGTATGGGGTGCATATCTTTATATTTTATTAGTTTAGGCATTCTGAGATGCGGTAAAAACACATTTTTGTTGTTGTTTACTTTTATTTGTAAAATGGGGAAAGGGTGGCAAATTCTATAAGAATATCCATGATGACAGATTTGGGAGGAGACTCCAGGTGTCATGACATGTAATCAGTGTCCCCTTTGATGTTGTGGGAGGGTTGGCGATCCAAGCTGGTGGTGCCCAAGCACCACAGCAGCTTAGACTCTACGGTCACAATTAACAACAGCATTTAAGTAGTTAACAGCCATGATTGGTGCTAATATCGTTCACAGTTTTTACCCGTTGTTTGTGCTGTATAATACAGCCAGTACCCACCGAATATAAAAAGTAGACTGAGCACCTGAGCCCTCTCTATATTCCCTGTGCTACAGTATGACATGCATGTATGGCAACTGTCATGATTGTCACAAAATGCAAGTGTAGTCAGAAGGAGAAATAGGTTTAAATAGGAAAATGTGTACAATGTCCTAACTGTTGCTATTAACACTTCTATTTTTAAAGCATTCTTACTTTGCATAATTGTTTGTACACCTGTCAAACTTTTGGACAATACTGTATATTACCCTGTATGATATTTATCCTGTCTGCATGAGGATGCTCTTGCTTACTACTGTACATTGTTTTGCTAGAATAATGTTACAGCAAGAAACTTGCCACAGTTTGTGATGGGCAAAACAAATAACACTAACAATAATTGTTATAATCTATGGAAAGTTGTCCAGAACTTATCTATACTTAAAAGTCATTCCATGGCTGTGCAGTAAGGCCTTCTGGATCAGCCCTAAACTTGGTTGTATTACTGTATCTATGCAGTAAGCTTGGTTCTTGTACTATATTTATGTAACAAGATAGTTTCTGTTACCAGATGTATGTAGCAAGCTTGTTTCTGTTACTGTATCAATGTAGCAAGCTTATTTCTGTTACCGTATCTATGTAGTAAGCTTGGTTCTTGTACTGTATTTATGTAATAAGCTTGTTTCTGTTACAGTATCTATGTAGAAAACTTGGTTCTCGTACAGTATTTATGTAACAAGCTTGTTTTTGTTACCAGATCTATGTAGTAAATTTGGTTCTGTTACTGTATCTACAGGTGAATCTCAATAAATTAGAATATCTTTGAAACATTTATTTATTTATTTCAGTAATTTAATTAAAAAGTGACCTCCTATATTTTCTAGATTCTTTACACACAGAGTGTTCTATTTCAAGTGTTTTATTTCTGTAAATGTTGATTATGGATTACAGGTAATGAAAACCCAAATCTAAGAAAATTAGAATATTGTAAAAAAGTTCAGTATTGTAAATTCAGTGTGTCACCTGCCAAGGTTTCCTTAGCCTTTAAATGGTCCCTCAGTCTGGTTCAGTAGGACACACAATCATGGAAGACGCTGATTATGAATTGTATTACTGAATTACTGAAATGAATGAATGTTTCAAAAATATTCTAATTTATTGAGATACACCTGTATGTAGTAAACTTGGTTCTTATACTGTATGTAGGTAATAAGCTTGTTTCTGTTACTGTATCTATGTAGTAAGTTTGGTTCTCTTACAGTATATACTGTATGTAGTAAAGCTTGGGAAAGGGAAGGCAGAGATAGTGAGCCCTAAAACTAGGCCCACCCCGTGTCCCTACCTATTTGCCGCAACTGTCCTAATGACAGGGACAACTGGACAACAAACCCTACTCTAGTTAAGTGATACACAGAACAGGACAAGACAACACAACAAAGAAGAGGAGTCAGCATCAAAGGGTCAAACCAAAGAGACAAACAGTACCAAATCGCAATCCAAAAAAGTAGTCAAAAAGTCAAAAAGCAGAGGTCAGTAAATACAACATAAGAACAAGGAAAAATACTTAGCAAGGTCAGAGACACAATAGCCAGCAACCATGTGTGGGCTGATGACCAGTCTAAGGGAGCCCAGAACCTGCCCCATGCTTGATTGGCAGATAAGCTGTCAATCACAAGCACACAAAAGTTAACCCTAACAGTGCCAACACAGAATGACAAGAATCCGGGCGCAGGTAATCATGAGCGGACACACCTCCTGCGCAGTACAATATGGCCAGAGGATGGCGCAGGAGTTCGAACGGGTGAGGACAGAACAACTTGGTTCTGATACTGCATATTCGGAAAAAAATGTGCCTTGTCAATCCTCATGACAAACCACATCTGGTAAAGGCCCACCCAATAACCAACCGCCCTACAAATTTTCCTAGAAAAAGTTACAAATGTTGGTAACTGTCTTCAAGTATTATTCTAACACTTCCCCTGCTCTGCAAACTTACTCAGCCAGGACTGCAGCAGGACCTCTTAAAGGTCAATAGTCTCAGGACTTGCCTGACTACATGGTAGTCTGGTGACAGGCCTGCTTTAAGTGCTCTGTGTGCACTAGTAACGGTCAAGTTAGTTGCTGCATTACCTAATGTGTGAAACTTTACAGGCCTCATAGCTTATTAGCATTCATTGGATCTCATGGTGTAGTAATGCTTGTACTGCCCTGATGCCGACACTCTCTATTGGCAAGCCCAGACTTACAAGCCCCAGAAATATAATTTATCAGTTAGTATAAATTAACTAATGTCTAGAACTATTACTTTTGCTTAAGCTGCGGGGAGCAAAACACATCAGGTTCCTCTACTCTGCACTTTTGGGTCGGTAATTATTTTTATTGTGTCTGCAGACTTTCTATCTGTTGCAGTTGCTGCATGTGTTTTATCGTTATCAGAGAATTGTATACATACACATATGGACAAAATTGTTGGTACCCCTCATTTATTGAAAGAAAAACCCACAATGGTCACAGAGATAACTTGAATCTGACAATCTGGAATTTGCCAAACTACATGTTGACAAGCCACAAAGCTTCTGGGAGAATGTCCTATGGCCAGATGAGACAAAAATCAAAATTTTTGGCAAGGCACATCAGCTCTATGTTCACAGACAGAAAAATTAAGCATATCTTGAAAAGAACACTGTCCCTACTGTGAAACATGGAGGAGTCTCTGTTATGTTGTGGGGCTGCTTTGCTGCATCTGGCACAGGGTGTCTTGAATCTGTGCAGGGTACAATGAAATCTCAAGACTATCAAGGGATTCTAGAGAGAAATGTGCTGCCCAGTGTCAGAAAGCTTGGTCTCAGTCGCAGGTCATGGGTCTTGCAACAGGATAATGACCCAAAACACACAGCTAAAAACACCCAAGAATGGCTAAGAGGAAAACACTGGACTATTCTGAAGTGGCTTTCTATGAGCCCTGACCTAAATCCTATTGAGCATCTTTGGAAGGAGCTGAAACATGCCGTCTGGAAAAGGCACTCTTCAAACCCGAGACAACTGGAGCAGTTTGCTCATGAGGAGTGGGGCAAAATACCTGTTGAGAGGTGCAGAAGTCTCATTGATAGTTACAGGAATCGTTTGATTGCAGTGATTACCTCAAAAGGTTGTGCAACAAAATATTAAGTTAAGGGAACCATCATTTCTGTCCAGGCCTGTTTCATGAGTTTTCTTTTTTTTTAAAAATTCTGTTGAAGCATGGTTGAAAAGCAATGTCTGACTTTCATTTGTTCATTTTCATAGAATTTTTATATATTATTACTTTTGTCAGATTCAAGTTATTTCTGTGACCATTGTGGGTTTTTCTTTCATTAAACGAGGGGTACCAACAATTTTGTCCAAGTGTGTATATCTCTAGATATGTCTATATCTATATTATTATTATTATTATTGTTTTTAATAACTACATTGATTTATTTATTTTTTTTAAACAAAAGCTATAACACATACCTGTGTGAGTTACAGTATATGCCCAGGCAATAATGTATTCTCATACTGCAATGTCATACAGAATTACAGCACTTGCTCACTGTTGTTCTCTATCACTGTTGATCTCTCACTGTATTTTATTTCACAATCCATGTGTGACATGGGATTAATATGTATATTACGCCATATAATTTTGGAGTGGAGGCCAGCTGTGCCCTCTTCCTTTCTTTAATGTTAAATTTTTGTTAACTGTGTGATCCATTTCATGTACTAAGAAAGTTTTATTATTATTTATTAATTTTTGAGACTTTTGTGAATTTTATTGGGTGAAATTGGTAGGACTGATATATCAAATAATGTCTACAATAATTACTTTAGTTGAAATCTGCCTTTTATTTGCCATATATGTAATGCATTTGCGTAACATAGATAAAGATTTCTGTAACAAAGACCAAGAGTTGTGTAACAGACTAAGACTTGTGTAACACAGATAAAGATTTGTATAACGTTGATCAAGTCTTTCAATTTTTGAAGATTTGGCAGTGTTTTTGTAGATGGCTTAGTTGCGGTTGCATCCTTTTATGTAACTAGTCACATCGCCATTCTTACATTCCTTCTTCCACATATCCCTAATAATACAGAAACAGTATAGATTAAGCTACAGAAAGTGGTAATACAAGCCCCAATGCCTGACCCCTACACACATAAAAATAGAAAAACAAAATTGCTTATGATATATATCAACAATCAAATAAAGACAATTATAAAATAATTACCAGGCCTCAATTCCTCTGTTTTTGATAATATACTTGAGGCAAGTGATATCATCATCGATGTCATCATTTAATAAATCTGTATGGAGTAAAGACACAATTGTTTAACACACAGTAAAATATCCAAATTTTCCAAAAAGATCAAATTTGTTTTCCTATGTCTCATGTGTAGAAGAGAATGTTGTGGGCATGCTCTATGACAAGTGCAGGTGATACAGTACAAAAAATGGTTGAGGGAATAGGAGTGGAGCTGTCCATGGTTACCTCCTTCAGTACCATAGACTTTGAATGGTGCAGCATTGCATGTGGTCAGCTCAATGTCCTCCTCACTGCATGTGAACAATGGGGTTCCTTGCAGTGGAGTTCCCAGCAATTAGCCATTCCTTACCTATCATGTGGATACTGTAAGTGATAACTGTGATTCTAGCAAAGCCTCCTTTAGTGCCATAAGAATACAGCTAGTTTTGGCCTTTCAAACAAGGAGATTTTTGGTTAGCACTGTTCCCTTGCAGCAAGACTGAGGTTCAAAATCAGCCACAGACAACATCTGTAAGGAGTTTGTATGTTCTTCCTGTGCTTGCGTGGGTTTCCTCCGAGTACTCCGGTTTCTTCCCACACTCCAAAGGCATACGGATAGGGAATTTAGCTCTATATGGGATAGTGTTGACAAAATCTGTAAAGCGCTGTGGAATATGATGTCACTATATAAGTAAGCTGAATAAATATATGCATTTTTTCATGGTCACATTTTGAAAGTCTGAATTTTTTTTATTGTTCCATCTATTTAGCGCTTTGTGAGAGAAGTGTATTTCACTGACATCATTTTGGGGTTCCTATAACTTATTGACTGAATTTTATTTACTATTTCTCAAAGGAGATAACCCCCCCCCCCACAAATTCTCGCATTTTATTAAAATTTTGCATTGTTCACTGTACAGAATAAGTATCATGTAACCTTTATTTTGCAGGTTATTATGAATATGGTGATACCTAATTTATATAGTTTTTTATGTTTTGCTACTGTTATACAATAAAAACACTAGCTGAGGGTTTCTTTTTTGCAGAATGAGCAGTACTTTTTATTGATACATTCTTGAGATACATATGGGTCATTACAGATATGGTGTATTGTTTTCTTTAATAGTTTTTTTTTTCATTTGTTTAAATATTGTTTGCCCCAGCCAGCTTAAAGATGGCAGTGCTGGGGCCTTAATCAGACTGCTATGACATCGCATTAGTGCTCTTGATCACTGTGAAGCGGGGCAGACACAGAAAAAGTAAATGGGTTTCCAGGGTTCAATATCAGAGTTATCTCCAATTGGGGAGGCAGTCATGTTCATAGCTGTCTACATTCAGTTAGCAAATTTGGGTCATTTAAAGGAGGCTTATGGGCTAAACATATTGATGACCTTTCCTAAAGATGGGTCACAAATGTAAGATTGATCAGGTCTGACACCCGGGAACCCCTTCAATCGGTTTTTTCAGCAGCTAATACACAGAGAATGGAACAGGAAGCAGACAGGTCTGTTCTCTTTGTACTGGTGTACTGTACTGAGTCATTGCAGCTTAGGTATCATTTAAATGAATGGGAGCTAACCTGTAGTACCTGGTCTGGCCACTACACAGAGAACAGAGCTATCTCTTCATGCTCTACTCCGTTTATTATCTGCTGAAAACAGCTGATTGATTCGGATGACAGGTGTTAAACCCCCAATAATCTGATATTGATGACCTATTCTTAGAAATGAGACTGTCTCCAAACTGAGAGAATACGCACCTTCCAAAAATGGGTATAAAACCCTGTGCCTTCTTGGGTGGTGTTTTCACAAGACAAGTAGACAGTGTTAACTCAATGTCGGGGGTTGCATAATGTGTGTGGGTCACATGACAGACACCATAAGTAAGTTTAATCATAAAAAGTGGGGAATCCTTTTAACCACGGCCTCCACAATCACGTCTCAGGAGTCACTGATGGGAGAACAAAGGGAACCCCACTTTATTGTTTAGATCACTTAGATATAATGGCTGACTGTGGCACCTAAGATTTTTAAAGGTTGTCTACCACCTCCTCCAAATGGAATAACACCGGGGACAATAGAACAAGGGACAATTTGGGGTATTCTGATTATAAGTAAGTGTAGGGAACTGCCATTTCTACTAGTATATAATGTATCTGGCTTCTTTGCCCCTGCAGTTTGGCTTCAGAGACCCCAGGCATTCAGTGCAAGTTTTGTTTTGTAAATACAGTGAGTCAGACACATGTGAGGCAGAGCTGCTGGGGGGAGAGATGTGAGCAGAGCTGCCGAGACAGACATGTTATGTCTGGGGGAGTCTAAGAGCCACTTGTTCCTCTTTACTTCACAGTATATAGTTAGGTATGTGTTACCCCCTATATACTCACAGGACCTAGCTAGTAACCGTAGTTAGGGATCCATATATATATATAGTTCAGGGCAGTGATAGGTTAGGCTTCCGAAGGCCAACTAGCTAGTTAGAGGCCCGGTGGCACTAGTAGTTTAGCTGGCAGGTTAAGGACTCAGTGTTAGGGTAGTCAGGCCTGCATCTACTGCCGTCACCGTCGCCCTGTTTGCTGCCTGTGAAGAATCTCACCATCATCATCATCTCCTGATCGGCTGTCTGTCATCTCCTGGAAGAATCCGAGGATCCACAGTCATCCACAGGGGCCCCTGCATCTCTTCTGTTGCCTGGAGGTATTGTGCACTGGACTCTTGCTATATATATATATATATATATATATATACCCGGTATATAACCTAAGACGGTTGAGGACTTGCTGGTTGTTGTAGTATTGCTGCGTTCTGAGTATATTTTATGTATGTATTATTACCCTGTTGATTCTTATAAAGCTACTGTTATAACCTTATGTGGTATCTGTATGTATTCTTCAGACTGTGAGATTAGTACAGTGATCCTTGTTAAGGCTACTAACTGTATTTCATGGGTAAGTCCCAGGAAGAGATCCTCCCTGTAATACAGAGGCTCTATCCTGGGTGGAGGCACTGATATATTTCATATATGTTCCCACTCTTCCCATCAGCGAAGGCTTCAGGTCCCATTATACACACAGGTCAGCGCCAGAGTCTGTTGCGGGAGGGATAATACTCATACCCCCCCCCCCCAAATAGGGCTACATTTGGAGGCACTGCTGAGATTTAGAAGTGGGAATAGTCATTGATATGGAGAAGCGATATAGCTCAGAGGGGAACCTCCCACTAGCTACTACATGGGATTACCGACCTCCTGTTCCTCCCCTGGTTCAGGTAAAGGAAGAACCCCGCTCAGCCAGTTACCCCCCCAGTATGGCCGTCGCTAGCAGTTCCTCTAGTGACAGTGCTATTAGCACTTTAGCCAGACTGACTGAAATGTTAGCTCAGGGCCTGCAGGCCACTCACTACAAGAAACTAAAAGTATTCTCTGGTAATGTCCCAGTACCACAAGGGGAGGAAAACTTTGAGATATGGAAAGAACATACTCTCCAATGCCTGAAGGAATGGTCTTGCTCTGAAGAAGGCAAGCGGCAGCGTATCAGTGAAAGTTTACGGTCTCCTGCTGCAGAATTGATCCGCTTGTACAGAGACTCTCATGAAGGAGTGAGTGCATTGGACTATATACAAGTACTGTCTGATCACTTTGAGCCATACTATGACCTTGCCCAGATGGTTGCTGATTACCGAATGGTTCGTCAAAAAGAAGGGGAAAATGTCTCTACTTTTATTAACCGTTTACAGCTACTTCTTTCACGTCTGGTGTACCACGCAGCTATATCTACTTCAGAGGTAGACGCTATGAGAACCAGTCAGTTGGTGAGAGGGTTACAACCTCATCATCCTCTTGCTCAAGTACTCAAGGTCTTACTATCTGATAGAGTCCTTCCATTTCCTGACTTAATGAAGTTAGTGAAGAAACAAGAAGCTGACATTAGTTTTAGTACCCCTAAGAAAGCGAAAAGCATCTCTAAAGAAGATGTTGTTCCTAATGCAAACAAGGACAAACCAGCGGAGCGGTCAGAACTTAGACAGTCCGCCACCCCACCCACTGCCACTCAATGGAGGAAGGATGCTAGAACCTGTTATAAATGTGGTCAGACGGGCCATACTGCCAGACAGTGTACGGAGGACAGTGAGGGATTGGGACACAGTGCTGTCTTCTCTATTCAGAATCAAAGACACCGAAGGAAGGCGGGCCGAGTAAAGACCAGAGGCGCTATCGCGGGCTCCAGGTCCGTTGTCAAAGTCACTGTCAATGGTCATGCCACTCCTGCCCTGTTTGATACAGGATCTCAAGTGACCCTGATTTATCGCTCGTTCTACCAAAAGTATCTGAGGGATATACCTCTTCAGTCTACGGGACAAATGAAATTGTGGGGGCTTAATTCAGGATCATATCCTGTAGATGGCAGCCTGCAAGTAGTTATAGCTGTCCCTGAATTAGAAGATCAGAGTGTCGCTCCCATGAAGATTACGGCTCTTGTCTGTCCTGATACAGGGGATTCTTGTGCAGCTCCTGTGATACTTGGCACTAATTGTCCCGCAGTGCATTATGCTTTTCAGAAGTTTCTTGGAAGAGATTGGAACCCTGCAGCTCAGCCGGTGAATATATCTTCTGATCTTAGAGAACTCTGTGATGCCCTGTCTACTGGCTATCGACATGGAATGGTATATCATATCGGTGAGAGAACCGTGGAAGTTCCTGCCGGCGGGGAGAGAGTTCTGAGAGTAGCCTCCAGCATTGCTCCCGATTTGCTTGAAGGGGGGAGTTATGTCCTTATGGAAACCCCTGAAGAAATGATTAACCAGAATGGCTGGATGGTGATCCCAGAGAGAAAGGACTGGAGAAATAAAGTGGAGTTATCTACCTGTGTGACAGTGAGGAACTGTTCACCGCATCCGATCGTAATTGGACCATACCAGAATGTGGCCCACTGCTACCCTGTGCTTGGAGTAAATCCATACGCTGAAGTGTGCAGGATTCAAATCCGAGATGCAATCCCTAATCTCAAGCTTGACTTGAGTGATCCACATTTACCAGAGGCCTGGAATCAGCAACTGACACAGAAGTTGTCTGAATTATCGGAAGTTTTCTCCATGGATGATATGGATGTAGGTTGTGCTAAAAGTGCTCAACACACTTTCCGATTGACTGATTCTACTCCCTTCCGGGAGCGACCACGGAGAGTTGCTCCAAAGGATGTTGATGAGTTAAGACAGACTCTACAGCAAATGAAAGGTCAGGGGATCATTGTGGACAGTAAGAGCCCCTATGCCTCACCTATTGTGGTGGTAAGAAAAAAATCTGGAGCAATTCGCCTATGTGTGGATTACAGAACTCTGAACCGGAGAACCTTACCTGATCAGTATACACTGCCGAGAATTGAAGAAGCTCTGGAAGCTCTGAATGGAAACTGTTGGTTCACAGTGCTGGACCTAAGATCGGGATACTATCAAGTCCCAATGGCACCTGAGGATCAGGAAAAGACAGCCTTCATATGCCCCTTGGGTTTCTTTCAGTTCACTCGTATGCCGCAAGGTACAAAAGGTGCGCCAGCAACGTTCCAAAGGTTGATGGAAAGAGTGTTAGGTGATTTAGTGCCCCGGGAATGCCTTGTATATCTTGACGACATTATTGTGTTTGGAAAGACGCTGGAAGAACATGAAGAACGACTCATGAGAGTACTCCAACGCTTAAAAGAAGAGGGGCTGAAGTTGTCGGCTGACAAATGCAAATTTTGTAGATCTTCGGTCACTTATGTAGGTCATATTGTTTCTGCTGAAGGAGTTGCTACCGATCCTGGTAAGATTGAAGCTGTGGTGAATTGGCCCCGACCGCAAAATATTACGGAGTTGCAATCTTTCTTGGGGTTTTGTGGATTCTATCGACGATTTGTGGAAGGATATTCAAAAATTGCTCGAGCCCTCCTCGACCTGTTGAAGAGTGATGCAGGAGATCCGGGAAAGAAGAAAGGGTCTTCCAAAAGCCTTTTTGGCGATAGGTGGACTGCGGATTGTGAAGAAGCATTTAAGTTGTTGAAGAAGAAATTGACAGAAGCTCCCGTTCTGGCTTATGCTGATGCACAGAAGCCATATGTGCTACATGTAGATGCCAGCTTTGAAGGATTAGGTGGCGTTCTGCAACAAGAATACCCGGCCGGGTTACGGCCCATAGCTTTCATAAGTCGAAGTCTTTCTCCCAGCGAGAAAAATTATCCAGTACATAAATTGGAGTTTTTGGCGCTCAAGTGGGCCATTGTTGATAAATTACATGACTATTTATACGGAGTCACGTTTGAAGTAAGAACAGACAACAATCCACTGACATACGTTTTGTCAACCGCTAAACTCGATGCTACAGGACATCGCTGGTTGGCAGCTTTATCCAACTACCAATTCACACTCAAGTATAAATCGGGGCCTAAGAACATTGGGGCAGATGCTCTATCAAGACGGCCTGGATTACCTAGTCCGGAAGTAGTGGATGAATGGGAAGAAGTGCCAAGTCCTGGAGTAGGAGCTTTGTGTGCCATGGCTGCTGTAGTTGAAGACCGAGTAGCCTTTTCTGAAACTCGGCTTATTGACTCTATTGGGGGAGGTCCCGAAGCTGTACCAGACATGTTTGCCTACCCTGCCGCTTTAGGATCCTTTGAGAGTTGTTCTATATCTTCAAAGCGAATGATCTGGAGTCAAAAGACTGATCCTTTAATTGGACCTCTTTATCAAGCAGTGAGTTCTCAAGACAGAGAAATGTTAAAGACATCCCTACCCTCTGAATGCAGTCAACTTCTACGAGATTGGGAGAAGTTTGAAATAGACAATGGCCTACTTTATCATGTGGTGCTGTATCATGATCACCCTGGAAGGCGCCAACTAGTTATTCCAAGCTGCTTTCAGAAGATGATTTTCCGAAGTCTGCATGATTATCATGGTCATTTGGGACCTGAGAAGACTTATGGCCTAATACAAGACCGATTCTACTGGCCCAAAATGAGAGATACCGTGACTCGTCTGTGTAGGTGCTGTCGCAGATGTTTGCAGAGGAAGACTGTCCCGGTTCGAGCGGCCTTCATGGGACACTTGAAGAGTTCGGGCCCCATGGATCTTGTCTGCATAGACTTCCTTTGTATTGACAACGACTCCAGAGGATTTGGAAATGTATTGGTGGTGACTGATCACTTCACACGATATGCTCAAGCCTTTCCGACTAAGGATCAAAAAGCAGTCACTGTTGCAAGAGTGCTTTGGGAAAAGTATTTTATCCATTATGGCTTACCACACCGGTTGCATTCTGATCAAGGCCGTGATTTTGAGAGTAACCTGATCAAAGAGTTACTTCAGTTGTTGAACATCCGCAAAAGTCGGACGACGCCTTACCATCCAGAGGGAGATGCCCTTCCTGAAAGATTTAACAGGACTTTACTTGATATGCTTGGTACCTTACGAATTGAGGATAAGCGATCCTGCAGTCGAAAAGTGGAGGCTATGGTGCATGCCTATAATAGTACAAAGCACGAGAGCACAGGATATTCACCATACTTTCTGATGTTTGGAAGAGAGCCTAGGCTACCTATTGACATCTTGTTGGGAGTCTCTACCGATGGTATCAGTCATCGAGATCATTACCGATACGTGGCACGTTTGAAAGAAACGCTTAAGAGTGCTTATCAGCTGGCTGAGGAAAATGCGGCCAAAGTGAATGAAGGAAATAAAAGGAGATTTGATCTTCGAGTAAGATACCGAGAATTGAACCCTGGGGACCATGTTCTGCTACGGAATTTGGGAGCATCTGCAAAACATAAGCTGGCTGATCGATGGCGGAGTGAACTCTTTACAGTGGTAGATCGGTTGCCTGGAATACCAGTCTACAAGATAAAAGGACGGGACGGGAGGATCAGGACTTGGCATAGAAATCATTTGTTGCCTGTACCTCAGATTGATGGTATGGATATCTCCAATGATGGCTCGGCCTGCGATTCTCCACAGCCCTTAGCCGATATTCCACCTGACCTTCCTGAAACTCCTGAGAGTGATTGGACTGTGGCTCCTGAAGTTCCTAGATCACCAGTATCTTCTCCTTCAGGGAGACCTATGAACCCTCAAACTCCAGAATTCGTACCTAGATCTGTGTCTACAGATGAGCAGGGATCTAGCTCTCCTACGCCACCAGCACCATCCCCTCCCATGGCAGACAACCCTAGTTTAGGGCCTGGACATGCTAGTTTACCTCAGAGAGAGGTACGGAGAGGAGAGAGAATTAGACACCCTCCACCTATGCTGACATATGATAGTTTGGGGGACCCCAGATTTACTACTCAGCCTCATTTATACCATGCTTGGGTGGGTGCAGTGTCCACTTTGGTCAATATGTTACCAATTTTCGCTCCTGCTGGCATGTATACCTATTAACCTGTTGTGACTCTGTAAATGCAAAAGCAACCATATTGATATTGTCATTGGTAATGTTGACTGTATACTATGACTTTGTATGTCTTTGACGTGACGTAAAGATTTCACCAGAGGGAGAGTGTAGGGAACTGCCATTTCTACTAGTATATAATGTATCTGGCTTCTTTGCCCCTGCAGTTTGGCTTCAGAGACCCCAGGCATTCAGTGCAAGTTTTGTTTTGTAAATACAGTGAGTCAGACACATGTGAGGCAGAGCTGCTGGGGGGAGAGATGTGAGCAGAGCTGCTGAGACAGACATGTTATGTCTGGGGGAGTCTAAGAGCCACTTGTTCCTCTTTACTTCACAGTATATAGTTAGGTATGTGTTACCCCCCATATACTCACAGGACCTAGCTAGTAACCGTAGTTAGGGATCAATATATATATAGTTCAGGGCAGTGATAGGTTAGGCTTCCGAAGGCCAACTAGCTAGTTAGAGGCCCGGTGGCACTAGTAGTTTAGCTGGCAGGTTAAGGACTCAGTGTTAGGGTAGTCAGGCCTGCATCTACTGCCGTCACCGTCGCCCTGTTTGCTGCCTGTGAAGAATCTCACCATCATCATCATCATCTCCTGATCGGCTGTCTGTCATCTCCTGGAAGAATCCGAGGATCCACAGTCATCCACAGGGGCCCCTGCATCTCTTCTGTTGCCTGGAGGTATTGTGCACTGGACTCTTGCTATATATATATATATATACCCGGTATATAACCTAAGACGGTTGTGGACTTGCTGGCTGTTGTAGTACTGCTGTGTTCTGAGTATATTGTATGTATGTACTATTACCCTGTTGATTCTTATAAAGCTACTGTTATAACCTTATGTGGTATCTGTATGTATTCTTCAGACTGTGAGATTAGTACAGTGATCCTTGTTAAGGCTACTAACTGTACTTCATGGGTAAGTCCCAGGAAGAGACCCCCCCCTGTAATACAGAGGCTCTATCCTGGGTGGAGGCACTGATATATTTCATATATGTTCCCACTCTTCCCTTCAGCGAAGGCTTCAGGTCCCATTATACACACAGGTCAGCGCCAGAGTCTGTTGCGGGAGGGATAATACTCATACCCCCCCCAAATAGGGCTACATAAGCTAGTAGTATAATGTTGTACCGTGTTAGCCATTGAAAGTAGTGGAAGAGTGAAGAAATCAGGCGATACCTTTTAGAGGCTAACTGAGTATATTTATAAGTAAGCTTTCAGAAGCACAAGCTTCCTTCATCAGACATGGTGTTATACAAGAACTGAAAATTCACAGATTTTTAGACACATGGTCTTCAAAGGATTTTAGAGTCCTTAAAAAAAAACAAAACAAAATGCAAGTACATCCACACCGCTGACAGTGTACCTATCCCACAGTCACAGCAGGTGCACAGAATTAGGGGGACATTCTCCTGCAGGTCTTCCAAAGTGGTGTACCTCATAATGTGTGTGCAATGTCCCACCACAGGCCTCTATGTGGGAGAAACAGGGCAGAGACTTAGCGAATGAACTCACACAGGTCCAATATTAATAACAGCAGAACAGATCTCCCAGTGGCCGCACATTTCTCCGGAGAAAACCACTCTATTGAAGATTTGCGGGTTGTGGTTTTAATGGGACAGTTTAAGACGCAGGAGGAAAGAAAACAATGGGAGTACAAATTTATGCAAAAATTTAAAACTCTGCAATTTGGACTTAATATTCATGCCAGCTTCATGTCACACTATGTATGACCTGTGAGGGTCACAAATCACCACCTGATAGCAAACAGATAACAGATCCCTCTGTCACGCACCACAACTTTCTAGATTGTTTTTTTTGACCTGTTGTAAATAACTTCTCTACTTAGATTGCATTTTGTTTTTTGTTTTTTTAAGGACTCTAAAATCCTTTGAAGACCATGTGTATAAAAATCTGTGAATTTTCAGTTCTTGTATAACACCATGTCTGATGAAGGAAGCTAGTACTCCTGAAAGCTTACTTATAAATATACTCAGTTAGCCTCTAAAAGGTATCGCCTGATTTCTTCACTCTTCCACTATAAGTAAGCTAAGCAGCAGTACTGAGTGTCAAGTAGCGGCTGCAAAAGCAAAAATGATTTTAGGGAGCATAAAAAGAGGACCCCAATATAATATTACCCCTCAATAAATCCCATGTAAGACCACATCTAGAATATAGGATTCAGTTTTGGACTCTACATTGTGAGGTTCCATTTATTTATGCTATGGAATAGTCTGGGCTATACCATTTTTTAATTGAATTTTAAATACATGAATATCAGAAAATGATAACCAAAGGGAGGACAAATGGAAACCATCACCATACAAGGTTTAAAGGGAGTCTACCACCTCCCCCTGCCACCCTCGTGTTACAGAGCACTTTAGACTAATAAACACCATGCGTTTGTTATGTCTGTCACTTTTGTAGAGAAACAATTTTGGAGTCTTATGTAAATGAGGCAGTTAGGTGACATCATAGCAGTGGGAGCAACTCTCAGGGCACAGTGTGGTGCAGGCAGGAGATGATAGAGGTCTGAGCAGCAAGAGCAGTGCTCCGGGATCTGAAGGCCGCCTCCAGTGCACCAACTGCCTCATTTGCATAAGAATTCAAAGTTGTTTTTCTCCAAATCTACAATAGTGACATACATAACAAAGCTATGGAGTTTATCACTATAATGTGCTCTGTAACATGGTGGTGACAGCTGAATATGATTAGAGGAAGTGGTAGACTCCCTTTAATGGCCAAAATTGAAGTTGGCATGGGCACAGCTTTTGTGCCCTTGACATTACTATGCTGTATATTTATGGCACTGGTCCTTAATGATAGCCTACCTGTGTCTTAAGTGTACAGCAAATGGCTCCAAGGGAATAGGTGGTTGGTAAACCCTGTATTGTCTTTTCACATACAGATATACAGGCTTTTTGTCTTTATATACTTACTTTCACAAGCTGTTCCACACCGATTTTTCTTTGCTCCCTTTTTTAACTTGCACCATTCTGAACCAATTTTAAACATTCCATAGTAATGTGCACCGTTCACAATGTAAGTTCTCTTCATGCAAGCCTCAGTGAGTTCTCGTGCTAGACAAACCCCTATAGGGATAAAAAGATTAATTTCCCCTGATCATGAAGAAAATAAAAAAAAAATAAACAATCAAATAATGGGGGAAGGGGGTGTTACCCAACGTGTTCACATGTACCAGAGAGTTTCTGGAAGTATTACTAAATATATGTTAAATGAAATATCATTGGGGACAATAGAACAAGAGCAGAACTTGGGTATTCTGGTTACAAGTAAGCTAAGCAGCAGAACTTCGTGTCAAGCAGCAGCTGCAAAAGCAAATAAGATTTTAGGGTGCATAAAAAGATATGATTTAAAAACATGGGATCCCAATATCATATTACCCCTGAATAAATCCCTTGTCATTTAGAATGCAGGATTCAGTTTTAGGTTCCGTATTGTAAAAAGGATATAGGAGAGTTACCGAGGGTTCAAATAATGGACAACTGCAATGGTGCTTGAAAGTTTATGAACACTTTAGAATTTGATATATATTTGCATAAATTCGACCACATAAATGAGTAAAATATATAAGACTTGTTCAGTTATTTATAGAAGAAAATGATCCATTTTCTTTTTATGGTAAAATGACTTTTGTGTTTACAGCTGTTGTCTTGCATGACCCATGTTGTTGCTGCATGACCCACATTTTCTTCAGATTCAGCTCATGGACAGATGTTCTTACATTTTCCTTTATAATTTGCTGGTATAATTCAGAATTCATTGTTCCATAAATGATAGACACCAAGCTGGCCTGGCGTAGATGCTACAAGCCCACACCATGCTATAACTAGCACCATGTTTCACAGATGGAATGAAGTTTTTATGCCTCAATGCAGTGTTCTCCTTTCTCCAAAATAATGCTTGTCATTTAAACTAAAAAGCTGTATTTTGGTCTTATTGGCCCACAATAAATAGTTCCAATAGCTATCTGGCTTGTCAAGGTGATCTTTAGCAAACTGTAGACGAGGATCAATGTTCTTTTTGGAGAACAGCAGCCTTCTCCTTGCAATCCTACCATGTTCACTATTATTGTTGCGTGTTCTCTTAATGATGGACTCATAAACATTAACATCCAGGCAATGTGAGAAAGGCCTTAAGTGGCTTAGAGGTTACCTTGGGTTCCTTTGTGACCTTGCAGACTCTTATAAGCCTTACTCTTTGTTGATCGACTACTCCTGGGGATTGTAAAAATAGACTTGAATGTCCTCTATTTGTACATAGTATGTCTGACTATGGATAAGTGGAGTTCAAACTCTTTAGAGATAGTTTTGTAATCTTTCTCCAGCCTGATCAACATCAACAACTCTTCTTCTGAGGTCCTCAGAAATATCCTTTGTTCACTCTATGATACAATTCCATGTGTTATGAAGATCAGACTTTGGTAGATCCCTGTTATATAAATAAAACAGGTCGCCCACTGACACCTGATTGTCATCCTATTGATTGAAAACACCTGACTCTATTTTCATTTTCAAATGATCTGCTAATTTTAAAGGTTCACATACTTTTGCCACTCACAGATATGTGATATTGTATTATTTTCCTGTATAAATAAATGGCTGAGTCTAATATTTTGTATTTGATTTTGATTCGGTTCTCTTAATTTACTTTGAGGACTCCTATAAAAATCTGTTTTAAGTCTCAATTTATGTAGAAAGATATATATGAAATTCTGAAGGGTTTCTCAGACTTTCAAGCACCACTTTAAATTATGAAAGGAACACTCCAGGCAAAGAGATTTACTGTCTTATGACTGGTGCAGGGCATGGGGATTCATGGGGATTCAAAAAGCACCAATGAAAATCCTGTGTCATGCTCTGCACCCTAAGGCCCTGCATTAGGTATAACATAATAAATCAGCTTTACCTGGAGTGTTCTTATAAATTGGAGGGAAAGCATCTCTTATAGTATAATGCTACTGTAGAAAAATTAGGCTTGTTCAGCTTGTGAAAAAAACTCCTTAGAGTTGATATAATTGATGTGTATAAATATATGCGTGGTCAATAGAAAGAACTGGCATATGATTTATTCTGCCCAAAAAGTGTACAAAGGACAAGGGGACATTTTTGTACAGGTAGAGGAAATACAATTAGAGTACTAAGAGGACATTTAAAGAGGACCTTTCACCACCTTCACCAACTCAAGTTCTTAGCATATATTAATAGATTCAGCTCCACTGATTCCAGAGCAGTTGGAATTTTTTCCCTAGCCCTCATCATTCCTGCGCATCAATGTTGTTAGTTTTGATGCCTGATGTGCTATATAAACTCTGTAATGTCAGAAGGGCGGTGTCAGGCAGGAGGCGTGATTCAGAGCTCCAATCAGAGGCAACCAGTGTCAGACCTCAGAATCACATCCCTTGTCTGCTCCTGCCTGACACCGCTCTCCTGACAGTACAGAGCCTAAATAGTATATCAGGCACCAAAACCAACAGAATTGATTGTTTGGCAATGGGCTAGAGAAAAAAATCCAACTGAATCAGTGGAGCAGTGACTATTAAATTATGTAAAGAAAGGTGGAGGTGGTGAAAGGTCCTCTTTAAAAATGCTAGATGTCTATTTAATAAAAAATAAACCTGAGGGTTATTATAACTAATCATAAAAATAATATTAATAGGATTTGTGGAATGGGATGTTGGTCCAGGGACTTTTTCTAATTTCCAAATTTAAAGTTGTATAGAAATTTTTTCTCCTAATATGGGGCAACTGGCATCCACTCCTTGGGTTTTTCTTCTCAATGAACACTGAAGGGTTACCCTATATTCACCCTATGAAAACGAGCCACATTTTCACTGTATGTGAATCGGGGCTATTCACAAGACCAATATTTTGACAGTCTGTTGTAATGGACAACATAGGTCATGTTCTATTTTTACCCATTTTCACAGCTCCCTCCACACACTCAAATGTATACAGAATCCGTGAAAACGGGTGCCACTTGGGTACAAGACAGCCATGAAAAATGTACATTTTAAACCCTAGTTGATACTACATAAATAATATAAGAACAAGTAGATCAATTTGCATAAAAATACACCTACAGTGAGCGGCGCTATATCCTTGATATCCATCTAGTTTGTCTTTCAGAATGTCATACAACTCGCAGTTGCTTTTGTAACATTTTCCACTGGCTCTAGTGACCAGGCAGACCAGGAGAAGACACAACAAACCCTTCATCATCTGGAGAAGATGTTACAGCTTTAAGTACAATAACTGTAAAACAAAAATATTAATTTTTGAAAATCCAATTTAAAATTTTTTTCTTCTAGAAACAGCACCACTGTGTTTGATACTACAGATCAGCCCTACTCTAAGAAAATAAGCAGTATTTCCTCAAACAGACAAAAGTGGTGCTGTTTGTGGAAGAAATCAGCCATTTGTTTTATAAAATCTCACATGACTTTTCAGAATGTTATGGCACCACATACAGTGGGGGAAAAAAAGTATTTAGTCAGCCACCAATTGTGCAAGTTTTCCCACTTAAAAAGATGAGGCCGGCCTGTAATTGTCATCATAGGTAGACCTCAACTATGAGAGACAAAATGAGAAAACATATCTAGAAAATCACATTGTCTGATTTTTAAAGAATTTATTTGCAAATTATGGTGGAAAATAAGTATTTGGTCAATAACAAAAGTTCATCTCAATACTTTGTTATATATCCTTTGTTGTCAATGACAGAGGTCAAACGTTTTCTGTAAGTCCTCACAAGGTTGGCAGATCTCCTCTAGAGCAGTGATGTTTTGGGGCTGTCGCTGGGCAACACGGACTTTCAACTCCTTCCAAAGGTTTTCTATGGAGTTGAGATCTGGAAACTGGCTAGGCCACTCCAGGACCTTGAAATGCTTCTTATGAAGCCACTCCTTCGTTTCCTGGGTGGTGTGCTTGGGATCATTGTCATGCTGAAAGACCCAGCCCTGTTTCATCTTCAATGCCCTTTCTGATGGAAGGAGGTTTGCACTCAAAATCTCACGATACATGGCCCCATTCATTCTTTCATGTACACGGATCAGTCGTCCTGGTCCCTTTGCAGAGTAACAGCCCCAAAGCATGATGTTGCCACCCCCATGCTTCACAGTAGGTATGGTGTTCTTTGGATGCAACTCAGCATTCACTCTCCTCCAAACATGACGAGTTGTGTTTCTACAAACAGTTCTACTTTGGTTTCATCTGACCATATGACATTCTCACAATACTCTTCTGGAACATCCAAATGCTCTCTAGCAAACTTCAGACGGGCCCGGATATGTACTGGCTCAAGCAGGGGGACACGTCTGGCACTGCAGGATCTGAGTCCCTGGCGGCGTAGTGTGTTACTGATGGTAGCCTTTGTTACGTTAGTCCCAGCTTTCTGCAGGTCATTCACTAGGTCCCCCGTGTGGTTCTGGGATTTTTGCTCACTGTTCTTGTGATCATTTTGACCCCACGGGGTGAGATCTTGCATGGAGCCCCTGATGGAGGGAGATTATCAGTGGTCTTGTATGTCTTCCATTTTCTAATTATTGCTCCCACAGTTAATTTCTTCACACCAAGCTGCTTGCCTATTGCAGATTCAGTCTTCCCAGCCTGGTGCAGGTCTACAATTTTGTTTCTGGTGTCCTTCCACAGCTCTTTGGTCTTCACCATAGTGGAGTTTGGAGTGTGACTGTTTGAGGTTGTGGACAGGTGTCTTTTATACTGATAACAATGTCAAACAGGCGACATTACTACAGGTAATGAGTGGAGGACAGAGGAGCCTCTTAAAGAAGAAGTTACAGATCTGTGAGAGCCAGAAATCTTGCTTGTTTGTAGGTGACCAAATACTTATTTTCCACCATAATTTGCAAATAAATTCTTTAAAAATCAGACAATGTGATTTTCTGGATTTGTTTTCTCATTTTGTCTCTCATAGTTGAGGTCTACCTATGATGACAATTACAGGCCTCTCTCATCTTTTTAAGCGGGAGAACTTGCACAATTGGTGGCTGACTAAATACTTTTTTTTCCCCACTGTATACTGACAATACACTATAATGTTTTAGGAATAACCCTTTAATTGCATGACTTTGTAAAGGGAATTGCTACGTGGAAAATCCATGAGGAGGCATGTGACTGCTGAGGCCAGTGACTGGTTGTAGCAGTCACCTGAGCTTCTTCACTTCTGACCCAGCCAGATTATTTGGTCCCATACGGCCAAGTCCTCAACCTGTGTAACTTTCCGGGAAACGCAATATAAACTACTCATGCATTGGTACCACACCCCAGCCTTGCTCCACTCCCTCAATCCTAGCATTCCCTCTGTTTGCTGGCATTGCCAGGCTGGAGTGGGTACGCATTCTCATATCTTCTGGGACTGTCCTCATATCCGCCCTTTCTGGACTGAGTTCAGGTCCCCTACTAATGCCCTTTTTATACAAGGTGTATCTTTGGACCCTCTCAACTATTTGCTCAATCTGCCCACTAGACACCTAGGTAAGAAGACTTCCAAAATATTTCTATACTTATGCATTGCTACCAAAACACTCATTGCTCTTCACTGGAGAAAGGTTCCCCCCCACGGGTCCGTAGCTTATTGCTCATATGAAGGACGTCCGTAGTATGGAGTATTTAACTGCTTCCCTCAACCATACAATGGAGGTCTTTGATGCCATGTGGTCATCTTGAGACGCATATTGCATTTTACAAGGTCTCTGATTCCCGCCCCTCCTCCCGTCTTTCCCTTGTCGTCCCCCTCGTATTTTCTGTGTTAATGGTTGACATATCTTTATATGTTCTCTTTTATGTTTGATTTCCCATTGTTGGGCCAACTGGTCACATGTTATGCCATAACGCCTATGTTTTCTTTTTTTTCCTTCTTATTCTTCATTTTGTTATTGTGTTTTTTATAAAATTTCCATAAAAATTACAGTTTAAAATATATATATATATATTATTCATAAAAACCTATTTGAAATATGTTTTCCAGCCAATAATAGATATAATGCAATAATATCTATTTAATACTATAATATTAATATGTAATAATATCAAATAAAAACATAAAAGGTGTACAGAGCCTTTAAATTTATTCATATACATGCAGGTGGTAGAAGGGCTTTTATGTAATACAGGTTAACACAGAAGAGCATTATCCTGCCAGTGCAAACATAATGTACCTTTTGTGCAATTATGTCTCTCGTACAATCATGTATACTGGATTTATATATTGCATATATAAGTCACGTTTGACATTGCTTCAACTTTCCAAATCCATATATCTATCTTTGTAGTAAAAACAAAGATTAGATGAAAAAAAGAAGGAATAAATAAAAGTACACTTTAACTAACACATTTATCTCTACTACAACTATAGATGTAATCTATTAATCATGTGACATACCATACATACAGGTGCATCTCAATAAATTAGAATATCTTTGAAACATTCATTCATTTCAGTATTTCAGTAATACAATTCATAATCAGCGTCTTCCATGATTGTGTGTCCTACTGAACCAGACTGAGGGACCATTTAAAGGCTTAGGAAACCTTGGCAGGTGACACACTGAATTTACAATACTGAACTTTTTTACAATATTCTAATTTTCTTAGATATTGGTTTTCATTCCCTGTAATCCATAATCAACATTTACAGAAATAAAACACTCTGTGTGTAAAGAATCTAGAAAATATAGGAGGTCACTTTTTTAATTTAATTACTGAAAGAAATGAACGTTTCAAAGATATTCTAATTTATTGAGATGTACCTGTATAGACAGGAACATACTCACTTGATTCTTCCTTGGCTGTTTGGACTGAGAGATATAGACGTGTCCCATTTTATATGTGTGGATTTCTATGTGTAATGAAGGGGAGGGAGCTAGAAGAACAAATCATTCCTTGTATCAGCTTCATATATCATTCCTATCCTATAAAACAATCGCCAAGTTATTACAACAAACAGAAATTTTTATTTATAGCTCAGTCAATAAAAAAGAATGTAATATGAACCCCCCCCCCCCAAAAAAAAAAAAAAAAATGGACTATTTCAATACATGTGTATACTGGCAGCTACATAAGGGATGTCTCTTAAAATGAGCTCATTTTATTTATTTAATTTTGTAAGAAAATCCATCACAAGTTTGGTAATGCATTAAAGGGATGTGCTCCAGTCCTCACACCCACAAACAATGGAGGTATACAATAACATAATTAAATTCTATGTTAGAATACAGCAGACTTAGGCAGAAAGAGACAGGACACAAATACCCCTGTAAATACAGTAGCATTACGTCATAATGGTGTCTACCAGTATATATACAGTGCCTTGCGAAAGTATTCAGCCCCCTTGAACTTTTCAACCTTTTGCCACATTTCAGGCTTCAAATATAAGGATATAAAATTTTAATTTTTTGGTGAAGAATCAACAAGTGGGATTCAATTGTGAAGTGGAACGAAATTTATTGGATATTTTAAACTTTTGTAAAAAATAAAAAACTGAAAAGTGGGGCGTGCCAAATTATTCGGCCCCCTTAAGTTAATACTTTGTAGCGCCACCTTTTGCTGCGATTACAGCTGCAAGTCGCTTGGGGTATGTCTCTATCAGTTTTGCACATCGAGAGACTGAAATTCTTGCCCATTCTTCCTTGGAAAACAGCTGGAACTCAGTGAGGTTGGATGGAGAGCGTTTGTGAACAGCAGTTTTCAGCTCTTTCCACAGATTCTCGATTGGATTCAGGTCTGGACTTTGACTTGGCCATTCTAACACCTGGATACGTTTATTTGTGAACCATTCCATTGTAGATTTTGCTTTATGTTTGGGATCATTGTCTTGTTGGGAGATAAATCTCCGTCCCAGTCTCAGGTCTTTTGCAGACTCCAACAGGTTTTCTTCCAGAATGGTCCTGTATTTGGCTCCATCCATCTTCCCATCAATTTTAACCATCTTCCCTGTCCCTGATGAAGAAAAGCAGGCCCAAACCATGATGTTGCCACCACCATGTTTGACAGTGGGGATGGTGTGTTCAGGGTGATGAGCTGTGTTGCTTTTACGCCAAACATATCGTTTTGCATTGTGGCCAAAAAGTTTGATTTTGGTTTCATCTGACCAGAGCACCTTCTTCCACATGTTTGGTGTGTCTCCCAGGTGGCTTGTGGCAAACTTTAAAAGAGACTTTTTATGGATATCTTTGAGAAATGGCTTTCTTCTTGCCACTCTTCCATAAAGGCCAGATTTGTGCAGTGTACGACTGATTGTTGTCCTATGGACAGACTCTCCCACCTCAGCTGTAGATCTCTGCAGTTCATCCAGAGTGATCATGGGCCTCTTGGCTGCATCTCTGATCAGTCTTCTCCTTGTTTGAGATGAAAGTTTAGAGGGACGGCCGGGTCTTGGTAGATTTGCAGTGGTCTGATACTCCTTCCATTTCAATATGATCGCTTGCACAGTGCTCCTTGGGATGTTTAAAGGTTGGGAAATGTTTTTGTATCCAAATCCGGCTTTAAACTTCTCCACAACAGTATCACGGACCTGCCTGGTGTGTTCCTTGGTCTTCATGATGTTCTCTGCGCTTTAAACAGAACCCTGAGACTATCACAGAGCAGGTGCATTTATATGGAGACTTGATTACACACTGGTGGATTATATTTATCATCATCAGTCATTTAGGACAACATTGGATCATTCAGAGATCCTCACTGAACTTCTGGAGTGAGTTTGCTGCACTGAAAGTAAAGGGGCCGAATAATATTGCACGCCCCACTTTTCAGTTTTTACAAAAGTTTAAAATAACCAATAAATTTCGTTCCACTTCACAACTGTGTCCCACTTGTTGTTGATTCTTCACCAAAAAAATTAAAATTTTATATCCTTATGTTTGAAGCCTGAAATGTGGCAAAAGATTGAAAAGTTCAAGGGGGCCGAATACTTTCGCAAGGCACTGTACTTAGACATCCATGTCAGCTACAGATTGGTGCTATAAATCATGCTGCAATTTCCTGCTCACAGAGAGACAAAAAAAGCTGAATTTCTAAATATGTCTCAAGAGACAAGATGGTCTATCAGCTTAATGAAGGATCAGGTTACCTGTTGCTCATAAAAGCCTATGGAAAGGGGAGGAGGAGGAACATGGAGCTGCAGGGAGAGTGAGAAATAGGGACAGAAAGTCACACAGAAACGTGATCGCAGCTTCAAGTGAGTGTTGTATCTCACCTAAATGTTGAATTTGTAGCTTCACTGCTCAGTACTGCTGTATTATGTGCTCCAAGCTGCTCCTGCTTCTGCATTTATGTGATAGTGGAGCAAGGACTCTTTGACAAACCAAAGAATGAACAATACTGTCATAAATCCAATCTTCTACATCAAGGGGCAGCCATGGGGGTGAGCTAGACAGCAGAAAGCTGACACAATGGGACAGATTTACTAATCCTAATATTTAGATAGAGCAACCTTATACCAGGCAGTCTATAAATATGTCACATTTATCACACTGGCTCTAAGGTATGATACATTTGGTATTTTACTAGATGCTTTTGGTAACCTTACACCAAGATAGAGGCATAAGTTGAAGCTCCTGGGACCTAATGCAATATCTGTAATTGGCTCCCACTTGCCAAACACCATTATTCCTCCTCTACATCCAGAACTGGTGACACCTAACAGGAAGGGTTTCAATTTCTACTGCTCATGCCAAATTCTGACCCTCCATCAGCATGGTGCAGCAGAAATTTGGATTCTTTGGACCAGGCAATGTTTCTCCACTGCTCAGTTATACAGTTTTTGACTACTGGAGTCTTGTGTTCCGTTTCGCTTAGACAACAATGGTGCCCAAACTGCTAAGAAACAATAACTTGTGTGTTTGGACACATAAGTTGGACATCAATATTGTATTCAGCTGCAATGGGTTTTACTGTGCACCTCCTGTTCCTCAGAACAACTCTTGACATTTTGACACTAACCCCCTGTCGATGAGTTGTTTATGTCCACAAGATCCCCTCTCTCTGGATGTTTTTCTCCATCACGCTATTCTCATTATACTCTCAACACCATTGCACAAGATAATTCCACATGGAATTTTTGGAATATTGGAATGGCTATTCTAGCACGAATGATCAGGCCTTTTTCGAGTTCCATTCTATACTGAAACTGATCCACAAAAATCTTGCAGATCTGATTTGATAGGTGATACATGTTCATGTGATATGTTGCACTCTGGGGTCACGTGTCCACTGTCCATACAGGGAAGTTCCAATCATCAACGGGCAGCTGTCTCTAAAAAAGTGGAAATTCAGAATACATCTCCTGAGTATTGTGAAATCATGTTTTTTTATAAAGCTGCTCACCTCATGTCAAAGACTTCAGGATATGTTGAACCAAGAAAATAGGTGAAGAAGGACACATCTGTAGGTGAATGGTATACAAGGTGATAGAAAAAATTCCCACAAGAGAATCCTTTCTAACATTGCACATATGTGTATGCCCTGACAGTAAAAGAGTCACAATATCCTAAGCCATTCTGTAGTCTTCCAAACTTTAGCAGATTTCTGGCTGCTTATCAGATTGGGTTGCTCATCGGAAGTCATTGTGTATATTCTGTCATGCATGTCTTCATTTTCATTATAAAATAATAATGGTAAATGTTATGTAAATGTTATCATCTAAGAGATCTGGTAAGAAAATGCCATTGTGGAAAAAGTGTCTTCATCTTGGATTTACTGCCGAAATCTTTATGAATCTGCCAAGCAAAATATTACAGAAAACCCAAAAGATAATTCACAGATCATCGCCCTTCTCTGTATGGTGAATGAATGGCCCAGATCCTTATCCGAAAGGTTAAACCTGTCTAATATCTGCTATCTCACACTAAAAGTTTCCTATAAACTGATCCCTTAAAGGGAACATACACCTCTGTACACCATCTAAATGCAAGATTCTGGGCTGATTTATTCCTATTCTATATTTGGATATATATGGATACAGAGCTTTACCATAGAGAGTTCCTTAAAAAATGTTTCCGCCCGCAGTCAATACTAGAATGAGCTTGGGAGATTATTGCCTACTGTGCTATTATTTAGATCAGGGGTACTCAACTAGTGGACTGCAGTGTGAACCACAGCAAGGATGCCAGCTATTCAGACCGACCCCTGCCTCCTTAGTCCTTCATAATGACAGTGGTCGGGAGAAAGACTGATCTTCTGAATCTATTGATTATTCAGATCAATATAGAGATTAGGATAATCACAATGTACACACAGCAGACACAGATGGTATTGGCTCTAGCTGGTCAGATAAGACATCATATGATTGTTAAAAGAAGCATACAGGAAGAAAAAGAAGAGGAACCTAAAAAAAGATGGAGTCTTTTTCTAAGAAGAAAAAATATGCATTTTGTACATGAGATTAAGAAAATCTCATTGACATAAATGATACTTTATGACCCTACAGATTTACTGCATAAAATTTGCAAAGAAAACCTGTGTCTAATCTGTAATTTTTGCATGTAGTCTTAGAGTCCCAAATTCACTCGACAGGCTCCCTTTAACTCTATATCTATTAAGGAGATTTGAGCTCTTTTGTTGGTTGACTGACATTCCTCTTCCAGCTTGACACATATGTTGCAGGTGGAGTGATGTGAGAGGTTCTGTGCTCAGCTATATCTGCAAACTGCATCAGACCAAAATCAGTCAACCAAAAAAGGACTGGACAGCCTGACTGCTCGGGAAACCAAGGCCACCTCATTGCCAAGTAATTCATATTCAATGCGTACCAGGCTTAAATCAACTGGGGGTTAGCAGGGTCAACTTATCTAAAAAGTTCCCTTTAAGCACTTGGATTCATGCATTGCAAGGCTGCTACTAGAGGGAGAACAAAAAAAAATTACTACGTGGGGTACATCCAGACAGGACAAATTCATTGCAGATTTGCTACTATGGAGTCCACAGTGTTTTACAGTGTCAGCAAAGTAGATTTAAGTGCTATTTAAAGAAATCTCATCTACACATTTCATAAGAAATATGTTGGGTATGTAGGGGTGTATTTGGTATTTCTAGGGCACCAAGCAAAGTTATATCTGGGGCCTCATTATACTGTGTTGTTGGATCCCCCACACACAGTATACTGTCCCCCATTAGTGCCCCCACACACAGTATACTGTCCCTTAGTGCCTCCCCACACACAGTATAATGCTCTCTTAGTGCCCCACCACACATAGTATAATGCTCTCTTAGTGCACCCCCACACACAGTATAATGCCCACTTAGTGCCCCATATACAATATACTGTCCCTTTTAGTGCCACCCATACCCAGTTTATTGCCCCCATAGTGCCCTTCCATACACAGCATACTGCCCCTTTAATGGTCACCACAGCTGTGAAATCCTGGCACTGCCATTAGGTGTGGCTTCCATAGCTGATGCGCAGCATCATTAGCAAGGAGAGGTGAATATTAATTAATATCAGCTATTGCATAGTCAAATAATTCAATAGGTAATGGCCAATTAAAAAAAAAAGAATCCTGTCCGGTGGTCAGCAAAGGGCTCCCCTGATCTACAGGGCTCAATTCAATTTCTTGGATTGCATGGTGGGTAATGCAGGAGCTAAAAATATGCAGCATAAGCCGTCCTGCGGTGTAGATTTTAAAACCTGCAACATGGTAATTTATGCAAAGGCAATGCATAGGCTGAAATCAGAAGAAACCCAGCAGTAATGACGCTATATATTTTAAACTAATCACTGTACCATTTGGTGTGGGTTTGGGCACTTCGGAATTCAGTGGTGGAAAATCTGCAGTGCTTATGTTCCACCTGAACATACCTATACATTCTGATTAAATTTACCACTCTCACCCCAGTCCCACAGGCCCGCTGCCTTGGGATAACCTTAGACTCTGACCTATCCTTCAAGCCGCATATTCAAACCCTCAACACCTCCTGCCGCCTCCAACTCAAGAACATCCATCGGATCCGCTCCTTCCTCACCCCTGAAACTACAAAGATGCTAGTCCATGCCCTCATAATCTCCCGCCTAGACTACTGTAACACCCTTCTCCATGGCCTCCCAGCTAACACCCTCGCCCCCCTCCAGTCCACCCTAAACTGTGCTGCTCGCCTAATACACCTCTCCCCCTGTTCTTCATCGGCCGCTCCCCTCTGCCAATCCCTTCACTGGCTACCCATCGCCCAGCGAATAGAGTTCAAATTACTAACGCTGACATACAAAGCCATCCACAACCTGTCCCCTCCATATATCTCCGACCTAATCTCCCGCTACCTGCCCACAGGTAACCTCCGATCCTCCAAAGACCTCCTACTCTGCTCTGCTCTCATCCGCTCTTCACACAACCGTCTCCAAGACTTCTCCCATGCTTCCCCCATACTCTGGAACTCATTACCAAGACACATAAGACTGACCCCCACAATCACAAGCTTCAAGAAGGCCCTGAAGACTCACTTATTTAGGAAGGCCTACAACCCCCAATAACGCTACTGTCACCACACCACCACCTGTACAGCCTCTACCCTCACCTTCTGTCTCTATCCCTCTTCCCTCATAGATTGTAAGCCCTTGCGGGCAGGACCCTGTATCCCACTGTGCCAGTTGGTCTCTGTTAGCATTATCTGTTTTGTATATCTGGTGTACTGTATGTAAATCCGCAAATGTAAAGCACCATGGAATTAATGGTGCTATATAAATAAACAACAATAATAATAATAATAATTAAATTCAGTGAGTTGCATAGATTTGTATCATGTTGACTCCCCGTTGGTGTTTACATTGTACTGCAGATTCTGTATTTCAGGACAATATCATGATAACAGACCCCTTTAAAGGGCTCCAAACCTGGCATTCTCAGTCCTATTGAGTTCCAGACTTATTTCCGACAATTACATTTCTTAAACTCATAAACTGAGTCACAACATGAACTAAGGTTGCCAGGGTTGGCTTCCTAAACACTAGCAGCATAATGACAACACTGGTGGTTCAGAAGCCTCATACTTGGTGACAAGTTCCCTTTAACTTAAAAACTATGCAATCATTTTTTATTGTTCCAATGCATGTAATCTTAAATCTATGGGTCTTCATGGTAACAGACTACAAACAAATCCTGTGTAGTCTGACTTTATAATCGTTTTCCTTTTCAACTGTCTTCTATTCCTTACTAACCTACATAAGTTAGCAGGAAGTAATGGATAGATGGAAAGGGATATTACTGCAGGCTCAGACTACATAGGGTTTTTTTTGTAGTCTGTTACCATGGAAACATGTTGCTGTTTCAGACAGCATGCATTTGCATATAGGAAAAGTCAGAGCAAAGGTTTAAGAAATGAAATGTGATTCATTTATCTCTTATATTTTCCAAAAATTACTCTCTCCAAAAATTGTAAAAGGGAGGTGAAGCAGATAGCAACCAATCAGATCACAGCTTACATTTTGAAAATAAAAAGGAATGATCTGGTCAAGAACATGGTTCTTATTATAGCAAATATAGGACTGCAAAATAATATACTTACTTTGACAGCTTATTTTACAAAAGTTTTTACTTTTCATCTTCCCGTCTTTGCACCATTGTTTGTTTCTGAACTGAAGGACTCCAAAACTTTTACTTTTCTTAAATGTCCTTACAAGAGAGGTGTCAAAGTCGCTGATATACTTTATTAGACACATCACTGCAAGCAAAGTGAAAAGTTTATCATATTATATATTTGACTGAGTCTCAAATACTAAAAGAAAAAACACACAACAAAGTGCACCCTTGTGCAGAACCTTTACATAAATGTAATGGGGTATATAGAAAGAGCATTCTCCCACCCCTTGTAGTTGGATAGGTACCTTGTCTTATTGTGAAACCACAACAGTTTTAAGCACTTGTAGGATGATGGTGAGGGTGCTGTGGTCCTAGAAATCCTGCCATGGACTTACTTAGGCCGGAGGAAACCATAATAAATGATAGTGCCAAGTTGTTGCACTAGGCTGGTCACACTTCCTATTCCACATGTGATGTGTGTCACACATGAAGGCTCCTAAATGGCTTTATTCGCATCAACTATTGGTCGATATACTTCGTGTGTGGAAAAGGGAGCACGACCAGCCTTGATCTTTTTTCTGGTGCAACATCTTGGCACTATTGTTTATTCTGATATCTTAGATTGAAGAGTTGATGCATACCTCCCAACATCCAAACCCCTATTTATAGGACATTTAAAGTCCACCTCACTTTCCATTAATATCTATAGGAGAAATGCAAAATTTATACGTTGTATGGAGTTTCAATTGCGGCTAACCATGTACAACCAACTCTCTACCAGGAACAGGTTCTGACATAAAGGAGAAAATAAAGAAAGGATGTATATCAGAACTATCATTGGCTTACATTTGGTCACTGTTACATTAGTCTATAAAACAAAAACTTTGAGGATTTGTGCCGTGTTTTATCTATACTATCTAATAAAGTTGGTGACTATGAGAATTTCAAAGGACAGAAATCAAATCTTTCCTTGCTTCAAGACTATAGTTTTTTTGCTCAAAAATGCCATACTCCATCATTTGTAAATTTTGGGATTACTGTACTCCCAAAATTATGGTAACCTGATTAATACATCTAATCTTAGACAACCCCTTTAACTGTTGATTGAATATTGGAATACCTAATCTCCATTCTTCTGACCAGTCTTAAACAATGAAGAATAGTCTTAAAAAATTCAGAATGACAAGATCAGGCTGTTGTCTTCTGATCCTACAGAAGATGTAATGTTAGGGCTAAATATGGTTATTCAACTGCTGAGATCTAGTTCATCAATTCACTGTTACTACTTTAACTGCTAATACTTAATATGCTATTTACAAAAATATTCTTTAAGGCTAAGGCCCCACGTTGTGGAAAAGCAGCTTTTTTTGTTGCAGATTTTGCTGTTTTTTTTGAGCAAAGAGTGGCTTCTTAAGGAATGGGAAATATATAGGAAGTTCTTATACTTCTCCCTTCTGCTCAATTCACTCCTGTTTTTGGCATAAAAAACCGCAGCTAAATCTGCAACAAAAAAGCTGCAGTTTGGCTGCAGCGTTTTACAGTCACTGTGAATCCCATCCACACCTTGCAGAAAAATACGTGCAGTGGGCACACTGCGAATTCCAAAACCATCATGGTTTTGGAGATCGCTGCATGTCAATTATACCTACGGAAATGCCGGCGGTTTCCCTATAGGTATAATGGAAGCAGAAAGTCCGCAGAGGAAACCTCTGTGGACTTTCTGTGAAAAGCGCTGCGGGAAAAATCGTGATGCATTGCCGCCATGGTTTTTCCCACAACGCTTTTTTTTGCGTTCCGCTACGTGGGGGCCTTAGCCTTATGATGGTTTTTTTTTTTAAACAGGCTCAGAATACTGTAGAAATGTAGAAAGTCATACTTGACTCACTGATCCCCCCCCATGACTCCAATTCTGACCCTTCCTTGGTCTTTCCCGTTACCCAGGAAATGACCACTCAGCCAATCACTGTGAGCACTAGTGACTTTCCTCAGCCAGTGATTGGTAGTCATTTCCTCTGTGTCCAAAGGAAAAAAAAAGTAGAGACTGGTGAGGACCATAGAGGCATCAAAAGGGGAGCAGTAGAGAATGGATGAGGTGAGTATGACCTTTTCATTTTTTTATAGCATTAAAAAATATCAGGATAACCCCCCTTATATTTCAGAGATACAAAATGTACTTACAGTCAGAAACCTGGACTCTCATGTATCCGTCCAGTTCTGAAGCTTTAATAGACCTAAGGATTGTGAAGTGTTCTTCCTCCTCTTGTTGTGGCATTGTCTGGCTATCTGTGATTGTTTGCACCTCAGAGACATCTTCAGAAGGAGTTGGTTGAGTGTCATGTATATTGCTATCAGTTTGGAGATTTTTGGAGAGTTCAATTTTACTGGATGTTGAGAACTGATTATATGTCTCTGTGACTAATATTTTATTACTGTCTGTCTTCTGATCATTTGTGATTGAGTTTACTCCTTCATCCCTATTTACAACTGTTGCAATTGGATTGTATTTGTGTGTTCCAAGGTCTTCTGGTCCATTAGTGTGTAATAATGGCGGCATCTCACTGTACATTTTTGTAATGGATTCTACAGATGAATACTTTTCCGTATCTATTGTAACTTGATCATTATTTACAGCAGATTTATCTCCTGAACCCTGTTTGTAATTATATGTGACAGATTCCATGGAACCTGTGAGAACTGATTTGGAGTAACTGTAATGGATTCCATAGGTTTGCTACTTTCTGGACATGAAACATTGGTAGACTCTATGGTAACAGATTCCACCTATTTATTTTTTTCAGTAACAGATTTCATCAGATTATTTTTTTCAGTAACAGATTCCATCTCATTATTTTTTCAGCAACAGATTCTACATGGTTATTAATTTCAGTAACAGATTCCGCCTGTTTGTTTTTTTCAGTAACAGATTCCATCTCATTATTTTTTACAGTAACAGATTCCATTTCATTATCTTTTTCAGTAACAGATTCTATCTCATTATTTTTTTCAGTAAAAGGTTCCCCCTGATTATCTTTTTCAATAACAGATTCCATCTCATTATTTTTTACAGTAACAGATTCCATTTCATTATCTTTTTCAGTAACAGATTCTATCTCATTATTTTTTTCAGTAAAAGGTTCCCCCTGATTATCTTTTTCAATAACAGATTCCATCTCATTATTTTTTTCAGTAACAGATTCCATCTCATTATTTTTTTCAGTAACAGATTCTACATGGTTATTAATTTCAGTAACAGATTCCATCTCATTATTTTTTTCAGTAACAGATTCTACATGGTTAATAATTTCAGTAACAGATTCCATCTCATTATTTTTTTCAGTAACAGATTCCATCTCATTGTTTTTTTCAGTAACAGATTCCATCTCATTATTTTTTTCAGTAACAGATTCTACATGGTTAATAATTTCATTAACAGATTCCATCTCATTATTTTTTTCAGTAAAAGGTTCCCCCTGATTATCTTTTTCAATAATAGATTCCATCTCATTATTTTTTACAGTAATAGATTCAATCTCATTATTTTTTCAGTAACAGATTCTACATGGTTATTAATTTCAGTAACAGATTCCATCTCATTATTTTTTTCAGTAACAGATTCTACATGGTTATTAATTTCAGTAACAGATTCCGCCTGTTTGTTTTTTTCAGTAACAGATTCCGTCTCATTATTTTTTTCAGTAAAAGGTTCCCCCTGATTATCTTTTTCAATAACAGATTCCATTTCATTATTTTTTACAGTAACAGATTCCATCAGATTATTTTTTTCAGTAACAGATTCTACATGGTTAATAATTTCAGTAACAGATTCCATCTCATTATTTTTTCAGTAAAAGGTTCCCCCTGATTATCTTTTTCAATAACAGATTCCATCTCATTATTTTTTACAGTAATAGATTCCATCTCATTATTTTTTCAGTAACAGATTCTACATGGTTATTAATTTCAATAACAGATTCCGCCTGTTTGTTTTTTTCAGTAACAGATTCCATCTCATTATTTTTTACAGTAACAGATTCCGTCTCATTATTTTTTTCAGTAACAAATTCCATCTCATTATTTTTTTCAGTAACATATTTCATCTCACTATTTCTTTCAGTAACAGATTCCATCTCATTATTTTTTTCAGTAACAGATTCTACATGGTTAATAATTTCATTAACAGATTCCATCTCATTATTTTTTTCAGTAAAAGGTTCCCCCTGATTATCTTTTTCAATAACAGATTCCATCTCATTATTTTTTTCAGTAACAGATTCCATCTCATTGTTTTTTTCAGTAACAGATTCCCTCTCATTATTTTTTTCAGTAACAGATTCTACATAGTTAATAATTTCAGTAACAATTTCCATCTCATTATTTTTTTCAGTAACAGATTTCATCTCATTATTTTTTTCAATAAAAGGTTCCCCCTGATTATCTTTTTCAATAACAGCTTCCATTTCATTATTTTTTACAGTAACAGATTCCATCAGATTATTTTTTTCAGTAACAGATTCTACATGGTTAATAATTTCAGTAACAGATTCCATCTCATTATTTTTTTCAGTAAAAGGTTCCCCCGGATTATCTTTTTCAATAATAGATTCCATCTCATTATTTTTTACAGTAATAGATTCAATCTCATTATTTTTTCAGTAACAGATTCTACATGGTTATTAATTTCAGTAACAGATTCCATCTCATTATTTTTTTCAGTAACAGATTCTACATGGTTATTAATTTCAGTAACAGATTCCGCCTGTTTGTTTTTTTTCAGTAACAGATTCCATCTCATTATTTTTTACAAAAACAGATTCCGTCTCATTATTTTTTTCAGTAAAAGGTTCCCCCTGATTATCTTTTTCAATAACAGATTCCATTTCATTATTTTTTACAGTAACAGATTCCATCAGATTATTTTTTTCAGTAACAGATTCTACATGGTTAATAATTTCAGTAACAGATTCCATCTCATTATTTTTTCAGTAAAAGGTTCCCCCTGATTATCTTTTTCAATAACAGATTCCATCTCATTATTTTTTACAGTAATAGATTCCATCTCATTATTTTTTCAGTAACAGATTCTACATGGTTATTAATTTCAATAACAGATTCCGCCTGTTTGTTTTTTTCAGTAACAGATTCCATCTCATTATTTTTTACAGTAACAGATTCCATCTCATTATTTTTTTCAGTAACAAATTCCATCTCATTATTTTTTTCAGTAACATATTTCATCTCACTATTTCTTTCAGTAACAGATTCCACCTGATTATTTTTTTCAATAATAGATTCTGCCTGTAAAATATTGCTGTCTTTTAAGTCTGTGGCGTTTTGCACATTACTTGGTGTAACTGCGTCTGTGTTTGCAAGCTCATCACACTGTATCATAAACACCATATAGGTGAGGAACACAAACCATGTAGCCATCATGTTTATCTGATCCAGGACATACTCCTATGTAAACCAGAAGAGGTGGGAAAGAGTACGAAAAAATCATAAGTAATAAAAAATCTATAAATCTTATAAACATATATATAGGTTGTATGTACTGTATAACCCCTTCCAGGAGGCATTTTTTGATTTTCGTTTTTTAACTCGACTCCTTTTTTTTCCATTCACAAAGCCATATGAGGGCTTAATGTTTGTGAGACAAATTGTTCTTCATAATGATGCCATTTATTATTCTGTACAATGTACTGGGAAGCTAGAAAAAAATTCAGAATGCGGTGGAATTGGAGAAAAATCGCATTGGTGCGACTTTTTTTACGGGCTTCGCTTTGATGTCATTCACTCTGCAGCAAAAATGACATGTCACCTGTATTCTATGTTTTGGTACGATTCCAGGGATACCAAATTTATATAGTTTTAGTTACATTTTAACCCCTTAACAAAAATCCATAACGTTGCAAAAAAAATAAAAAAATGTTTTTGTGGGGCCAGGTGTACTTTTTAGTTATACCATTTTGGGGAACGTCTATTGCTTTGATCACTTTTTATTCAAAAACGGCGGCGGTTTAGCACTTTTGATTTTTTTTCCCGCTATGGCATTCAATGTACAGGAAAAATATTTTTATAAGTTTGTAGACCTAGCGTTTTCAGACACAGTGATACCTAATGTGTATGTGTTTCACAGTAAGTTCTTACTTTTATAGGTCTTCTAGTGAAAAGGGGGGTGATTTGAATTTTTAATTCTTTTTACATTTTTTTTTTTTATATTTTTTTAGGTTTTTTTATACTTTGTTAGCTTTATTATTTTATTATTATTATTATATATTTATTATTTTGATCCCTAATGCAATGCACTATAATTCTAATGCATTGCAATGTATTGCAAAATACTGTCATTTGTATGACAGACTGCATAAAGCAGCCTGTCATACAAATGAATACCAGAGAAGCCTGGAAGTCTTCAATAGGTTCCCAGCTGTCATGGCAACAGAATGCCGCTCCTGGATCTCATTCTGGGTGCTGGCGATCCTACCAAAAATGGCAGCGCCCACGGGTCAAAGCGACTGATTGCTGGCATTAGCGTTGGGTCTCTGCTGTGTCCATAGGTGTTGGTGAAGAGATCTGGAGAATTGGGCAAAAGACTCAAGACAGTGCCCAGTACTTGCAACGCTGCATTTACACTTCGAGCACCAGTACGCCCAGAAAACCCATTCTATTAGATCACACTGTTCCCTACATCCTTAAAAAATAGGGATACTTAAAAGTACTTAGGAAATGTATGGCCTTTGAGAAACCTGAGGTGTATTATTGTCTGGAGTGCCCTGAAGGCCCCAACTGAAAATGGTACCTCACCTTGCCTGCAAAACAGGTGCAAGACCTGCAGGCACATCCACACCGCTGACAGCGTACCTATCCCACAGTCACAACAGGTGCACAGAATTAGGGGGACATTTTCCTGCAGGTCTTCCAATGTGGTGTACCTCATAATGTGTGTGCAATGTTCCACCACAGGCCTCTATGTGGGGGAAACAGGGCAGAGACTTAGTCAGCGCATGAACTCACACATATTCACCATTAATAACAGCAGAACAGATCTCCCAGTGGCTACACATTTCTCCGGAGAAGACCACTCTATTGAAGATTTGCGGGCTGTGGTTCTAATGGGACATTTTAAGAAGCAGAGGGAGAGAAAAGAATGGGAATATAAATTAATGCAAAAATTTCAAACTCTGCAATTTGGACTTAATATTCATGCCAGTTTCATGTCACACTATGTATGAACTGTTAGAGTCACAAATCACCACCTGATTGCAAACAGATAACAGCAAGAATTAATGATCCCTCCGTCACGCCCCACAAGTTTCCAGATTGTTTATTTCTTGACCTATCGTAAATAACTTCTCTACTTATATTGCATTTTGATTTTCTTTAAAGATTCCAAGACCCTTTGAAGATGCAGGTCTTGTGTGTATAAAGAGTGTGTGAATTTTCAGTTTCTTGTATGTCTGAAGAAGAGAGCTAGACTCTCGAAAGCTTACTATCAAATATACTCAGTTAGCCTCTAAAAGGTATCACCTGATTTCTTCACTCTTCCACTACTTTGAGAACTTTGTCAAGGAGGCAAGAAACTGCAGGTTGACCTCGAAGTACTGTAAAAATACCAAATGACGCATTGCCTCAATTTGTGATCATTACATATCTTCAGTGCCCAAAAAGTGAGACAGGAGGTGGGGATCCAAGAGGCCCCATCTTAAAAATGTGGATTAATCAAGTGTTTCCAAAATAAGTACTCATGCCGAATGTGTAGCCCAAGGTTCTTCCAATGTTCTGTTCTGATATTTTATAGTACATGATCTATAAATATTGGAATGGAGCATCTGAAGAGAAGTCAGATGGGTCTCGGGCTGGACACTCGATCTTATGCATGAGACTTGAGGAACTGCAAAATAAAAAAATAAATCAATCCAGTAGGAGCCTTTCAGACAAGTTTTTTTGTGTACCTATTGGAACAAATCCCAACCACTAGTTTGCTAAGAAATTTGTAGTTTTACTCTTACCTATTATTTTGCAAAGTTTAAAGTGGTTTGGGCACATTTATGAAGGCATCATTTTTGGTGCACACTAATTTTTATTCTCTTATGCCACTCATGGCACTATCTAAATCAGTGGAGAGGAGGGGGCTTTCATGGTCCAACACATTCAACAATACTTATGCCAAGAGTAAGTAATATCTGAAGCCTACTAAGCTCCTAAAATTATGCTAAAATTATTTGGGTAAGAAAAAGTTATAAAGTTAAATAACCATATGCATAAAGTCACAGAAAAAGGTCTAGTCATTAATAGGGAGCCCCATAGCCACTTTATTTTGTTTGTTTGTTGTTTGGGCTGGGGTCCTAGACATTAGATAAAACACACTGATAAAACATTAGTAATTGCCATCAATGTTATAGACCCAGAAAACCCTTTTATGGACAAAAACAGGGTTCAAGGTTGAGTTAGCTTCATAAAACATTCATCCAATAGCAGTGATACCATATATAAAAAAATTAAGTATTCAAAACATACATATCAGTAAAGCAACCATACAAGTGTACCCCCACCCAATAGATAAGAACGTATAAAGCCATACTTACCTTTCCAAATGAATCTGTTAAGGAAGGAAAACAGAGTCACTCAGTTTTATTGAATGATCAATACTTCAAAAAGGGGAAAAAAAAGTCACTTATCTTTAATAAATATAAGGGTTATACACCTTATATCCCAACATAACCTTAAGAGTATCATAGCTAGTGTGATATAATCGTATGGCAAATGATATATAAGTAGTAAAGTCAAAACCTGTGAAAAAATAAAAATGAAAAAACAGAACTCCCCTTAATTTCTGCAGGTGGAATCTTCCATTGTGTACCTTAGTTTCCTTGCTGCTTTGTGGTGTACATAAAATAAAATTATCAGTGGCCCATAAAGATCAACAAAAATCGAAAAGCAGGACGTAAAACACCAGTGCTAAAGAAAATATCAAGGACAAACTTGTCGATGGCTTATATGTCATACATTTCAAATCCAAGGACATGACAAGAGCCAAGACACAAGAGGAGAGTACTTTAAGAATACCCCATGAACTAGAGTACTTTGTTTTATCCCATTAAGTCTCTGACCACAAAGTTTCTGAACTTTTTACAGCTATTCAGTTGATCAACATTTTGCATAAAATAATTCTAAAATAAATCAAACTAGATGATCATGTAGGTTGGTTTCTATTTCAAATGAGAAAAGTCTAGGAAGTCTACTTAGGAAGGAAGCATGTGGATGACCCCTACCATAATAAAAAAAATCACTCTCATAGGAGTGAGACACATGAGCCACCCTCCTCCCTCAACAATGAGAGGTTTCCACCAATTCATGTTTTTGTGATAGGGGTTTCAGCAGGAATAGGTAGTTTATTCTTACCTTCCTAACTTTGCACCATCCTACCTGTATCTCCCCTAATAGGGATTTTTTTTTTTACTTTTTTTTTTCTTTTATCTGCAATGGAAGTCTAAGGCTGGTCTCCATTTTTGAGACTCCATTGCGCTGTCTGTTGGAAATTGCAGGATGGCGAGCCCTTCAAATCCAACTTTTCATCTGGCAATTTCTGTAAAGAAACCAAAAGATCCCATTGTAGTCAATGGGATCCGTTGGCCTTCCATTCATATCTTTCATTTTATGGATTTGATTGTGTCTGTATTTCAGTTCTTCTGGTTCTCCAACAGACCAGAACAGAAAGAAGGAAGCAGTGCACCTAACATAACAGAGGATCTAAAGCACATATAAGCACAAATTTGGCCAGATTCACACAGCTTTAATACCGAGGTAATCTACACTGTATTATAGCTGTAAGTCCCATTAAGTCCACTAAGTGTCTCCCTTTTAGCTAATTGGCTGTTCACTCCGTTACTGGGGAGTGAACAGTGAGTAGAGAGGGAGGGTCTGTTCTTTTCACAGAGGAAATGGAGAGGGGAGGGGCTGATTCTTATTACAGCCTCCAAACATTTCTGTAACAGCTTTCTCTGTGCAATAGACTGAACATTCTGCACATCTCACAGTTTACAATGTAAGAAAAGTCTACTTACACTACCGTTCAAAAGTTTGGGATCACTCAGACAATTTTGTGTTTTCCATGAAAACTCACACTTTTATTTACCAAATGAGTTGCAAAATGAATAGAAAATATAGTCAAGACATTGACAAGGTTAGAAATAATGATTTTTATTTGAAATAATAATTTTCTCCTTCAAACTTTGCTTTCGTCAAAGAATGCTCCATTTGCAGAAATTACAGCATTGCAGATCTTTGGCATTCTAGCTGTTAATTTGCTGAGGTGATCTGGAGAAATTTCACCCCATGCTTCCAGAAGCCCCTCCCACAAGTTGGATTGGCTCGATGGGCACTTTTTGCGTACCATACGGTCAAGCTGCTCCCACAACAGCTCAATGGGGTTGAGATCTGGTGACTGCGCTGGCCACTCCATTACAGATAGAATACCAGCTGCCGGCTTCTTCCCTAAATAGTTCTTGCATAATTTGGAGGTGTGCTTTGGGTCATTGTCCTGTTGTAGGATGAAATTGGCTCCAATCAAGAGCTGTCCACAGGGTATGGAATGGCGTTGCAAAATGGAGTGATAGCCTTCCTTATTCAAAATCCCTTTTACCTTGTACAAATCTCCCACTTTACCAGCACCAAAGCAACCCCAGACCATCACATTACCTCCACCATGCTTGACAGATGGCTTCAGGCATTCTTCCAGCATCTTTTCAGTTCTGCGTCTCACAAATGTTCTTCTGTGTGATCCAAACACCTCAAACTTCGATTCGTCTGTCCATAACACTTTTTTCCAATCTTCCTCTGTCCAATGTCTGTGTTCTTTTTCCCATTTTAATCTTTTCCTTTTATTAGCCAGTCTCAGATATGGCTTTTTCTTGGCCACTCTGCCCTGAAGGCCAGCATCCCTGAGTCGCCTCGTCACTGTAGACGTTGATACTGGCGTTTTGCAGGTACTATTTAATGAAGCTGCCAGTTGAGGACCTGTGAGGCGTCGATTTCTCAAACTAGAGACTCTAATGTACTTGTCTTGTTCAGTTCAGTGCTCAGTTGTGCAGCGGGGCCTCTCACTTCTCTTTCTACTCTGGTTAGAGCCTGTTTGTGCTGTCCTCTGAAGGGAGTAGTACACACCGTTTGTGAAGAATATCGCCTCGCCCAGCCGCCTGGCACGCCTGCGATCAAACTTCTTTCTTAACCTCCCACTCACACACCGTGAGTAGACCGGGTCATAGGATAGAACGAAACGAGCGATATAAATTTTATATGTTTAATAACCCAAGTGGGTCGGTATGAATTAATAGCATATACAGAAATATACAATATTAATACGATCAAGCATAAACATACAAGCAAAAGAGCGATGATACAATACAGAAACAAAAGTGGAAATAAAAGATAGAGAAAATACCGGCATAGGCTCGTAGTCCGTTTCTCTAGGCCACAGCAGAGTTTTGGACCTAGGGCGCAAGCTTAAGCAAGTTGCATAGAACAATCCTTCTACATGTCCAGAACAAAGTGAAAGGCTTCAGGCCTCAATGCTAGGCCCTCAATGCATTCCTCAGTAGGGCAAGCTCTCTCATCTTCTCCCAGATCACAGCTCCTTACTGCCTCTTTGCTGAATGACCCCAGAATCCAGGTCTGCCCACAGCATATGGCTAGTGCCCCACCCACCCCTTCCACTCAGGCAGCCCCCCTTCTCCCTCCTTTGCAGAACCTTTGGAGACATGGGTGAAGTTAAGGTCACTGGCTTGCTATCCCCCATGCCATCTGGCCAGGGATAATAAAAGTGCCTGGCTATAGCAAGCCATCTCCCATGAACACACATAAAACCAGTGAAGCGTATCATCCCGCAATGTAGACTCAACTAAAGCACCACATTCCAACAAGTGGGGGAAGGACTGACATAAGCAAGTACAACACACTTCCAAGAAAGATATAAAACTGAGGGTCGGTTCATCACACCGTTGTAGGAAATCTTCAGTTTCTTGGTAATTTCTCGCATGGAATAGCCTTCATTTCTAAGAACAAGAATAGACTGTCGAGTTTCACATGAGAAGTTCTCTTTTTCTGGCCATTTTGAGAGTTTAATCGAACCAACAAATGTAATGCTCCAGGTTCTCAACTAGCTCAAAGGAAGGTCGATTTTACAGCTTCTCTAACCAGCAAAACTGTTTTCAGCTGTGCTACCATACTTACACAAGGGTTTTCTAAACATCCATTAGCCTTCTTACACAGTTAGCAAACACAATGTACCATTAGAACACTGGAGTGATGGTTGCTGGAAATGGGCCTCTATACACCTATGTAGATATTGCATTAAAAACCAGACGTTTGCAGCTAGAATAGTCATTTACTACATTAACAATGTATATAGTGTATTTCTGATTCATTTAATGTTCTCTTCATTGAAAAAAAACTGTGCTTTTCTTTCAAAAATAAGGACATTTCTAAGTGACCCTAAACTTTTGAATGGTAATGTATGTATCTACTTCTGGCTCGGAAGTTAGTCATAGACAACAAACAGCTTTCCTGACTGTACTTATAGATTTCTCTTTCTGTGTCAGCGATTTGTTTAGCTTCATTATGCCCTGTATTTGCAGTTCAGTGTCCCTAGATCTCCTATATTATGTTCTCTTGGGCTTTTCTCTGCTATTCGTTTGTCATTTTACCGTTATTCCTGGCAGAATGTAAGGAAACCAGTTACTACCAGTAGTAGTAATAATAGATAGGAGAGGGGGACATACGGCTACTTACTGTACATGTGTCCAGCCTGAGAGAGAAATGTAAAATGTGCAGATATTTCAACTTTCCATAGAAACTCAAGTACCCTGTCAGTAAAACATTGGGGATGAACAAGGAAGCATTCAGAAGCCCTTGTATGATATTCACTGCTATTCCCTATTAATGAAATGTTTTATACATACTATATGGGCAGGTCCTATTCCTGTCTGTTTTGTGGTTTGGGCTCATTCATTTAAGTGTATGGGTCTGTGGAAAGCATGGAGAGCACATGGATTCCACCTGTGTGTCGTCCATTCCGTTTTTCATAGACCCTTAAATGCACATGTAGAATTATACATGAGCTTCCTTAAAGGGGTTGGCCAGAAATTTGTAATTTGTAGCCTATCTTTAGGATAAGCTATAACTATCTGATCCATGGGTGGCTGACAGGTGTTACCCTTATGGATCAGTAGTATGGGCCCATTTCCGATGCCTATAATACAGTGGGGAAAAAAAGTATTTAGTCAGCCACCAATTGTGCAAGTTCTCCCGCTTAAAAAGATGAAGCCGGCCTGTAATTGACATCATAGGTAGACCTCAACTATGAGAGACAAAATGAGAAAACAAATCCAGAAAATCACACTGTCTGATTTTTTAAGAATTTATTTGCAAATTATGGTGGAAAATAAGTATTTGGTCAATAACAAAAGTTCATCTCAATACTTTGTTATATATCCTTTGTTGGCAATGACAGAGGTCAAACGTTTTCTGTAAGTCTTCACAAGGTTGGCACACACTGTTGCTGGTATGTTGGCCCATTCCTCCATGCAGATCTCCTCTAGAGCAGTGATGTTTTGGGGCTGGCACTGGGCAACACGGACTTTCAACTCCCTCCAAAGGTTTTCTATGGGGTTGAGATCTGGAGACTGGCTAGGCCACTCCAGGACCTTGAAATGCTTCTTACGAAGCCACTCCTTCGTTGCCCTGGCGGTGTGCTTGGGATCATTGTCATGCTGAAAGACCCAGCCACGTTTCATCTTCAATGTCCTTGCTGATGGAAGGAGGTTTGTACTCAAAATCTCATGATGCATGGCCCCATTCATTCTTTCATGTACACGGATCAGTCGTCCTGGTCCCTTTGCAAAGAAACAGCCCCAAAGCATGATGTTGCCACCTCCATGCTTCACAGTAGGTATGGTGTTCTTTGGATGCAACTCAGCATTCACTCTCCTCTAAACACAACGAGTTGTGTTTCTACCAAACAGTTCTACTTTGGTTTCATCTGACCATATGACATTCTCCCAATACTCTTCATGAACATCCAAATTCTCTCTAGCAAACTTCAGACGGGCCCGGATATGTACTGACTTAAGCAGGGGGTCTGGCACTGCAGGATCTGAGTCGCTGGCAGCGTAGTGTGTTACTGACGGTAGCCTTTGTTACGTTAGTCCCAGCTTTCTGCAGGTCATTCACTAGGTCCCCCCCCCATGTGGTTCCGGGATTTTTGCTCACCGTTCTTGTGATCATTTTGACCCCACGGGGTGAGATCTTGCGTGGAGCCCCTGATCAAGGGAGATTATCAGTGGTCTTGTATGTCTTCCATTCTCTAATTATTGCTCCCACAGTTGATTTTTTCACACCAAGCTGCTTGCCTATTGCAGATTCAGTCTTCCCAGCCTGGTGCAGGTCTACAATTTTGTTTCTGGTGTCCTTCCACAGCTCTTTGGTCTTCACCATAGTGGAGTTTGGAGTGTGACTGTTTGAGGTTGTGGACAGGTGTCTTTTATACTGATAACAATGTCAAACAGAAGCCATTACTACAGGTAATGAGGGGAGGACAGAGGAGCCTCTTAAAGAAGAAGTTACAGATCTGTGAGAGCCAGAAATCTTGCTTGTTTGTAGGTGACCAAATACTTATTTTCCACAATAATTTGCAAATAAATTCTTTAAAAATGTGATTTTCTGGATTTGTTTTCTCATTTTGTCTCTCATAGTTGAGGTCTTCCTATGATGACAATTACAGGCCTCTCTCATCTTTTTAAGTGGGAGAACTTGCACAATTGGTGGCTGTCTAAATACTTTTTTCCCCCACTGTAAATACAACATAGGGCCAGAGGCAGCTGGCTCTTGTCCCTGTATAGTGGCCGGGCCCCAGTATTGCAGCTCAGCTTCCATTGAGCTTAGCTGCAGCACCAGCCTCGGGCTACTATACATAGCACAGGTCCAACTGTTTCTGGCCCCTTGTTGTGTATAGTACAGACACTGGAAGTGGATCCGTACAGCTGATCCATGCAGGTGCTGCCTGTTGGACCTCACTGATTAGATATTTATAGCCTATGCTAAGAATAGACCATAAATTACAAATATCTGGACAACCCCTTTAAATTTGTGTGTGACAAGTCTAGGCGGGTGTACGCACCTTTTTAAGTAAAGGGGCTATATGTTTATATATCTGGAGCAGATTTTGATATTATTACTGGAGCCATTTTTTGTGATTTAGCATTTATTAAGTTCCAAAACATAGCAAAGCAACAATGTGTCAACATAACAATAAGCCAAAGTACCTAATAGTAGGATAAGCCTAAGGACATATGCAATATTTAAGAAAATATAAATATGCATTATTCTGAGCCATAAATATCATCCATGTTGCAATCTACTATAGCCTGTTTAATTCTAGGTGTCAGATAATATGCACGGCATATACTGTATATCTATAGAAACACATAGAAAGTCATACAGTAGAACTGTACACAAAAAAAAAAAAAGTCAAACAAAATGATACTCAATGATGGTTGTCTACTATAGAGTGGAATTTTCAGTTATAAGTGGATTTATATATTACTTCACATGCAAACTGATCTCTATAATTTGTTTTTCTGATACACAGTTCCAAGTCCACCTGTAGAGATAAATTATAAATTCCAGGCTACCTGTCCTCACCACTAAAGGGATTGAGGGTGTACTGATCTCCAATGGCCCCTTTAGGGGTGGGTGCAGGTAGACAGGCATTTTATTTACTGCATGTATTAAATTTGAAGCTATGTATGAACAAAACAAAACTAAAAAGGTAAAATTAAAAAAATTGCTTGTAGCAATAGTCTTTTCCCACCAGTCTTTTTATTTTTGACTCTTTGCTTCCAATCCCCGTCACTTTTTTTTATCTTTCTGTTCACAGAGCCATATGAGGGCTTAAAGGGGTTTTCCGGGCAAAAAATATTTTTTAAAAAAAGGTCTGTTAGTGCTATTAATGACTTAATAAGTGCACCCAAATACCTTTAGCAGTGTTATGACCCAGTGTTTTCTGGGTTTCTCTGGGAGCTCCTGGCATCCTCTGCATTTGTTTACATGGTGTAGCTTCCTGTGTAGCTTTCACACTACCTCCATCTCACTCCCCCCGTCCTCTCTCACTCCCTTACACCCCCTCCCTGTCTCCCTAGCTATTCCGCCCACTACTAGACCTTCCCAACTAACTCAGCCCTCTCCTCCACTCCATCATGCTTACGTGTCTTCCTCTTTAGACTTTTCATTCGCTCTCCTGACTGTGCGCAGGCTGGAGACACCTGCGCAGTAGAGATGGCACCTCTGACGGCGCGTGCACAGACCAGGATTGCCTCTGACGCCTGTGCAGTAGAGATGGAGAGCGATCAGGGTAATTATACATTTTTTTTAAACAAATTAAATTAGAAGTTAGGCGGGGGAAGGTGGTTTAGTTTAGGGGTTAATTTTGATTTTATCCCGGACAACCGCTTTAATGTTTGCAGGACAAATTGTTCTTCATAATGGTAGTTTTTATTTTCCGTATAATGTACTGGGAAGCTGGAAAAAAATTCAGAATGGGGTTGAATTGGAGAAAAAGTGCATTTGTGCGTCTTTCTTACGGGCTTTGTGTTCACTCTGCAGCCAAAATGACGTCACCTGTGTTCTATGTTTCGATACAATTCTGGGGATACCAAATTTATATAGTTTTATTTACATTTTAACCCCTTAACAAAAATCTAAATTTTTACAAAAAATATTTTTCTAAAAGTCGCCTGTAACTTTTTTATATTTCGATGTAAGGGCTTTTTTTTTTTTTTTTTTTTTGCGGGGCCAGGTGTACTTTTTATTTATACCATTTTGGGGAATGTCTATTGCATTGGTCACTTTTTATTCAAATTTTTATCAGAGGCGAAATAGCAATAAATCAGCGGTTTGGCACTTTTGATTTTTTTTTCCCTCTATGGTGTTCACCATACGGTAAAATATTTTTATAAACGTTTGTAGACTAGGTGTTTACGGACACAGGGATACCTAATGTGTATGTTTCACAGTATTTTTAAACTTTTAGATGTATTCTAGGGAAAAGGGGGTGATTTGAATTTTTAGATCTTTTTATTTATTTTTTTATATTTTTTTTTTTACTTTTTATTTTTATATTGCATTTATTGAACCCCGGAGGGTCTTATCGCTAATGCATTGCAAAATATCAGCATTTGTATGACAGACTGCATAAAGACTCTTTAATGCCCACGGGCACTGATCGCGGGCTTTACTGTGAGGTCTCTGCTGTATAATACAGCAGACACTTGGTGGCTATGGCAGCTGATCAGCTCCTGAGTGGCAGCCATATTTTAATACCCGACATCTACCGTACTATTACGGCGGATGTCTGGAAGGGAGTTAAAAGCAGTGTTTTATTTGCAGAGGACATTGCTGCTTTGCCCAGCTGACTGTCTCTAAGCAAGACACTTTCCACTTGAGAACCGGACTAATTTTTTTTTCTTCTCTGCTTTCCTAAGAGCCATAACTTCATAACTTAAAAAGTTTTTCCATCAACACAGATGTATAATGTCTTATTTTTTGCACAATGAGCTGTAGTTTTTCATGGCACCATTTAATATGCATACAGGTGCATCTCAATAAATTAGAATATTTTCGAAACGTTTATGTCTTTCAGTAATTAAATTGAAAAAGTCTATATTTTCTCGATTCTTTACACACAGTGTTCTATTTCAAGTGTTTTATTTCTGTAAATGCTGATAATGGATTACAGGTAATGAAAACCCAAATCTAAGAAAATTAGAATATTGTAAAAAAGTTCAGTATTGTAAATTCAGTGTGTCACCTGCCAAGGTTTCCTAAGCCTTTAAATGGTCCCTCAGTCTGGTTCATTAGGACACACAATCATGGAAGACGCTGATTATGAATTGTATTACTGAATCACTGAAATGAATGAACGTTTCAAAAATATTCTAATTTATTGAGATGCACCTGTATATTATGTAGGGAAGTTGAAAAAATTATTTGTGGGGTATTTTACTTTTAAAATACTAAAAACCTAAAAAATTGGCTTTGTGTCGACATATACTGTGATCTATAACTTTTTTTTGTTGATGGACCCCTGCAATGGGTTGTTTTCGCAAGATGATCTTTTTTAGTATCATATGGTATGACATTTTGATAATTTTTTTTTTTTTGGGGGGTGCTTATCAATAGCAACTCTGATATTCAGATTTTTTTCTGTTACTTCTTATTTTTGATTGCTGGTACAATACACTGCAAGGGCCAATCAGGGGACAGAGGCAGCCTGTTACCTCTGTTCAACCTCGCAGATGCTGCGGATGCTATGGACTGCGGCATCTGAGAGGCTAAACTTCTGGCAGTTTCAGCTTTATAAGCTCCTGAACTTACACCGTATTGTATTAGCACACATTCCCATACATGAACAAAAGATGGTGTTAGGGGGTAATCTTATTAAAGAGGTTGAACCAATTTTAGATATTATCCCCTATTAATAGAGTAGGGGATAACTTCATGATCAGTAGGGGTTGTTCAGAACCCAACAATCCTGAGAATGTGCCCTAGCCCTCAGTTCATTTTCTAAGAGAGTGCCAGAGTTCGCCGAGTACAGTGCTCGCTTATCTCCAGCACTCCCATAGAGAATGAATAGAGTGACAGAGCTCATACTCAGTCTGCCACTCTATAAGGAGGAGGGAACAGGACCCCCGTCCTCAAGATTGGTGGGTGTCGATAGGAGATAATTTCTACAATTGGTACAACCACATTAATCCTATAATAAATTTATAATATAAAATTTATTGTGCCTTTTACTAAATGGTAACATCATTACATAAAAACAGAAGCAGAATTATAAATGACACATCTGAAATTTAGAATCTACTGTCACTTGAAGTCTTCCTTACTGGGGTTCCCTACTTTGCAGGGTGGGACTTTCATTATTGTCCCCATTACCTCCCTCCATCTGCCCACTTGACACATCGTACCACAGCTTTGTACCAAATTATAACCAAATTAAGACTCTTACAGGTTACTCTTACTTGTTTAGTTTAGAAAACCCATTTTCATACATTTTTGTACACCCTTCTGTCTTGAAGACACTGAATTTACATCTCATGAGCACACAACACAGTATGGAAGCAGAAATGCTAAGGACAACTGCAAAAAGATGAAAAATAGCTATAAAGTTCATGAAATGTATAGCGTTTATGTCTTATGTACTATGATACCTCATATGAGGCAAAATTTCGTAAGGCCATGCAAGACGCACTGTCAATATCCCTTTACTAAGACTATTTACCAGTGTACTTATCTGGTATTGCTTTGCAGAAAGTGAGTTCGCATCATGGCTGCCCTTATGGATGAACTGAAATTTTTGAAAAACTGTTGCAAATTTTGATCATTCATCCATCTTGACTGTTTTTACACGTGAGTGGATTTTGACATGAGTGGTTAGGTGAGCCTTTCGAGTAAAACATTTGCCACACTCAGAGCAGGCATATGGCCTTTCACCAGTATGAGTTGTCTGATGGCGGACAAGATCCCTATTCAGAGCAAACCTTTTATCGCACTTACTACATGCATAAGGCCTCTCCCCTGTGTGTGACCTTTGGTGGACATTAAGATTGGAGTAGCACGTGAATCCTTTACCGCACACAGTACAGATAAACGCCCAGTCTCCGGTATGAGCAGCCTTATGTTTTACTAATCGAGAGTTATCGGCAAAGCTTTTACCACACTCTTCGCAGGTGAATGGCTTCTCTCCAGTGTGAGACCTCTTGTGTATGACGAGAGCAGATGTGCATGAAAAAGTTTTCCCACATTCCACACATATGTATGGCTTCTCTCCTGTGTGTGTCCTATTATGTATAAACAGAGAAGAGTTACTCGTAAAACTTTTCCCGCACTCCCAACAGACATACGGCCTCTCTCCAGTGTGGATTCTTATGTGAGTGGAGAGGGTGGCACTGCTAGTAAAACTTTTCCCACAATGGGGGCAGGTGTATGGCCGTTCTCCTGTGTGGATCCTCTCGTGTATGACTAGAGAAGACTTTCGAGCAAAGCTTTTGCCACAGTCGTTGCAAGAGAAAGGCCGTTCTCCAGTGTGGGACCTCTGATGTATGATGAGGTGGGAACTTGAGATGCAGCTTCGCCCACATTCAGTGCATATATAGGTTTTCTGAACCTTGTAGGGGGTGTAAGGGATTGTGAATTTTGAGATCTCTAGGGATTCCTTGTTATGCTTCTTACTCTTGTATTTAGACTCCATAGTTGATTTACGTAGACGTGGTTTGGTGCTATTTTTTTCGTCATCATCATCTTCATCATCTTGACTTTCTTCTTCTTGTTCTGGAGAACTCATATTCTCGGAGACATGATCTGGTTCCTTACAGGTAGGAGATTCCTTGTTTGAATTTATCTCAAGGGTTTTCTGTTTACTGGACTTTTGGCACCGTAATTTCTGCTGAGATTGGTTAGGTTTATCTTTTCCACCCTCTTCATCATTTAGAGATGGTGACTCATGTCCGCTTCGCAAGATGGGGTCTGCAAAGATAAAAGTACAAAAGAGAAGTTAAAAACCACTGCTTACACAGTAAATGTCATCACATGTAAGTATTATGCATAGACTTGGCAAGCTGTGGGGTGGCCAGGGAGGATCCAGCGCTCTGTTGTCCAACCCCAGTGCTCTTTCTGTCGAGTGAAGGAGGTTCTGAGCTTCACGTGATCGCTGAGACCAATCAGTAGCCTTAGTGGTCATTCGCAAGAAATCAGTGTATATGAGTGACATCGCTAGTCTCTCTCTAGCACCCGCTCAGTCCACTGTTTGGTGTAAGCGTTCATGTGAGGCTCAGAACTTCAGTTGCCACAACTCTGGTTCGAGACTGGCAGTGGACAATGGGGACAGTTGAGTATGCTTTTTTCCACCCCATGGGTTGCATCAAATCCTGGACAACCCCTTTAAAGCCACCCTCTAGTCAGAGGGTCACTTTTTCTAAAATGTAAAGGATTGAATAGCTGGATTTAACTGCAACAATTTATTTCACATGAAGATATTAATGAAACTTCTACTACTACTGCTACCCCTGATAGGATAAATTCAGTCACATACTGTGTAGGGAACTGCAGTATAGCCCTGTTTTAATTCAATTCCTTGCACCGTGACACTGTGCAGGGAAACTTTAGGGTAGGATTCAGTACTAAATCTGTACTGTGAACCATTTATTCTAAAGTTTAGTGGGAATATCGTAGGTTGGTGCTCGAACAATAATGAAGTGATGGCATATCCTAGGATATCCTTCTCAACAGATGGCATAATCCTTTTATAGGGAAAAGCTCACAAATGGAACATTACAATGACCAGGGTCGCGAGTGCTTTGTTAATGATAGGGTACTGAGTACTCAAAAAACTTAACTTGTTAAAAACATGGCATTGGCTGTCTAGACCTCTCAGATTGTTCATTTCCAGTTGTTACATCTGTAAACACTTTACCATTCCTCGAAGTGGTGACAGGGTAGCAGTATGATTACAAGCAACTGTATGTGACTACATTAACACTAGTTTTTGTTCCTCACCCTTTACAGGTGAAAGAGACATCATTTCCAATTTAGGGAATAAGAGGTATGGGAAGTGCTGCCACAGGGACATCAAAAGTGTATATGCCCAAGTAATGTTGAAGAGTGGACATCAATGTATGATCCACAGAGGTCCATGTCTTGGTACCTCCAATGGTTTGCATAAAATACAGGCCTCATGGTGGCTGGGTCTAGTAATATAGCTCAGCCCCTCTCTGTTAAATGGTGGTGGGCTACAGGACCAGGCACAGCCACATGGCCATTGTTGTGTTGGTGTGTTGGGTAGTGCATGGATGGTGAGCATCACGGTTGCACCTTCAAAAGTTGCACTTTAAGCACCAAGCTATGAAAACTAGAAACTGTATGTGATCTCCATATGGTATCCCAGACTGAGATGTAATACTACACACAACCTGAAGACAAATGTGGTGCTGTTTTTTTGGGGTCCATATTTTGAGACAGCATTGCCCATTCCATTTTTATTCAGTTATGGATCAAAGTAAATAGAAAAGTAGAGGACTAATTTTCAGATTTTTTTTTGTAACACCAGTCCTTCACCCCAAGTCATGCATTTTGATACTGTGCTAATATGAGCTATAAGGCTTGAAGGCCACATCTGTAAGTTGTTAAGATATACAGGATGGTAAACTGCAGGACACTCCATTATTATTGTTTTTTTCTGCTCATCTTGGCATATCCTTCCTTATCTCGGGCTGTCATTTACTATATCCTACTTATCTGGGTTTACAAAGGCTTACTATGACAAGTAACATTCATCAGGTGAATGCTTCATTGTTCTTGGTGCCATGGACTTAAGATGGCCTTCAGGTTCACTTCTAAATAGATATTTGTCCCTAGTCTATGCATTTTGTTGGCAAATTACTCTCACATTAATCAGATGAAAGTAGAGACAATTATATCCAAGCTTCCAAGGTTATTCATGAATTCTTACACTTCAATTAAAGGGTATTCCAAAGTGTAAACTTTAAAACCTGAAGTAATTGTGAAGTAGGGTCCCAATCCTTAATGTCAATCAGTAACAGACTTCGTATCAAACAACAGGGTGCAAATGTGGTTTTATTAGCCAATAATACATATCTACGGAGAGTGTAATACAGGGAAGACTTGATACACTAACGTTTGGTCGATTTGCCCCCTTGGCCCCTTGCATGAGCAGAACTAAGTGGCCAGGGTGCTTCCCACTTATTCCTGAAGCACAGCCCAATAAATACCTGAGTGGCTGTGCTTAGTACTCTAGTTCAGTCCCATTCAAGTAAATCGGACAAAAAACTGTGTAAACTGCGTCGATTTTTTGAAACCAAAACCAGTGGACCATTGAGAAAATATAAAAGAATAACAGTACACATTTTTTTTCCAAAATCCACTCCTGGTTTTGGCTATAAAACTGCTTCACAAAACTGTCCTTATTATTAGGCCTTATTCATAGTTATATAGTGAAAAATTACTATCCATCTTGTGAACAGCAGTTTTTAAAAAAAATCTATAAGTGTATTCACATGCCTGCTTTGTTAAAGGGGTCATGCCATAAAAAGTCTTTATCTTCTATCTATAGGATGAATACCTGACCGTTGGGGATCTGATTGCTAAGACCCCGCCAATCCTGAGAATGGGGGAATCTTTTTACCCTGTTACACATTCAGTTTGACCACAGCCAGGCTGAATGTAGCACAAGGTTGCATGCTAGTGGACGGTGCTCCCATCCACTTCAACAGGAGCACTGGAGATGAGGTGAGTGCTTTACTTCACTATCTCCAGCACTCCCATTGAAATAAATAGGAGCAAGGATTTATAAGCAGTTGAACTTTCCCCGATCAGGTATGTATCCTCTTATCGTAGAATAGTCTCTTTAAAGGACCATGAAAATGGTCTGTCAAATTTACATGTTCTATATTTTTATGTTTCGATGGGCACAGGGTCAATAGAAGTCAATGAGTCCATTATTAATGGCTGCTACAAAGGTACAGATACATACATTTTCACTGACGTTTCATGGTCACGTGAATAAGATTTTATTCGTATATGTTTTTCTGTTTGTTTTCTAGGTTTCATGGACTCAAACTGCGATAAGCCTGAGGTAATAAATACTAGACTGGTGGGGTCTGACTGCTAAGTACCACACCAAATACAGGAATGGGATATCAAAGTTTCCCTAATCCCAAGACCGGGGCTAGGAGGAGCTTGACTGGAGAAGCCTTTGAGCATGTCCCCTGTCAATTCACCCAATGTCTAGAACACTGAAGGAAACAACTGTTTATGCTGGTGACATAGACTTTGGCAGCCGAGCATGCCACCACCTACTCCTTTCAATGTGGTGAGTGGTTGGGATTCTAGAAGACAGTAGATGGGTGAGAAATCTTTCTGCTTATTATTATATGCTAGTGATGTGGTAGATATTAAAGTGAATAGGATACAGTGATGTAGCAGATACCACCTATACTGTATCATGTAAAGGGAAATACACCAGACTAACCACGTGCCAGTCTCATTTCTTAAATGTTCTAAGAGTCATCAATTTATATATCATTATATTTGCTAAATCCTTAAAACATCCCTTTCATTAAGAACATTCGACATTCAATATCTAGACTAGAAAACACGTAATCTTTATACTCCCTTTATATCTGGATCAGCACCGTCTATATACCCTGTTAGATTATGTATACATTATAGAGGGATGCTTTGTTAAAGAGACCCACTGCAAAGAGTGGCTCCCCCTATGGACAATGGATCACAATCATCCACAATGTGTGGCAGCCTACATGTTCATCTGCCAATTTGAGAGCTTACATGGTAAATGGTTTAACGTGAAGGTCCTATTCATGACCTATCCACAGGACACTAATATGTGATTTGTGAGAATCCAACACCCAGACCCTTCACAGATTAGCTGTGACAGCAGGCTCCAGGTACTGAAAGCTGCTAGTGGATGGGCAGCGTCTCTCCTATTCATGTAATAGGAGCAATGCAGTTTCCAGGGAAGGGCAACGCCACTCCTATTACTTGAATATGAGTGGTATTAAATGTGCCGTCTGTCCCCTAATAGCTTCCGGCACTATAAGGCAGCTCCAACAAAGGATCTGTGCATGGAGGACTTTTCTCTCCACCGTTTTCAGTGTGAAGTCAATGGAGTCCTCCGGTGTCCATATATAACAGTTGTTTTAGTGGTCCGGCTCTCTGCCGTTCAGGTCCCCTGGAGGACCCGAACATTGGAAAACACAACGCTAGTATGAACCTAGCGTAACCTGCCAGCAACGGCAAAAGGTGCTCACAAAAGTCATAGAAAAGGCAATAATACATGTCTATGTTTAAATAATAAAGGACACATAGAAAGAGCAAAAACTTTACAATATATATTTATATCAACAGGTTAAGGGTAAAATACTGGCCATTCAAAATGAGTCAAGTCAATCGGGAAAAGTTGTAATACTAAAATCAAGCCAATATATAATACAAAATATGATGCCCCCTTCCCAGGAAAAGTCAGAAATCCTCATAATTTCCCCCCCTTCCGAGCATGTGAAGCAGAACCTCCTCCCCTTGTACGTAAGGTACTCCTTCGCAAGTTACTTGACTCTCCTCCTGTTCTAAGAGGCAGGTGTTGACGGTGAGAGTTTGTCTCTGAGGGTGTTTCCACTGCAAGCCTTTTGGCTGCAATTTCATTGGCTTCCATGAGAAGTTTGAGCTTATTTGCTCGATAACGGGCCGTCTCTTCTCGATGGCGTGCAGTTTCCTCCCGTGCTTTCTCTTGGTTGGAGGCTAGAAGGTCCAGCATATGATTCATGGCCACCACCTCGGCATGTAAGCGTTGTATACTGCTGCCCAACTCTTGCAGTGCTTTACCCTGACAATGGACGCACTCTTCAGGTTTTGTTGTTTTGTCAAGTAAAGGTTCACAGTCTACACTGTCCAATTCAGATTTATCCCGTGATGTTCCCTGCTGATGAAAGTTCTCATTGGCTGACATTGCTTCAATATCTTGAGGGTCCACTTTAGTCACAATGATTTCTTGATTCTCATCTATGAAGTGGAGGAAAAGGAAACTTGTTATTGATGCCTACGCAAGTAACTCTTAACAAGAATGCAAGTACTGTATGTATTTACTGTTTATATAGTTACCGGAAGACGTAGAGCAAAAGTCACTGTCGGCTGTGTGTTCGGGAGATGCTCCAAAGCCCATCAAATCCTGAAACATTTCTGAAATAAAATGAAACAACTCAGTGATGTGAACTATGTGACAACAATAGCATACAGCCTAGGAGTATTGCTCTAGAACGGAGTATCTTTATTATAGGAATGTATTACAGGGACAGATCGACCCTATTAAATCCAACCATCTCACTGATGTTCTCTTAGGCTGGCCATTCCATGAGGGCATACCTACTATTTTGCCACAAATTCCTATCCCCAACATGCATAGAACATACTTTTACCAATGAAAAGTACAGTGTTGCCTTTAATATTAACCCTTTCCTGCCCTAAATCAAATCACGCACTGAAGCTAACTATCTCCAGTCACAACTATCCTGTGTGCGTGGAAATACATGTGCCAGCCCATCGCTGCAAACTGTACTGGCATTACTATTACTACTGTCTATAGCATCACATGTTTATAGACTATGAGACAATGCAGCCATTCACACAGCTTTGCTGCATTGTTTCAGTCTTCATAGATATGATGCCATAGACAGTGCCCTGCATGTCTAGGACACACAGGATAGTTGTGACTGTAGATAGAGCCAGCATACTGGAGCTGGCATTGAATGGGGGACAGTAAAGGTTAAATGTTAAAGCAATAATTTGCATCTTGAAAAGGAAGGGCTCACACACAAGAGGAAGCCAGTGCTTGTAACTATGATACTAATGCCCAAACTTTTTGTAATCCATCTGAGCTGGTGGAAACGGACTTCGAATGACAACAGGCACTGGACAGAAAGTTAGGGGGAAGGTAGACACCTCGTGGACATCAATTTTTCATCTTAAGAAGTATTTATTTTAGGTGAATAAAGTGATTTGTACTTTGATGTTGATCACATTGACTATCATTTGAGCACACGTTAGTTGAAATGATTGTGACCATGTAATATAAGCCAAAAACGCGATTTCAGCAGGGCTGGCTAACCATTTACATATATGCAGGCTTCCCGACTGAGGAAATGAGGGAGGAAAATTGGGTTGGGACAATCATTTTGTTCCCATGGGAGATAAGGAGACACTGTGGGTGCCTGGCACTGGCTTCCTCTTCTGTCTCCTTTGTAAATACATGAACGCTCTCATGAACAGGAACCTCATCACATATGTCAATGATATCTAGAGTCTAGCCATCTATTTGGCACTATAGATGAAATGGTTGGATTCACTGATTTACAGTGGTCTATTATTCTGGTGAAAGACATGTGCACCCCACTAGAATGCCATGGGGTGCCCTATTTATATACATGGTGGCCAGGAAGGAAGGTAACAAATCCTTACCATGAGATCTCCTGATCAAGCTTATAATATATGAAGTATGGGCTAGCATGCTGCAATATATTGCCCGAATTTTTTTAACCTGTAAATAGAGGACGTGGCCTAAAATACATTTGTGTATGCCACTGGCCCATTCAGACTAGTATAGTTTCCAAAAATTGGCAAGCATGTCTAAATCTCAAGAGAATAATATCAATCCACTAAGAATTGGTGACCTCACTGAGGCACAGATATACAATTCTATGTTAGCTCAGATAATCCAGGGGAATGGCTTTAGGTGGTGTAGAGGGAGCAATCGTACCTGGGCCTGGTGACTGAAGGGGGTCCAAAAGTTTCTCTTCCACACAAAAAGAGACCAGTCTTATAAATGGCACGTTTATGGGTGATATGCCAAAGAACTGACCCTAGTGGTAGACTATTGAAGGACAGTGTTACAGTGTTGGTCGCCCTATTGAGGGCTATCTATAAGGACTGGATAACCAGGTGTACTTAGTTAATTGAGTTGAGGTACACCATATTTATCAAATGCAATTATAAAAAAAAAAAAAAGTTGTAAAAATTGTCAGAATCTCTGTCAGTAAATGGATGGCATAGAAAGTCAAGTACCATCTCAGGATTGCCGTATTATATGTGAAGATGCGAAGATTTATCACATGTTGAATGACATGTTATAAATTTGGCATAATTACAGCAACAAAGCTGCTGGAAAACCTGACTTCTAAAAATTCACTTTTGCAGTTAGATAGGGTAGATAGTTGACATCAGACAGGGACAAACCTGTCAATCACGGTAACAGACTGCAAACAAACCCTGTGTAGTGCGATCCTGTAGTCACATACTACTCTCAAATTTTTTGGTAACATACATTTGCTAGGTTTATAAAAAAAAAGTAGGGGACAGATAAAACACAGAGATAAGGCTATACAGTGTTTGTAGTCTGTTACCATGGAGACACACAGAGTTGCAAGGAATCTGTAGAAACAAACACACACCATCACATTACAGAAAAGATAGTGGTTTATTGTCTTTGACAGTCATGGATAATTTCAGTGGCAAAGCACACCATGTGGTGTGTCAGGGTGCGGCAAGGTAGGCCTTCATTCCTGCCAGAAAGTGAGATTAAAAGGTTATTCCCCGCTTAAACTGTGTTCAGATCAGCATCAAAGTCTCTTGTCCATCGCAACACTTGACAGAAAAAAGTAGAATCAAATGTAGCAGGACAGAAGAGACCCTATTATATTTCAATGGAGTCCATTGGGCACCATTGGCATCCATCATGTAACTGATCTCATAATGTGTTGTGGTTTCCATTATAAATAAAGCCTTATATCTATAGGATATTCTATAACTTTATGATTTGTTTGGGCTTGACCACTGGGAGCGCCAACCAATCCTAAACATGAAGAGGTGAATCGGGCTGTTGTGCAAATCCTATAAGACAAAAGAGTGCTGTATCAGCAAGGCGCCCCATTCATTGTAAGGATCAGTGGGGTTCTCAGAAGTCGTACACCCACTAAATATAGAGTGAGTTATGGCATACCCTAGTGATACGCCATCATTTAAGATGGGAATACTACTTTAAGAAAAACAAAAAAAGAGATGACTGTATTACCTGAGGAAAGACCGGTGTCTATGTATCCCTTGATCTTGACATTGTCTGTCATTTCAGTGCTGAGAATTTTCCTCAGTTCCTCCTCATAGTCGGTGAGCTCCACGTCCCCTGGCGGTTCTCTCCCATTCAGCTTCTTATGTTTTTCGGCCTCGGTCAATTTTTTTTTTTACATGTCTCTTGATGTCATGATATCTCTTCTTACAGACATCTACACTGCGTACGTGTGGACCCACGACGTTGACCGCATCTGTAATACTGATCCACAGGGCTTTCTTCCTCGATTTTGGTACTTTTATAGCTTTCTGGCCGATGATCTGATCGTAATACTCCACCACCTTTGAGATGAGGACACTGTTTTCTTGATAGGAGAATCTAGTGGCTCTTCCTGACTGACCGGAACAATTCTCACCCTGTCCTTTATGAGTACCCTCATCTGAATGGCCAGGAACAACCTCCTCTCCCGTATTCTGCATTCTCAATCTCATATACATATATATACGTATGCTTAGAAGTGTACATAAAAGACGGAAAAGGAAAAACTGAAAATCTTCAGAAATATGAATTGTAATGGGTGCGATGCATGAGAGGTGTTCTTAAAGCAGTGCTTGAAAACCCAAAGCTGGAAAAAGAACAAAGAAAATATCACAGGCTCCTGCGATTTGTGGGTTACAGAAGATTATTTTACCCTGGATTACAATGCAGAAAATTCTATTAAAGGGCTATTCCAATCTCGGTCAGTCACGTCTGAGATAGGACTAACTGGCTGTAAGTCCTGACCACCAGGTTGGGACTTATGGGAACAGTTAAGTAGCACTGATCTATGATGTTTCCAACACTGCAAATGAAGTGAATAGAAGCTACGGAAACAGCGTAGTGCATTTACCGATAGAGTCTCCATACAAAAACAGGGTGGAAGTTATGGAAGCCGCATAGAGCAGCGCCATTCACCTTATATGTAAGTCCTGCCCTTGTGGTCAGGAGTTGTGGACAGCTATTCCCGTCTTGGCCGTGATTTGCCAAGATGTGAAAATCCCTTTAAGTGAACCAATTCTCTTAGTGTCAGGTTATGTCAATAATTCTAACATAATAATTAAAAAAAAAAAAGCTCAAGGGATCCAACTACCTCTATAGCATAATAGCAGATCCCTCACTGCCCCAAATAATTCATTTGAATTTTGACAAAAATGGCAATATCTTGGCAACAAAGGCAGTGATTCACAAGGGGAAAACACTGTTTTATTCAGGTGACCCCAAGCTATCTGTGGTTGATATACTGGGTTCTGGCGACAGACTCCATAAACTATCTCTATTTCCTATTATAAAGAGGAAGAGTGGGAGGCTACTGCTGCAGCCAGTTGTCTTACGATCAAATATAAGACTAGGAGTCGTCAGACATGGCTGAACTCCTGCCACACATAATGGAGATCCTTTACATCATTTTCCAGCTCTAACTGCAATGTGAGACAACCGTGTAATAGTGACCTGAGCTTCCTCCATGCACTCATCCTTGGAAACTATGGACAAGAAAACCATCATATAACATGGAAAACGTCAAAGATGTGTAAGGAAGGTAAGTGTTTAATAATGTATTAGCTTGGGATGAAATAAAAATAGTCACAATTTTTACCCTCCATAGTGTGACTAAACTTTTGATTTTCTGGCAGTATTTGTGTCATTAATACATTTTGTAAAATACTATATTAACACATTTTGGTTCCTTTCTGTGAAATCCTGCATTTTTTACACTCTTTCCCTTGCTTCCCTATTGAGTGCTGTTTCCTTTGTCTCATTTTCTAATTAGGGGAAATGTATTAAGCTACTTGCGCCATTTTTTTGGCGTACATTGTGTCTTTTTTGTGCTCTTTTTCTGCCTGGCACATCATTTATGAAGCATTTGCCCCTTTTTTTCCCCCAGATGTTATGTTGCCCTCGCCACATTTGGAATGGGTTTATGACAAGTGCTTTTTTAAAAAGAGGCAAAAAAGCTGCAAATGACCTCCAGTACATGGGCAGCGTAAAAAAGTCTGTCAGGTCAGACAGCATTAAAAAGGGGCATTTGCGACCTTTTTTTTGTTTTTTTACAAAAAGGGACAAATTGTACCATTTTGAACCAAAAAAGGGGCAAAGTGCACATAGCTTGTACTTATAGGTGCTTGCTTTAATGCGCATAACATGTCTTTATTTGGCTGCAGGAACCAGTCATTTCTACCAAGACCTTCATTTTGTCATTGCTCTGGATCTGCAGCATCCCATTTCTCTTCTAGATCCAAGGTCAGCACATTGTACCCCTTAGCTAGAAACTATAGACAGATGGCCAATAAAACAATGGGGGATTATTGGGGTTACTGCAGAGGCATCACACAGTGCACAAAAGAAATTCCCGAATATCCCAAACCTATGATTGACCATCCCTGAAACAAAATGTCACATTTTCTACAGCACAGCATGCCACACCAACCAAACCTAGTAAGGAAAGCCAAGTTATCAGAATTACCAGACTGTAAATGGTTTCCAGCACCTACTGAAGTCCAAAGGACTAGTTTAGTATACTGTATAGTAATATTACCTGCATCTGTTAACACTATGGGATTTGTACTTCAGCTGTTTTGATAACCTCATATCTGTATATGACCGCTTGCATTGATTCCACGTTGCAACATATTCTATGGTGCTGAACAGTAAAATTAGTAGAGAACTAAAGCTTGTGAATGCCCTGTTGATGGGTATGCTAGCTTTCAGCATGGAAACCTTGTGTAAAATAACCTAGAAGCTCTGCGTGGTTATTGCACAAAACCGTTTTAGGCTAAGTCCCCACGCAGTTTTTTTTTGTTGCAGATTTTGCTGCGGTTTTTGAGCCAAAGCTAAAAATGTCTACAAATGGACAGGGAAATATATAGGAAGCTTCTTATACTTCTCCCTTCTCCTCAATCCACTCTTGGCTTTGGCTCAAAAAAACGCAACAAAATCTGCAACAAAAAAGCCGCGTTTCCACAACGTGGGGCTTTAACCATACAAGGGTATACTGATAATAAAGATTTATAGCAACAAATTCACAGTAACATTTTAAATCTTTTTAGTCATAAGCTAAATTTATCACACATAAAGCTAAGTTCACATCTGTGTTGGAGTCGCAGATTCTGCCTAAAATTGGCAGAGGAGGACTTTTCTCTATGTGGGTTTCAGTATAAAACCACTGGAAACCTAATGGACACCAGGTGGACCCCATTATAGTCTATGGTGTCTGTGAGTGTCCTCAGGTAGCTGCTTTTTAAGAGGACAGGCTCTCCATCTTTCAGGTCACCATGCGGAGAGCCGAACGCTAGTGTGAAAGACGCGAAAATTAGACATGGTCTCCAAGAAGGTCATCAGTATCAGCCAGGATTGGATTGAGCAGAAGGGTGAAGTATAAGAACTTCCTATACATTTCCCATTCCTGTTGTAGTCATTTTTGACTTTGGCTCAAAAAAACACAGCAAAATCTGCAACAAAAAAAGCTGTGTTTCTGTAATGTGGGGCCTCAGCTGTAATGTGGTTATGCCATGCAACATATTTATCCTCTTTCCATAAGACAGCGGATATATTGCTGATTGGTGGGGGTCTGACGGCTAAGACCTCCACCGATCTAATGGGGTGTTTTACCCTGTTGTGAATGCAACTGTGCTGAATGTAGGCATGCCCTTGCTGGACGTGACACCTCCGCTTCCATTTACATCAATGGCAGCGCCGTAAATAGCCGAAGTACAGCATCTGATGAAGCGAGTATGAAAATAAGTAATATAAAATATAGTAAATAAAGACCATGGCTACAAGACAACTTTGGCTGTGAAACACCACATCATAAGTTGTCACGACACAATGGCTGCAAGAAATCCATCAGGTTTGGATCTCTTATGACAGCGTCATCTGCATACACGACAATGACTGATTCCTATAGATTGACATGATGTAATCGCTGCCCATACAATACTAAATCAGGGGGTTACTCACTTGTGATGGGGTCACACAGTGCTCCCTCCTCAGGTACACTTGAACTTGGATTGTCTTCAGTGTTTCCCCAAGGTATCACCTCCTGGTCCATGATTAGATCTCTGCAACACAGCAGGAGAAATCTATACATCGGTCCCATGGGCAAAAACCAAAGAGTTTCAGGTGGTCGACAAGCCTAGGAAAGTGGAGTTTCAAACAGTGTCCTTGCGATTTGGGGCCTCCATTGGCAAGATATCGCCGTTTTTGTCAATATACAAACTCGCTCTGTGGAGCAACGAGGGAGTTGCCATTGCTCCAAAGAGCTCATTTGTGTATTAACAAAACCAGTGATATCTCAGCAAGGGAGGCCGCAATTCACAAGAGGAGAACACAGTTTGTCTCAGATGATCCTATCTATCTGTGGGGCTGATATGCTGGGATCTGGTGACCTAGGTAATGCTTATTTTAGAACAAAGGACCAGACCATCCCTGTTCAATCACAAAGGAATCCCCAATGAATGACATGCCAGAGGTTTTCTCTATGATGTTAAAGGTGGAAACCTTTGATCTCCCAGCTTAATTCCATGGTGTTTTCTGGAAGATGTCTGTGCTTTTTCTAAAATCTTCCTACCTCCCTCGAGCCTGGGCAATTTTGCTACTGGAATGGTACATGTCCATCTAAATGCTCAAGTCATTGAGGGCTGATATGCAGTATCCCGGCATGGCCATCACACAAGGAACAGAGCTGTCTGCTTCCATCTCTATTCTGTGTGTATTTTCTGGTGCTACCCGGTGTCGGACCGCCACTGATCTGATATGGAAGACCTATCTGAAGTATAGATCATCAATATCTTTAAGGCAACTGTGCATGTGTCTGGTTTGGGGTTGAATGGCACATGGATGATATTAGTGTTCTGCCTTTATCTCCAAGGGCCTATTAATATCCATCAGTGAACCCGGCCTGTATAGGACCTGTCCTGAGTTTTTCCCTGGGCTCACAGCCCCATACAAAGACCTGTGATAATACATGGACATGTGTAGGGGGCCATTACAATATAATGGGTCAGTGTGCTAGCTGTGAAAAACATACTGACAATGCTCTTAAAGGAACAGTCTGGTTAAAACTGTATTACACCCAGCACAGGGAGTAGGGGGCACTAATGCTTCACATGCTAAAAGCACCTTCTATGTGTCAGTATAGGGGTTGTTTGTTATAAAAATTATTTTAGGGTCCCCTCATAAACGCTCATTTCTGGGCTGATCTGGTAGTAAATACAATTACTTAAATATCATTATGTTGTCATCCGGAGTTCAACATAAGTATCGGCATGTATAGTTTTATGTTAAAATGTGTCCAAAAGGAGTACTGCATCATTTATTAAAGAGCAACTATCACCAGGAATGTTATTTTGGTGGTGCATGCCACGGTGGATTAGGGGTTCTACATAAATTTGTAGAGTCTATATCAGTAAATGCAGCACTGGTGCTTCCCTATTCTGTAGACAGGGGGATAAGTGTCTGTAACGGAACAACCCCTTTAATAAGGTATGCTGCAGTTTTTACTTACAAAAAATGAAATAAATCTGAGTATGTCCCTAAAAAGATGGTCATTTTCAGTCAATGGCAATGATCAGTGTGTTACTACCTGGCCCAGATTTGTCACTTTAGCAAGATGGGGACTGGCGCTTCTTTTCTTGGCGCACTAACAAAACACAGCACTTGTCATGGCCTCCTATTTCGGTGTGTAAAAAAATGCTGTGTGAACATACCTATAGGCTTGTTTTACATGACCGAGTTTGAATTGGGAAACTCACTTCGTGTATTGGCCCGATTTACTAGCCCAGCTCGGCTGAAATGAACTGATTTAGGCTGAGGCCCTCAGTTTTTTTGTTGTTGCAGTTGTTGTTGAAGCCAGAAGTGGATTGAGCAGAAGTATAAAAACTTCCTATATATTTCCCATTCCTTTTTTAGGGTAAGGCCCCACGTGGCGTCTCACAGCCAAAAAGCGCTGCAGGAAAACCGCGGTGGCAGCACATTGCGATTCTTCCCGCAGTGCTTTGCACAGAAAGTTCGCAGAGTTTTCTTCTGCAGACTTTCTGCTTCAATTATACCGGTATTTCCAAAGGTATAATTGACATGCTGCAATTTCCAAAACCATGACGGTTTTGGAGATTGCAGCGTATCCGCTGCGTGTATTTAATCGCAAAGTGAGGATGGGATTCGATAAGACTGTAAAACATCGCTTTTTTTTTCCGCAGCGCTTACATCACACGGGGCCCCGGCCTTAGCCATTCTTAGCTTTGACTCAAAAAAACAAAATCTGCAACAAAAAAAGCGGCTTTTCCGCAACGTGGGGCCTCAACTTTAAAGGGGTTGTCCAGGATAAATGGAAATCCCTACACTAACCTAAACACCCCACCCCCTCCTACTTTCTAAATAACATAATTAATCAAAAATGTATATTTACCCACATATTCTGATTATCTGGTGACGATCTGTTCCCCCGTTTCTGGAAAAGGATCGTCACTACTACTCCCCCCAATCCACTCCATCATACTTCCCTTCTAGCCTTCTTCCTGTGGGATGACTCCTCCCTCTTTTCTGACTGCAGGCGCTTGTCCCAGCACTGCTCTGCACACTGCTCCCGATAACCCACCTCTACTGCGCAGCTTCTACGCATGCGCAGTAGAGGTGGATAGTCACTACAGAGCAGTGCTGGGAGAAGAGCGCGCGCCTGCAGTATCAGTAAAGAAGAATGGGCCGTCGCACAGGAAGAAGCCATGGAAGGAAGAGAGGTAAGTATATGTGGGTAAGTGGGCGAGATAGCTAGAGAGTAAGGTGAGAGGTGTTAGTGTGGAAGTTACATAGCAGGAAGCTGAACCATGTAAACAAATGCAGAAGATACCAGGAGCTCCCAGAGACACCCAGAAATCACTCAAAACACTGCTAAAGGTATATGGGTGCATTTATTAACCCATTAATAGCACTAAGACATTTTTTTTAAAAAAAACTATTTTTTGCCCAGAAAACCCCTTTAAGGCTACGGTGCCACATTGCGGAACAGCAGCTTTTTTTTGTTGCGTTTTTTTGAGCCAAAGCCAGGAGTGGATTGAGCAGAAGGTAGTATAAGAGCTTCCTATATATTTCCCATTCCTTTTGTAGCCATTGTTGGCTTTGGTTCAAAAAACCGCAACAAAATCTGCAACAAAAAAAGCTGCGTTTCCGCAACGTGGGGCCGTAGCCTTAGGTAGGTTCACACAGAGTTATTTGCAGACGGAATCCTGCTAAGAAAAAACGCCTCCCAACTCTCCCATTTATTTCAATAAGAGTCAGTAGATTTTTTTCTCTAGCTGACTTTTTCAGAAGCGAATTCTGCCTTGCACACCCCATTGAAATGAATCCACCTGCAAAAAACTCTTGTGAACTTACCCTTAGGTCATACATAAACCTATGACAGTCTGTCCCATACAGCCAACCATCAACTAAAGTTGGTCAGAACCACAATCTGCCGTGATCTGACAGATCTGCGGGAGATTTTTGTATTGTGACCATGTGTTTGTACTACTATCACACCCACAAAGTGTCCACCTTTTCCTGTTTTCAGCACATCATTAGCATCAAAAGACTAGGGTAGTCAAATGCTCATTGGAACGGTCATGGTTGTTCATGTGTTTGGAACAGTTGGTCGTACGACCAACCAACCACAGTTCATATCAGACAAGCGATGGCAGTCTAATCTAAAATCTAATGTATATGGCCAACTTTAGTAAGTTCACTTCAGCTGATTTGCATTCAGAATGGAAAATACATGGACAGAGTTTCCAAGTCCAAACGTGATTGTGAGTGCCATAAGGCCGGGTTTCCACTCAGTGTTATATGGATATCAGTGGTTGGCACAAACTGGTACTGGGGAAAGTCTCTTAGGCACACACTGTTATGAGGACATATGTGGCTGGCACACACTTTTAAGGGGGTAACTGTGAATGACTGTCACCATTATGACACATGCTATCATTGATATATATATATGGTAGGCATAAACTGTCAGGATGGCATCTGTGGCCCGAACGCAAGACCGTAGTACAATATGTGGGTTACTCTTTGGAATTTTGGTCTCACAAACCTCTTAGCAACATGTGAAGTACACCTTTATCACATGCACGCAGGGGGATGTATGGTGTGGGCTCAGGCTCCATATAAGGTGGGTGGTAACAATTATACAGCTGACACCTGCCTGCAACTTCTGGTATTGGGATTCAACCCATCCAAAATCAATAGCAACGCAACTGTGGCACCTAAGTGGTTACAGGTAGTCTGTCATCAGACCACCCAGCATATCACCCCAGCCCCGCAAATAGATAGGTTAAGGTCCCCTGAGAACAGTCTTTTTCCCTTGTAAATTGCTGCCTCTGTTATTGTTAATATGCAAAGGAGCTCTTTAGAGGAACAAGGGTGTAGCCATTGCCTCAGAAGGTTACGTGGCAACGCCTTCATTGCTCCAAAGAGCTCTATATATCTGCCAAGGTGGGTTGATATTCTGTGTTCTGGTGACAGACTCCCCTGAAACACCACCCAAAAACTGGCTGTGATGCCAAGTGGATAAAAAAAATGGGGGAATGGGTGGGAGTCACCTACCTCTACCCTACATGGTGAGAGCTATGTACACATGAAGCAAAGTTTAAAGGGATTGTCCAGGGAATCTTTTTACTCTTACTTTCTTTGGGGTTTTCAGGCGCACAACCCCTTGCTAGTTCCAGCCCAAAGTCATGAGATCACAACCAGCACGTGGCCCCCCGGTACCCTCTGCCTCCTCTTCACAGGTGGTTACCTGTACTGTGGGGACTGGCTTTACTACTATAATGATGTATTCGGCCAACCCCCAAAGTAGAGATGGACACTGGAGGCAGCATTGGAGCGACTCGGGGGCCGGGTGCAGGTTGTAGTCACGTTTCCAGGGGTCACTCCCTGGACAACTCCTTTAACTTCACACAACACATTAACAACACTGTGCCAAGGGTTAACTCTTCAATGGCTTTTCCTATCATTAAAAACAAATCATGTAAATACGCCCTTTCTTAGTACAGTTGTCATGTGCAGTCATGCGACAGGCGAGGAGGCATTCATAGGGGTTACTTCTAATGCTGGTCCCGGCCGCACTCATGTCCTACATGGCATCTACAGAGAACGGAGCGACACTTCCATGTCTCCATTTCATCTCTTGTACAGAGATGACTTCAGCACTGTTCACACTGGTGTCACAGCTTCCATTTATAGATGAGTATAATGTATATTGACAAGTACCATTGAATTACATGTAATGGGGTGCATCAGGGGTCTAGTATTTTTGACAGCCTATGTTATCGCTGCTGCGGAATTCCAGGCAGACAGGCGAACTACCAGTGTGAACAGAGCCTTGCCTATGTGAATGGATCCTGTCTGCTGTATATGATGCATTATGACTATACTTTGCCATGTGACAACAATAACAACACCACGTGATAATAAGTGGTGCTAACAGATGCAAAGACCAGTCGCAGCCATGTATGCAGCAGTCTGGGACTTGTAGTACTACACCTTGACAGCACGGCCCAATTCCTGACCCTCCACCCGTATTTACAATCCATGCACCTCTGTGCAGTGCCACCCCCTAGCAGCACACACCCTCCCTGCATACACTGTCAACTCCCAGCTCCAGCGCTTACCTGCTCCGAATTTGTTTGCGCATGCGCGGAGGCTCTATTTCGCCGGACAAAGGTTCTTTCCCAGGTCTCTATCCTGATTGGCTAATGCGATGAACCCAGAGGCTCTCGTGGAATTGTGGGACTTGAAGTTCTTTCTTTGCTCTAATGTCCGTGTAAAATAATGGTCATAAAACTACAACTCCCAGACTCTTCGGAAGGCCGAGATCTTCAGAACCTTTTTCTATGTTTTTTCCCGCCCAAATAAAGCTTTATTGGTTATATATGATTTTTACAGAATGGGTGAGTGACTGCAGGGATATCAGTGCCCAGTCACGTACATGTTGTAGCTGTGTACAAGGAAACCAGTAGGAATTGTAAATATGAGGTGAAATGTCAGTCCTGTGCTTACTGTGCACCTGTTTAGTCAGCCATATTGTAAAGATAAAGTAGTTTTATAATGAAAATCCGCTTGGTATGAGGCACAGAGGAGTTACCAGATATGGAGTGTTGGGACTTTTGTGAAGCGCCATTTTCCCTACGCCATAAATTTATGTCGCGGCAACTTTTGGTACAAAATTCTAACATAAAACCCACATAATAATTAAAAAAGGGGAGGAAATCAGTTATTTTGGGCATAAATTGTCCATCCTGGACAGTTAGTCAGTATCGTCTCTCAATGTGACCGGCCTCTTTTAGGCCTTGACGACCAAACCATCTTTCCATTTTTTCCGTCGTCACATATCAAGCCCTATAACTTTTGTATTGTTCCATCAATGTAACTGTATGAGGGCTTGTTTTTTTTCGTAGAAAAAGTGGTGCTGTGTAATGGCTCCTGTTTTGGGCTAGTTATTCCCCATAGATGAACTTTTATTAACTCTTTCTGGGAAGGAATAGAAAAAAAACATCAATTTTTCCATTTCATTTTTATGCTATAAACTTTGCACCATACACCATGAAGCTTAGGCTAGGTTCGCATCTGCCGGTTCTGCTGCAGAATCTACCGGAAATCGGCCGAGAGAAAAGTCCTGCACAGAGGCGGACCCCATTATAATCTATGGGGTCCACAGGCGTCTGCCGTTAACTGCTGTTTTAGCAGACAGGCTCTCCGTCCCCCGATGGACCCGAATGACGGAGAGCCCAGTGCCAGTGTGAACCTAGCCTAAAATAACCTGATACATTTTATTCAATGGGGTGATATGACTAAATTGATTGTATAGTTTTTAAGTTTCGATACTTTTGCAAAGTAAAAACCCTTTTTGTTTTTTCCATCACCACTTTACAAGACCCATAATGAAATTTTTTTTTTTTTGTTAACAGAATTGTACGAGGGCTCATTTTTTGTGAGAAAAACTGATGTTTTTATTGATACTATTTTAGGGAACATGGCGCTTTTTGATCCCTTTTTTGTAACACTTTTTCAGTGGCACACGGACAATCTGTAATCCTGGCATCATTTCTTTGTACGTCATTCAGAGTTTTGGTAAAATAACATTATAGTAGTATTGCTCAGGTCCTTATGGACGCAGCAATACCCAATGTGTATTATGATTTTATTTTTTTATTATTTATTAAATATTTTCGGTAATGGGGCATTGTTGCATTAATGTGTGCTTTTGTTGTTTTTTTAAACTTTAATTTTTTCGACATCGTTTTTTTGTTCCCCTTAGGGACTTTAACTTGAGATCTTTTGATCACTTTTCTAATGCCTTTAAGTAGTGCAAGGCATTATAATGCCTGTCTGATCACAGGTGTTAGGAAGCTGGAAACCTGTGCCGGAGAGTGCGGTAGACTCCGGATTATTCTGATGTGCAACGTCAGAAAGTCAATTGCGGCGGAATAAGGACCATAACTGACTGATGTAGAAAATCGATACAATGGTGACTAGTGGGTTAAAGGTTAGTTCTATTTGGATATTTATGGCTTTATCCACAGGCTATAGCAATAGGTAGCAAAGATATCCACACTATATGGGTATACGTATTGGCCTTCAGCCCTAAATCATTGACTTCAGGTATTTCATTTTGTCCCATTGCCCCTGATGTATAAAATCTAGCCCCTAGCCATACAGTTACCATTACATACATTTGTGATAGAATGCCTGGTTTTCTAGAGGTAACAGAATCCCAGCATGGTCCTGTAAAGACAGTTCATGAAATTCCTTCCCTCCTAGATATTCCACCATCATCTGCGAGTAGTATTAATGATAAATCAGAGCGATTACGAACCACGAAAACTCAGACAGAGCATGTTAAGCTTTATGGCATGGCTTGCATCCACAAGCACAATGACAAGTCTTGGATAAAGTGGTGTAAAGCACAATACCACCAATGGACTCTGGAGCAGTGGAAAAGTATTTTGTGGAGTGACACATCATGATTCTCTAGAAAGTCTGATGGACAAATCTGAGTTTGGTGGATGCCAGATGTTGGGGATTGAAAGGGACCCCAAGATATGTTATTGAGTTTCTAATCAGGTAATCAATACGAGCTCGGAGAAGCCAGACAGGTAGCATGTAAAATGAGTTCTGATTATTGAGAAGTCCCCTATCAGTGTATAAAGGAATCTTTTGGCTCTCCGCCCAGAGCCAGTCATGCCATCTACAAGAATTTAAACTTAACCAGAGGGCATCATTTTCAAAGAAAAAGTTTCTTGAAAAGGAGAACAGGAGGATCTGATAGGATTTTATCTGATATCTCACAGTGCGAAGAAGACGCGTAGACCTTCGCCCACGCTCGAGGCCATCTTACTGAAATAAGAAATCGCACAACAGAAGACAAAATGGATACCTAGTTAGAAACAATAGTTAGAGTCCCTAACACAGGAGAATGTTACTGTTCAGGGGTTGGTCAAGGCCCTTTAGTTCCAGTGAAAGGAAATCTTCATGCTTCAGCATACCAAAACGTTTTGGACAATTGTATGATTCCAACTTTGTGAGAACAATTAGGGGTGATCCTTTTCTGTACCAGCATGATTGTGCTCCAATACACAAAGCAAGGTCCATAAAGACATGGTTGGGTGAGTCTGGTTTGGAAGAACGTGACTGGCTAGCACAGAGCTCTGACCTCAACCCCATCCAACGCATCTGGGATGAAATAGAATGGTGATTGTGAACCAGGCCCTTTCATCTAACATCTGTGTCTGACCTCACAAATGCTTTTCTGGACAAAAATTCCCACAAACCTCACAAATCTTGTAGAAAACCTTCCCAGGAAGCTGTTGTAGCTGCCAAAGGGTGTGGGGATTATTTATTTATTTTTTGGGGAGGGTACTATTTTGTTATGATAAATTTAATAAACTTTAACTTTCTTTTATTGTACTCTTCGGGAATTAGAAGCTATGATGTTTTGATCACTGAACAAACAAAAAACATGGCATAAACAAAGATGGGCATGGCAAATATCACATGGTTGTCCTATATAGCCGAAAAAGTAAAGCAGGCCTCCATAATTTAACGTGTCTTAAATACCAATATACAACACCAGAAACCAAAAAGGATGGAAAAGACACTCAGCGTATACAACAAAGTTTAAAAATATATAAATTTAATAAATTCATTAAAAAAAATACATAAATAACAATGCGACAAGAAAACAATACAAAGGTGTCAGACTGTTGTTACAAAAATATACAGTCAAAGAGATAAGTAATATAATGATAGTGTACCACTAACACAAGAAAATAGGTAAATGATACTGTGTTTAAACATTAAGTGATATATTAAGCTGTTATCCAGGTCAAAAGTATCGTTCTGTAGATCTCTAGTTTTAAAAAGTGGATGTAATGCAATATTAGCATATCAGAGATACACATACAAAAAATCTATGCTCATACTACATAGCATACTAGTGGATAATCAAATTAAGGCCTGGTGGTACATACCCATGGTTATGTAGTACACTACATAAATGGTCCATGCACAGCTGACACCACTCAACACGCGTTTTGGCGCTCAGCCTTCGTCCTTCGTCAAACTTCCTAGTTTGGTGGTGTTAAAGACAATGATGACTGACAGTTTTTCCTAAAATTGTTGAAAGAGCCACGGCAAAGTGCCTTTGTGGGGGTAGGGGGTCATATGAGATAGACTGACTGCTGGATGGTTTAGGCCTGGAAACCTACAAAGGAAAATCCCTATATGGAAGAAAGGAAAAATACAATGTTAAATTCACGTATGTCATAATTCAAGTTTTATAGCCATCAGTGTAAAGGAATATGGTTGGGAACCCATCTGCTTCTCTGACCCAACTATCTGACCCACCCCAAATTCCATATCTGCTGAAGAGATTATGATTTCATTTTCATGTTTGGTATGCCTGGACTTGTAAAAACGTTCTACTTTACTAGCTGGCATATCATAGTGATATGAACTGCCCACACAGGGTTATGTTCTATTTAGCAAAATAAGTTATATCACTGTTGACTGGTTGCATGTAATTAGCCTACCCCAGTCACATGGTTGGTGGTTCCTAAAAGGAACAGAGCTGAGCCCCTTAATCATTCTAGTGATTACAGCATACATTTGATGAATGGGCTACTTCACCCCAAAATAAAGAATATCTTTCTACTACACTTGGGTGAGTGCGGATTTCCTCAATTGGCATACCAAAACCTTTCTGTTTGCCATTGGTCCACGTTTCGGAATTCTATGAGAAGGTCCATATCTGGCTTGTGATGAATTGTGTAATACATTATGGTGAAATACGTGGTGTTCTTATTACTAATATAATAGTGACTGTCACCAGTGACCACATTATTCTCTCTATGTCTGAGGCAGGCAGAAAGACCTCTAGATCAGCTGACCAACATAAAGAATCAGTGAACAGCACCATGCAGTAGTGCTAATATTAAGTCTTGACATTGAGAACAAGCACCCTTTGGAATAGGGCTTTCCTTAAATACAGATGTTTATATGTGGAATATCTGGCACTGCATAAAGCAAAGCTGCTTTCATACTAACGTTAAAAATACTGATACTGTGATTTTTCTACAGAATCATGTACACCATTTGGTGATAATGCATCATGGCTGCACTGTATAAAGTGGTAGCAAGAGTAATACAAGGTTCAACTAACTGTATATCTGTCTCTTTCTGTATTATATACAGTAGTACAAACCTGATGAATTGCTGATTTCTCCCTCTGAACATCGGACACAGTCATATCAGCAGATCTGGTTGCCCTGACTAGTAGCCTTTCTATATCCAGGTAAGCAACTTTTAGTGCATGTAGTTTTTGGGATCTGCAAAAGAAAATCTAGTAACTGTGGTATTCCCATAATATGAAGCGATGACATAATGACTAGAACTGCTTTTTATTCCTGCACAGTGTCAACATACTTCCACCTCCATTCTAACTCCATTCAGTTGTGAACTGGTGTAGGACCAGTCTTGGATTTGGATTTGTCCTTTTTTTATACACTAGCACTGTAGTTTAATCATTTATAGGTTAACAACTCACCTCCATCCGCAGCTCACGCAGTATCGGGCGGGACGGCATCGGAGCGAGTGTGCACGCATCGTTTGCCCGGCCGGAGGTGGGGACTCGACGCGGACATTCCGGGCTGGCTGCTGACTGCAGGAACGTCCATACAGTGTGATAACCCTGTTTGAAAAGTCTGGTCAAAAGCTAAAAACAGCATCAGACGTGAAAGAAAAAAAAAAAACATATACAGGATCATTTATCCGAATTTAATGAGCAATATGGAAGAGGAGAAAACCCACATGGTGAGCTGCAACATATGCTATATGTTTACAGATTTGCCAGACCATAAAGCCAACTTCACCTGTATGAAATGCAAACTAGTGGCCCTTTTAGAGGAAAAAGTGCAGAGGTTGTAAGAAAGAATAGTGACGTTGAGAAGCATCAAAGAAAGTGAGGTCTTCATTGATGACGCAGAAGCAAGCCTCCTGAATACAGTAAGGGAAGAAGGTTTGAGAGAGCCTATAGTGGTAGAGGCTGAAGCAAGCCTCCAAAATACAGTAAGGGAAGAATTCTTGAGAGAACCTACAGAGGCAGATAATTGGATACAGGTGACCAAGAGATGCAAATGGATCACAAGGCCATCACCACTCACACAGCTAGGTAACCGATATGAAACTCTTATGCAGGCTGATGAAAATGACAAAAATAACTTATCAGCAAAAGAAGAAACAAAAGTCACCCAGAGACAAGTAGGAGCAACGAGAAATAGTGTTGCAAGGAAGAAAAGAAGAGTAGTGGTTATGGGCGACTCACTGCTAAGAGGCATAGAGGCAGCTGTCTGCAGGCCAGATTTAACTGCACGAGAAGTATGCTGCCTCCCAGGAGCAAAAATTAAGGACGTGGCCGATAGGATTCCATGCCTCCTCAGCTCCAAGGACAACTACCCATTTCTACTGATACATGTGGGTACAAACGACACGGCAAAAAATGATTTACCAACTATCCGCAAAGATTTTGAAAATTTGGGGAAGAAAGTGAAGGAACTGGATGCGCAGGTAGTATTCTCATCAATCCTCCCAGTTGATGGTCATGGCATCAGGAGATGGAATAGAATACTAGAGGTGAACAATTGGCTTCGGGAGTGGTGCAGAGAGCAAGGATTTGGATTTTTGGACCATGGCGAGGGCTTTAAACTAGCAGAGGAGGGGATGGGAAGAAAAAAGAAAGACAAGAACATGCAGTTTAAGGACATACTAAACAAGGTTATTAGATGTGGTAAAGAGGACCCAAGACAGGATACTCAGAAGGAAAGTAAGAAAAAGGAAGCAACAGAGTACAATCTGAAATGTTTTTACACAAACGCAAAAAGCATGGGAAACAAACGGAGAACTAGAGCTGATAATACAGAAGGAAAACTATGATGTCATCGGCATCACAGAAACCTGGTGGAACGACATGCATGATTGGAACATACAGATGGAAGGATACAACTTATTCAAAAAGAATAGAACTAATAAAAGAGGGGGAGGAGTTGCATTGTATGTTAGAAAAGAACACATCTCCACAGAAATTACAGTTTTACAGAATGATAATTTATTAGAAAATATTTGGGTAGTAATTCAAGGGAAAAACAATGATAAGGACATCATAATAGGCGTTTATTATAGACCACCAGGACAGACAGAAGACATGGATGAGATTTTTTCACAGCAAATGACCACGCTTTCAAAGAAACATGAAATAGTTATCATGGGAGACTTCAATTACCCAGACATTTATTGGGGAACCCACACAGCTATGAGAAAAGGCTCTATCAAATTTTTATCCTCTCTAGCAGACAACTTCATTGCCCAGCTAGTAGAAGAAAACACGAGAGGAACATCCATTTTGGACCTAGTTTTAACCAACAAGGAGGATATGGTTAAGGAACTAAGGGTAGCAGGGACATTGGGATTCTATACTCGAGTTTGGGGTTGTAAGAAGAAGAAGACCTGAGAAGACACAGACTTCAAGGCTCGATTTTAGCAGGGCAGACTTTAGGGGCCTAAAGGTAAGGGTTAGTAGAATTTCATGGCGAAAAATTCTTAAGCACAAAAATGCACATGAAGGGTGGGAAATCTTCCGTAGGGAAATTATTAATGCACAGGAACTAACAATACCTAGAAGGAAGAAAAATGGGAAGCACCTAAAAACACCAGGATGGATAACCAAAAAATTACATGACCTGCTAAAAAAGAAAAAGGAAACATACAATAAGTGGAAGATGGGAACTATATCTAAGGAAGAGTACACAGCAGTTTGTAGACTCTGCAAGACAAGCATCAAAGGAGCTAAGGCTGAATATGAATTGAAGCTTGCAAAAGAGGTTAAGAGTAAGGTAAAGGGATTTTGGGGGTATGTTAAAAGCAAAAGAAAAGTGAAGGAAACCATTGGAGTCCTGAAGAATGATAAGGGTGAAACAGTTAACATGGTGGAACAGCAGGTGGAGTTACTAAATTCATATTTTGTATCCGTCTTCTCCCAAGAAACTAATGGAAATATCAACATTAATGGTGATAGTGATGAGGGGAAGGAGGATTCCAAGCTGATTATAAGCGAAGGTTTGGTAAGAGAGCACTTAGCCAAGATAAAGGAAACCAAGTCCCCAGGACCGGATGATTTACACCCTAGAGTCTTGAAAGAGTTAGCAGAGGAAATAACAGAACCCCTTGCTATAATCTTCAATAAGTCATGGGAAACAGGAGTGGTCCCTCTAGATTGGAAAAGGGCAAATGTGGTCCCCATCTACAAAAAAGGGAAAAGGGATGATCCAGGAAATTATAGGCCGGTAAATCTGACCTCGATAGCAGGAAAAATCTTTGAGCAAATTGTAAAGGAACATTTACTTCGGTACCTGGATGGGAAGGCTTTAATTAATCAGAGCCAGCATGGCTTTATGACCAATAAATCTTGTCAGACTAACCTGATTTCCTTCTACAACAAAATCAGTGAATGGTTAGACCAGGGGAATGCAGTGGACATAGTATATCTTGATTTCAGTAAGGCATTTGATAAAGTATCACATAACATTCTTATTGAAAAAATGATTAAGTATGGCTTTGATAAAAAATCAGGTGGATTTACAACTGGCTTAAAGATTGGGCACAACGAGTAATACTAAATGGTTACACATCGAACTGGAAAAAAGTAAAAAGCGGGGTGCCGCAGGGCTCTGTCCTGGGCCCAGTACTTTTTAATACCTTTATAAATGATCTGGACGATGGGATTATTGGGGAACTCATAAAATTTGCAGATGATACGAAGATAGGAGGAATAGCCAACACTAGAGAGGAGAGAGAGTGTATTCAAAAGGACTTAGACACACTGGAACAATGGGCTGAGGGACAAATGCAAAGTCCTACATCTGGGTAGTAGAAATGTAAAAAGCATATATAGTATGGGAGGAATATAACTAAGTGATAGCACAGGGGAAAAGGACTTGGGCATAATAGTAGATCACAAATTCAACATGAGTCAACAGTGCGGTGCTGTTGCAAAAAAGGCTAACAAAATTCTGGGATGTATTAAGACAAGCATTGAATCTAGATCAAGAGAGGTAATTATTTCGCTGTACTCTGCCCTGGTTAGACCCCACCTGGAATACTGTGTACAGTTCTGGGCGCCTCAATTCAAGAAAGACATCGATATATTGGAGCAAGTCCAAAGAAGAGCAACCAAAATGGTGGCAGGTCTGCAAACCATGTCCTATGAGGATCGGCTAAAAGAACTGGGATTGTTTAGTTTGCAGAAGAGAAGGTTAAGGGGAGACTTGATAGCGGTCTTCAAATATCTGAAAGGTAGTCACAGTGTAGAGGGATCTACCCTATTCTCATTAGCGGAAGGAAGTACAAGAAGCAATGGGATGAAACTAAAGGGAAGTAGATACAGATTAGACATTAGGAAAAACTTTCTGACAGTGAGGGTAGTGAGGGAGTGGAATAGGCTGCCACGGGAGGTGGTGAGCTGCTCTTCAATGGAAATCTTCAAGTGGAAACTGGATAACCATATAGCTTGGATGATTTAGGAAAACCTGTTTTTGCAGGGGGTTGGACCCGATGGCCCTTGAGGTCCCTTCCAACTCAAAGAAAAAAAAAAAAGAAAAGATTAATATGTCTGTAGATTTTCTCATGTTAATTTCAGGGCTACATATTTAGTGTATAGTTTCATAGTATGGTTGAAAAAAAGACGTATGTCCATAAAGTTCAACCAAGGGATGGGAAAGGGCAAGACTGAAAGCGTAACCACAACTTATGATTTTCTTGCAGTATTTGTTTTATTAATAAAATTTGTAATCTACTATATTAACACATTTTGGCTCCTTTCTGTGAAATCCTGCATTTTTTTCCTTCTCTATTGAGAGCTGTTCCCTGCGCATTGTTTATGGTGCACGGGTTGTATGAAATGGAGAGAAAATGAGGGTGGGGAGGGTCACTTCAACAGATATCTTGGGCATTATAAAACGTAGTATGCAGCTGCATGTACAATGGGGAAAAAAGTATTTAGTCAGCCACCAATTGTGCAAGTTCTCCCACTTAAAAAGATGAAAGAGACCTGTAATTGACATCATAGGTAGACCTCAACTATGAGAGACAAAATGAGAAAACATATCTAGAAAATCACATTGTCTGATTTTTTAAAGAATTTATTTGCAAATGATGTTGAAAAATAAGTATTTGGTCACCTACAAACAAGCAAGATTTCTGGCTCTTACAGACCTGTAACTTCTTAAGAGGCTCCTCTGTCCTCCACTCATTACCTGTAGTAATGGCACCTGTCTGAAATTGTTATCAGTATAAAAGACACCTGTCCACAACCTCAAACAGTCACACTCCAAACTCCACTATGGTGAAGACCAAAGAGCTGTGGAAGGACACCAGAAACAAAATTGTAGACCTGCACCAGGCTGGGAAGACTGAATCTGCAATAGGCAAGCAGCTTGGTGTGAAGAAGTCAACTGTGGGAGCAATAATTAGAAAATGGAAGACATACAAGACCACTGATAATCTCCCTCCATCAGGGGTTCCACGCAAGATCTCACCCCGTGGGGTCAAAATGATCACAAGAACGGTGAGCAAAAATCCCAGAACCACACGGGGGGACCTAGTGAATGACCTGCAGAAAGCTGGGACTAACGTAACAAAGGCTACTGTCAGTAACACACTACGCCGCCAGGGACTCAGATCCTGCAGTGCCAGACGTGTCCTGCTTAAGCCAGTACATATCCGGGCCCATCTGAAGTTTGCTAGAGAGCATTTGGATGTTCCAGAAGAGTATTGGGAGAATGTCATATGGTCAGATGAAACCAAAGTAGAACTGTTTGGTAGAAACACAACTCATCGACAACACTTATTTGTATTGGTACCTCCATGACATCCATTATTGACCTTTCATATTTTTATTTTATTGTTTTCCAACCTTCATAAAATTTAATCTACATTTTTAGTTGACAGATGTTTATTTTCTTGGTTTTGCCCCTTTTGAAGAAAGCTAAGGAAGGCATTTTGTAACTTCTGCTAAGCATTTTGGACAAGAAGTAGTTGACAGTGTCATGAGTTTGCTTATTGCACTGTATCTCAAGAACATGGTCTGTTCACAAAGTGTTTCTAGTGATGTGGGCCATTTAACGTAAAGTCCAATTATAAAACACCTTTTCATAAATGAATAGTACAGGTGAATATAAGAAACTCTGTAATATATCTTATTAATAAAATCTGATTCCTTCGCCACTTATTAGGCTACTCTCCTCTTCCTTATTTTCACTCAGACTGTTTATTTATACAGAGCCAATCTTCATATTCACCTCACACACATAAGACTGCGGAGAGGGGAGGGGGAGGAGGCTAACAATTGATATATTATCTCATTCTGTGCAGTGGTAGAGTCTTATCTTGAAACTGAGCAGTGTTAAAAGAGCTAATTGACGTGCAGTGTACCTTTTCCAGTAGTTACCTCCTTTCCCTCCCCTCTCCATAGATTTCAATGTAAAACTTAGCTTGGTTTGATGAGCTGAGAAGAAAATAATATTTCTTTAATAAGATATATTACAGTTTCTTATATTCACCTGTACTATTCATTTATGAAAGGTTGTTTTATAACTGGAGGTAAGCTTTGGCATAGTGGTGAAATTCATTTGATTTGCTTGATGAAGATAAAAAAAAAACAGCTGTACTACTGTAAAAAGTTTTACATTGACATTTTAACTCCTTTCTGAAAGAAAAAAGAATAATTAGTTAAAAAGAATAAAAAACATAATTAGGCAAATATTTTCCTACATCATATATGAAAATAAACATAAAATCATTAGGTATCCACCTTCATCTGAAAATAGACAAACTATAAAAATCTAAAAATATTTATTCCATTTCCAATTTCCAATTCCAAAAATGAAATTGGTGAATCATTATTGGCTGTTTTGTCTCCACCCAAAAAATTGAATAAAAAATGTTCAAAATGTCAGACATTCCATAAAATGGTATAAACAAAAACTACAGATTGAAAAAGACACCGTACACAGCTCCGTACATGGAAAAACTAAAAGGTTATGGGTGTCAGAACATGGTATCTCAGAGAAATGTTTTTATTTTTTAAAGTTTTATATTTTTGTGAAGGTATTAAAACATACTGTAACTGTGACCAATTTGATACCACAAGTGTTAAATAGAAAATATTAACATATGGCTGTGAATTGGAAAAATTCATTTTTTTTTCAATTAAATGCTGCTTTTGCCCCACAATTTTCACAAGGGCTAATAGGTGTTGTATGAGCACATGGCAGGACTTGAAAGGAGAAGAGCACTGTTTGGCTTTTGGAGAGCAGATTTTGCTGGAATAGTTTTCGGGTGCCATGTTGCATTTTCAGAGCACCTAAAGTGCCTGTACAATTAAATCACCAGTTTGGAAACTACACTCTGCAAAGAATTTATAGTAAACATTTTGACTCCACAAATGTTTCATAGAATTTTTTAACATTAGGCCGTGAAAATTAAAAATGAAGCTCTTGGGGCCCTTACCTTGTGGTATATCTTATGTGGCAGAGGGCCCTATGGGGGTCCTCATAGGGTCCCGGTAGCCACAGCTACCTCTGCATCCCCTACGGCTAGGAGCCAGGCTAATGCCCACAATCAGTGCCTGCACTAATCGCAGGCATTAAGGCCCATGGCACCTCGGACAAAGCTGATTGAGGCGCCATTTTCCCAGCACCGCATGGGTGCTGCTATTTTGGGGAGGATGGCCAGTGCCTGTAACGAGACCCAGGACTATCAATCTGTTACCATGACACTTGGGAGCCTATTGAAGGCTCCTAGGCTTGTCTGGTATTAATTTGTATGACAGGCTACTCTACTACAAATGCTGATATTTTGCTATGCATTGCAATGTATTAACATTGTAATACATTGCGTTAGTGATCAGACTCCCTGGGGTTCAAGACCCATAGGGGGTCTAATAATTACAGCATTAAATTAAAAGTAAAAACAAATATACAAAAAATTTAAAAGAATAAAAAATTCAAATCACCCCCTTTTCCCTAGAATAGAGTAAAAAATGACTGAGAAACACATACACATTAGGTATCCCTGTGTCTGAAAATGCTCGGTGAACGCCATAGCGGCAAATAAAATCAAAGTGCTGAACCGCTTTTTTTTCTGCTGTTTGGCCTCTGATAAAAATGTGTATAAAAAGTGATTAAAGCAATAGACATTCCCCAAAATGGTATAACTAAAAAGTACATCTGGCCCCGCAAAAAAAAGACGCCCTATGCATTTCCATACACAGAAATATAAAAAACTTACAGGTGTCAGAATATGGAGACTTTAAGAAAAATATTTTTTTTTGCCAAGTTTTGGATTTTTGCTAAGGGGTTAAAATGTAAATAAAACTATAAATTTAGTATCCCTGGAATCATAGAATACAGGTGACATGTTATTTTGGCTGCAGAGTGAATGCTGTAAAAACGAAGCCTGGCAATAAAGTCGCACAAATGCACTTTTTCTCCAATTCCACCCAATTCTGAATTTTTTTCCAGCTTCCCAGTTCATTGTACAGAATAATAAATTGTACCATTTTGAAGAACAATTTGTCTCGCAATCATTAATCCCTCATACGGCTCTGAGAACGGAAAAATTAAAAAGTTATGGGGTTTGGAAGGTGGGGAGTCAAAAAACAAAAATTGAAAAATGCCTCCAGTGGGAAGGGGTTTATAAGATATATTACAAGGTTTCTTATATTCAAAAATAATTTCACAGACCCATATAACAGAGATACTGATATCTAAAACTTCACTTTTATTAGTGTAAATTTTAAAAGATAATAACCCACTTTCTAACAGGGCTCAAATAAATAATCCGCTAATATCATGTAGAGCTAGACAGATCTACAGATTGACATGATTTAAGATAAGGACTAGCAGTCCATTATTCCAAATAACTTTAATGAATGAGTATGACCAAACCTGCACAAAAAAAAAAAAAAAAAAATTTGTTTAAATAGATAACTGCACCTCACCCTATATAATCAAACTGAACTGCCTCAATCCAAATCAAGTCTATTTGCAGGTTGAATCTATTGTCATAAATTTGTCTATAAAACACCAATGGAATCCTGCATTCCTATTTAACCTGAGGTTACTGGCCTAACGCCACGCCAACAGGAAAAAATGGATCAGGTATTCCAATAAAAGACAACATGTGTTTCCACACTGCAAAAAACTTAGAACTATATAACTCTTCTAGTCCTTAAATTGCCTGCCCGATTAACATGATTTAAGATAAGGACTAGCAGTCCATTACTCCAAATAACTTAAATGAATGAGTATGACCAAACCTGCAAAAAAAATAAAAAATTTTGGATTGAATAGATAACTGCACCTCACCCTATATAATCAAACTGAACTGCCTCAATCCAAATCAAGTCTGTTTGCAGGTTGAATCTTTTGTCATAAATTTTGTCTATCAAACATAAATGGAATCCTGCATTAATATTTAACCTGAGGTTACTGGCCTAACGCCACGCCAACAGGACAAAATGGACCAGGTATTCCAATAAAAGACAAAATATATTTCCACGCTGCAAATAGCTTAGAACTATATAACTCTTCTAGTCCTTAAATTGCCTTCCCAACGCGTTTCATCTAAAAGATTCATCAGGGGCAAATGAAAAATTACTTCTGAGCAGTAACAACTGCTAATCCAACATAATTCAGCAGATATATTTTAGTGTGACCGCACTGATATTATATTCACCTGTACTTAAGTTAATTATAACTTGAGGCACACTTTAACTATTTTGAAGGGTGACGGACGAGGAGGTAGCTTAAATTCATAGTATCATATGCTCCACAATCCCATCTGCTTCCAATCCATTCATATATTATTTTTATCTGTACTTGAGACATGAACCAACTGTGGCCTGCTGCTGCTACTACAACTTGCCTCCCAAAATCCTTACAGTGGCAGTTAATATGAAGTGGTTGTTTCCTTCTACTACATCACCCTATGCACTGCCAACATGACTTTTACCAGACTTTTTTTTTTTTTAACTCATGCACTTTTATGCAACAAGACAAAAAAAAGAGAACCTGAGAACCTGTCGCCAATGTGATTAGAACTTATCAAAACAATCTCATAGGTGGACAAAAGCAGATAAAAGTATATTCAGAAGTGAGGTGGGCCTGTCTCTCTTCAAGAGATGCGGCCCTGACTGTCGGCCTGCACACGGGACTGTGAAAATCACGGTCATATGTACGGGCCCATAGAAAAGAATGGGTCAGTGTGCGCTCCATGAAATACACGGATAGCACACTGACCCACAGCACGGTCGTCTGCAACCGGCCTTAGGCTAATAGTTCCAAAACAACCAAACATACCTCACATATTCTATCTGCTTATTCTATTAAAGTCGTGCAAGGACAGACCAAAAGTTTGGACACACCTTCTCATTCCAAGAGTTTTCTGTATTTTCATGACTATAAAAATTGTAGATTCACACTGAAGGCATCAAAACTATGAATTAACACATGTGGAATTATATACTTAACAAAAAAGTGTGAAACAACTGAAAATATGTCTTATATTCTAGGTTCTTCAAAGTAGCCACCTTTTGCTTTGATTACTGCTTTGCACACTCTTGGCATTCTCTTGATGAGCTTCAAGAGGTAGTCACCTGAAATGGTCTTCCAACAGTCTTGAAGGAGTTCCCAGAGATGCTTAGCACTTGTTGGCTCTTTTGCCTTCACTCTGCGGTCCAGCTCACCCCAAACCATCTGGATTGGGTTCAGGTCTGGTGACTGTGGAGGCCAGGTCATCTGGCGTAGCACCCCATCACTCTCCTTCTTGGTCAAATAGCCCTTACACAGTCTGGAGGTGTGTTTGGGGTCATTGTCCTGTTGAAAAATAAATGATGGTCCAACTAAACGCAAACCGGATGGAATAGCATGCCGCTGCAAGATGTTGTGGTAACCATGCTGGTTCAATATTCCTTCAATTTTGAATAAATCCCCAACAGTGTCACCAGCAAAGCACCCCCACACCATCACACCTCCTCCTCCATGCTTCACGGTGGGAACCAGGCATGTAGAGTCCATTCGTTCACCTTTTCTGCGTCGCACAAAGACACGTTGGTTGGAACCAAAGATCTCAAATTTGGACTCATCAGACCAAAGCACAGATTTCCACAGGTCTAATGTCCATTCCTTGTGTTCTTTAGCCCAAACAAGTCTCTTCTGCTTGTTGTCTGTCCTTAGCAGTGGTTTCCTAGCAGCTATTTTACCATGAAGGCCTGCTGCACACAGTCTCCTCTTAACAGTTGTTGTAGAGATGTGTCTGCTGCTAGAACTCTGTGTGGCATTGACCTGGTCTCTAATCTGAGCTGTTGTTAACCTGCGATTTCTGAGGCTGGTGACTCGGATGAACTTATCCTCCACAGCAGAGGTGACTCTTGGTCTTCCTTTCCTGGGGCGGTTCTCATGTGAGCCAGTTTCTTTGTAGCGCTTGATGGTTTTGGCCACTGCACTTGGGGACACTTTCAAAGTTTTCCCAATTTTTCGGACTGACTGACCTTCATTTCTTAAAGTAATGATGGCCACTCGTTTTTCTTTACTTAGCTGCTTTTTTCTTACCATAATACAAATTCTAACACTCCATTCAGTAGGACTATCAGCTGTGTATCCACCTGATTACTGAACAACACAACTGATGGTCCCAACCCCTTTTATAAGGCAAGAAATCCCACTTATTAAACCTGACAAGGCACAACTGTGAAGTGAAGACCATTTCATGTGACTACCTCTTGAAGCTCATCAAGAGAATGCCAAGAGTGTGCAAAGCAGTAATCAAAGCAAAAGATGGCTACTTTGAAGAACCTAGAATATAAGACATATTTTCAGTTGTTTCACACTTTTTTGTTAAGTATATAATTCCACATGTGTTAATTCATAGTTTTGATGCCTTCAGTGTGAATCTACAATTTTTATAGTCATGAAAATACAGAAAACTCTTGGAATGAGAAGGTGTGTCCAAACTTTTGGTCTGTACTGTATATATATAATATATAATATATATCTATAGCTATCTATTTATCTATATATATATATATATATATATATATATATATATATGGGGGAGGTAGCTCGGTAGCAGCAAAGGTGCAGACCCAACCAGTCAGGGGCACAAAGCTCTGGTGCAAATAGATTTATGTAAAAAAACAGCAAAATAATAAACGTTAGGTACAAAAAAAATGAGAAAAATGAAATACAGCCTTAACTTCAGGCAAAAGGCAAAACAAAATTCCTGCTCGTCTGCGCACTAACTAGTACAAAATGAGTCTAACTATACGTGTGGCTTACTTCCAGCCAGACAGACAAACCAAATAGCAGAGTTAGGTCTCACCAGACTCAGTACAGCAGGACAGACTCAGATGCCTCCTCTCACTCCCAGGATCTGCCCTGAAGTGGAGGCTCTGTAGGCCTTTATGGGCCAGTAACATGCCTGAGACCTACACCTGGGGCTGAAGCCTACTCAAGACCCGCCCTGGACCACACATAAGTCAAAAATCTGGGGCTGATATAGCGGGACTCCAGCACTCTGCCTGTCACCTTCTCACATACCCCCCCCCTCTTTGTTCGGACCTGTAGGGGCGGACACTTCTGACCATCATACAATAGGTCCTGGATAGGGCATCGGCATTCCCCTGCAGCTTGCCTGCCCTGTGTTCCACTGTGAATTTAAAATTTTGCAGGGTCAGAAACTACCTGGTGACTCTGGCGTTTCTCTCCTTGGCACGGCACATCCATGTCAAAGGGGAGTGATCAGTGACCAGCTTAAAGTGTCGGCCCAGTAAATCGTACCTCAGGGATTCCAGGGCCCACTTAATGGCTAAACACTCCCTCTCCACAATGCTGTATTTTTTTTCAGGTGGTGTAAGCTTCCTACTCAGGTAGGTACAGTATCTAGGTGTTCTTCACCACCCACCATTTGGGACAGCACTGCGACTAACCCTACATCAGAGGAGTCAGTCTGAAACACAAATTCTTTTGTGAAGCCAGGTGTGACCAAAACCGGCTGTTTACAGAGAATTGATTTCATCTGGCTTAGGAATCAAAACAATGGGATTGGACCAATCACTCTTAGACTGCTCAATTACCCCAAGTGCCAACATATCTTTGACCTCTTCAGATATGGCTTGTCTACAAGCTTCAGGTATCCGATACGGTTTTATATTAACCCATACCTGGTTCGTCCAGGCAAATCAGAAAACACATCATTATTTCTCCGTACAAATTCTTTTGTCTCCTGCTTCTGTGCCTTAGATGGGGACTCTGATATTTGCACCTGGGTGAAGCCTTACCAGAGGTATTTCCCCCTTTAGTAGTAACCTTGCTAGGGATACCTACTGCGGTCAATGTCTCCCTGTCCTTCCACGGTTTTAGTAAATTTATAGGGTATATTTGTTCGGGCTTCCTCTTGCTCGGCTGGTATACCTTATAGTTTACTTCCCCCACTCTTTCAATAATTTCATATGGCCCTTGCCATTTGGCTAGAAATTTATTTATGTGTATTGACAGTAACCTCTATTACAAAATTGTCTGACCATTGTATAAACAATGCTACATCTGTTGCCGCCCCTGCTACCTCTTGTGTCACCCCCTCTACCTCATAGATTGTAAGCTCTTGCGAGCAGGGCCCTCAGTCCCAGTGTGTGAATTGACTATTTCTTTGTAATGTATCTTTTTTGTCAGTACTTGAACCCTACAAGTTGTACAGTGCTGCGGAATATGTTGGTGCTATATAAATAAAATGTATTATCATTATTATTATTATTAAATTTACTTTCCACCGTAGGAACCAATACCAATACCCGATCACCTGGATTAAAGGTTCTAAGTTTAGCCGTTCTGTTATAGACACGGCTCTGAGCCATTTTGGCCTGCTCCATATGTTTCTTCACAATAGGCATTACCGCTGCAATTCTGTCCTGCATCAGGGTAATATGTTCAATTACACTCCTTTAAGGAGTTTGCTCTTATTCCCAGGTTTCCTTAGCTATGTCTAGGAGACCACGTGGGTGCCTACCATACACCCAATCCCAATCTTTGCCATCCTTGCTGACCACCCTCTTTAACATGCCCTTAAGGGTTTTCTTGAACCTCTCCACTAGGCCATCTGTCTGGGGGTGATACACAGAGGTTCACAGGTGTTTAACTTTCAGGAGCTTACACATTTCTTTCATTACCTTGAACATAAAATGAGTCCCTTGGTCATTCAGGATCTCCTTGGGTATACCTGTCCGAGAGAACATATAAAAGAGCTCCTTAGCAATTAGCTTAGCCGAAGTATGTCTCAAGGGTACAGTCTCAGGGTATCGTGTAGCATAATCTAACACCACTAGTTTATACTGATGACCCCTAGCAGACTTTACAACAGGACCTACCAAGTCCATGGCCACTCTTTCAAATGGTACCTCTATAATAGGTAGGGGTACCAAAGGACTCCTGAAGAGTGACACAGGAGCGGTTAGTTGACACTCTGGGCAGGAGTTACAATACTCTTGTATTTGTTTATCAAGTCCTGGCCAATAGAAACACTATAGAATGTGCTCTTTGGTCTTTTCGTACCCCAGGTGCCCTCCTAACACATGCTTATGTGCCAAATGTAAAACCACTCTTTGATAGGGTTGGAGCACCACCAATTGTTCGACAATTTCTCCACGTATCTGGTTTACCTTATACAGTAGGTCCTGGTTCATGGATATATAGGGGAACTCCTTGTCAGCCCCTGGATACTGGGGTTCACCATTTACCACCTTTACATTTTCCCTGGCATGAGACAGATTAGGATCTCTAATTTGAGCAGTCCCAATTTGTCACGGGACACCTCGAGCTCAGACATCTCGGGAACTCCCTCCTAACCTTCAGTATCACCAGCTAACACAGATAGGGGAAAATTATTACCATCTTGGGTCAACCCCACAGCCAGTGTTTCCCTGTCAGAATCAAAGGGTTCAGGGTTAACCTTAAGACATCACCAATAATAACATTTTTAGGACATGGTAGCCTCTGCTTTTTCCACATATCCCAAAACAGAGGAGAATCCCTCCCTATGATCACACTATGGAACATTTTGAGACCTGGATTTAGCGTTTACAGTCCCTGCTGTCTGTTCCCCCTCTGAGCGTCCTCCCATCACAACCTTCCTCACCCCCACAGTAGTTTTACAGTCTTACCCGTCTTGGGGTTAACTGGTCTGGGAGACGTCTGCAGTAGCTCCTCAGTGGCTCGGTACCATTGCACCAAGCACACAAACTGGTCAGCCGTTGTAGGTCCCGCTTGTCCAACCCAGCGCTGGATCTGATTTGGAGGCGATCTGGTGTACTTGTCAAGTACCGCTCTCTCCACCATCTGTGCTGGAGTGGCCTCCTCAGGCTGAAGCCACTTCTTTACCAGATAAATTAGATCATGCATCTGGGATGGGGGTGGGAGATTCTCAGAGAAAGTTCGGTGGTGCACTCTCCCAGCACGTACATGCATGTTCACACCGAGATGTGCCAAAATCTCACCTCTCAGCTTGGAGTAGTCCTTATCCTCCTGTTCACACAGGTCATAGTAGGCCTTCTGAGGTTCTCCTGTGAGAAAAGGTGCCACTACATCGGCCCACTGGTCCTTTGGCAATTTCTCCCGCTCGGCTACTCGCTCGAACACTTGAAGATATGCCTCCACGTCATCTGTGGACGTCATCTTTTGTAGAGTACTCCGTACGGCAGCTCGGGCAGTGGTCTGTACGTTCTGGGTCTCTCTGGCACCAGTACACTCACCTGCCGTCCTCTGGTCGACCAAAGCCTGGCTGAGCAGCATCAGCTTCTCCATTAGCAGCAAGTTCATCTCCTGCTGCTGTGCTTGGGCTTTCTGTTGTCGTCTCTCAGCTTCCACCTGAGCTTGCTGCTGCTGTGCCTGGGTTTGCTTCTGCTGTAGAATGATCTGCCGAAACTGCTTCACAAAGTCCTCCATGCTGGCGGTCTCCTTTTTAATCTCTCCTGCAGCCTTCACCCAGGACAGGAGAGAAAAAAAAAAGGGTGTATGTCTCTTTAAGACTGTTTAAATTGGGTTTGCCCGCATCCGAAGCACCATATGTGGTGGAGGTAGCTCGGTAGCAGCAAAGGTGCGGACCCAACCAGTCAGAGACAGGGACACAAAGCTCTGGTGCAAATAGGTTTATTTAAAAAAACAGCAACATAAATAAACTTTCACGTCAGGTACAAAAAATTAGCAAAATAAAATACAGCCTTAACTTCAGGCAAAAGGCAAAACAAAATTCTTGCTCGTCCGAGCACTAGCTAGTACAAAATGAGGCTAACTATACGTGTGGCTTACTTCCGGCCACACGGACAAACCAAACAGCAGAGTTAGGTGTCACCAGGCTCAGTACAGCAGGACAGACCCAGATGCCTCCTCTCACTCCAAGGATCTGCCCTGAAGTACAGGCTCTGTAGCCCTTTATGGGCCAGTAATGAGCCTGGGACCTACACCTGGGGCTAATGCCTACTCAAGACCTGCCCTGGACCACATATAAGTCAGAAATCTGGGGCTGATATAGCGGGACTCCAGCACTCTGCCTGTCACCTTCTCACAATATATATATAAAAATATAATATAAAATAATATAATAACTAAAGGACTAAGTACTCAGCCTGCCAGCCTCACTTATTCCAATACTCTTGACATAGGCTATGGGTCGGTCACTAAAGGATCAGTGATATAGAAGATGGGATTAATAGCACTGTCTAAATATTTGCAGATGACACCAAACTATATAGTACAGTACAGTCAGTGGCGTAACTAAAGTCTTGTGGGCCCCGGTGCAGTCTTTTGTCCGGGGCCCCCTACCTCATCCCTATAGCAAATTCTTGATAGTGATGGTTACGGGAGTTAAGGAGTTTAATCAACCTTAGTGTGGTTAGGGTAATCGAGTGGGTCTCCTTGGTTTATGGGACAGATAGAAACTGCAATCCCAATACAGATACCAGTGCTTAAGGGCCCCCTAAGGCTCCTGGACCCCGGTGCGACTGCACCCACTGCACACCCTCAAGTTACTCCCCTGAATATAGTTTATAGAGGATGTATGTGGGTTACAAGCAGACTTGGACAGGCTGAGTGTTTCAGCATCCACATGGATAAATATAAAGTTATGTATCTGAGTAAAAATAATAATCTGCATGCAACATATGTCTTAGAAGGAGTAAAGTTGGGAGAGTCAATGGGGCAGAAGGACCTGGGTGTACTTGTAGATTATAGGTTCAATTACAGCAAAATGTCAGTAAGCTGCTTCTATAGCCAGCAGGATACTGTCTTGTATTAACAGGGGTATGGACTCACGGGGCAGGGATGTAATATTACCACTATATAAATCATTGGTGCGGCCCCATCTGGATTATATAGTTCAGTTCTGGGCACCTGTTCAAAGAATGTCCTAGAGTTGGAAAAGATATAAAGAGTCACTCATCATCTGAGGGACATAGACAATTAGCAAAACCACATCTAATGCTTGTCTTTTATTATTTTTGATAATGTTATAATATACAAATGACATGAATGGTGTTTATCAGACAAATGAGAAAGCAACAATAAGGATCATTTTTGGGGGGTTAACTAGTAACCAATTACCGTATTTTTCGGACTGTAAGATGCATCACACCATTAATTAACATATGGGAGTTGTAGTTTTGCAACAGCTGCAAGGCCACATTGACAGCTGGGCCTGCAGCTGTACAGGGATGCATATAGCGTCTTCTTTTGCGGGGTCAGGTGTACTTTTTAGTTATACCATTTTGTGGAATGTCTATTGCTTTGATCAATTTTTATTCACATCAGAGGCGAAACAGTGAAAAAAATGTCAGTTCGGTACTTTTTTTTTTTTTTTTTCCTGCTACGACGTTCACTCTACAGGAGCCAGCCGGCAACATGAACGATACAGAGCCGGTGGGAAATGGCCCTGGGGGCAGCCTTAATATCTTTGGGGGAGCTTACAGGTAGTAATGCCCACAATCAGAGTGGACTCTAATCAGGGGCATTAGCACCGGGTCTCCGCTGTACATTACAGTGGAGACCCGGTAGCTATGGCGACCGCTCTGCAGCAAAGCGGCTGTCATCATCTTTACAGACCTGGCATCCACCGTAATAGCACAGCGGATGCCTGGATGGGTTTGCACCGTCACCCAGGGCCCACAGCATCACCCCACTCCTGCCACTGCAGGAAGCCCAGCTTCAGGAAGCACCGCTGCAGGAACCCTGCTCCTCCGCCCCCCCTCAACTCCCCACATTTGGACTATAAGACACACCCCACATTTTTCTCCCAAATTTGGGAGAAAAAAAGTGCGTCTTATAGTCTGAAATACAGTGCCTTGCGAAAGTATTCGGCCCCCTTGAACTTTTCAACCTTTTGCCACATATCAAGTTTCAAACATAAAGATATAACATTTTTATTTTTTGGTGAAGAATCAACACGTGGGACACAATTGTGAAGTGGAACGAAATTTATTGGTTATTTTAAACTTTTGCAAAAAATAAAAAACTGAAAAGTGGGGCGTGCAATATTATTCGGCCCCTTTAATTTCATTGCAGCAAACTCACTCCAGAAATTCAGTGAGGATCTCTGAATGATCCAATGTTGTCCTAAATGACTGATGATGATAAATATAATCCACCTGTGTGTAATCAAGTCTCCGTATAAATGCACCTGCTCTGTGATAGTCTCAGGGTTCTGTTTAAAGCGCAGAGAGCATCATGAAGACCAAGGAACACACCAGGCAGGTCCGTGATACTGTTGTGGAGAAGTTTAAAGCCGGATTTGGATACAAAAAGATTTCCCAAACTTTAAACATCCCAAGGAGCACTGTGCAAGCAATCATATTGAAATGGAAGGAGTATCAGACCACTGCAAATCTACCAAGACCCGGCTGTCCCTCTAAACTTTCATCTCAAACAAGGAGAAGACTGATCAGAGATGCAGCCAAGAGGCCCATGATCACTCTGGATGAACTACAGAGATCTACAGCTGAGGTGGGAGAATCTGTCCATAGGACAACAATCAGTCGTACACTGCACAAATCTGGCCTTTATGGAAGAGTGGCAAGAAGAAAGCCATTTCTCAAAGATATCCATAAAAAGTCTTGTTTAAAGTTTGCCACAAGCCACCTGGGAGACACCAAACATGTGGAAGAAGGTGCTCTGGTCAGATGAAACCAAAATCGAACTTTTTGGCCACAATGCAAAACGATATGTTCGGCGTAAAAGCAACACAGCTCATCACCCTGAACACACCATCCCCACTGTCACACATGGTGGTGGCAGCATCTTGGTTTGGGCCTGCTTTTCTTCAGGAGGGACAGGGAAGATGGTTAAAACTGATGGGAAGATGGATGGAGCCAAATACAGGACCTTCTGGAAGAAAACCTGTTAGTCTGCAAAAGACCTGAGACTGGGACGGAGATTTATCTTCCAACAAGACAATGATCCCAAACATAAAGCAAAATCTACAATGGAATGGTTCACAAATAAACGTATCCAGGTGTTAGAATGGCCAAGTCAAAGTCCAGACCTGAATCCTATCGAGACTCTGTGGAAAGAGCTGAAAACTGCTGTTCACAAACGCTCTCCATCCAACCTCACTGAGCACGAGCTGTTTTCCAAGGAAGAATGGGCAAGAATTTCAGTCTCTCAATGTGCAAAACTGATAGAGACATACCCCAAGCGACTTGCAGCTGTAATCGCAGCAAAAGGTGGAGCTACAAAGTATTAACTTAAGGGGGCCGAATAATTTGGCACGCCCCACTTTTCAGTTTTTTATTTTTTACAAAAGTTTAAAATAACCAATAAATTTCGTTCCACTTCACAATTGTGTCCCACTTGTTGATTCTTCACCAAAAAATTTAAATTTTATATCTTTATGTTTGAAGCCTGAAATGTGGCAAAAGGTTGAAAAGTTCAAGGGGGCCGAATACTTTCACAAGGCACTGTATATGGTATGTCTTTACCCTAGTACTATAAGTAAGGAGAAATCTAGTAATATCTTCTAGGTAATAAATACCTTCTGAATTACAGTATTAATTTTTTGTTTTTCAGTTCTTTAGATTTTAGTTTTTGTTCTAACATAATAATATAGCACTTTGGGAAGAATATACAGCCTAGTAATCCGGCACTTGAGGCGAGGATAGCGAATATCTCCACAGCCACCATGTACTTTCCTTTGGTGCTCAGATAGGCAGGAATGAAGGAGATCCAGACACTGCAGAAGATCAGCATGCTGAACGTTATCAATTGGGCTTCATTGTAGATATCTGGTAATGTACGAGCAAAATAAGCCAATGCAAAGCTTATGAGGGCCAACACACCGATATACCCAACCATAATATAAAAGGCAAGAGCTGACCCTTCATTACACTGAAGAACAATTTTTCCCATCTCAGATACAGCATCGGGAAATGGTGGAGAACAAATCAGCCACACCGAGCAAATGCAGACTTGTCCTAAACTTGTGGACACTACTATCATTTTTGATACTGTAGTCCCAACTAACTTCTTCATTTTGCTTCCTGGTTTGGTGGCATTAAAGGCAATGATGACTGTGACAGTTTTTCCTAAAATTGTTGAAAGAGCGACAGCAAATATAAGTCCAAAAGAAATCTGACGCAGCAAACATGTGATGTTTCCAGGTTGTCCGATGAAGACCAAACAACACAGAAAAGATAGCAGAAGACAAGCGAGGAGAATGTAGCTGAGGACCCTGTTATTGGCCCTTACTATCTGCATATGGCGATGGATGAATATGATCACTGAGACCCCTGCGGCTACAGTACAGAATAACACAGAGGTGACGGTCAATATAATACCGAGGATTTCATGAAAGGAGAGGAACTCTATCTCTTTTGGGACACATTTATCCATGTTCTCATTAGACCATTGAGCTTCGGGACAATTTAGACAACTGGTCATATCTTAAAGAAAAAAAAAAGAAAACATAAGAAAAGTGACTTATTATTCCTGTCAGTGCAATATTAAACATGCAGAAAAACACATAATGTGTAAACCTGAATGCAGATGTTCATACTGACCTTGGTATTGTGTGACTAGGTTATGGGAAGGTGCATTTCCACTATTGAGATCAACTGTAGAGTACGTTGTGGTAAAAATATTTGGTATACTTATAGACTAATATAATAGTGACTGTCAGCAGTGGCCAAATTGTCCTCTCTATGTCAGAGGCAGGCAGAAGGACCACTAGATCATCTGACCAATGTAAGGAATCAGCGAACAAGTTGATCTTAGATCCTGGCCCTGTTTATACAGCAACACAGCTGCTTAAATGTTACAATATTAAAACTACTGTTGCAGAAGTACAATGCTAATTCTAATGGATTATTGTAGTCAAGTAACAAAATTATGTGAATAAAGAAAAGACAAATCTAAATCCGATCAATATTTGGTGTGACCTCCCTTTAAAGGAGGAGTCCTGGAAGTGATGATATGGCCCCCACAGAGCCCTGATCTCATCATCATTCAGTCTGTCTGGGATTACATGAAGAGACAGAAGGATTGGAGCAAGCCTACATCTACAGAAGATCTGTGTTTAGTAATCCAAGATGGCGGGAACAGCCTCAATACCGACAAAAACTGTCTGCAATTGTACCGAGAAGAACTGATTGTAGACAAAGGGCGGTCACACCAAATATCGATGGGATTTAAGTTTTCCATAAACTTTTTTTTGTATGAGGGCTTAATGTTTGCGGAACATTTTTTTCCTCATAATGGTACCACTTATTATTTTGTACAATGTACTGGGAACCTGGAAAAAACTAAGAATTGGGTGGAATTTTAGAAAAAATGCATTTGTGTGAGTTTCTTATGGGCTTCATTTTTTATGGCGTTCACTCTGCAGCCAAAATGACATGCCCCCTGTATTCTTTGTTTTGGTACAATTCCAGGGATACCAAATTTATATACTGTAGTTTTACTAACATTTTAACCCCTTAAAAAATGTAAAACTTTGCAAAAGAACAAATTTTTCGAAAAGTCACCATATTCTGACACCCGTAACTTTTTTATATTTCTGTGTACAGGGATGTATAGGGCATATTTTTTTGCAGGGCCAGGTGTACTTTTTAGTTGTACCATTTTGGGGAATGTCTATTGTTTTGATCACTTTTTATTCAAATTTTTATCATAAGCGAGACAGCGAACAAACGTCGGTTTGGCACTTTAGATTTTTATTTCCCGCTAGAGCAATCACCATACGGGAAAAATATAAAGTTAAATAAAGTTTGTAGACCGGGCGTTTTCTGACACAGGGAAACCATATGTGTATGTGTTTCACAGTATGCTTTAACTTTAATATGTATTCTAGGGAAAGAAGGGTCATTTATACTTTTTATTTTTGTTTTCTATTTGTTTTTTTAATTTTTTTTTTTAAATATTGCATTTAATAGACTCCCTAGGGGTCTGATCACTAATGGAATGCATCGCAAAATATCGACATTTGTATGACAGGCTGCATAAAGCAGCTTGTCATACAAATCATAGCCAGACAAACCTTGGAGCCTTCAATAGCCTGCTACCTTTTATTCCAACGGAACACTGGCCCCAGATCTCGTTCTGTGTGCCGGCGATCCTTGCCAAAATGGTGGCACCGAATCCAAGTCCTTACAGGTCGTATACAACAATAGATTATCCAAAAAAATATATAATCCAAAATGATAATCCCAATAATACAAACATTAATATATAACTTTTAATTAATTAAAGTTAAAAATCACGACAACATATAACCACCCTAAAAGCAGCACAATTAATTAGTCCTCAAAATATCAAAAAATATATATATAATTTAAAGACAAAAAAAGCAAACAAAACAGGTGCGGCAGCCTGGATTAGGAAAAGCCAACCAGACACTTACTGTGATTCAGATGGTGCCTGTGTTGCTGAAGTAAATACCAGAAGGGGAGATGGGTAACATAGTCCACGGTTCAATAGTAACACCAGTAACAATGGGCTAAATAAGGAAACACCTGTATCTAAAATATCCCTATAACACCCTATATAAAACACTAAATAGACCCTAAAGTCCTAACTCGGGGCCACCGCCCTAATTAGCAAGTGCCCCTGACTGGAACCTGGCCCTAGAATTAACTATCCCTATCAAATCCCTTCAAAACAATACAAATAGATATAAGGAGAACAAAAACCACAAAAACAAAACAAAACTAGGTACGCCTAACACTCATATATATAGTTAACCAAACATGCAATCCCGACATGCATGTTTCGCTAAACTCATCAGGGGATAGAGTTGGTTAATAAAAATTTCAAATATACAAAATGCAGAATGGAACCACAGTAAAGATACCACCCTGTGCCAAGTATGGAAGAAACAAGCACTAAGGTCCAGTGTTAACCATCAAAAAACATAGCACAAATATAAGTAGTACATAAAACTCCTAATGGTATTGCAGATATCAAATAACTAATCACAGATACAAAACAACACCATGGTATATCAAAAAGTGGCCGTAAGTGTTGGAAGATAGCACAGTTCAAACGCTAAGTATTCCTACACCAGGTATATGGAGTGCCAAACATACCTAAGGTTGGCACTCCATATACCTGGTGTAGGAATACTTAGCGTTTGAACTGTGCTATTTTTCAACACTTACGGCCACTTTTTGATATACCATGGTGTTGTTTTGTATCTGTGATTAGTTATTTGATATCTGCAATACCATTAGGAGTTTTATGTACTACTTATATTTGTGCTATGTTTTTTGATGGTTAACACTGGACCTTAGTGCTTGTTTCTTCCATACTTGGCACAGGGTGGTATCTTTACTGTGGTTCCATTCTGCATTTTGTATATTTGAAATTTTTATTAACCAACTCTATCCCCTGATGAGTTTAGCGAAACATGCATGTCGGGATTGCATGTTTGGTTAACTATATATATGAGTGTTAGGCGTACCTAGTTTTGTTTTGTTTTTGTGGTTTTTGTTCTCCTTATATCTATTTGTATTGTTTTGAAGGGATTCGATAGGGATAGTTTATTCTAGGGCCAGGTTCCAGTCAGGGGCACTTGCTAATTAGGGCGGTGGCCCCGAGTTAGGACTTTAGGGTCTATTTAGTGTTTTATATAGGGTGTTATAGGGATATTTTAGATACAGGTGTTTCCTTATTTAGCCCATTGTTACTGGTGTTACTATTGAACCGTGGACTATGTTACCCGTCTCCCCTTCTGGTATTTACTTCAGCAACACAGGCACCATCTGAATCACAGTAAGTGTCTGGTTGGCTTTTCCTAATCCAGGCTGCCGCACCTGTTTTGTTTGCTTTTTTTGTCTTTAAATTATATATATATTTTTTGATATTTTGAGGACTAATTAATTGTGCTGCTTTTAGGGTGGTTATATGTTGTCGTGATTTTTAACTTTAATTAATTAAAAGTTATATATTAATTTTTGTATTATTGGGATTATCATTTTGGATTACAAAATGGTGGCACCCATGCGCCGCACGTATCATACAGCAGAGACCTGGTGGCTATGGTGGCCACTCAGAATTTTTTTTTACACACAAACCTAAAACGTTTGGACAACGCTGTATATCTTTGTAATTACTATGTATAGTAGTACAAACCTGTGGAATTGGTGATTTCTCCCTCTTTACATCGGACACAGTCATAGCAACAGATTTGGTGAGTTTGCCTAGTAGCCTTTCTGTATCCAGGTAAGCAACTTTCAGTGCAAACAGATTTTGGGATCTGCAAAACAAAATTGTGAGGGGGTGGCTCTTTGGATCATATAATACTGTGTGGGGGCTACTGTAGAGCACAGAATACTGTGTGGGGGACACTCTGGAGCACAGAATACTGTGCGGGGGCCTCTCTGCAGCACATAATACTGTGTGGGGGCCTCTCTGGAGCACATAATGCTATGTGGGGGCCTCTCTGGAGCACATAATACTGTGTGGGGGCCTCTCTGGAGCACAGAATACTGTGTGGGGGCCTCTCTGCAGCACATAATACTGTGCGGGGGCCTCTCTGGAGCACATAATGCTGTGTGGGGGCCTCTCTGGAGCACATAATACTGTGTGGGGGACTCTCTGGAGCACATAATACTGTGTGGGGGCCTCTCTGGAGCACATAATACTGTGTCTAGGGCACTCTGGAGCACATAATACTGTCCCAATATTGTTTACATGTCGGGCCCTGCGCTGCTCACTCACTGTATTTTTGATAACCGCAGTTCTGGGTACTACAGCTATATCCCTTTCAAGTATCTGAGATATCGCTGCAACACCCATACCCGCCACTATCAAGAATTCGCTCTAGGGAGGGGGTAGGGGGCCCCGGACCAAACTTTGCATTGCGGCCCACAAGACTTTAGTTACACCACTGGATAAGACATCAATAAATAAGTCCTGGAAAACCCCTTTAATTTTTAATCTTATCTTCCATTAGATAAGGATGACATAGGAGACTGCTTATTGTCAGACTCTTACCTGTGTAAAATAATCATTCCATTGGATTTTTTTCTGTATCTATTCTGAACTTTTCTCCAGAAGATGTACGTTCATTAAATGTTCCTACTGAATCAAACTTGGTGCTGTTATCAGGGTATACAATAAAATTCATAATGTCAAAATAACCTGGTACGTTCCCTCTATCATCAAAATACACTTCTCCTTCGTGTGTTGTAAACTTAACCTTCTGCATGTAGTAGCTCAGCTGGATATAAAATACAAAGTGCTGTAATATCTGTATAAGGACCTGCAATTATTTTCCATCTTGTATAATGGTTAATCTATAGTATATCTTTAACCCCTTAAGGACACAGCGCAAAAGTGAGTTAAAGGGAATCTTTCAGGTCAATCTGGGACAATAAACCACCCACAGGTCCTTAGAGACCTGGGGTTTAGTGTCCCAGATCGACCTGTTGTAATGCAATCCACCGGTGCATTAAAAATAAAAAACCTTTATACTTACCTAGAGAAGGGTCTGATGAACGCTGTTTGGTGAGATCGGTCCGGCTTATTCATGAGGCACGCCTCCCGGCGCCTGCGCTGTTCTTCAGTGAAGCCAAAGGTGGACACCCCGGCTTCACTGTGTAATTTCGGGGTATGCGCACTGAAGCCGGGGTGTACTCCTCTGGCTTCATTGAAGAACTGCACAGGCGCGGGGAGTACAGTGGCCGGGTGAGTATAAAGCTTTTTTATTTTTAATGCGGCCATGGATTGCGTTATAACAGGGTGATTTGGGACACTAAACCCCAGGTCCATATGGACGTGTAGGTGGTTTAGTGTCCCAAATTGCTCTGACAGACTCCTTTTAATGACCAGGTCTCGTTTTTCAAAACTGATATGTGTCACTTTATATGGCAATAACTTTGAGACGCTTTAACTTACACAAGTGACTTTGAGATTGATTTTTTTTTTGTGAAACATTGTACTTCATGTTAGTGGTAAACGCTAATCAATATTTTTGTATTTATTTATAAAAAAAATACGAAATTTAATGGAAAATTGGAAAAAAAATCGCAATTTTCAAAATGTGAAATGGTCTGCTTTTCAAACAGATATAGAATCATATAAACAGTCACATCACACAAATACATTAATAAATAATATCTACCATATCTCTGCTTTATGTGAGCATCATCTGTTAATCGTCATTTAATGTATTTTGGACATTATAAAGCTTATTAGTGCAACAGCGATTTTCCACATTTACAAGAAAATTTCCGAAACTAATTTTTTAGGGACCATTTCAGTTCTGAAGGGGATTATAAAGGCCTATATATTAGAAACCCCCATGAATCACCCCATTTTCAAAACTGCACCCCTCAAATAATTCAAAACAGCATTTGGGAAGTTTGTTAACCCTTTAAGCATTTCACGGAAATTAAAACAATATGGAGGTGAAATTTAAATATTTCATTTATATTTCAATAATACATTAATTTAACCCTAAAATTAGCACACTCACAAAAAGTTAAAATGAGAAAAAGGTTAAAAGGAGAAAGTGCATCTCACAGTTTGTTATGCAATTTCTCCCAAGCACAGAAATACCCCACATGTGGGTGTAAACTGAAGTCTGGGCACATGGCAGCGCTAAGAACAGAAGGAGCGACACTGAACGTTTGAGAAGCAGATTTTGCTGGAATAGTTTTCACGTGCCATGTCTCATTTGCAGAGCCCCTAGAGTATCAATACAAAGGAAACCCCCAAAAGATGAACCCATTTTGGAAACTACACCCCTCTCAGAATTTATCAACGTGTATAGTGAGCATTTTGACTCAACAGCCTTTTCACAGATTTTATTAACATTGGGATGTGTAAATGAAAAATTACTAAAATGTCATTTTATCCCCAAAGTTTTCATTTTCACAAGGGGTTAAAGGAGAAAATGCACCCAACAGTTTGTTAAACAATTTCTCCTGAACATGGCAATACCTTATATGTGGTCATAATCTGCTATATGGGTACATGGTGGGGCTTGGAATGGAAAGAGCGCTATTTGGCTTTTGGAGGGCAGATTTTGCTGGAATAGTTTGAGGGTGCCATGTTGCATTTGCTGACCAACTAGAGTACCAATACAATGGAAACCCCCAAAAGTGACCCCATATTGGAAACTACACCCCTCACAGAACACATCAAGGTATATACTGAGCAGTTTGACCTCACAGCTGTTTCACAGATTTTATTAACATTGGGACATAAAAATGAAAAAGTGCTTTTTTTCCAATAAACCGTCAATTTAGTCCCAAATTTTTTATTTTCACAAGAAGATAAAGGAGAAAAACCTCCCCAAAGTTTGTTACACAATTTCTCCTAAACACGGCAATACCTCATATATGGTCATGATCTGCTGTATGGGTACATGGTGTGGCTCGGAATGGAAAGAGCGCTGTTTGGCTTTTGGAGGGAAGATTTTGCTGCATTAGATTTCGGGTGCCATGCCACATTTGCAGAGCGTCTAGAGTACCAATACAATGGAAATCCGCAGACATGTGACCACATTTTGGAAACTACACCCCTCACAGAACATATCAAGGGATATAATGAGCAGTGTGACCCTACAGCTGTTTCACAGATTTTATTAACATTGGGACGTGAAAATGAAAAATTACTTTTTTTTCCAATAAACCGTCAATATAGTCCCAATTGTTTTATTTTCACAAAAGAATAAAGGAGAAAAAGCTCCCCAAAGTTTGTTACACAATTTCTCCTGAACACGGCAATACCCCCCATGTGGTTGTAAACTGCTTTATGGGTACATGGTGGGGCTCGGAATGAATAGAGCGCTATTTGGCTTTTGGGGGGCAGATTTTGCTGGAATAGTTTTCAGGTGCCATGTCGCATTTGCAGAGCCCCTAAAGTATCAATAGGAACCCCCAAAAAGTGACCCCATTTTAGAAACTACACTTCTCAAGGAATTTATTAAGGGGTATTATAATTTTGAGCCCAGGAGTGCTTCCCTAAAATAATGTACAAGGTGAAAATTAAAATTTTTAAAGAAATATGCCATTTTGGTGCCCAAAACTTTGCGCCCAGATTGTGTCATCAGAGACATGCACTCCTAAAACTATTAAGTGGGCTATCCCGGATAGAAAAAAGTTGTATATGTGGGTGTAAACTGCTGCTTGGCACACATCAGGGCTCAGAAGGGAAGGAGCAGTGTGCTTTTTAGCTTTTGAAGTACAGATTTAGAGGGATTTTCTGGATGCCATGTTGTTTTTGCGGTGCCCTGGAGGTGCCAGTTAATTTGAATTCCCCATAAAATGACCCCCTATTTGGAGGGGCATTTTTAGAGTCTACAAATGTGACATGGCATCCAAAAACCAACAATCTAAATCTGTGCTCCAAAAACCAAAATAGCGCTACTTCCTTTCTGTGCCAAGCTGTGCCCAAACAGCAGTTTATATCACATATGACATTAACTACGTTATCCTGAGTACAGCAGTGTCATACATGTGGGCATAAACTGCAATTTGGGCACACAGTAGGGCGCAGAAGGGAAGGAGCTCCATTTGGCTTTTGAAGTATATATTTAGATGTTTGGTATCTAGACGCCATGTCATGTTTCCAAAGCCTCTAAAGTGCCAGTAAAGTGGAATCCCCTAGGGAGTGACCCCATTTTGAAAATTGCACCCCTCAAAGAATTTATCAGGGGTTGTAGTGAGCATTAGTATCCCAGATGTGAATGCACAGCGGATGGTGAACAGTGAATATGTAAGCTGTGCGGAATACATTGGGTACACTAAATTCCCTACTTTATCCCCAGTAGCTCTTATGATTGGGGGGTCACTTCTGGTGTCTTTTTCCTTGTAAGCTCTAAATTTGGGGTGTACCCTAATATAGGTTCGCACAGCTTATACATTCCCTTCCTGTCGCAGCCAGTTGTGTTCTAATGATTTGGCGATTTTTGGGGTTTTTTCCTTCACATTGTACAAGCTATATTTTCTTTAGTTTTCTGGTGATGTAGCCATATGAGGGCTTGTTGTTTGCGGGGTGAGATGTATTTTGTAATGACAACATTTTTGGGTGCCTATAACTTATATAATACATTTTATTAACTCTTTCTTGGTGGAATAAAAAAAACACCATGAATTCTGGTATTGCTTTTTAATTTTTAATTTTTTTCTCCACAGCGTACAGCTTAAGTAACATGTTACCTTTATTCTGCGGGTCGGTACGATTACGGTGATACCTCATTTATGTTGTTTTTTATGCGTTGCTAGTTTTGCAGAACAAAAACCCATTTGTAGAACGAAATCAATTATTTTTGCATCGTCATCTTCTGAGATGTGTAGCAATTTTTTTTTTCAGTTGACAGAGTTGGTTGAAGGCTTATTTTTTGCGGGATGATCTGTCCTTTTTATTGGTACTGTTTTGGGGTACATGTAACTTTTTTGAGCATTTTTTTAAGCAATATGGCAAAAAATCATCATTTCCTTGCTTTATTAATTAATAATTTTTTTTTCATACAGTTCACTTTTTTTTCAAACTTTTTTTTTACTTTTTTGTATGTCCCACTAGGAGACCTGAACCAGCGATACACTGATTGTTGGTTCAGTACTATAGACTGCAATAGATGTGCAGACCATAGGCTGACTTCCAGAGGTCCCGGCAAGAACAAGCAGGTAGTGGGGGCTCTAGGCAGCCTGGGGTCACTGGCTAGACCCTGGGCTGGAGAAAATACATATGGGCACCCCCTGATCTCGCCACGGGGGGGGGGGGGGGACATTTGGCTTGGTGGAACCCCTTGGATGCCACGGTCATGTTTTTCTGGGACATCTAAGGGGTTAAAACCTCAATCGAAGCTGAGCATTGTTAAGGAGCAGGGTGTTAGCTGTCAGTTACAGCTAACATCCGATGCTGCCCGCGGCATTCACTTTCACTTTCAAACACTTAAGATGCCAACGGTCGCTATTGACCACAGCATCTTAAGGTTTAAATGGAGGAGATCAGTGTTATCACCGTCCCCGCTGTTTCATCTGGGCTCCCGCGGTGATCGCACGGGCTCTGCTTCTGAGCCCGGTCGATCACCGTCATGTACCTGTACGTGGGGATGCGGTAACTAACCACATTCCCTGACATGTACGTGAAATAGCTTTAATGGGTTAATCACCAGATGTTTTCTTGTCTGGACTTCCCCTTTAGCAGATTCTCATCGCACATCTTGGATACGTGACCAGTTTCCACCCCATGATGACTGGTTAATGCGAAATGCCATACTATTAAGGCAAGATGATGGCACCGGCCACCCTGCAGTAATAGGTGCAATTGTTAATAATATCGATCACCCCCTAGGTGCTGCAGTCTTAGAGTGACTTCGACATCTAAGGGGTTTGTAGGTGTCGTGGTCTCCCCATCAGCAACTCCATTTTTATTTTGCTGTATCTCGAGACCTATAACTTTTTAGTTTTCAATTGATGTAGCCATATGAGAGCTGTTTTTTTGCAGGAGGAGTTATAGTTTTACTGGTATAATTTTGAGCAAGACCATTTTAAAGAGAACCTGTCAGGTCGATTTGGGACACTAAATCCCCTACAGATTCTTACATTTCGGGGGTTTAGAAATTCATCCATGCCCACAATTGAAAAAATAAACCTTTATACTTATCTAGAGATGAGTCTTGTGAGTCTCATCAGATTCATTTCTGGTGCTCCCAGTGCCTGCGCAGTTCTTCAGTAAAGCCAAGGATATACACCCTGGTTTCACTGCGCAAGTGCTGGAGGTACGGGGCATGTATGCTAAAGCCGAGATGTAGTCCTCTGGCTTCACTGAAGAACTTTGGCAGTATGAGGAGTACAGTGGCAGGGTTTTTTTTTTTTTATTGCGGGTATGGGTGGCTTTATAACAGGGCAATTTGAGACACTAATCCCCTGGTCTATAAGGACCTGTGGGAGGTTTAGTGTCCCAAATCATCCTGGCAGATTCCCTTTAACACATTGCTGGGCCCAACAAAAAAAAAAAGGTTTCGTTAGTGGGCCCCCCCATCACCACCTCTTTAAACATACCTGACCAGCTCTAATTACAGTGACTTGCGAAAGTATTCATACGCTTTGAACTTTTTCACATTTTGTCACTTTACAACCACAAAACTTAAATGTATTTTATTGGGATTTTCAGTGATAACCAACACAAAGTAGCAGATAATTGTGAAGTGGAAGGAAAATGATGCATGGGTTTCAAAATTTTAATCCAATAAAAATCTGAAAAGTGTGACATGCAAAAGTATTCAGCCTCCCTTATATCAATACTTTGTAGAGCCACCTTTCTCTGCAATTACAGCTGCAGGTCTTTCGGGTTGTGACTCTACCAGCTTTGCACATCTAGACACTGAGATTTTTGCCCATTCCTCTTTGCAAAATAGCTCAAGCTCTGCCAGATTGGATGGAGAGCGCCTGTTAACATCAATTTTCATGTCTTGCCACAGGTCTGGACTTTGACTGGGCCATTCCAACACATGAATATTCTTTGATCTAAACCAGGGGTCTCAAACTCGTGGCCCGCGGGCCAACTGCGGCCCTCGGGACAATAGTTTGCGGGCGGCCCCCACCTCAATATCAAAGTTTAATGTTAGTGCGGCCCGAGTTTGATACGAATGGCACCAGGGGCGCACTGTCTGGGGGGCGGCATTTTTTACTATCTAATGTAAACCAGCCCAGTACCGCTTTAAAAAAAACAACGCTGAGCGGGGCCTGTCCTGGGCTGACTTACGAGACGTCCGCATCACAGCGCAGGCAGCGATATAATGACGTCATCGCGCCTCTTACGCTGAGGCACAGACGTCTCGGACAAGAGGAGGAGGCGGCGGTTGCATCAAGGCATCGCAGGTAGGTGAGGATAAGTTTTTTATATTTATATAAATAGGCCGTGACCTGCTGGAGTATCCCCGGCAGGTCATGGCCTATTTATTTCCCTACCCGGCGTCTGCTCGTGGCCGCCCCCACTTCCCCTTCTGCTATGGGACGCAGAAAGGGAAGTGGATGCCGCTGTGAGCAACCGCGGGCATCGGTAAGTGAGGCCGTGGGCCTCAAATACTACTATTATTATACTCCGGGGCCTTTTTAGACCCCGGAGTATAATAATCGGAGACCCAGGGGAGGTGAAGGAACATAAAAACCAATGCTACTCACCTCTCCTGCGATCCGCTGTCACTCCGAGCAGGCTTGGGCGCTCTGGTGACGTCATCAGGTCGCTTCGCCGGTCTCATCACGTGACTTAATTAGACAGGGCCGAAAGCTGCTGGGAGTGCTCCGGTTTCCAGTATAGGTAAGTAACACTGGTTTTTATGTTTGTCACCTCCCCTGGGTCTCCGATCATTATACTCTGGGTTCTGAAAAGAACCCAGAGTATAATAATAGTTCTTGGGTGGGCAACTATGGGGCACAATACCGTGTGCAGGGGCCACTATGGAGCCTAATACCAGTGTAGGGGCCACTATGGAGCATAATACCGTGTGCAGGGGCCACAATGGAGCATAATACAAGTGCAGGGGCCACTAGAGAGCATAATACAAGTGCAAGGGCCACTAGGGAGCATAATACAAGTGCAGGGGCCACTATGGAGCATAATACCGTGTGCAGGGGCCAATATGGAGCATTTTACCTGTGTGGAAAACCTCTCTCTACCTCCAGCGGCCCCCGGGTAAATTGAGTTTGAGACCCCTGATCTAAACCATTCCACTGTAGCTCTGGCTGTATGTTTAGGGTCATTGACTTGCTGGAAGGTGAATCTCCTTCCCAGTCTCAAGTCTTTTGCAGCCTCGAAAAGGTTTTCTTCCAGGATTGCCCTGTATTTGGCTCCATCCATCTTCCCATCAACTCTGACCAGCTTCCCTGTCCCTACTGAAGAAAAGCCTCCCCACAGCATGATGCTGCCACCACCATGTGTCACAGTGGGGATGGTGTGTTCAGGGTGATGAGCAGTGTTACTTTTCCGTCACACATAGCGCTTTGCATTTAAGCCAAAAAGGTCAACGTTGGTCTCACCTGACCAGAGCACCTTCTTCCACATATTTGCTTTGTCCCTCATATGGCTTGTGGCAAACTGCAAACGGCACTTCTTATGTCTTTCTTTCAACAATGGTTTTCTTCTTGCCACTCTTCCATAAAGGACAGATTTGTGGAGTGCACAATTTATAGTTTTCCTGTGGACAGATTCTCCCACCTGAGCTGTATATTTCTGCAGCTCCTTCAGAGTTACCATGGGCCTCTTGGCTGCTTCTGTGACCAGTGCTCTCCTTGCTCAATCTGTTAGTTTAGGTTAACGGCCATGTGTTGGTAGGTTTGCAGTTGTAGAATACTTTTTCCATTTTTGGATGATGTATTGAGCAGTGTTCCTTGGGATGCTCAAAGCTTGGGATATGTTTTTTTTATAACCTAACCCTGCTTTAACCCCTAGACATTGCTAATCTGGCTATTTACGTCGCTCTATCTGATACCTGGTGCTGCAGTCACGTTAATTAAAGTAAAACACCTGTGATTTACAACTTCTCTTGTAGGAGTGATAAGAGCCGCATCTCCATGCTGAAGGTACTGTCCCAGAGTTATACTGTGATAAGGCAAGCTTTTAGGACTTTTACCATCAATTTTATCAACAAAATTTAACTCTTTATAGTGATCATAGTAGAGTGAAAGAGCCTTCCCATTCACATTGTGCTATCAGAGCTTGCTCCCTTTCCAGCCCCTCCTTCACCTTCTTCCTGGATGTTTGCTCTGTCTCAGCAGGGAGCCTAGCTAGAGATAACACAAGCAGGTTACAGCCCTCTACTTTACTAAACTACTGGTTAAATTACACATGGACCTGGGGTCCAGAAAATAAGCCATGCTGAATTTAAAACCATGTGAAACCTAATTTTTAGTTGAAAAACTATACAAATGTGTAGCTCCTCTAATCAGAAGAACTAGAAAATCTAATTTTAATATGTTTATGTTCAGTAGTACAGTACAGACCAAAAGTTTGGACACACCTTCTCATTCCAAGAGTTTTCTGTATTTTCATGACTATAAAAATTATAGATTCACACTGAAGGCATCAAAACTATGAATTAACACATGTGGAATTATATACTTAACAAAAAAGTGTGAAACAACTGAAAATATGTCTTATATTCTAGGTTCTTCAAAGTAGCCACCTTTGCTTTGATTACTGCTTTGCACACTCTTGGCATTCTCTTGATGAGCTTCAAGAGGTAGTCACCTGAAATGGTTTTCACTTCACAGGTGTGCCCTGTCAGGTTTAATAAGTGGGATTTCTTGCCTTATAAATGGGGTTGGGACCATCAGTTGTGTTGTTCAGAAGTCAGATGGATACACAGCTGATAGTCCTACTGAATGGAGTGTTAGAATTTGTATTATGGCAAGAAAAAAGCAGCTAAGTAAAGAAAAACGAGTGGCCATCATTACTTCAAGAAATGAAGGTCAGTCAGTCCGAAAAATTGGGAAAACTTTGAAAGTGTCCCCAAGTGCAGTGGCCAAAACCATCAAGCGCTACAAAGAAACTGGCTCACATGAGGACCGCCCCAGGAAAGGAAGACCAAGAGTCACCTCTGCTGCGGAGGATAAGTTCATCCGAGTCACCAGCCTCAGAAATCACAGGTTAACAGCAGCTCAGATTAGAGACGAGGTCAATGCCACACAGAGTTCTAGCAGCAGACACATCTCTACAACAACTGTTAAGAGGAAACTGTGTGCAGCAGGCCTTCATGGTAAAATAGCTGCTAGGAAACCACTGCTAAGGACAGGCAACAAGCAGAAGAGACTTGTTTGGGCTAAAGAACACAAGGAATGGACATTAGACCTGTGGAAATCTGTGCTTTGGTCTGATGAGTCCAAATTTGAGATCTTTGGTTCCAACCACCGTGTCTTTGTGCGACGCAGAAAAGGTGAACGAATGGACTCTACATGCCTGGTTCCCACCGTGAAGCATGGAGGAGGAGGTGTGATGGTGTGGGGGTGCTTTGCTGGTGACACTGTTGGGGATTTATTCAAAATTGAAGGAATACTGAACCAGCACGGTTACCAAAGCATCTTGCAGCGGCATGTTATTCCATCCGGTTTGCATTTAGTTGGACCATCATTTATTTTTCAACAGGACAATGACCCCAAACACACCTCCAGACTGTGTAAGGGCTATTTGACCAAGAAGGAGAGTGATGGGGTGCTACGCCAGATGACCTGGCCCCCACAGTCACCAGACCTGAACCCAATCGAGATGGTTTGGGGTGAGCTGGACCGCAGAGTGAAGGCAAAAGGGCCAACAAGTGCTAAGCATCTCTGGGAACTACTTCAAGACTGTTGGAAGACCATTTCAGGTGACTACCTCTTGAAGCTCATCAAGAGAATGCCAAGAGTGTGCAAAGCAGTAATCAAAGCAAAAGGTGGCTACTTTGAAGAACCTAGAATATAAGACATATTTTCAGTTGTTTCACACTTTTTTGTTAAGTATATAATTCCACATGTGTTAATTCATAGTTTTGATGCCTTCAGTGTGAATCTACAATTTTTATAGTCATGAAAATACAGAAAACTCTGGCGAGATCGGGGGGTGCCCTTATGCATTTTGTGCAGCCCGGGGTCTGCATAGGCTGACTTCCTCTATAGACTGCAATACATGTGTATGCTCATATATTGCAGTCTATAGTACTGAACCAGCGATCAGAGCATCGTTGGTTCAAGTGTCCTAGTGGGACATAAAAAAAAAAAAGTACAAAAAGTGCAAAAAAATTTTAATAAAGTGTGTGAAACACATAAATAAATGAATAAAGCCCCAAAATTCCCTTTTCCTATATCAAATGAGTTATATAAAAAAAACTAACTAAAAATTAATAAAAACAATACATATTTGGTATCTCCTTGTCTGTACAATTAAACTGAAACATTATTTAACCTACATGGTAAACATCAGAAAAAAAAAAACAGAGAAAAAAAAACGCCGGAAGTAATGATTTTTCACCATCTCACCTTACAAAATATGCTATAAACAGTGATCAAAAAGTTACATGTACCCCAAAATAGTACCAATAAAAAGCACAGGTTGTCCCACAAAAAATAAGCCCTCAACCAACTCTGTCAACCAAAAAATAAATATTTTACACATCTCAGAAGATGGCGATGCAATAATAATTGATTTATGTCCCCAAATGGGTTTTTGTTCTGCAAAATTAGTATCGCATAAAAAAACAATATAAATGAGGTATCGCCGTAATCGTACCAACCCGCAGAATAAAGGTAATATGTTACTTATGTTGTACGCTGTGTGGAAAAACATTTAAAAGGTAAAACGCATAGGCACCCAAAAATGGTGTCATTACAAAATGCATCTCATCCTGCAAAAATACAAGCCCTCATATGGCTACATCACCAGAATAATAAAGAAAAATATAGCTTGTACAATGTGAATACAAAAACACCAAAAATTGCAAAACCATTAGAACACAACTGGCTGCGGCAGGAAGGGAATGTATAAGCTGTGCGAGCGTATATCTGGGGACATCCCAGATTTAGAGCTTACAAGGGAAAAGAAACCAGAAGTGACCCCCAGAGTGACCCCCCAATAATAGGAGTTACTGGGAATATAGTAGGGAATTTGGTGTTCCCAGTGCACTCCGCACAGCTTAGTTATTCACTCTTCACCATCCACTGTGCATTCACGTCTGGGATACTAATGCTCACTACACCACTTGATAAATTCTTTGAGGGGTGCAGTTTTTAAAATGGGGTTATTCCCTAGGGCCATGATGGTGAACCTATGGCACGCGAGCCAGAGAGGGCACGCAGAGCCCTCTCAGTTGGCACGCGCGCCGTCGCCATGATTGCTCACTAACGGGGAATCCAGTACAGGATTCCCCGCTAGTGAGTAATCGCTTCTTTCTGCTGTATGTGCACATGCACATACAGCTGAAAACTGTCAGTGTAGGCCACAATCCGCAGGATCGCTGCTTACACGATAGATGCTAAATCAGTAAAGGCTAAATACTGTGGAAGGACCTTCTGACGTCATAAGGTCACATGACAGGGCAGGCGTGTCTTTACTTGTAAGAAGGTCCTTCCACATGAAGAAAAGTTGTATCCTGAGCATTGTAGGAACATGGAGAGATGTGTAGTGTGGGGGCGGGGGAGATGGGTGCAGGGTGTAGGGTGGGGTGCAGGGTGTGGTGTGTGTGGGAGGGGAGATGCGGGGTGCAGGGTGTAGTGGGGGGGAGATGCGGGGTGTAGTGTGGAGGGGGGAGATGCGGGGAGCAGGGTATAGTGTGGGGGGGAGATGCAGGGTATAGTGTGGAGGGGGGAGATGCGGGGTGCAGGGTGTAGTGTGGAGGGGGAGATGCGGGGTGGAGGGGGGAGGTGCAGGGTGTAGTGTGGAGTGGGAGATGCGGGGTTCAGGGTGTAGTGTGGAGGGGGGAGTTGCAGGGTGTAGTGTGGAGGGGGGAGATGCGGGGTGCAGGCTGCGTACTAAAGGGGGGAATGGGGGATACAGGGGAGGCAGGTTAATTTATGGTGAAATTGCCGTGTTGGCACTTTGCGATAATTTAGTGGGCTTTGGGTTGCAGTTTGGGCACTCGGCTTCTAAGTGGTTCGCCATCACTGCCCTAGGGGATTCCACTTTACTGGTACCTTAGAGGCTCTGCAAACATGACATGGCATCCAGATACCAAACATCTGAATCTGCACTCCAAAAGCCACATAGCGCTCCTTCCCTTCTGTGCCCTACTGTGTGCCCAAACTGCAGTTTATGCCCATATGTATGACACTGGTGTACCCAGTATAAACTGATATTTGGGCACAGCTGGGCACAAAAGGGAAGGAGCGCTATATGGTCTTTGGAACACAGATTTAGACAGTTTGGTTTTTGGACGCCATTACACTTTTGCAGAACCCTGAAACGCCAGTAAAGTGGAATCCCCTGACACGTGACCCCATTTTGAAAACTACACCCCTTAAGGAATTTATCCAGGGGTACAGTGAGCATTTTAACCCCCAAGTGTTGCATTAATTTATTTTCCAGAAATGAATACACAGATGGTGGTGAAAGGTGAAACTGGCAATTTTTCCAGGAATATGTTATTTCGGTGCGTAATATGTTGTGCTCAGCTTGTATCAGAGATGAATGCTTCAAAACCTGTTGTGCCTGGGATACCTGTTTAACAGTTTTTGGAGTGTGTGTCTCTGCTGACACAAGCTGGGCACAACATATCAGGCACTGAAATGGCAAATTTCTGGAAAAATTGCAATTTTCACTTTTTATTATCAGTTGCGCATTCATTTCTAGAAATTAAATTAATGCTACACTCAAGGGTTACAAATGCTTGCTACCCCACTTGAAAAATCCCTTCAGTGGTGTAGTTTACAAAATGAGGTCACATGTCTGCGGATTCCACTTTACTGGCAATTCAGGGGCTATGCAAAGTTGCATGAAGCCCAAAAACCAAACTGTGCTCCAAAAACCAAAATAGCGCTCCTTCCCTTCTGTGCCCGGCTGTGCCCAAACAGCAGTTTATAACCACATATGGCATTGTTAAGTACGTTATACTGGGTACACCAGTGTCATACATGTGGGCATAAACTGCAATTTGGGTACACAGCAGGGCACAGATGTTAAGGAACGCTATGTATTTTTGGAGTATAGACTGTTGGTTTTTGGACACCATGTCATATTTGCAGAGAAGCAATAATTGCCTCTACAAAATGAGGTCACTTCTTGGGGAGTTCCAAGTTACTGGAACCTCCAGGGCTCTGCAAAAACAACATGGCGTCCAGAAAGTCCCTCTAAATCTATACTCCAAAAGCTAAAAAGAGCAGTGCTCATTCCTTTCTAAGCCCTGCTGTGTGCCCAGCAGCAGTTTACACCCACATACAGTATACAATTTTTTTTGTCCCCAGGATAACCCACTTAATAGTTTTACTAGTGCATCTCTCTGATGACACGAAGTGGGCCTAATATATCGGGCACTGAAATGGCATATACGATTCGAAAATTGCAATTCTCCTTCTGTACCATTTGCTGTGCAGTACCATTTGGAAAAACCTGTGGGTTGAAATTGCTCACTGTACCCCTAGATGAATACCTAAAGGGGTAACGTTTTTAAAATGGGGACACTTCTTTGGGGTCTCAACTGTACTGGTACCTCAGAGGACTTACATACATGCCTTAGCTGAAATGCTTTTATGCTTCCAAATCCATGGTCCTTTTCCATTCTGAGCCCTGCCGTGTGGTCAGGCATCACACAGCAGCCACATGTAGGGTATTTCCATATCCAAGAAACCCACTTTACAATTTATGGGGTCTATATCCCTGGTGGCACATGCTGGGCACAATATATCGGGCACTGAAATAGCATATAAGATTCAAAAGTTGCAATTCTCCTTCTGTACCATCTGCTGTGCAGTGCCATTTGGAAAAGCTTGTGGGGGTCAAAATGCTCACTATGCTCCTAGATGAATTCCTTAAGGGGTTTAGTTTCCAAAATAGGGTCACTTTGGGGGGTTTTCCACTGTTGTGGTACCTCTAGGGCTCTACAAATGCGACATGGTATCTATAAACCATTCCAGTAAAATCAGAGCTCCAAAACACAAATAACGCTTTTTCATTTCTGGGTCCTCCTCTGTGCCCAAACAGTGGTTGTTGACCACAAATGGGGCATTGTTGTACTCGGGAGAAATTGTTTAACAAGATGGGATACTTTATTCTCTGGTAAAATGGAAAAAAAATGATGAAAAAGTACATATAACTGGAGAAATTATCATTTTTTTCTAATTGACAGCCAAATTCAGATAAGTTCAGTGAAAAGTCTGGGGATTAAAAATTGTCATATCACCCTGAGATGAATTCCTTGGGGAATCTAGGTTCCAAAATAGGGTCACTTTTGGGGGTGTTCCAATGTTGTGGAACCTCTAGGGCTCGGCAAATGACATGGTGTCTAAAAACTATCCTAATGAAATCACTGCACTGAAATCCCTAAAGGTGCTCTTTCATTTCTGAGGACTGTGAGTCAGGTTGCACATTAGCACCATATATGGGATATTTCTAAAAACTGCAGAATCAGTTTAATAAAAAATATAGGAAAGACTGATTCGAAATGGAAAATGTGCATAAAAAAATGACATTTGGAAATTTCACCTCCATTTTTAATTAATTCCTGTGGAACACCTAAAGGGTTAACAAAGTTCCTATACACGATTTTGAATAATTTGAGGAGTACAGTTTCTAAAATGCGGTCATTAATGGGTGTTTTCTATTATATAGGCCCCTCAAAGTCACTTCAGAGCTGAATAGGTTCCTAGAATACAGAATCTTGAAACTTTCTTGAAAATCTTTGAATTTGCTACTAAATTTGTAAGCCTTCTAACAAATGTTAATTATTAAGTATTTTGTCTGATATGGCTATCTGTGTTTTTACCATAAGAACAGAAACTTTCAAAATTCATAATTTTATGAAATTTTCAGTGAATTCTCATTTTTTAACAAACAAACACAAAGTATAATGACCAAAATTTACCACCAGCATAAAATACAATATGTCACAAAAAACAATCTTGAAATCACATGGATAGGTAAATGCATTATGAAGCTATTCTCACATAAAGTAAAAGATGTCATATTTGAAAAATGGGGTCTGAGCATTAAGGCCCAAACTACCCTACATCATTAAGGGGTTAAAATGTTTAATATAGGATTTACCTTAAACAGTTCTAGATGGTCTCGATCACTTTTGTTGCTATTTTTCATCTGTTGAGATTGGTATTGAATCATATCATGTAGAGCATGTGCTGCGGCGTATACGGCTGTGTAAACTGCGTTTGTCTGTTGTAAATAGTTCCTGTCATATTGCAGAGTATCAATATATACTTTATTTTTAATAAACTGATAGTAATCAGGCCAGATAAAATCTAGAAATGTATTGTTTGGTTGCTTTGAGGGGTTTATATTCTGTAAATAGTCCATTAGACCTGGAATCTCCACATTATTGATGACAAACCAGAGAGAACCATTAAGTGGACGCAATAACCCAGCATCAATAAAGTTTGTCTCTGGGTTTAATGCAGTAGTAGCTATCCACACATGTCTAGTCCCAAATAACATCATACTCTGCATAACAGTGCTAAAATGATCCAAATCGCAATGTAATATAATGACGTTAGCAGTAGACTTATGTATCAGGTTAGCTACGTATTCACTAGCCATTACTATAAACTCCACACAAAATCCACTTCTTATGATCTCCTCTTCCATCTCTTTACTTCCTCTCTTGTTATCGTCATCGGTTACAATGCCAACCCAGCTCCAATTAAAGTGTTTCAATAGTTGGATAATGGCCGTGTATTGAGAACGCTGATAAGGAACTGTGTGAAAAAAGTGAGGAAACCGAGTCTTGTCATCAAAGATGGGATCTAGTGCTCTGTTACTAACCTAGATAAATAGAAATACAATGTGTAACGTCTCTGCCTGTTTGGGTCTCTGAGCCACCCTTTGCTCGCACACTGTAGCGCAGGAGGCGTGTTCAGTTTGATTCCTTGGTTAAGGTTCTTGTTGCTCAGTCTGAACACTGTCCTAGTACCACTACTATGTAATTGAATTTCAGCCACACCCGTCTCCTGCACCTTGTTTCTTTCTGCTCCTCGGATAGTTAATCTTAGCCTGGCATGTGTGATTGACAGCCTGTCTACCAATCAAGTCTGGGGCAGTTCCTGGACTTGCTATAAACAGGTCATCAGCTCACTCACGGTCACTGGCTATTGTACTCTGTCCTGTGACTTTGTCCTTGCTAGCTTTCTACTTGCTCTACTATTATTATTCTTGCCTCTGACCTTTGGCTTCCCTTGACTATTCTTTTGGATTACGTTTTGGTACTGCTTTGTCTCTCTGGTTGTGACTTTTGGCTTGCTGACTTTGCTTCTGTGTTGTTTTGTGTTGTCTTGTTCTGTGTTACACTTATTTCTAGGAAGGGTTTTGCTGCCCAGTTGCTCCTGTCATTAGGACAATGTGGCAAGTAGGCAGGGACAGAGGCTGGGTTGAGTTTAGGACTCACTGTCTCTGTCATTCCCTTCCTCCCAGGTTTCTGCAGCAGCACTGGGGAATTGCTCAACTGGCAATTCCCTTACAGAATAGCCAGCCCCTGTCCCTGCCTACTTGCCACACTGTCCTAATGACAGGAGCAACTGGGCGGCAAAACCCTTCCTAGAAATAAGTGTAACATAGAACAAGACAAAACAACACAGAAGCAAAGTCAGCAAGCCAAGGGTCACAGCCAGAGAGACAAAGCAGTACCAAAACGTAATCCAAAAGAATAGTCAAGGGAAGCCAAAGGTCAGAGGTAAGAATAATAGTAGAGCAAGTAGAAAGCTAGCAATAACAAAGTCACAGGACAAAGTACAATAGCCAGTGACCGTGAGTGAGCTGACGACCTGTTTATAGCAAGTCCAGGACCTGCCCCAGACTTGATTGGTAGACAGGCTGTCAATCACACATGCCAGGCTAAGATTAACTATCTGAGGAACAGAAAGAAACAAGGTGCATGAGACGGGTGTGGCTTAAATTCAATTACATAGTTGTGGTACTAGGACAGTGTTCAGACTGAGCAACAGGAACCTTAAGCAAGGAATCAGACTGAATACGCCTCCTGCGACGCAGTGTGCGAGCAAAAGGTGGCTCAGAGACCCGAACAGGCAGAGACATTACACAATGAGTTTTCAAATTTCTTAAAAAGTATTATTAGTATTAGTGAACAAACACTTCAAGATTATACAACATGAGCAATAGAGTCTAAAATGTTTGGAAATTGTTGTTAAGTAAATGTGAATAACTTCTATTCTTGGCACATACAGTAGCCTAAGCAATATACACTAAATAGACCAAAGTATTGGGGCACACCTTTTAATACTTCAGTTTCAGTGTATGATTCAGTCCCATTGCCCCCAATGTATAAATGCCAGCCACTTGCCATGCGGTTGCCTTTACATATTTTTGTAAAAGAGTGGCTGATTCTCCGGAGGTCACTGAATCCCAGCGTGGTGCTGTAATAGGAGTCACCATTGTAACAATGGTTTCAGTTCATGAAATTTCTTCCCTCATAGATATTCTACCATCAGTGGAGACATTTCGGAACCACAGCCACAGACTGCAGGCAGACCATGTACAAGATACAGGGGGTGCCAACTGCCGAAGAGTATAGTTCATAAGTCACTAACACTCTGATGGCTCAATAACTGGAGAGTCCAAATCTAATCTGGCATTAACATCAGCACAAAACAGTGCCCCACCAGGAGCTTCATGGCATAGGTTTCCATGGCTGAGCAGAAACATGAAAGCCTTACATCACCAAGAACAATGCCAAGTGTCAGATTCACCCTGGAACACTGGAAACATGTTCTGTGAAGTAACAGATCACACTTCTCTATAGGGCAGTTTGATGGTTGAGTTGGGGTTTGGCAAATACCAGGAAAATATTATTGGCACTGTGCCAACTGTAAAGTTTGATGAATAATTCTGTGGGGTTGTTTTTCAGTGGTTTGCCTTGGTCCCATAGCTCCAGTGAAGGGAAATCTTCAGCGTACCAAGACATTTTGGACAATTGTATTATTTCAGCTTTATGTGAACAGTTTAGGAAAAACCCTTTTCTGTTCTTGGATGACTGTGTCCCAGTGCACAAAGCAAGGTCCATAAAGACATGGTTGGATGAGTTTGGTGTGGCAGAACTTGTCAGACCCAACTTGACTTCAATCCCATTGAACATCTTTGGGATGAACTAGAATGGAAATTACAAGGCAGGCCCTCTCATCTAACATCCAACATCTCTGACCTCAGAAATGCTCTTCTGGTTAAATGAACAAAAATTTCCATGGACACAATCCAAAATTTTGTAACAAACCTTCCCAGAAGAGTGAAAGCTGCGAACAGGGATCATCTCCATATTAATGCCTATGGATTTAGAACAGAGGTTCCCAAACTTTTTTTTTCTCGTAGACCACTTTCAAAATTTTACTGGTTTCGGTGGACCCCTTGCTGCTACATTTCTACCATATTCCCAAAACTCATCAAAAAATGTGAGATTAGAGCTAACGTAGACCCCTGTCGAGTCTCCCGTGGACCCCTGGGGGTCCACCTGGACCACTTTGGGAATCACTGATTTAGAATGAACTATCATAAAAGCTTTTCTATGTGTAGGAGTCCCAATACTTTTGTCCTAGTGTATGTCCAGTTTCCTATTGTTGGAGTAAAAGCGTTCATGTATGAGTCTGTTCTTTATTAACGCCTTGGCATAAAATCACATACATGTACGTCTGGGAGTGCAGTGAATTAGCCCCTGCCCCACATAGTATATACATATAATACATATGCAATGTTCATTGCACAGGTTCAGAAGCAGAGGGTCCAGTGTCAGGTACAGCCGGGCTCTCACTGTAAAAGCTGGGACTGTGATAACACTGCGTCTGACAATAGTGACCACAGAGTATAACTGTTTGTCAAACTGACAGTTCAATCAGACCACCGTAGCGAGATCACAGGGTGCTGGTGGATTATGACCCCCCCATGGCCACCATCACAGTAGTTCCAATAGAATGCCTGTGACAGTTTATAACAGGCATAATACATTGTAATATATATGTATTGCAGTGTATTACACTAGCGATCGAGCACCCAGTGATAACATTAATGAAATGTTTTTAAAAAAATACAGTATATAAAAAACAAAAAACTTCTATTCTACATAAAAATATTTTTCACTTTTTTCAAATGTAAAAATAAAAAAATTATTTAAAATTACTACATTATTTTACCCACACTGAACATTGTAAAAATAAAAAAAATGCCAAAATTGCTGTTTTTGTTTATGGCTCCATGCAAAAACAATGATTAAAAAATAATTAAAAAGTCATATAAATTTTAAAATGCCACCACTGAAAATTTTAAGTTTTTTTTTTTTTTTTTGTTAAGTGTCTTTTGTCCAAACATAAAATGATGTAACAAACTGATGCACATTTGGTATCACCGTAATTGCACTTACCTTTGCCGGAATAAAGTTAATATGTTATTACTGGCATACAATAACATTTGGTGCAAAATTTATAGCAAAACAATCAATGGTTAAATTATAGTTTTTCCATTTTCCCCTAAATACATTTATAAAAGAGTTATTATAAAGTTTAATTATTGAACAGCATTATTGAAAAATGCAACTAATCCCACAAAAAAACAAGGCCTCACATGGCTACATTGACAGAAAAATAAAACAGATATGGCTCCTGAAACATGATAATAAAAAATGATACAGTAAATACTGCTTAGTCCTTGAAAAGGTTTTCCCATGAACATAACCTTATATAAATATGTAGACAATGAATTATAAATATAAATAAAAACATTTTGCAGAATTTTAAAGATTTTCCCTAATCATCTCATCTATTGTCTTGATCGTTTGTCAATGGATGCCACCATGAATGCAGGAACTTTCTATGGTCTTTAACATGTCATGATTTAATTATTGTGGCCGGGTTATCTTCTCATACATAAAGTGTCCATGCCTGATAATCTGTCCACAATAAGGAAATCATGGCTCGGGGATCTGGCCATAGAAAGGTTCTGCATTCATGGTCGCATGCTTTGGCAACTGATCAAAACAACAAACTGTCATCACTGCATATAGCAAAAAACAGAAAGGAAAAATTGTGACCAAGAAGAGCGCTATAGTGAGCAAAGGAGAAGGTGATCCCAGGATAAGGAACTACATATTCTATTAGTATATAACAGGATAATGTATTTTGAGTTCTGTATCAAACTCTTTGTCAAGTCCAAAAATACATACGACCATGCTATATGCTATTATTACCTTTTCTGTGTTTTTTCCAAACCTGGTGTGACTAAACCCTATGAACTACTGGACACAAGGTTCTAGAGGTACCTGGTACAACTTCCCAAGGTGGGCGCATATATATTATTGTGATTACCACTCCATTTAATTAGGATCCTACACACAATCTTGTTGATCTTGTTGATTTTGATTGGTGTTTTTGTGGAGACGGTCATCACTAAGATGGTTAGAGAAAATCTTTAAAACTATGCTAGATTTTTAATTATTCAGATTTGCAAAATTGTTTAACTTTAAATTGTCTACAAATCTAAACATGGTTATGTTCATAGGAAAACCCCTTTAAGGACAAAATCGTTCCAATCTTAAAGGGAGTTTATGAGGACCAATATGTCTGCCAGACCAATAATAGTCTTATTGAGACGCCTTTAATAGGAGCAGAAAAATATCTTTGTGACCACAAACTAATGAAGCATTGCAGAGATAATCAACTTCTTATGGATAAGCAAATTGGCCTACAAGTGCCCCAGGATTAGGGCCTGATTTACCACAATTGCCTACATGCAGACACAGACTGAAAATATTATTCACATCTAAAGGCCAGGCATTGGGTGGCAATTTAAGGGGAAAGAAGTAGTACTTGTAACTGTCTGTAATCAAATCTGCTAAATCAGACCCCACCCTCAATGCATTGCAGGCTGATCCCTAAAAAGATGACACTCTCTGTATTGTTTCATCAGTTTGTGGCCACAAAAAAAATATTTCTTCTGCTATTAAAGGCCCCTCCGTATCATAATTATTAGAATAGGAGCCATTTTGGATCCCTTTAAGTCTTGGATATAAATGTAATTAGCATTTCTATTATTTGGTTCTCCTGCTCCATGTCCCACAATGCACCTACCTGTACATAATTGTAAACAGCCAATAAATCTGCCAGAGCATAGGATGGAGTAGACAACAGATGGTTAATAACTGCAATTATTTTTTCTTGTTTAGCGCATCTGAAATTCTCCACCTTTCCTCTACTATCTGATCTCTCAATAGTTAAGGCTTCACAAGGGTCTGAGTCATGTGCCTGGAATCCCAAAGTGATGTTAGGCAAAATGTCCCTTTTTTGGTTTATCTCTTCAATAGCAAATTGGAAGGTCAAAAAAAGCTGAATATCTTGAGCACCTAATCTGTAAGGTAACAAAAACTATTTTAGTTTTGCCAATAGTGGATATTTATAGATATGTTGGAACCAAGCTGTGGTGCAGTCAGGGCTGTGGAGTTGGAGCCAGGAGCATTATATTTTGTGTGGGGCACAAAGGGACATTATACTCTGTGTGGGGGATAAAAAGGGGCATTAAAGGCTTTTTTCCATGAATGAAATTTATGGCACATCCACAGGATATGGCATAAATGCCTGATAGGTGCAGATAACAGAGCTACAATGTTTCTGAAACTTTCTTCATTTCTGTGCCTGACAACAGCTGAAAGTCTTCTTAGAGAGGTAGCTGTAATTTAAGTAGTGGGTCATGAAGGGTGAGGGGTTGATTTTAGAGGTAGGTGCAGGTCTCAGATGGAACCCATATCTATCAGACATTTATGGCATATCCTGTGCATATGTCATAAATGTCTTTCATGGGAAAACCCCTTTAAACTGCATGTGGTCATTAGGGCAGTTTACTATATGTGGGTTATAAGAAGGAATTATACTATGTGTGGGGCATAGAGAGGAATTATGCTATGTGGGGGCCACAAGGGGGCATTATACTGCGTGGTGTGCATAATGCCCCTGTGTCGGGGCACTAAGAAGGGCATTATATTGTGTGAAAGTTCTAGGTGGACTTGATACTGTGTGGGCGAAATAAGGAAATATCATACTGTGGTGAGTACCAGGGGCATTATACTGTGTGATTGAACTGATGTGATATTATACTTTGTAGGAGGCACTAAGGGAGCATTATACTGTGCACAAGCACTAAAGGGGCATTTTTCTGTAAGGAGGTACAAAGCACCTGGGTGGGATTAGGTGGCTCAAAGGGGGCATGGGTGGAGCTTGGTGGGGTTAGAGGCGTGGCTTAACCACTTCAGTAGCGGGCCAATTTCTGGTCCAGGACCAGGCACATTTTCAGGTTTTTTGTATGTGTGGTTTTGAGGGCTGTAACATTTTTATAATTTGGGTTATTCAACTAATTTCTGCGTTTTTTTTTCGGTGACACATAGGGCTTTATTTTTATGCTGTTTTTATTTCTGCATGTGTTTTCATTTTTTTTTTTTTTTATATCCGGGAAAATATAAACAAAAGAGGAGGGAAAACGTGCCTGTTTTTCACTTTTCATATTTTTTTTTTATTTTAGCACAAAGTGCTACTAAAAATATATTATATTATTTATATTATATATATTATTTATGAAATAGTTTTTTTATGGTGTCGTCGGGGGTGGGGCTATAACCTTTAATAAGGGCGTGTTATTGGCATATTATTTTTATTTTTTTTATTATTATTTTATTTACATTTTTTTAACTTTTCTATTCATTTTTTTATTTATTTATTTATTTTTTACATTGTGTCCCCATAAGGTCATAATAGACCTTTGGTGACATCTGATTACCTTTTTTCTTTGTGGAGGAGGCTGATTTCCCCTGTAACTGGGGTTGGTACATTTAGCCCCAGTTTGCAGAAGGAATACAGCCTCCTACACCTTACTACAGAGCTGATCTGGGTCCTGTAGGACTCAGCAGCTCTTACAGACGCTGATCCCGGCAGATCATGTGACCACCGGGTCAGAGGGGAGCCGCAAGATGGCTCATTGAGCGCTGTATACACCACAATCGGGAAGGCAGGAAAGGTAATAAACCTTCCCTGCTTTCTCTCTGGGAGCTCCGGCTGAAGTTACAGCCGGCTCCCCGTTTCAGCAACTGCATGATTTAGTGCAGCTGCTGAGTACTGCTTGGACTACCAGTACGTCCTTGCAGAACAAAGCAACCACCCCTAGGACGTACTGTATGTAGTCTATGGGTGGTACGGAAGTGGTTAACATAAGTATGCTGTTGCTGTGCTCAATTCAAGGTGTGTCCCTCTTTCTGTCTTCTGAATGTTGGGAGGTGTGCACAGGCTGCTGTGTACCTTTTTTATTGCAAAAAATAGCACCTGAATGACCTGATTTTTTAAAAAAAAATTTACATTGAAGTTAATACATAACGGCTACAGAATGAAGACTTTCTGTTCGTATCCATCCAGTGTTAAAGAGGTTGTCCGGGGAGTATTTATTCACTTACCTGGTCCAGCGGAATGCTTTTGATGGTCCCGGTGGTTCTGGCAGTGTCATGACCCCTGGGTCATGTGATCGGAAGCAACATTCAGCTCCTCAGATCATTCTGCCGAACGCTGCTTCTGTTCACAGGACCCAAGGGTCATGATGTTGTCGGAACTCCCAGGTCCATTAAAAGCATTCCTCCGGACCAGGTAAGTGAATAAATAATTCCCAGACAACCCCTTTAACTTAAATGGGCCATTTTTTCTGTTTTTGTGATCCTCTGATGAATCTCATGAATAATGGAAAACAAAATGCAGATGAAAGACAGAAGGGAGGAGAGCCAAATGTTGTTCCCTACAATGTACAGTCATGGCCAAAAGTTTTGAGAATGATACAAATATTAATTTTTACAAAGTCTACTGCTTCAGTTTTTCTAATGGCAATTTGCATATACTCCAGAATGTTATAAAGAGTGACAGCAATTACTTGAAAAGTCAATATTTGCCTAGAAAATGAACTTTATCCCCCAAAACACATTTCAACATCATTGCAGCCCTGCCTTAAAAGCCCCCCCCCCCTTCCTTCTTTTTTTTTCCCCCTTTTTCCCGGGGGGGGGGGTGGTGGGGGGGGGGGGGGGGGGAGATCAATTTATAATAAAAAAAAAAAAACACCCCCCGCAACCTTAAAAGGGGGGGGGGGGCCCCCCTCTTTTTTTTTTTTTCTCTTCCCTTGTTTTTCCTTACAAAAAAAACCGCCGCCGCCCTCACCGCACCGCAAAAAAGCCGCCTAGGGGGGGGGAGGAGGGGAGGGAAGAAGGCCCCCCCCCCCAACATTCTCCCCCCCCACCAAGAACTTCAGGGGGGGGGGCCCTTTGGCGCCCAAAAGGCCCCCGGGCGCCCAAGAAAGACCAGCAAGCAGCAGGACCGTCTCTTAAAAGTGTTTCAGCTGTGGGATCGGGCTACCAGCAGTGCAGAGCTTGCTGAGGAATGGCAGCAGGCAGGTGTGAGTGCATCTGCACGCACTGTGAGGCGGAGACTCGGAGCAAGGCCTGGTCTCAAGGAGGGCAGCAAAGAAACCACTTCTCTCCAGAAAAAACATCAGGGACAGACTGATATTCTGCAAAAGGTACAGGGAGTGGACTGCTGAGGACTGGGGTAAAGTCTTTTTTTTTAACAAATCCCCTTTTTCATTTTTTAGAACACATAAAAAAAACCTTAAAGGGGGAAAAAAGGGGGGGCCCCCCACCCCCCCCCCCCCCACCCCACAACAAAACACCCCCCAAACACCCATCGGGGGGGGGCCCCCCCCACCCAAGGAAACCCCCCCCCCACAGCCTTGCCTAAAAACACCGCCAAGAATAAAGAATGGTACCAGAATGTCCTCCAAGAGCAACTTCTCCCAACCGTCCAAAAGCAGTTTGGCGCTCAACAATGCCTTTTCCAGCATGATGGAGCACCTTGCCATAAAGCAAAGGTGAGAACTAAATGGCTCAGGGAACAAAACATAGAGATTTTGGGTCCATGGCCTGGAAACTCCCCAGATCTTAATCCCATTGAGAACTTGTGGTCAATCATCAAGAGACGGGTGGACAAACAAAAACCAACAAATTCAGACAAAATTAAAGCATTGATTCTGCAAGAATGGACTGCTATCAGTCAGGATTTGGTCCAGAAGTTGATTGAGAGCATGCCAGGGAGAATTGCAGAGGTCCTGAAGAAGAAGGGTCAACACTGCAAATATTGACTTGCTGCATTAACTCATTCTGTCAATATAAGCTTCTGTTACTCATAATATGAATGCAATTATATTTCTGTATGTGATAAAAACATCTGTCAAACACACATAAAAACCAGAGGGCAGCAGATCATGTGAAAATATAATATTTGTGTCATTCTCAAAACTTTTGGCCATGACTGTACTGTGGTTGGTTTGATATTGAATTTCCTGTGCCAGACGTTCTTTAAATCAAGTTTATTATTATGAACATATAAAAAAACAATGTGGTGGTGCCTTTTTTATTTTTATGCTGCTATTCATACAAATGTGTCCTTTCTTACCTTTCCTCTCGGCTCAATATACAGTATATGTTTTGATCAGATTTTCAAAACAACATGATTTCATAATATTCTGTCACAAGATGTCTATCCTGTATGAGTCTATTGTATAGAACTAGCTTCATGAAAAATTTGGGTCCTAAAAGGGATTATCCAATATTAGAAAATATAACTGTTTTCTTTTCCTCAGGAAATGACATCAGGTCAAATGATTGGGACCGAGCTGTGGCATTTCCATGTGACAAATGGACGTGACATCACTTCCTGAGAAGAAAGCAGCCATATTTTCTAATCTTGTTTTTCTGACCTAAGTTAAGAGAAACATCTGTAAAAAAGAAAAAGTCTTGAAATTGTTAAGCTTTCACATTTGCGACTACAGCAGTCACAATTAGAGATGGACGAACCTCTCGGGTTTCATTTTGGTCAGGTCTAAGATTTGTTTTAGGTTGAACAAGTTCGGTACGAACCACACCTTAAATTGGCTTTAAACATAGTGTAGAACATCGTCCTGGCTCCAAGGATCCTATCTATAAAACATAGTGTATAACACTCTTAGGGCTTCTAGGAACCTATCTATAAGACATAGTGTAGAACACTCTTAGGGCTTCTAGGAACCTATCTATAAAACATAGTACAGAATACTCTTAGGGCTTCTAGGAACCTATCTATAAAACATAGTGTAGAACAATCTTAGGGCTTCTAAGATCCTATCTATAAAACATAGTGTAAAACACTGTCAGGGCTTATAGGATCCTATCTATAAAATATAGTGTATGACACTGTCAGTGCTCCTAGGAACCTATCTATAAAACATAGTGTAGAACATTGTCAGGGCTAGGAGCCCTATCTATTCAGTTTCTAGCTCTCTTGAATAAACACAGCCAAAGTTATGTCAAAGTGAAAGTGACAATATTATAATCTGGGGTCTCTTCAGATCCTAGAGTATAATAGGTGGAGGCCCAGTGGAGGTGTAAAAACATTCCTACTCTCCTTCCCTTACCTCTTTTGGGACTCCTCGTGGCATCTGGTGCTCTCTCTTTGTCTTATTGGTGACATCATGCACCTAGGGTCACCGCTGAGGCCTGTGATTGGTATGTCCATGTGACCACTGGTGCCCAAATCAAAGGCGTCAGTGGTGACTTCGGGCACATCACTTCACAAGGAGAACCTAGAGTAATAATGTGGTGGCCATTTTAGCTTGTCTGAGACTAATCTCCATTTATTCGATTTCATAAAAACAGAACAATTTGGAATATTTGGGTTGAATCTGGCTTGGTACGAGTTGCTTCACCCATCTCTATTCATAATAGGCTCACCCTTCCTTCTCTCAGAGGAGGGGGCTATACTTATACTTAGTTAATTTCCTGATCACTGTAATAATTTATGAAATTTTTCTATTTATTGACTCCCATTTTATACATAAGCACACACACAGCCTGCTGAACCCTGCTATAGACAATGCAATAAGAAATGTTTTTGAGTAAAAAAAAAATTGCTGCAACATTTTAAAAATAGATAAAAAACATGAATTTGCTCCTAGATACTAAATTCAGCACACTGCTGACTTTCCCAGTATGTGCCCCACTGCTGGAGATATCAGTAACGTTAATTTCGGCACCGATATCGCCCCACTGTCAGAAGGGCGGGCCTTACAGCCTAGCGTCATTGCTAGGCTGTAAGGCCCGCCCTTCTGGCAGTGGGAAGATATCGGTGCCGAAATTAGGACAGAAATTAACGGCACCAATATCTCCAGTACTGGGGCACATTCCGGGAAAGCCGACAGTGCTCTGAATTTAGCTCACTGTTGACTTTCTAGTGGTATATAAAACCGCACATTTATGAGGACATGAAAGATCCTATTTAAATTAGTTTTAGATTCTATGAGGGAAATCAAAATTGTCACCATGATTAATAAGAAATTTTAAAAAAATTATCTTACCCTTTGCAAGATAAAATCGGATATGTTTTAAAGTCTGGTGAATGTAAGAATGATTGTGGAAACATACGTATAATACCTGCTAATACCAGGTCACCCTCTATAAAATATGAATACAGTTGAGTTGGTTGCCACCACGCAGAACAAGCACTCAGTGGATCATCAGTCAAAGATACACCGGGATCTGTCCTATAAAAAAATTGAAGATGAAAATGTGATATACAAGTGTCTGTACTTTTTACTATTTAACTGGGTTTTCCCAGGCCTCTACTATTGTTGACACCCCCCAAAAAGCAGACCAAAATGTTGCTACTTGGAATAAAGATACTTGTTATTGGAACCAGTGGAGTGCTGTGAAAACCATCAAGCAAAGATGATTTCTATGCTGGAATAGCCAAACCAAAGTAAAGCTTTAACTTTTGACCAGATCTGCTTCTGCAGATGTTTTGCTGGCCTTAGCATACAGAGATGTGATCATGGAACCAGTAGACCCTGACACACCCATCAGAAAACCTTACCAGGTATTCACCAACAATCAGCTCCCTTTGGAACTCTGTCAGGTCTGACTTTTAGAACAGCACAATAAAGTTTATCAGCAGTGATATAAGAGAGTGTTGCTAAAGAGTTCATCTTCGCCATGTAAAAAAAGGGGTGATCTAGTTACTTTGTCAAACCCCTGTAGATAGAAGTAAATTTGGGAAGGCAAAAGCAAAGTCAATTTTTCAGAAGGATTTTTATATTGTGCGAATTTCTAGCATCAAACATCAATGAGATGCCGCTCTGCACACCAGGAGATAAGACACGCAGAGACTGAGTTAATACCTTCAGCTTGATATACAGTGCTGGCCAAAAGTATTGGCACCCCTGCAATTCTGTCAGATAATACTCAATTTCTTCCAGAAAATGATTGCAATCACAAATGCTTTGGTAATAATATCTTCATTTATTTTGCTTGCAATGAAAAAACACAAAAGAGAATGAAAAAAAAAGTCAAATCATTGATCATTTTACACAAAACTCCAAAAATGGGCCGGACAAAAGTATTGGCACCCTCAGCCTAATACTTGGTAGCACAACCTTTAGACAAAATAACTGCGAACAACCGCTTCCGGTAACCATCAGTGAGTTTCTTACAATGCTCTGCTGGAATTTTAGACCATTCTTCTTTGGCAAATTTCTCCAGGTCCCTGAGATTTGAAGGGTGCCTTCTCCAAACTGCCATTTTGAGATCTCTCCACAGGTGTTCTATGGGATTCAGGTCTGGACTCATTGCTGGCCACTTTAGAAGTCTCCAGTGCTTTCTCTCAAACCATTTTCTAGTGCTTTTTGAAGTGTGTTTTGGGTCATTGTCCTGCTGGAAGACCCATGACCTCTGAGGGAGACCCAGCTTTCTCACACTGGGCCGTACATTATGCTGCAAAATTTGTTGGTAGTCTTCAGACTTCATAATGCCATGCACACGGTCAAGCAGTCCAGTGCCAGAGGCAGCAAAGCAACCCCAAAACATCAGGGAACCTCCGCCATGTTTGACTGTAGGGACCGTGTTCTTTTCTTTGAAGGCCTCTTTTTTTTGCCTGTAAACTCTATGTTGATGCCTTTTCCCAAAAAGCTCTACTTTTGTCTCATCTGACCAGAGAACATTCTTCCAAAAAGTTTTTGGCTTTCTCAGGTAAGTTTTGGCAAACTCCAGCCTGGCTTTATGTCTCTGGGTCAGAAGTGGGGTCTTCCTGGGTATCCTACCATAGAGTCCCTTTTCATTCAGACGCCGACGGATAGTACGGGTTGACACTGTTGTACCCTCGGACTGCAGGGCAGCTAGAACTTGTTTGGATGTTAGTCGAGGTTCTTTAGCCACCATCAGCACAATCTTTCGTTGAAATCTCTCGTCAATTTTTCTTTTCCGTCCACATCTAGGGAGGTTAGCCACAGTGCCATGGGCTTTAAACTTCTTGATGACACTGCGCACGTTAGACACAGGAACATTCAGGTCTTTGGAGATGGACTTGTAGTCTTGAGATTGCTCAATACTTTTGTCCACCCCCTTTTTTATGTTTGGTGTGGAATTATATCCAATTTGGCTTTTTGAAAATTCTTTTTGTGGTTTTCCATTGAAGACAAATTAAATGAAGATATTATTACCAAAGCATTTGTGATTGCAATCATTTTCTGGAAGAAATTGAGTATTATCTGACAGAATTGCAGGGGTGCCAATACTTTTGGCCAGCACTGTACAGATGCAACAAGAACTGCACTAAAATGGCCAGCTGGAAAGCAGTTTACATAATACCTGTTCGAGCATAAATAAAATATGGGAGCATAAAATTTATCAGTGTTGCAAATTATTATATTGCCTAAGGTGGTCACAAGCCAGTGGACAGGAATTATCTATCTATATGGAGATAGCAAACAAAATCAAAGGCAATGGCTAATTTAATTCCACCCATGACTTTCCACCAACGCCCCAGCTGGCGAGTCTCCGAGTGACGTGAGAATCTCCACCCTGTCATCATACAATCAGTGTCTTCCTGCATTAAACCATCTGAACACGTCAGACTAGGAGAAACCAGTTACCCCAACCTAAGTGCCCCAAAAACGTTTAGTGAAAAGGCTAGCTGAAACAACTTGCACTCATAAGGAGAAATACATATTACACAAAAAACCTCAAATAGCACAACAAATGGAAAGATATGACTATAACTAAGGCTGTCTGCCAAAATGCGTAAGCAGTATATTCAGTTCATTGCTGATATCATTTTAATGGTGTGAATAAAGGCAAATTTTTATATGGAAATTGCTCCGTGCGGGAAATGATTGCTTCTGGATTGGAATTTACCTATGGGGGGGAGCATTCCATCTTCTTTTTCCGTACATGGAAAGAACCACAAGAATAATTTAAGGTAAGCTGGCCTCTACTATAAATGGAAATATACCTCTACATTCCCTCTCTGCCACCCACCCATCTCAAACTTCACAGTCTCTGGTCTACAAGGAAATTCTTTGTGACATATCACATTCTGAGAAAAGTGGCAGGGATCTTAAAGATTTTGATGATGTTCACCATGTGAAACCATTGCTGAGTGGGTCGGAGAATAAAACAGTGGCGTAAATACCGGGGTAGCAGCGGTAGCGGCTACCACAATGCCAGGGTCTTTAGGGGGCCTGGTTGGTCCCTGATGTTGTTTTTGTTTTTAATGGGCTGTTACCTGCTGGAGTAACCCCAGCAGGTAACGGGCCCTATTTACTTACCTATCCTCGCTCATGCTCACGGCCGCCTGCGCTTCCCCTTCTGTAAGGGGCTTACGGTAAGTAAGGTCGCGGGCCCGCAAACGCCATAAGCACTGCAATCATTATACTCTGCGGTCTTTTCTGACCCTGTAGTATAATGGTCAGAGGCCCAGGGGAGGTGAGGGAACATAAAAAACAATGTTACCTACCTCTCCTGCGCTCTGGCAGTCTTTGGGCCTCTTTGGTGACGTCCCAGATGTCACGTGGGCCAGGACGGCGTCATTATGTGTTGTGACGTCGGCCTGGCTCACGCGACGTCTGGTCCAGGGAGAGGTAAGTAACATTATTTTTTATGTTTGTATCCTCCCCTGAGTCTCCGATCATTTTACTCTGGGGTCTGAAAAATAGTGTGTACAGGAGTCACTATGGGGCATAATAGTGTGTGCAGGGGCCACTATGGCACATAATAGTGTTTGTAGGGGCCACTATGAGGCATAATAGTGTGTGCAGGAATGCGGTTTGACGGGGGGGGGGGGGGTGCCATGTCAAATGTTTGCCTTTGGGCCGGCCCAGCCATCCCTAGTTACGGCACTGATAAAACAGATGGGTCCTCAGAAATGCTGAATTCTTGGCTGCTTATATAAGTTGCAGACGCAGCAACAGCCAATACAATTTGTTGAACATGATGGACACACATCAGGAAAAGTACCTGCACCACCTAAACAACCTGGTTCAGTCACATCTGATGTGTGATGCAAAATTTATTCACCTCCTTTTTAGGCACTTCCTCTAGAGGAGCCACCACCATAACTGATTATGCCCCTTTTCCCATACGCCCCAGGAAACATCTTATTTTTAAGAAACCACATTGGCAAGTTGATATGCTGATTTAAGATTCTGTTGAGGTACCTACTTAAAAGGGTTGTCCAGGATATTCAGTTTTGTGCAATGAGGCTGGGTAAGGTGTAAAAACCCCCCCAAAAACCCCGATTCTCCGGTGTCTCCCACCATGGTCCGGTCCTGCTGCTCTTTGGGTCTTGTTCCAGTGGAAGGTCTTGCCACATGTGACCACTGAGGCCAGTCAGTGGCCTAAGGAAAGGACGTGGGACGTCACAGGTGACGTATGTGAATGATGTCCCAGTTCCTTTCCTAAGACCACTGAGGCCGATGATTGGCTTCAGTGGTCACATAAGGCAAATCCTTCTGCCAGAAGAAGCACCAAGGTGCCACTAAACTAGAGAGCGGCAGGGAACACTGGAGCACTGGGAAGAGGTGAGTATTGGAGAGTATGCCTCTCACATTCAGTGAGAGGCAGAAACAGCTCTCAATAGAGAAACAAGGGAAAGAGTGAAAAAATGCAGGGTTTCACAAAAAGGAGACAAAATGTCTTAATAAAGTATATTACAAAATGTATTAATGGCACAAATACTGCCAGAAAATCAAGAGTTGTTTGAAAGTTTAAGCTTTAAATGGTATTATTACGAAGTACAAGTTGCCCCACAAAAAATAATCCCCACAAAAAATAATTCTGTGAACAGAAAAAAAAAAATGTATGGCTTTTGGAAGCTGGGAGTTAAAATTGCAAAAAAAAAAAAAGAAAAAATGGATGCAGGGGGAAGACCCACAAAATAATTACAGACTGCAGACTCTCTAAATAAAAACAGACTCCACACCAGGCCTCCTAAATAAAGACCTCCTAAATACTGTGGTGCATTGGGTCATCATGTGATGATGCTCTTCCCCTCTCCTGTAATATTGTGAAATATTTAGAGTTGAATATAGTGCCAGTCTGGCAGTACCTCCTGATCATGACTGGTATCAGAACATTATTGAATATATTTGTTCTATCCCAATTACTTTATGTTTTTCATAACTGACATATAATACCCTCATCTTGACATCTGGGCAACTGCTATTTAACCTTAAAGAGGTCTATTTTTTCCCACTGCAGAGGCCTAAAATTACATAATATACATACTGACCTTTCCATTCGGACGAGGATTCATTGGAGAGTCTCAGGTGCCCGATCCCTCATTCTTCGGGTCCCTGATCCTCTTTGTTTTTCTGCCTTCATGGGAACTCACCTCCATTTGAACAAAACATCATTGTTCAACCATTGGTTGGCTGTATCGCTCATGTCCTGGCCAAAGCTCAGGTAGACTGCGAACCCAAACAGAGACTCTCTATTGGACCCCTCAATGGAGAGGTCAGAATGTATATTTTGTTATTGCAGGCCTCTGCAGGGGGGGGGGGAGGGGGAGGGGGAAAGGACATGGAACACCCCTTTAATGGGAGTCTGTTATTGAGGGCATGGTCACTTACTTCTTTGAAACAACGGCAACACCCTAACCTATCTATCTATGGGGTTGGATTGATATGCTGGGTTCTGGTGACAGACTCCCTTTAAGGGTGTGTTCACACGGCAGAAAATTTTCCGCCCCTGGAGTTTTCGCCGCAGTCAGCCGCGACGGGATTCTGATGCAGTGCATCAGCATTCCGTCGCGTTAACCGCTCCTGATTAAGCCCGGATGAATGGGCCTAATCAGGAGTGCGTCTTGAGCCACGGCAAGATAGGTCATGCTGTTTTTTTTTTCCGCTAGCGGAAAAAAGCCACTAGAGGAAAAAAAATGCTACTGACTCCCATTGAAATGAATGGGAGGAGTTGTTTCAGGCGGATTCCGCATCAAAATCCGCTGCCAAAAAACTCCGTGTGAACACAGCCTAAGACCTAATAATAACTGCCCCATTTGTCAACATGAGGTTTCAGATATGATTCATATTCTGTGGAGGTCCTAATTTATTTAGATAACATACAATGAAGCATTTTTTGTGATTAAATTTACATTTAACATAAATACATGCACTTTGGGGGAGGATAATTTAACCCCTTACCAACACCGCCATTTTTTGATTTTCGTTTTTTTACTCTCTGTCTTCCAAAAGTCATAACTTTTTTATTTTTCTGTCCACAGATTTGTATAAGGACTTAATTTTTGTAGGACGAATTGTACTTCATAATGGCACGATTTAATACTTTATACCATGTACTGGAAAGCTAGAAAAAAATTAGAGAAAAACTGCATTTGTGTTACTTTCTTATGGGTTCATGCGCAGCAAAAATGGCATGTCAACTGTATTCTATGGGTTGTTACAATTAAGGCCAAATTTATATAGTTTATGTTTTAACACCTTATAAAAAATGTAAAAATTTAAATTTAAAGCAAAAAAAAATAATTCTTGAAATTGCCATATTCTGACTCCTTTAACTTTTTTATATTTATGAATACTGGGCTGAGTAAGGCATATTTTTTGCAGGGTCACATATACTTTTTATTTATGCCATTTTGGGGAATATCTGATGTTTTGATTGTTTTTTTTTAATTTTTTTTTAGAAAGGAACATCGGCAAAAATAAAGTGGTTTGGCCATTTAAATTTTATTTTTCACCGTATGAGAAAAATACTTTCATATGTTTGACAATATGTGTCACAGATGTAAAAATTACTGTAAGGGAGCAGGAAAATTTTTTAGTAGCACAGACACATTTCCCTTCCTTCTTTGTTTACATTTTATTGGATATTAAATAAAAAACATCCCAAAATAAAAATAAAGCCATATTAAACATGAAAAGTAGCAAAAATAATTTTAATAATCCAAACAAATAAAATGTTATAACCCTCAAAACCTCATGTACAATAAAACAGGAAAATGTGTCTAATGAAGTGGTTAAGATATTTGTTTTGTTTTTTGCAAGACAATGTAAAGATAGCTTACCTCCTGCATATTAATTTTCATTAATTAATTTCCCCGTTCGTTTGCTACAATGTTCAGAGTCCAGCTAGAGGTCAATTGTATCTTATAAAATATGTAGCCCAAAGATAAAGTAATATAAAAAAAATGTAGCCTGATAAAATAAGGGAGTCTGGAGAGGACGGTGACAAACGGAGATGATGCTGCTAATACTGGGGCAGAAATCCCCCAAAGCCTGGCATACTGTAAATAATAATGACCTGGACATGCCCTTTAATTGACATTGCAGTTACATGTAATCTCTCCCTTCTATATATACAGTGCTGTATTATGGCCATGATTGTTGTCTGCGGAATACTTTCATCCAAAATACGGGAAACAGATCCTACAGCAAAATATAAAGGAAGGAGCCTTCATGTATAAGGTTTGTGAAAGGAACAAACATGTCTGCCCAAAATAGTAGGAAAGCAGGAAACACCCTAAGATTAATCAGGAGAGTGTGTACCTATAGCTGCTGCAGGACCTCATTATACACACCTCAGCTGCTGCAGGACCTCATTATACACACCTCAGCTGCTGCAGGACCTCATAATACACACCCCAGCTGCTGCAGACGCTCATAATACATACCTAAACTGCTGAAGAGGGTCATAATACATGCCACAGCTGCCGAAGACCCTCATAGACTAAGCCACAGCTGCTGCAGAATATCATAGTACAAGCCACAGCTGCTGCAGAATCTCATAGTACAAGCCACAGCTTCTGCAGAACCTCATAGTACACGCATACTTCTGAACCACCGCATAATAAAGATCTCAGATGCTGCAGAACCTCTTAATAAAGATAACCATACAAATGTCAGCTGCTGCAGAATCTCATCATACAGTAGTTAAAAGACAAATGTAAGAACCCCCCCAGTTACACCCCCAGCAATGCTTTATATGACATGGTGTGGTTAATATAAAAGGTTGTGTCTAAGGACAAAAGAACAAAAAAAATCTCATGTCTGCAATCTCCATATACATTGTATTAGCCCCTGTATCTCCCTATACATTGTATTAACCCCTGTATCTCCCTATACGTTGCAATAACCCCTGTATCTCCATATACATTGTATTAGCCCCTGTATCTCCCTATACATTGTATTAACCCCTGTATCTCCCTATACGTTGCAATAACCCCTGTATCTCCCTATACATTGTATAAACCCCTGTATCTGCAAATACTTTGTATTGACCCCTGTATCTCCCTATACATTATATTAACCCCTGTATCTCCATATAAATTGTACTAACCACCATATCTGCATTTACGTTGTATTAACCCCTGTAACTCTCTTTACATTGAATTAACCCGTGTCTCACTATACATTGTAATAACCCCTGTGTCTGTGTATACATTGTATTAACCCATGTCTCTCTGTATATGGCATTAACCCCTGTTTCTCCCTATGCATGATATCAACCCCTGTGTCTCCCTATACATGGTATTAACCCTTGTGTTTCTTATACATGGTATTAACCCCTGTGTCTCAATATACATTGTATTATCCCCTGTGTCCCCATATACATGATAATAACCCATCTCCCACTGTACATACTTTTATTCCCTGTGTCCCATATGCATGTTATTAACCCTTGCATCTTCCCGTACATTGTTATTAACCTCTGTATCTCCCTATAGATTGTATTAGCCCCCATGTTGCTTCCAAGTCTGCCTTCCATGTGCTTCGCCTGGCTCTTCTAAACCTTAATATAAGCTTTCTGTGAATATTAACCCTAAAATTCCAGACTTGGCTTTACTAATAGCAGTGCACTCTTCCTAAGCATTGTATTAACACCTTAATGCCACACATGGTTATACTGTCTTCATTGAATTCTTTCTATACATTGTATTAAGTCTCTGAACAGCAGACAAGGTTTTACTAACTTCTATGCAAGCCCCTTCTGCATATTATTATGTTTCTTTGCTGTCATTCATTAGTTCCTGTGGATGAAAATCAGTCCATGGTCATGTGATGGACACACAGGTGTACGGCTCGTTACAGTCACAGTACAGTAATCAGACATCCACTTTGTAACGAGCCGTGCACCTGTGCGTCCATCACATGACCATGGACTGATTTTTATCCACAGGAAGTAAACAAAGAATGACAAGAAGAAAACATACAAAGAGTAACATTTATTTGCTGATACTGGACATCCCCTTTAAATGTTTATCATTCCCTGACCTGCTAACTGGTGTCCAAAAATGGCACCTGCATCTCAATATTTTAATGCGCAAATTTTTAGGAAAAAATACACCTAACATGATATTTTTGATGGTGGTTTTTGCTTACCTGCTTATTTTGAAAGAATTATTGCTGTAGCTGGATATCCCATACATGGTGGCTGGAAAACTCAGTACACATTTTACTGAGTCTGAAAATGTGAGAAAACCTAATATCCCGGGCAGTAGTATAGTAGACATGTAATAAAGATGTTATTCTAATAATGGATTCACTAAGATGAGATTCTGCTGTAATGACACAGACAATTCACCATACACCGTCTTTCCTCTCTTCTCCTTTCTTAGTGCAGTGTCTGATCTTTTATACCTCTCCGAATTATTTTTTTCCATCTAAACTTAGAAACATATAAAAGTAAATCTGCATATAAGTAACCTTATGATCGCAGCTGGTTAACTAATCCTTACAGCTAGGAGGACCTTTGGGTCTGTACAGAAAATATGTCATTGGTATTGCACTCTCTATATACTGTATTACCTATCTATGTTTAGCAGAATTAGGCAGTATTTGTTTGTGAGAAAAGTATAAGAACCTGTTCACATAACTGACTTCATTGCCTATGTGGTGTCCATGATCCAATGATATAAATTATTTTTTAATGTTTAACCCCTAACAACCAGGCCTAAAAGTACATCAATGACCAGGCGTCATTTTTCAAAATTGACGTGTCACTTTATATGGCAATAACTTTGAAACGCTTTAACTTACACAATTGATTTTGAGATTTTCGCGACACATTGCACTTTATGTTAGTGATAAACATTGATCAATATTTTTTGCGTTTATTTATAAAAAAAATAGGAAATTTGATGCAAAATTTGAAAGAAATTCACAGTTTTCAAAATGTGAAGTGCTCTGATTCTCAGACAGTCATATAACACAAATACATTGATAAATATTATCTACCCTATCTCTGCTTTATATCGGCACCATTAATGGTCTTTTAATTTATTTTGGATGTTAGAAGGCTTACAAGTGTAACAGTGATTTTTCAGATTTACAAGAAAATTTTCCAAACCAATTTTTTAGGAACCACTTCAGTTCTGAAGGGGATTATAAAGGCCTATATATTAGAAACCCCTCATAAATCACCCCATTTTCAAAACTGAACCCCTCAAATTATTCAAAACAGCATTTGGGAAGTTTGTTAACCCTTTAAACATTTCACGGTAATTAAAACAATATGGAGGTGAAATTTAGATATTTCATTTTTTTTCACTAATACATTTATTTAGCCCTAAGATTAACACATTCACAAAGGGTTAAAGTAGAAAATGCATCTCACAGTGTGGTGTGCAATTTCTCCTAAGCATAGAAGTACCCCACATGTGAGTATAAACTGATGTTTGGGCACACGGCAGTGTGCGGAAGGGAAGGAATTTTGAATAGCAGATTTTGCTGGAATAGTTTTCAGGTGCCATGTCTCATTTGCAGAGCCCCTAAAGTTTACAATACAATGGAACCCCTCCAAAAGTGACCTCATTTTGGAAGCTACACCCCTGACTGAATTTATCAAGAGGTATCGTGAGTATTTTGACCCCACAGCCATTTCACAGATTTTATTAACATTGGGATGTGTAAATGAAAAATTACTAAAATGTCAATTTATCCCCAAAGTTTTCATTTTCCCAAGGGGTTAAAGGAGAAAAAGCACCCCACAGCCAGTTAAACAATTGCTCCTGAACACGGGAATATTCCATATGTGGTTGTAATCTGCTGTATGGATACATGGTGGGGCTATTTGGCTGTTGGAGGGCGGATTTAGCTGTAATAGTTTTCAGGTGCCATATTCCATTTATTGGACCCCTAAAGTACCAGTACAATGGAAACCCCTTAAAAGTAACCCCATTTTAGAAACTACTCCCCTCAAGGAATTTCTTAAGGGGTATTATTATTTTGAGCCCAGTAGTGCTTCCCAAAAATTAATGTACAAATTGAAAATTGAATTTTTTTAACCCCTTCCCGCTGGTGACATTTTTTGATTTTTGTTTTGACTCCCCCCCCCCCACCTTCCAAACCCAATAACTTTTTTATTTTTCCGTTCTCAGAGCCATATGAGGTCTTAATTAGAGATGAGTGAATTTCTCAAAAGTTCGATTCGGCACTTCTATTCGAAGTTCCAAAAAAATTTGCTTCGATCCGAATTACTTTGCAGCGAATATTGCTAAAAAACACCTATTTCTTAGCTTCAGAGAGCCTGTATAGTGGTGTAGATAGAACACTGTGCCTTGCAGTAACATGCATAGGGAACCTACTGTGGTAGTCAAACAATACTGTGAGTCCGAATGACACGCACATGACAGGTGTCGCTCTTAGAATCGATGCACACTTCACTTATTTGGACAGTTACGGGGCCAAAACTGACCATCTAACTCAAGTGTGAACCCAGACTTACAGGTCCATTTTAGTGCCAAGTAGAAAGAACCGTGCAGAGACCCAACATTCTACTGTAGAGTGAAAGAGCGCACTCCTTTTACACCATCGTCTGTCGATTCCACATATATGTCTACAGAGTGGCAAGGCAACATAATGTGGAGTTGGTAGCAGCATCACTAAACCACAGAGTGGCAAGGCGACATAATGTGGAGGTGGCAGCAGCATGAGGAGGCCATACAGTGACCCAGTGGTAGCGGCATTAGGAGGACATACAGTGACCCAGAAGTGACTGTGGCATGAGGAGGGCATACAGTGAACCAGTGGCAGAGGTGGAGGTAGTAGCAGCCTTAGGAGGGCATACAGTGACCCAGTGACTGCGGCATGAGGAGGGCATACAGTGACCCGGTGGCAGTGGCATAAGGAGGGCATGCAGTGACCCAGTGGCAGCGGCATGAGGAGGGCATACAGTGACCCAGTGGCTGCGGCATGAGGAGGGCATACAGTGACCCAGTGACAGCGGCATGAGGAGTACACAGAGTGACCCAGTGGAAGCGGCATGAGGAGGACATACAGTGACCCAGTTCCTCCCCTGTGTGACTTTGTTCGCCCAGGCAAACGAGGTGTAGAACAGTGTGACACCGTTGTGCCGTACACATGTGGTATGCTGGAGAAACACTGTGAATTGTCCCTGCAGTGGAGACTGAGGAAACAGTGGAGGATGAGGTGGATATTGTTGCAAGACCAACGACGTGAGAACGTGGAGGCGGAAGCGGAGTCAGGTGGCCAAGTTGCTGGTGACAAGGCGACAATGTGGAGTTGTGGCATGTGGAGGCCATACAGTGATCTGGTGGCAGTAGCATGAGGAGGACGCAGAGTGACCCAGTGGAAACAGCATGAGGATGCCATACAGGGACCCAGTGACAGCGGCATGAGGAGGGCATACAGTGACCCGGTGGCAGTGGCATAAGGAGGGCATACAGTGACCCAGGGCATGAGGAGTACACAGAGTGACCCAGTGGAAGCGGCATGAAGAGGAAATACAGTGACCCAGTTCCTCCCCTGTGTGACTTTGTTCGCCCAGGCAAACGAGGTGTAGAACAGTGTGACACCGTTGTGCCGTACACATGTGGTATGCTGGAGAAGCACTGTGAATTGTCCCTGCAGTGGAGGCTGAGGAAACAGTGGAGGATGAGGTGAACATTGTTGCAGGATCAACGGTGTCAGAACGTGGAAGCAGTGCCACCTGGCCAAGTTGCTGGTGACAATGTGAAGTTGGCAGCAGCATGAGGAGGGCATATAGTGACCCAGTGGCTGTGGCATGTGGAGGCCATACAGTGACCTGGTGGCAGCAGCATGAGGAGGACGCAGAGTGACCCAGTGTAAACGGCATGAGGATGCTATACAGTGACCCAGTGGAAACGGCATGAGGATGCCATACAGTGACCCAGTGGCAGTGGCATGAGGAGGCCATACAGTGACCTGGTGGCAGTGGCATGAGGAGGGCATACAGTGACCCAGTGGCAGCGGCATGAGGAGGGCCTACAGTGACTCAGTGGCTGTGGCATGTGGAGGCCATACAGTGATCTGGTGGCAGCAGCATGAGGAGGACGCAGAGTGACCCAGTGGTAGCGGCATGAGGAGGCAAACGAGGCAAACGAGGTGTAGAACAGTGTGACACCGTTGTGCCGTACACATGTGGTATGCTGGAGAAACACTGTGAATTGTCCCTGCAGTGGAGACTGAGGAAACAGTGGAGGATGAGGTGGATATTGTTGCAAGACCAACGACGTGAGAACGTGGAGGCGGAAGCGGAGTCAGGTGGCCAAGTTGCTGGTGACAAGGCGACAATGTGGAGTTGTGGCATGTGGAGGCCATACAGTGATCTGGTGGCAGTAGCATGAGGAGGACGCAGAGTGACCCAGTGGAAACAGCATGAGGATGCCATACAGGGACCCAGTGACAGCGGCATGAGGAGGGCATACAGTGACCCGGTGGCAGTGGCATAAGGAGGGCATACAGTGACCCAGGGCATGAGGAGTACACAGAGTGACCCAGTGGAAGCGGCATGAAGAGGAAATACAGTGACCCAGTTCCTCCCCTGTGTGACTTTGTTCGCCCAGGCAAACGAGGTGTAGAACAGTGTGACACCGTTGTGCCGTACACATGTGGTATGCTGGAGAAGCACTGTGAATTGTCCCTGCAGTGGAGGCTGAGGAAACAGTGGAGGATGAGGTGAACGTTGTTGCAGGATCAACGGTGTCAGAACGTGGAAGCGGTGCCACCTGGCCAAGTTGCTGGTGACAATGTGAAGTTGGCAGCAGCATGAGGAGGGCATATAGTGACCCAGTGGCTGTGGCATGTGGAGGCCATACAGTGACCTGGTGGCAGCAGCATGAGGAGGACGCAGAGTGACCCAGTGTAAACGGCATGAGGATGCTATACAGTGACCCAGTGGAAACGGCATGAGGATGCCATACAGTGACCCAGTGGCAGTGGCATGAGGAGGCCATACAGTGACCTGGTGGCAGTGGCATGAGGAGGGCATACAGTGACCCAGTGGCAGCGGCATGAGGAGGGCCTACAGTGACTCAGTGGCTGTGGCATGTGGAGGCCATACAGTGATCTGGTGGCAGCAGCATGAGGAGGACGCAGAGTGACCCAGTGGTAGCGGCATGAGGAGGCCATACAGTGACCCAGTGGCTGTGGCATGAGGAGGGCATACAGTGACCCAGTGACAGCGGCATGAGGAGGCCATACAGTGACCCGGTGGCAGTGGCATGAGGAGGGCATACAGTGACCCAGTGGAAACGGCTTGAGGAGGGCATACAGTGACCCAGTGGCAGCGGTATGAGGAGGCCATACAGTGACCAAGTGGCAGCAATATGAGGAGGCCATACAGAGACCCAGTGGCAGCAGCATGAGGAGGCCATACAGTGACCCAGTGGCATCGGCATGAGGAGGCCATACAGTGACCAAGTGACAGCGGCATGAGGAGGGCATACAGTGACCCAGTGGCAGCGGCATGAGGAGGCCATACAGTGACCAAGTGGCAGCGGCATGAGGAGGGCATACAGTGACCCAGTGGCAGCGGTATGAGGAGGCCATACAGTAACCAAGTGGCAGCAACATCAGGAGTCCATACATTGATCCAGTGGCAGCAACATGAGGAGGGCATACAGTGACCAAGTGGCAGCAGCATGAGGAGGCCATACAGTGACCCAGTGGCAGCAGCAAGAGTAGGGCATACAGTGACCCAGTGGCAGCGGCATGAGGAGTACACAGAGTGACCCAGTGGAAGTGGCATGAGGAGGCCATACAGTGACCCGGTGGCAGCAGCATGAGTAGACCATACAATGACTCAGTGACATTGTGGAGGTGTGAGCAGCCTTAGTAGGCCATACAGTGACCTGGTAAGAGAGTGTGGAGATGTGAGCAGCCTTAGTAGCCCATACAGTGACCTGGTAAGAGAGTGTGGAGGTGTCAGCACCCTTAGTAGGCCATACAGTGACCCAGTAGCAGAGTGCAGAGGTGGCAGCAGAGTGAGAAGGCCATACAGTCACCCAGTGGCAGAGTGCAGAGGTGGCAGCAGAGTGAGCAGGTGACAGAGTGGCAAGGTGGTATAATGTGTAGGTAGCAACAGCCTTAGGAGGCCATACAGTGACCCAGTGGCAGCAGTATGAGGAGGCCATACAGTGACCAAGTGGCAGCAACATGAGGAGGCCATATAGTGACCCAGTGGCAGCAACATGAAGAGGGCATACAGTGACCATTGGCAGCGGCATGAGGAGGCCCTACAGTGACCAAGTGGCAGCAACATGAAGAGGCCATACAGTGACCCAGTGGCAGCGGCATGAGGAGGACATACAGTGACCCAGTGGAAACGGCTTGAGGAGGGCATACAGTGACCCAGTGGCAGCGGCATGAAGAGGCCATACAGTGACCCAGTGGCAGCAGCATGAGGAGGCCATACAGTGACATGATGGCAGCGGCATAAGGAGGGCATACAGTGACCCAGTGGAAATGGCTTGAGGAGGGCATGCAGTGACCCAGTGGCAGCGGTATGAGGAGGCCATACAGTGATCCAGTGGCAGCAACATGAGGAGGGCATACAGTGACCAAGTGGCAGCAGCATGAGGAGGCCATACAGTGACCAAGTGGCAGCAACAAGAGCAGGGCATACAGTGACCCAGGGGAAGTGGCATGAGGAGGCCATATAGTGATCCGGTGGCAGCAGCATGAGGAGGGCATACAGTGACCCAGTGGAAGCAGCATGAGGAGGCCATACAGTGACCCAGTGACATTGTGGAGGTGTAAGCAGCCTTAGTAGGCCATAAAGTGACCTGGTAAGAGAGTGTGGAGGTGTCAGTACCCTTAGTATGCCATACAGTGACCCAGTGGCAGAGTCAGGAGGTGGCAGCAGCATGAGAAGACCATACAGTCACCCAGTGGCAGATTGCATAGGTGGCAGAAGAGTTAGCAGGCCACAGAGTGGCAAGGTGATATAATGTGTAGGTAGCAACAGCCTTAGGAGGCCATACAGTGACCCAGTGACAGAGTAAGGATGTGGCAGCAGCGTGAGGAGGCCATACAGTCACCCAGTGGCAGAGTGTGGTGTGGCAGCATGGATCATTTAATCTGCTGCATAAGGCATTGGTGGGTGGAAGTCCTGGCTGATCCATGCCTGATTCATCTTGACAAAGGTCAGTCTCTCCAATTTTTGGATGGACAGGCGAGTTCTCCTTGGGGTAACTATGGCTCCTGCCGCACTAAACAGCCGCTTTGATGCCACACTACTGACTGGGCAGGACATCTTTTCCAAGGCAAACTCGGCTAGTTGCGGCCACAAATCCAGTTTGGCTGCCCAGTTGTCCAGAGGATCTTTGATGATGGGTGGCAGGGTGCACTCTAAGTATGCCACCACCTGCTGGTTCAACTTCTGCTCTGTGTCTAGCTGCTGATGAGCAGCTTCTTCACTATGCGGCTGAAGAAAGCTGCTCATCAGCGAATCTAGGCTCTGCTGCTGATGGAGCCGATACTGCTCCTGCCACCCCCACTCCCTCCCACAGCTGCCATGCCAGTGCAAGTTGAGTGCTCAGGACCCCCCAGTCAGACATGCGAGAGGATGGACGATGGCGCAGGTAGGCAGTGGCCAACTTGCTACATAGCATGTCTCTATAGTAGTTCAGTTTGTCCTCCCTCTCAGCGGGTGTAAAAAAGGCCCCCATTTTTCCCCAGTAGTGAAGGGTCTAACATGGTGGAGAGCCAATAGCCCTCCCTCTGCTGAATGGTGACAATTCGGCTGTCACTGCGCAAGGAAGTCAGCATGCTTCGGGCCATTTGCACAAGTGACTCCAAGGGACTCCCTGCATCCATCTCCACTGCATACTGCCACGGTGTGTCTGAGTCATCTGCCTCATCCTCCTCATCTCCCTCTGGCTGCTCTGGTTGCTCCTGCTCCTCCTCTCCACTCATTTGACTACACATTGTTTGTGCTCCAATGTCCTCCTCATCCTCCTCCTCCTCCAGTTCAGCCCCCACAGGGCTCATGTGGCCTTGAGATGTAGACGCCACATCTCCAGTCCCCTGACCAGCCAGTTTGATTCAGGATGTGAATCAGTGGAATGATGTTGTTCATCCCGTAGTCCTGCCGACTTATCAACAAAGTGGCCTCCTCAAAGGGAACTAACAAATGGCAGGTGTCACGCATGAGCTGCCACTGGCTGATGTTAAAGTTACACAGGAGCCACAGCTCTCCCAGGCCACTTTATGGTGACGCTGCATATGTTGGCGCAGGGCTGTGGTGCCAACATTGGCACCCTGGCCACGCTTCACCTGCCCACAGATTGAACATATGGCCATGTTCACCTTCTCTGGTGGCTTTACAAAAAACTGCCACACTGCGAGTAGGTGATTTTACCCCCAACACTCCGCAATAACTGACTGCTACTGCCACTGCCTCCGTGAACCTCTGCACCACTGCTTTCCGGGCAGGTAGGCTGCTGCGAAGCAGGTGGTGTACCCCGGGCACGTTTAGCTCCCGACCTCACACTGCTGCCACCCTGCTGACTCCCCCGCTGCCTCATGCGCAAGCTGCAACCCTCTTATCCTGATGACAATGAGGCCCCTTCGTAGCCCGGTTCTCAATTACGATCGGCTACATCGTCATCCACTACTGTCTGCAGGTCACTGATGTCCTCCTCAACACTAGCTCTCATGCCACTCTCCTCATCACTACTTGCCCGCCTACCGCAGGAAGTGGCGGATGTCTCCTCCACATCTTGGCTGAGCAGTAGCTGCTGACTGTCCTCTAGTACCTCCTCATTGTACAGTGGATCTGAGCCCACAGCATAGAGTAGTTCTCTAGCTGAGGGAACAGAAAAGGACAGAGGCAGGTTGAGGACAGGTGAGGGCACAGGACCTGCTGTCGGGCCATGCCAACTAAGGGTTGTGTCTGATGAACCCACCGACTTTTGGCTGGTGGTGTCTGATGTGACTTGGGATGAATTGGATGACCGAGTCAACCAGTCTACATCCGTTGGGTTGCTGCTGGTCAAGACATGACCACTACTTGACACTGGGTGCTCAGGCCTCTGTAAGTGACCTCTGCTGCCATGCCCCCTTACTCTGCTGCGACCTGTGCCTGCGCCAGAAACATTTAGGCCTGTGGCCCTTCCCTGTGCATGGCCTCTCGCTTCTCTGTCTGACATACTGTTCGATGAAAAAACTTAATTGTAAAGGGCAAAAAGGCCTGTTATTTTCTACTTTGAAGAGAACGGCAAATATGCCCCTTATTTCTTCACCCAGTAATGAACACCAATAAAAAAAAAGTGTGATAAAGGCAGAGATTTGTGGCTCTGAATTATTGAATTATTGACAATACTATTTATAAATGGCAAGCAACTTTATACTGGTAACAAAATGGCGAATATGGTCCTTTTTTTGTGTTTTGACACTAATAAACACCTTTAAATAAGTGATAACCGCTAAGAATTATTGAATTTATATTGACAATACTGTATTGAAAAATGGCCTGCAACTTTATACCGGTAACAAAATGGCAAATATGGTCCTTTTTATGTGTTTTGACACTAATAAACACCATTAAATAAGTGATAACCGCTAAGAATTATTGACAATACTGTAGTGTCAATTAATATTGACAATACTGTATTGAAAAATGGCCTGCAACTTTATACTGGTAACAAAATGGCGGCTATGGTCCTTTTTATGTGTTTTGACATTAATAAAGACCTTTAATAAAGTGATAACTGCTAAGAATTATTGAATTTTTATTGACAATACTGTTTTTAAATATTTCCTGCAACTTTATACTGGTAACAAAATGGCAAATATGGTCGTTATGTTTTTCCCATAAAGGCCTTTATTACAGGTAATTGCAAATATTATTGGATGATAATTCAGTTTTCTTTGGCACAATAGTACTGAATTATGTTATACTTTGGATGAACAGTGAATAAGCCCCTTATAATAAAAGGCTTTTTTTTACAGATACGTGCAGATATTAGTGTATGATAATTCACTGTTTTTTGCTGTACTGCACTGCAAAAGGCTTCTTGTGTTCCACCTTGAAGACACAGATATGAGTAATGAGCAGTAGTATAACGGCAGTGAGTGCTGCAATGTGAATTATGCTGCAAATTCTTGCTGTAAATGACCCTGCAACCACCCCAAATTCTTCTCTCAATTCCTTCCTATGCTTTTTCTACAGTTCTAAGGCTCAGCCTCTTTCCCTGAACTTCTATATGTTTTCTAAGTCTTTCCCTAGCTCCTGCCGACGTCTATCCCTACAGTAAGAGTGGTGTGGAATGACTGTACCTAAAATGGCCGAGGGTTTTTATAGGGCTGTGACATCAGGTCCTGCTGGCTGCTGATTAGCTGCATGCTTGAAATTGTGGGTGATCCCGCAGTCGCGGAGTCCCTTCCCCCTTGTCCTAACATGTGCGGCGACCTTTTTAAAAAATGAAAAAAAAAATATGTGATTCGATGCATCGAAGCGTGAGGAAATCCGGAATCGTGGCAAATCGAAGATTTCCTGAAATTCGGATCGAATTCCACTTCTGCAGAATCGATTCGCTCATCTCTAGTTTTAATAATTGCGGGACAAATTTTTTTTTCATGATGTTACCATGTATTATTCTGCACAATGTACTGGGAAGCTGGAAAAAATTCAGAATGGGGTGGATTTGAAGAAAAAGTGCATTTGTGCAACTTTCTTACGAGCTTTGTTTTTACGGCGTTCACTCTACAGCCAAAATGACATGTTATCTGTATTCTATGTTTCGGTACGATTCCGAGAATACCAAATTTATATGATTTTATTTACATTTTAACCCCTTAACAAAAATCCAAAACTGTGCAAAAATCTTTTTTTTTTTCAAAAGTCGCCATATTCTGACACCCGTAACTTTTTTATACTTCCATTTACGGGGATGCATAGGGCGTCTTTTTTTGCGGGACCTGGTGTACTTTTTAATTTTGCCATTTTGGGGAATTACTATTACTTTGATCTTTTTTTATTCAAATTTTTATCAAAGGCAAAACAGTAAAAAAACGGCGCTTTGGCACTTTTGATTGTTTTCCTGTTCCGGCGTTTACCGTAGGCGAAAAATGTTTTTATAGATTTGTAGATCGGGTGTTTTCAGACACAGGGATACCTAATGTGTATGTGTTTCACAGTATTTAACTACTTTTATATGTGTTCTAGGGAAAAGGGGATGATTTGAACTTATAATATTTTTAAATTTTTTTTTTTTTTTTTACTTTAATTTTTTATTTTTTTTTTGCATTTATTAGACCCCCTAGGGGTCTTGAACACTAATGCATTACAATGCATTGCAAAAAAACGGCGCTTTTATTGCAATAGAAGTTAATGAAAGACAGGCCTTTGGGTGCCCGCAAACCCCAGTAAAATAGCGGGCGCTGATCGCGGGCATTAGTGCCGGGTGTCTGCTGTATAATACAGCAGAAACCTGGGGGCTATGGGGGCTGCTCGGATCCCAAGCGGCCACAATATTTAAGCACGGCATAATTATTTTATTTTTTTTTTCCAAGATGGCGCCGCTGGAGTGGCTGCCTGCTACAGCAGCTCTGAGACTCTCTATCTTATTTTTCTTTCTTTGTCTCGTCTTTTACCTCTCTACTTAAGGACTTTGCACTATGAAGAAACACACACAAAGACTTGGACCCTTGTGATACTTTTTTTTGTTTTTATCTGTCTTTTTGTCCTGCTTGAAAATGGGATCTTTTATGTATGCAGACAATTCCTTTGTCTATACAAGAGAGGAACTTCTACAGCTTAGAGACACAGCAGGACGGCATACCATCTGGTCACACATCCCCCGCGAGCTTTGGAGAAAGAAAAAGCAGGGGAGGGGCTGCAGAGCTGGTACTCTTCAGAGGATTAAAAAGAGGTGTTACCGACCAGCTGTTCCCTCCATCATCATGGGCAATGTGAGATCTCTAGCAAACAAGATGGATGAACTAACAGCGCTCACCAGGCATCATCAGGAGTTTCGGGCGTGCAGCATGATGCTACTTACAGAGACTTGGCTCACTGAAGTTACTCCTGACCCTCTGGTCTCCTTGGATGGTTTTAAACTCCTTCGGGCAGACAGGACAAGGGAGAGCGGTAAGAGGAAAGGAGGAGGGCTGGCAATGTTTGTGAATAATAGATGGTGTAATCCTAGGCACATTGTGATTAAGGAGCAAACTTGCTGTAAGGACATTGAACTATTAGCTGTGAGCATGAGACCTTTCTACCTACCAAGGGAACTATCGCATGTCATCGTGATAGCTGCATATGTCCCCCCTCTGCGAAAGCTGACACTGCCTGCGAGGTCCTACAAGCCACGCTGAGCCTTTTACAGTTAAAACATCCCCAGGCCCTCTTTCTTCTGTCGGGTGATTTCAACCATGCCTCCCCATCATCCACACTGCCCAGTTTCACACAGTATGTAACCTGCCACACAAGAGACAACAAAACACTGGACTTGTTCTTTGCCAACGCGAGGGAGGCATATAGCTCATCAGCTCTACCGCCCCTGGGGAGATCGGATCACAACCTAGTACATCTCCGACCTGTGTACAAGCCACTTGTACGTAGAGAACCAGCTGTCACCCGCACAGTGAGGATATGGTCCGAGGAGAGTGATGAGGCTCTGAGGGATTGTTTTGACACAACCACATGGGAAGTTCTGCAGGATTCTTATGGAGAAGATATAGAAGGACTCACACACTGCATAACGGACTACATTAATTTTTGTGTGGACAACACAGTACCCACAAAAGTGGTGAGGTGCTTCTCCAATAACAAACCATGGATTAACTCTGATATAAAAACACTACTTAAGGAGAAAAAGATGGCATTCAGGACAAGAGATAAGGAGGGGTTGAGGGAAGTACAAAAGGAGCTGAGGCATCAAATCAGGCAGGGAAAAGCCAGTTATAAAGAAAAAATGGAAAAGCAAATGGAAAGAAAAGACATAAGGGGGGTCTGGGAGGGGCTTAAGTCAATTTCGGGTCATAAACAGTCTGTCTGCCAGATTGAGGCAGATGTTAATTGGCTTAATGAACTAAACCTATTCTTCAACAGATTTGATCACACACCAGCTCCTCCCACCCCAGTATGTTCTTCAGCTCCCCCCACCACAATGACTTCTCCCCATGCGGCCACTTCCCAACAGACCAGTAAATCCAGAAACCCGTCTTTATCTGGCCACAGTCTGACCTTCACACGGGCCCAGGTGAGGAAGGAGATGAAAAAGATCAAGGCGAGGAAAGCCGCAGGGCCAGATGACATCAGTGCAAGGCTAATTAAGACTTGCGGGGACCAGCTGTGTGGTATAATTACATATATGTATAATATGAGCCTGAGGCAGGAAATAGTCCCTGAATTATGGAAATCTTCTTGTGTGGTACCAGTTCCAAAGAAACCCCACCCTATGGACCTCAATGACTACAGACCTGTAGCACTGACATCCCACCTGATGAAGATCTTGGAGAGATTGGTTCTCACACATCTCCGCCCTCTAGTGAGCCCCGCTATGGACCCCCTCCAGTTTGCTTATCGGCCAGGCATTGGGGTAGATGATGCCATCATCCATCTTCTGCACAGGGCTCTGTCTCACCTGGAGAAACCAGGGAACACAGTGAGAATAATGTTCTTTGACTTCTCCAGTGCTTTTAACACCATACAGCCCAGGTTATTGAGGGACAAGCTGGGCCTTGCTGGAGTGGACCACCACCTCTCCAACTGGATCCTAGACTACCTCACAAATCGACCTCAATACGTGAGAGCCCAAGACTGTGTGTCAGACACCGTGATCTGTAATACGGGGGCACCTCAAGGTACGGTTCTCGCCCCTTTCCTCTTCACACTGTACACTGCAGATTTTAGGCGCAACTCATCCAGCTGCTACCTACAGAAGTATTCTGACGACTCTGCAATAGTAGGCCTCATCACAGATGATGATGATAGGGAGTACAGAGAACTGAACCGGGATTTTGTGGACTGGTGCCACCGGAACCACCTGAAGATTAACGCGGGGAAGACCAAGGAGATGGTGGTGGACTTCCGTAAAGGCAGAAGCCCTCCTAAACCAGTGGACATCCTGGGGACGGGCATCGAGATTGTGAACACCTATAAGTACCTGGGTTTGCTCCTTAATAATAAGCTGGACTGGGCAGATCATATGGAGGCCCTGTACAGGAAGGGCCACAGCAGGCTCTACCTGCTTAGGAAGCTGAGAGCCTTTGGAATCCGGGGGGCACTTCTTAGAACTTTCTTCAACTCGGTAGTGGCATCAGCCATCTTCTTTGGAGTGGCCTGCTGGGGGAGCAGTATATCAACCAGGGACAGAAATAAACTTGACAGGCTGATTAGAAAGGCCAGCTCTATCCTGGGGAGCCCACTGGACCCAGTGCAGGTGGTGGGAGACAGAAGGATACTGTCCGTGGTGAGCTCAATGCAGAAGAAGAAGTCCCATCCCATGCATGAGACTGTGATCGCGCTGAGCAGTACTGTCAGTGACCGACTGCTCCACCCTAGGTGTGAGAAGGAGCGCTATCGGAAGTCTTTCCTCCCCACCGCGGTTAGGCTGTACAACCAACACCGACCTAAGCGGAAATCATTACACACAGAGAACTGAAATATCTCTCTGCCTGTTAAATCCCCCCCACCTCCTCTGCTTCGTCCTATCTGTCTGTCTGCTATTAATGTAATGCCTCTCACCTTGGTACATTCCTGTACATGTTGTATTTGTAGTTGTATCTGCTTATCTTTGCTGCTGTAACACACTGAATTTCCCCATTGTGGGACTATTAAAGGACTATTATATTATATATTATATACAGTCATATGAAAAAGTTTGGGCACCCCTATTAATCTTAATCATTTTTAGTTCTAAATATTTGGGTGTTTGCAACAGCCATTTCAATTTGATATATCTAATAACTGATGGACACAGTAATATTTCAGGATTGAAATGAGGTTTATTGTACAGAAAATGTGCAATATGCATTAAACCAAAATTTGACCGGTGCAAAAATTTGGGTACCCTTATCATTTTATTGATTTGAATACTCCTAACTACTTTTTACTGACTTACTGAAGCACAAAATTGGTTTTGTAACCTCACTGAGCTTTGAACTTCATAGCCAGGTGTATCCAATCATGAGAAAAGGTATTTAAGGTGGCCAATTGCAAGTTGTTCTCCTATTTCAATCTCCTCTGAAGAGTGGCATCATGGGCTCCTCAAAACAACTCTCAAATGATCTGAAAACAAAGATTGTTCAACATAGTTGTTCAGGGGAAGGATACAAAAAGTTGTCTCAGAGATTTAACCTGTCAGTTTCCACTGTGAGGAACATAGTAAGGAAATGAAAAACCACAGGGACAGTTCTTGTTAAGCCCAGAAGTGGCAGGCCAAGAAAAATATCAGAAAGGCAAAGAAGAAGAATGGTGAGAACAGTCAAGGACAATCCACAGACCACCTCCAAAGAGCTGCAGCATCATCTTGCTGCAGATGGTGTCACTGTGCATCGGTCAACAATACAGCACACTTTGCACAAGGAGAAGCTGTATGGGAGAGTGATGCGAAAGAAGCCGTTTCTGAAAGCACGCCACAAACAGAGTCGCCTGAGGTATGCAAAAGCACATTTGGACAAGCCAGCTTCATTTTGGAAGAAGGTCCTGTGGACTGATGAAACAAAGATTGAGTTGTTTGGTCATACAAAAAGGCGTTATGCATGGCGTCAAAAAAACACAGCATTCCAAGAAAAACACTTGCTACCCACTGTAAAATTTGGTGGAGGTTCCATCATGCTTTGGGGCTTTGTGGCCAATGCCGGCACCCGGAATCTTGTTAAAGTTGAGGGTCGCATGGATTCAACTCAGTATCAGCAGATTCTTGAGAATAATGTACAAGAATCAGTGACGAATTTGAAGTTACGCCGGGGATGGATATTTCAGCAAGACAATGATCCAAAACACAGCTCCAAATCTACTCAGGCATTCATGCAGAGGAACAATTACAATGTTCTGGAATGGCCATCCCAGTCCCCAGACCTGAATATCATTGAACATCTGTGGGATAATTTGAAGCGGGCTGTCCATGCTCGGCGACCATCAAACTTAACTGAACTGGAATTGTTTTGTAAAGCGGAATGGTCAAAAATACCTTCATCCAGGATCCAGGAACTGATTAAAAGCTACAGGAAGAGACTAGAGGCTGTTATTTTTGCAAAAGGAGGATCTACTAAATATTAATGTCACTTTTCTGTTGAGGTGCCCATACTTTTGCACCGGTCAAATTTTGGTTTAATGCATATTGCACATTTTCTGTTAGTACAATAAACCTCATTTCAATCCTGAAATATTACTGTGTCCATCAGTTATTAAATATATCAAATTGAAATGGCTGTTGCAAACACCCAAATATTTAGAACTAAAAATGATTAAGATTAATAGGGGTGCCCAAACTTTTTCATATGACTGTATATATTATATATTATATAGCATGTCGGATGTCGGGAAAGGTTTAAAGAAATATGCCATTTCAGTGTCCAGCATGTTGTGTCCACTTTGTGTTATCAGAGACATGCACTCCTAAAACTTTTAAGTGGGATATCTTGGTTACAAAAAAGTTGTATATGTTGGTGTAAACTGCTGCATGGGCACACAGCAGGGCTCAGAAGGGAAAGAGCAGTGCGCGTTTTAGCTTTTGGTGCACAGATTTAGAGGGACTTTCTGCATACCATGTTGTTTTTGCAGATCCCTGGAGGTGCCAGTAAATTGGAATTCCCCCAGAAGTGACCCCATTTTGTAGGGGCAATTTTAGTGTGTCTACAAATGTGACATGGCATCCAAAAACCAACAGTCTAAATCAGCGCTCCAAAAGCACATAGGGCTTATTCACATCTGTGCCCTGCTGTGTTATGTTTATGCTGAGTTTATGCCCACATGTATGACACTGTTGTACACAGATTAACATACTTAAGAATGCCATATGTGGGTATAAACTGCTGTTTGGGCACAGCCGGCACAGAAGGGAAGGAGCGTATTTTGGTTTTTGGAGCCCAGTTTGGTTTTTGACATCATGCCACTTTTGCAGAGCCCCTGAATTGCCAGTAAAGTGGAATCTGAAGACTCGTGACCCCATTTTGTAAACTACACCACTGAAGGGATTTATCAAGTCATGTAGCGAGCATTTTCACCCTTGAGTGTTGCATTAATTTAATTTCCAGAAATAAATGCACAGTTGATAAAGAAAAGTAAAAATTGCAGTTTTTCCAGAGCTATGCTATTTCAGTGCCTGATATGTTGACCAGCTTGTGTCAGCAGAGACATACACTCCCAAAACTGCGGGCACAAAAGCATTTGGAGTGTTAGTCTCTAATACAAGCTGGGCAGAATATATTGCACATCTAAATGACGTATTCCTGGAAAAATTTCAATTTTGTCCTTTCACCAGCTGCGCACTCATGTCTGGAAGGTAAATTAATGCAACACTTTGGGGTTAAAAATGCTCATTGTACCCCTGGATAAATTCCTTCAGAAGTGTAGTTTCCAAAATGGGGTCACATGTTAGGGGATTCCATTTTACTGTTTTTATTTCCGATTTTCTTCCCCGACGTTTACCATGCAGGTTAACTAATGGTTTACTTTTATTGTACAGTTTATTATGGATGCGGTGATACCAAATATGTAGTGTTTTATAATGTATTGTGTGTTTTTATACTGTATAAGGAAAAAAGGGGCAATTTATTGAGGGGGTGTTTATTTTTTTTTTTTTATACTTTGTAAACTCAGGACCTTCAGAGTGGCTTGTTACCATGTTAGATAGGTGCATGGAGGCAGGGTAGTACTTCACACGTGCAGTTTTTATTGCCAACAGTTCATACAGTCCAACTCAAAACAGCTTACTTCATCATAAATGAACAAATCAGGAAAACATAAACCGTCCTTATTCTCAGGTACAAACAGGTTAACAGAGCTCACCAATGCAAGCAACAGGATAGGTTAGGCGTCTGTCCTCCACACAGGGCAGTGTGTGTTTCAGTTTCAGAGCTTCACACAGAAGAGACCACCACACCCCTTCCTTTTGGGGCAGTTTTAGCTCTTCAAAGATGCACCCAGCAAGACCAGGACTGGAGTATAGGCTCAGGTCTGCAACAACTCCCAAAACCCGGACCCAGACTCCAGCCAGTTAACTCACAGATACCAGCCACCTTAGTGGAAGGTATCTGCCTTCCACTATTTTACCTTCTTCCTTTCTACAACTTGTAAATATTTTTTTTTTTTTTTTACATATTTTATTTGTCCCAATAGTGGACATGGTTGCTGGTTCAGTGTTATACACTCCAGTACAGGAGTATTGGAGTGTATAACTGCTGTCAGCCTATGCATTTGCATAGGCTGACAGGCCTGCATAGTCGATACTGCACACAGGATCAGAAGACGTGATATGTAGATCGCACAACTGGAGACACAGAAGAAGCCCCAGGCTGCCGAATAAGCATCACGCCCTCCCCCGGAGACAGAGCAGGGGGGGGGGTGGTAGAGTTACTGGATTGCTTGGGCAACCTCTTGGATGCCACAGTCATCATTGATTGTGACATCTAAGGGGTTAACACCCGCAATCGGAGCCATGAGGAGGCAGGGACTTCTAAAATCATAGATCAATATGATGCAGAAAGTCCATCTGTCCGAACTGAGTTTGGCTGGGGAAGTATGGCCAATGTATGTACAAGATCTTCCAGTCTGGTTTCCTCTGTGTGCATGGGGCCTCAGCTTTCTAAGTTCATTAGTGGTAGGTAGGACGCCAGAGGCCCCCCCCCCCCACCACCACCACGCTGCATTTTTTTTTTTTTTTTTGTTAAATTGGCTACTGCCTGCTGGATTACTCCAATGGGTAACAGCTGGTCTTCATGTATTTAAATTTTTTTCCATTTGCCCATAAGTCGTGACATTGTCCAATTTGACCAAACATTATTTTATAATAAGTTAAAGAGATAAAAGACCTTGAGTTGACTCCAAATATTGACTTTGCATTTGTTAACTCTTCATGGGAACTCACAATATGCATCACATCAAAGAAGTGTGAATGCATGTGAAGGAGGCCAAATCAACAAGTTGGTAAATTCTTAAAAAAAAGTTTTACAGTGGTAAGCTTAGCAATTCCAAAAGGCCTGAAGGAGCTCGGCAGACAACTAAAGTGAATATAGTAAACAAGAGGTCAGCTTTCTTGACTTCAGAGCGATTTTGGAGCTAGATGGACAGATTGGGACATATCTGTACGTCAAACCTACTGACAGAAACAACTTGCTACTGTACTCCAGTTTCCGTCCCTCGGCTGTTAAATACTGTAAATCCCTGCCCATTTCTCAAATGAAAAGCATCAAACGCTATAGATGGACTGAAGGTGATGGGCTCTAAATTTAAAAAAGGGGGATTTCCAAACATCTGTTTTAACAAAAGTTTTAACCACGTTCCTAGACCAAAACGAGATAAAAGAGAAAGGATTCCATTTGTACCCAAAGTAAGACATCATTGGGACCTTTTGCGTAAAGGGGTATTCTACAATCAAATCATTTACACAGCCTTTCCTTCCGTGCTTTAGAAGACCTCAGAATCTTAAAGATAAGTTAGTCAGAACCTATGTTGGCTCTCAGAATAAGGTACCACGACAAACCTTCTAACAAGCACAAAAGCGTGACACATTTTCTTGTCTAAGATGCCCTCATTGCAACAACATACAGAAGGGTCCTGTGGTTTACCATCCACAGATAGGTCAGGCAATAGACAGGGGTATTACACCTGCGACTCATCCTATGTGATCTATGTAATTAAATGTCCTTGTGGTCTACTGTATGTAGGCAAGACAACACAACCCATCAGAATATCAAAGCACAAGACCACCATTAGAACCAAAAACTTGTTCCTTCCAGTCCTCCATCACTTTCATGAAGCCGGACACCATCTTTCCCAATTCTAAATCCAAGTCCTGGAGCAGGTCCCCATTCCAGGACGTTGAGTAGATCGGTACAGCGCCTTAAAGTGAGAGAGGTATACTGGATCCACTGTCTTCAGACCCTGTAACTGAAAGGTCTCAATCGCGATTATGACATACGCAGTTTCATTTAATAATGTAGTTATGTTGTACTAAGTGATATTTTTGTTACCTCTGATGTCTGTATCAATATGCACCGTTACTAATCACATTTTTGTCCGAACCATATGAAGTCCAGCGACCATTTTCCGGATTGTCCTCCTTATACTTATGTTTTTTTATTTTTTCACTTTTTCTTTATAATTTCATTTGGCTCTATACAGTATATGCCATTTTTAATCTATCCTTATTTATATTCTAGTTTTCTTATTTTAATTTTATTTCATCCTTTCCATACTCCTAACTTCTTTATGCTTAAATTCCATTTCTCTGTTTCTCTTGTTTGCTTTCTATTCATTTACCATATAAATTAATTAATTTATCTCCATCTAGTGTTCAACACATACTGGTAAGCGTAATTCTGTCACAATTTGAATACCAAGTATCCTCTAGTCACTCCCTCTGGGACGGCCTCCTCATATGTTACATGTTACGAGGCACTACATGATGCTCCTATACTTTCCCACATAGAGGCACGCATGCCCAGTAACCATGCCTCCCTAGGGACGGCCCCACTTCACATTTTAGCTTATCCAGCCTCTACTGGCCACATTCTCGGCCCAACGTGATCTCGCGAGTCTACGTCACACTGACACTTCTTGCTTTTCCTATACTTAACACAGCATGGACGCACTCAGCGCCCCATGCTGTCTGACTCTGTCATCTTGTCCTGTCCTAAGTGGCGATCCAGTAAACTGACCTAATCTCTGGTTCATCTTATGACACTATACCTTATTGTGCTAGATATTTGAACGATCCATTACATTGCTATTCATGAAGCATTTGCTTGGCAATCCCCATGGGAAACTTTATATAGTAATATTGACACTGCTGATCCTCCTCTAGAGGAGGCTTAAACAACTTGTTTATCTGATATCCTAGATATACATAATTATAATCATAATTCCCATTTTATCATGAATTTTTGGATACATTGATTATTGCTTTTCCTATACTGTCATTGGACATAAATATTATATTGTCATCTCCCTCACCTAATCACCATATATAATGCAGCTTGCAGCTTGATTGTCCATTTGTATGTACTGTACATAATTTATAGATACAGTATGTATTTATTCACCCTATCACTTTTATCATGGGCTGGTTATGACATTTTACGTCTAATTTTTGTTTTTTGATTTATTTGATATATGTAGCATATTCAATATCATACTACTGTATATCATTGCTCTGATGTCACCATTTGGATAATGGTCATATCTGTATACTTTTTTCTATTTAGATTGTCTAACGAAGGTCCGGGAGGACCGAAATGTTACATGTTATATGGATTGTTATACTGTGAAAATAAAATTCACTTGTTTCACCATGAAAAAAAACAAAAACACTTGAACACTCATTCATATAGGAGTGCCATTTTACCATAATATATTGGCAAAGAAATCATTGTGAAGGGCCACCTTCCTATAAAGGCAAACCAGCCTGAAGAGTTGTGTTATAATCTCTTATAAAAAGTTCACAGAATAAGGGGTATATATCATGATTATTAGGCAAGACCGCCTCAAAATATTATTGTGAGCTATATAGGCTATTCACAGACTAGAGAATGTATATCATGAGTCCCCTATATGAAAATGATAAATTACAAATGATTAATTTAGCAAATTTTCAGTTGAATCCAGTACAACGTACTTTCAAAAGGTTTTTCCTTTACACCAACTCTAGCCTTTGACCACTTTATATGGTTAATCTGTAGATCTGATAGACCTTGTGATGAGCCGACTTGTTGACGCCAATATATTTCCTGGACATCCACTTCTTGGTTTCTTCTAACTGTCATGGAGTTCACATGATGTAGTTCAAATAATACGGAAATTGGATGAGCTGGATGATGCTGTTTCTCTTTTCTTGGGAAATCTTCATGGCTAATGCTTGATTTGAACCAGTGACTTTTCACAGGGGAATCAACCTAATAACACAGTGAGCTATTAGGGAATGTGAGAACAGACTCTAATTTGTACAAGACAAAAATCTGAAGTCAGAAGATACTCACAATATCCAGGAGGTCCGGGGCCAAGATCGCGGGGTCTGAGGGGTTGCCATGGCTGCCTATGCTCATTTCACTTAGTAAGCCTATGCATAATGTGCTATTGCGTCACACTAAGATCCCAGGTTACTAGGTTGCAGAAGGAATAAGAGATCACAGGTTCATGTCCCTTTGTGGGACAGGAAAAAAGTAAAAAAAAAATTCAGAAGTTCAAAATAAAGAATTAAAAATAAACGAATAAAAAAAAAGTTAAAAAAAAATCCACCTTTACATTTAAAAACACATAACGTAAACCAAAAAAATTAAACAAACATGGTAGTTATCCCCGTGTGTGTATAATTCCACTATAATTCCCCCTTCCAGACCCCCCCCCATAGACTATATACATCCGGAAGTGGCTGTCTTGTTTTGGTACGTCCTTGCAGTTTTCAGTAGCTGCAGAAACTGGGAGCTGGCTCTAACTACAGCCGGAGCTCCCCTAGAGAAGGCAGGGAGGGTTTATTAACGTCCCTCTCACCAGGACCCAGATCAGCTCTCTAGTTATGGGCAGGAGGCTGTATTCCTCCTGCAACTGGGGCTAAGGTATCGGAAATTCAGCCCCCCCCTACCAAAAATAGTGATCAGATGTCTCCAAAGGTCTATTATGATCTTGTGGTGACACAATGTAAAAATAAATAAATAAAAATAAATAGAAAAGTAAAAAAAAAAAAGAAAAGAAAAAATAAAGTAAAATAATTAAAAAATGAATAAATAATACGCCAACAACACACCCTTATTAAAGGTTCCAGCCCCACCCCCGACAACACAATACAAAATAAAAATTACCATAACGGAGAGGAAAACCTTTTATAAAGTTTTTAGTAGCACTTTGTGCTATTAAATAAAAAAAATGAAGTGAAAAACAGACATGTTTTCCCTTCTCTTTTGTTTATATTTTCCCGGATATAAAAAAAAAATTAAAAAACATACAAAAATAAATACAACATAAAAATAAAGCCCTATGTGTCACCAATAAAAAGACACAGAAATTAGTTGAATAACGCAAATGATAAAAATGTTATAGTCCTCGAAAGCGCACATACAAAAAAAATCTGAAAATGTGTCTGGTCCTGAAGCTTAAAGAGGACCTTTCACGTCCTCATGTATATGCTGGTTTACATACCGATAGAAAGTCGACAGCGCGCTGAATTCAGCGCACTGCTGCTTTTTCCGGTATGTGCCCCGGGGCTGGAGATATCGGCGGTGTAAGTCTCACCATTCACTGTCAGAAGGGCATTCCTGACAGTCTAGCTGCGCTGTGATGAACGCCCTCCCTGACAGTTCTCGTTCATAGCCCTTTACTGGGGGGCGTTCCTCACAGCTCAGCATCATCACTGGGCGGTAAGGAAAGCCCCCTCTCTGTGGGTTTTTTCCACAGGGACCCCTCAAAAACATTAATGAAAGCTAATCAAAACATTATATATACCCCAATATGGTGCAAAATGAAAGTACAACTCGAAAGAATAAGACCTAACATAGATATGTTGACAGAAAAATACAAAAGTTATACATTTTGCGTTTAATCACATTTTATTAACAAAATGTAAAACAGGAAGCTGTGAAGCACCATAATACAAGGTAAACTAGGGCCGCAGGCCCGAAAAACAGGATGGCCAGAAAGGTGCAGTGCAGGCAAAAGTTATAAATTTTGGAAGGCGGGGAAAGAAAATATGAAAAAAAAGTCACCGAGCATTAACATACAAACTACCCTGCATCGTTAAAGGGTTAATGGCCATCACACAGCACAGTCTTTTTCCACAAATCATCAAAAAATAGAACATGTCCTCTTTTTTGTCTGTTTTAACAGGTGCCTCCATACACTCAAATGTGTAAGGGATCCATGAAAACAGACGCCCCTTGGGTGCAAAATGGCCGTGAAAAATGGTTAGGTGTGTGGATGAAGGCTTACGCTAGGTTCACTCTAGCGTTCAGACCCTGTCCGCTTAAAAAGCGGTTACCCGCAGAAACCTGCGGACCCCATAGACTAGAATGGGGTCTGCCGGGTTTCTGCTGTTTTTATACTGAAAACTGATTTTAGGCAGATTCTGAGACTCCAACGCTAGTGTGAATCCAACCTTAAGCTCGTTTACCAACCCTGATCAGGCCAGAAAAAAAATCATCTGTGTATCTGGCCAAACATGTCTGAGCTGAACTGAAATGGTCCATGTATCAGCAGATTTACCTGCTCAAAAAAACACTGCAAAATCTGCAATAAAAGCTGCAGCCTTAGGCTAGTTTATTATTATTATTATTATAGATGAGAACTCTGTATTACAGTTATATTAATGCTTAGCCTATTATAGTATCCAACAAATGATACTAAACTATTATATGTCTTTTCATGGTAAGTAATGTGATAGCTAACTGGGGAAAAAAACCCATAGATTGTGACACTTATTTCTTGTTTTTCAGGGCTTTAGCTTTTAGCTTTGATTTCACCATAATAATATAGCACTTTGGGAAGAATATACAGCCTAGTAATCCAGCACTTGAAGCGAGGATAGCGAATATCTCCACAGCCACCATGTACTTTCCTTTGGTGCTCAGATAGGCAGGAATGAAGGAGATCCAGACACTGCAGAAGACCAGCATGCTGAACGTTATCAATTGGGCTTCATTGTAGATATCTGGTAATGTACGAGCAAAATAAGTCAATGCAAAGCTTATGAGGGCCAACGCACCGATATACCCAACCATAATATAAAAGGCAAGGGCTGACCCTTCATTACACTGAAGAACAATTTTTCCCATCTCAGATACAGCATCGGGAAATGGTGGAGAACAAATCAGCCACACCGAGCAAATGCAGACTTGTCCTAAACTTGTGGACACTACTATCATTTTTGCTACTTTAGTTCCAACTAACTTCTTCATTTTGCTTCCTGGTTTGGTGGCATTAAAGGCAATGATGACTGTGACAGTTTTTCCTAAAAATGTTGAAAGAGCCACGGCAAATATAAGTCCAAAAGAAATCTGACGCAGCAAACATGTGATGTTTCCAGGTTGTCCAATGAAGAGCAAACAACACAGAAAAGATAGCAGAAGACAAGCGAGGAGAATGTAGCTGAGGACCCTGTTATTGGCCCTCACTATCTGCATATGGCGATGGATGAATATGATCACTGAGACCCCTGCGGCTACAACACAGAATAACACAGAGGTGATGGTCAATGTAATACCGAGGATGTCATGAAAGGAGAGGAACTCTATCTCTTTTGGGACACATTTATCCATGTTCTCATTAGACCATTGACCTTCAGGAGATTTTTCACAACTGGTCATATGTTTATAAAATAAAAGGTAAGAAAGAAACATTACGTAATAATTTACACAGTCCTACATCAAATAGTGCATAGAAACATTAAATGTATAAAGCTCAGTGCAGACGTTCACATTGACATAGGTGTTACCAGTAGTACAAACCTGTTGCATTGGTGATTTCTCCCTCTGAACATCGGACACAGTCATAGCAGCAGATCTGGTTGCTATAACTAGTAGCCTTTCTATATCCAGGTAAGCAACTTTCAGTGCACACCGAATTTGGAATGTGCAGAACAAAATCTAGTAATAGTGGTGTTTTCTGTCCATTGAAGTTATAACCCTGGATTAATGGAAGACCAGACAGTTCAACACTGACCATTTAGAAAATACACTTCTATTGTTGAAAAAAAAAAATTGAAAGGATATAACAAGTTAAAGCGTAACTAAACTTTTGGACTACTTTTGATATTCTGGCACTATTTGTGTCATTAATAAATTTTGTTATATACTTTATTAGCAAATTTTGGATAATTTCTTTGAAATCCTGCATTTTTTCACTCTTTCCCTTGGTTCTGTATTGAGAGCATTTTCCTGCCTCTCACTAATCAATGCCTGAACTGATCGCAAGCATTAAAGCTGACCAAGGCGCCATTTTGCCATTAGCGCCATTTTGTCGGGGTTCGCCAGCACCCGGAGCGAGATCCGGGGCCAGCAACTTGTTGGCATGACAGCCAGGAGCCTATTGAAGGCATATCTGCCATTCATTTGTATGGCAGGCTGCTTTATGTAACCTGTCATACAAATGCCGATATTGTACATTGTAATGAAATGCACTAGTTATCATACCCCTAGGGGGTCTAATAAATGCAAAAAAAGTTAAAAAAAAAAAGTAAAAAAAAAAATAAAATATATATTAAAAATTCAAATCATCCCCTTTTACTAAAACACATAAAAAAGTTCTTAAATACTGTGAAACACATACACATTAGGTATCCCTGTGTCTGAAAATGCCCAGTCTACAAACCTATAAAAATATTTTTCCCGTACAGTGAACGCTGTTATTTTTGTTAAGGGGTCAAAATGTAAATGAAACTAGAAATCTGGTGTCTCTGGAATCATGCCAAAACATAGAATACAAATGACATGTCATTTTGACTGAAGAGTGAACGCCGTAAAAATTAAGCTCGTAAGAATGTAGCACAAATGCACTTTTTCTCCAATTTTATCCAATTATGAATTTTTTTCAAGCTTCCCAGTACATTGTATAGAGTAATAAATGGTAGCATCATGAAGAACCATTTGTCCCGCAAACATCAAGCCCTAATATAGATCTGTGAATGGAAAAATAAAAAAGTTATGGGGATTGGAAGGTGGAGAGTCAAAAACGGAAATCGTAAATCAAAAAATTCCTCCAGCGGGAAGGGGTTAAATGAATCCAGACAGGTCACCAAAACAGAAGAAGCTGTGGACTTCCTGGACTGAGTGACTGAGTGATGAGGAGTGACATCGGACCATCTGTAAAATTTTCAAAGTTAAAATATATTTGGATGTCTAAGTAGTTTACATTTTAAGACCAGCAAATAACTTTATCGGTAGTCGGAGAACCCCTTAAAACAGGTCACCAAAACAGAAGAAGCTCCCTACCACCAGAATGGACACTCCACTTCCTGGACTGAGTGACAAGCAGTGACATCGGGCCATCTGTAAAGTTTTCAAACTAAAATATATTTGGAAGTCTAAGTAATTTTACATTTTAAGACCAGCAAAGAAGTTTATCGGTAGTCTGAGATCCCCGCTAAGGTGTAATGCAATCTTACACTGGGTAAAGATGTCTTATGAGATTACTTATTGCCAAAGACTCTTACCTGCATACAATGTGCATTCCATGTGATATTTCCTTTATTTAATCTGAGTTTTTCTCCCGAAGGTTCATGCTCAATAAATCTGCCTACTATTTTAATTTCTGTGCTTACATTAGGGTATACAATAAAATTCAGGATGTCGAAATGACCTGGGGGGTTCCCTTTATCATCAAAAAAGTCTCCACTCTCTGTTGTAAACTTGACCTTCTGCATGTAGTGACCAGGATGAGACCAGGTCTCTGTGGGGGTGGAATCATCACTTCCAGGACTCCTCTTTCAAAGGGCAAAGTTGACACCAAATATTGATGGGATTTAGATTTTTTTTTCAGTTCATTTACTTGCTTTTGTTAATTGACAATATAAACTACAAACACTTTTACTGTTAGAGCATTCTTACTTTGCTTCATTAAATACCTGCCTAAAGCTTATGTGCAGTCCTGAATTAGGAAGCTGCATAGTATTTGTTATCTGTGCTCACTACGTTCTAGATATTCTACTTGGGCGTTGTGTACAATATTTATCTGTACACAATATTTATGCAAATCCTTTATATATTATTTATCTGGACATGATATACACTATATATACAGTGCTGGCCAAAAGTATCGGCACCTGTCTGATAATACTCAATTTCTTCCAGAAAATGATTGCAATCGCAAATGCTTTGGTAATAATATCTTCATTTAATTTGTCGTCAATGGAAAACCACAAAAAGAATTGTCAAAAAGCCAAATTGGATATAATTCCACACCAAACATAAAAAAGGGGGTGGACAAAAGTATTGGCACCCTTTGAAAAATCATGTCATGCTTCTCTAATTTGTGTAATTAACAGCACCTGTTACTTACCTGTGGCACATAACAGGTGGTGGCAATAACTAAATCACACTTGCAACCAGTTGAAATGGATTAAAGTTGACTCAACCTCTGTCGTGTGTCCTTGTGTGTACCACATTGAGCATGGAGAAAAGAAAGAAGACTAAAGAACTGTCTGAGGACTTGAGAAGCAAAATTGTGAGGAAGCATGAGCAATCTCAAGGCTACAAGTCCATCTCCAAAGACCTGGATGTTCCTGTGTCTACCATGCGCAGTGTCATCAAGAAGTTTAAAGCCCATGGCACTGTGGCTAACCTCCCTAGATGTGGACGGAAAAGAAAAATTGACGAGAGATTTCAACGAAAGATTGTGTGGATGGTGGCTAAAGAACCTCGACTAACATCCAAACAAGTTCTAGCTGCCCTGCAGTCCGAGCGTACAACAGTGTCAACCCGTACTATCCATCGGCGTCTGAATGAAAAGGGACTCTATGGTAGGATACCCAGGAAGACCCCACTTCTGACCCAGAGACATAAAAAAGCCAGGCTGGAGTTTGCCAAAACTTACCTGAGAAAGCCAAAAACTTTTTGGAAGAATGTTCTCTGGTCAGATGAGGCAAAAGTAGAGCTTTTTGGGAAAAGGCATCAACATAGAGTTTACAGGAAAAAAAAGAGGCCTTCAAAGAAAAGAACACGGTACCTACAGTCAAACATGGCGGAGGTTCCCTGATGTTTTGGGGTTGCTTTGCTGCCTCTGGCACTGGACTGCTTGACCGGGTGCATGGCATTATGAAGTCTGAAGACTACCAACAAATTTTGCAGCATAATGTAGGGCCCAGTGTGAGAAAGCTGGGTCTCCCTCAGAGGTCATGGGTCTTCCAGCAGGACAATGACCCAAAACACACTTCAAAAAGCACTAGAAAATGGTTTGAGAGAAAGCACTGGAGACTTCTAAAGTGGCCAGCAATGAGTCCAGACCTGAATCCCATAGAACACCTGTGGAGAGATCTCAAAATGGCAGTTTGGAGAAGGCACCCTTCAAATCTCAGGGACCTGGAGAAATTTGTCAAAGAAGAATGGTCTAAAATTCCAGCAGAGCATTGTAAGAAACTCATTGATGGTTACCGGAAGCGGTTGTTCGCAGTTATTTTGTCTAAAGGTTGTGCTACCAAGTATTAGACTGAGGGTGCCAATACTTTTGTCCGGCCCATTTTTGGAGTTTTGTGTAAAATGATCAATGATTTGACTTTTTTTTCATTCTCTTTTGTGTTTTTTCATTGCAAGCAAAATAAATGAAGATATTATTACCAAAGCATTTGTGATTGCAATCATTTTCTGGAAGAAATTGAGTATTATCTGACAGAATTGCAGGGGTGCCAATACTTTTGGCCAGCACTGTATGCTGTATACACTGTTCACGGGGTGCAACTAATAATTTGGGGGCTGTACAATACTTATTACTTACAGCAGTAGTTATCTGGGTTCTGTTTTCAATCACTCTGACCAGTTTCGCTGTACTAATTTTTCACTCTAGAGACTTGGAGCACAGACCTGACAATACCCTGGACCACAGTTAGTCATCTATGAGGTAAGTGCACCACTGTTGGTTGAATCACATGGACGTACATAGTTTTGGACGATTTAGAGCTGGCAAATCTAAAACTAAGTAAGTGATAAAAGAATATGTAATGTACAGGGGCATTTGTGGGGCTTACACACTCCTCAGCAGTGAAATGGCAGCACCAAGAAGGAAAAGTCTTGGAATTCTGGAAATCATTAGATTGATAAGTTAATGTACCTTCTTTTAGCAGGAAACAAGTTCTAAAGTTCTCCCTAACAAAGTAATAACAAAATGTATTGCCAATATATACACATATAGCAAATGTCAAAAGAGGGTATCCCTGCAATCTCCAATTATATACCACCTAGGAAAGTGCTTCTGGTATTAAAAACAAGTCAGTGGCAGCATATACTGTAAAAATCACATTCCCGACTTGTTTTAACCCCTTCCTGACTTCCGCCATATTATAATGGTGATGTCAGGTGTTTAAATATGGTGGCTGCTCAGGAGCCAAGCGATGGCCATAGATTGCTGTATTATATCCTTTGATGTTGGCCCCCAAACATAAAAAGGCCACCTAGTATCAAAATGCCACCTAGTATAAAAATACTTCCAGGTGTATTTTGTAAAATACAATGCAGAAGTAATGTTCCGTAGTAGTAGTCACCTAGTGCTCAAGTCCCAGTATGAGACTATGTGCAAATGTAAAGAAAAAAACATGCTGTAAAGTATAAAATAAAACATAAATTAGAAATCAAAAATAGTCATTTTAGTCATACAGTATTTGGTACTGATGCATCCATAACAACTCCTACTATGAAAATAGAATGTTATTTATCCCGCATGGTGAACACCATAAAGATAAAAAATACCAACAATATAGGTCACATCGCCTCCAAAACAAATATATAAAAAAATTATTAAAAAGTCACATATAATCCAAATTACTCCCAATAGAATCGACCGACGTTCCGTCAAATAAAACAAGCCCTCACACATAGCTCTAATGGTGGAGAACTTAAGGCTCTCTGAATATTGTGCCACTAACACAAATTAATTTTGCAAATAAGTGATTTTATTGTGCAATAGTAGTAAAATAACCCAAAAAACTAAATAAACTTAGTATCCCTCTAATCATACTGACTGGCAGAGCAAAGGTTATTTTTGGTGCCCAGTTCACTACACAAAATTTAGAACAGAAAAAAAAGGATGGTAAAAAGACTTTTTTTGCTATCCAGCTAAGAGTTAGTATAATTTAATCTTTGGGGGTGTTGGTTGGGATTCTGTTCATTTTCTTCTACAAATTTAATGTTGTGACACAGTAAATAGCTTTGACTACTGCAACCTCGATGTCTCCCTATAAAAATATTCTGAGCATGTTGGTAATCTTACAATTACCGTGTGATACCTGTTCTATAAGGAAGCGATGTGGTTATACAGTATGGATTATCAATAGCTGCTATAACTTTTACTTTAAGCAGTTTTAGATAATTTCGATAATTTTTATTGCTAGTCTTCTTGTGTTGAAATTGGTATTGAATCATACCATGTAGAGCATGTGCTAAGGCGTATACAGCTGTGTAAACTTTGTAAGTGTGTCAGAAAGTTTTCAAGTCATATTGATACGGATCCACATTTTTCATGTTCTTTTTGTTCCTTGAGCTCTGCAAAGGGTAACTAGAAGTTTGGTTTGAGGTAGACCAATCGAAGTAGGTCCAGGTATAATCTAGAAATGCATTGTTTGGTTGCTTTGAGGGACTGTAAATAGTTTTCTAGACCTGGAATCTCCCCACTGTTGATAAAAAACCAGAGGGACCCATTAAGTGGGTACATCGATGAAACATATGTTATGTTTATCAGGGCGTTTAATTCAATCATAGCCAGTGGCGTAACTAAGAATGGCTGGGCCCCAAGGTGAACATTTGACTTGGGGCCCCCCCGAACCGCCGCCCCCAACCCCTCCTGGACTGCCCCCTCCAAACACCCCCCCGAACATTCCTGTGCACACTATTATGCCCCATAGTGGCCCCTGCACACAGTATTATGTCCCATAGTGGCCCCTGCACACAGTATTATGCCCCACAGTGGCCCCTGCACACAGTATTATGCCCCATAGTGTCCTCTGCACACAGTATTATGCCCCATTGTGGACCACCCATGAACAATTATTATACTCTGGGGTCTTTTCAGACCCCAGAGTATAATGATCGGAGACCCAGGGGAGGATACAAACATAAAAAACTGTGTTACTTACCTGTCCTTGGCTCCAGCTCGCTCCCCGCTACTTCCGCCATCTTCAATGTTGGACCAGACCTCACGTGAGCCAGGCCGGCGTCGCGACGCATAATGACATTGGCTGATGTCTGGGACATCACCAAACAGGCCCGAAGCCTGGCGGAGCTCAATAGAGGTAAGTAACAGTGTTTTTTATGTTCCCTCACCTCCCCTGAGTCTCCAATCATTATACTCTGGGGTCTGAAAAGACACTAGAGTATAATGATAGCAGTGTTTGTGGGGTTCTCGACCTTACTTACCGATCCCCGCTCCTGCTCACAGCCGCTTCCAAAGAAGGGGAAGCAGAGGCAGCCGTGAGCAGGAGCGGGGATTGGTAAGTAAATAGGGTCCGTTATCTGTTGGGGTTACTCCAGTAGGTAATGGCCTATTAAAAAAAAAAAAGGCGGGCCCACTAATGTCCCGGGCCTTGTGGCAGCCTCTAACGCTGCAACCCCAGTATTTACGCCCCTGGTCGTAGCTATCTACACATGTCTAGTAGCATTATCTTTAGTCAATTGCTCCATAAGAGGTATACAACTAACCAAATTGCTATGTAATATTATAACATTAGTGGTAGACTTATATATCTGGTTAGTAAGGTTTTGTTCTTTATTCCATTGAATAGTCACCATAAACTCTACACAGTATCCACTTCTTATGATCTCAAGTTTCATCTCTTCACTTCCTCCCATGTTACTTTCATCGGTTACAATGCCAACCCAACTCCAATTAAAAAATGTTTCAGTAGGTGGATAATGGCAATGTACTGAGCACGCTGACAAGGGACTGTGCGAAAAAACTGCGGAAACCGATGCTTATCATCAAATACGGGATCTGGTGCTCCGTAACTAACCTAGATAAACAGAAATACACTTATTTCACATATTTCTTATCTAAATGAATATAAGTGAACCAGCTATGTCTATATGCCCAATCTAGTCATTGGTGCCAACATTCAAAAAGGGTCTAAATGTGAGCTCAGAAACTATGGACCTATACGTTTAATCTATGTTGTGAGAAAATGATTTGAAGGGTTTCTAAGAGATGTTAACTTGGAGTATCTCAATGATAAAACACTTATAATATAGTACCAGCATAAGTTTATAAAAAATCTGTCCTGTCAGACCATTCTGATTAGCTGTTATGATGTTAGTAGTATAATGTTGTACCGTGTTAGCCATTGAAAGTAGTGGAAGAGTGAAGAAATCAGGCGATACCTTTTAGACGCTAACTGAGTATATTTGATGGTAAGCTTTCGAAGTACTAGCTTCCTTCATCAGTCTGATGAAGGAAGCTAGTACTTCGAAAGCTTACCATCAAATATACTCAGCTGTTATGATGGTAAGTAAGTTCTAGACTGGACCTGGGTAGTGCCGTAGATGTAGTGTATCTGGAATTTTCAAAGGTTGGTACGTAATATGAGAATGCAGGGCTAGGGGGAAATATGTATAACTGGATTAACAACTGGGTCATTGATATGAAGCAGAGGTTGGTTATTAAAGATACATACTCAGATTGGGTCACAGTCACCAGTGGGGTGCCATAGGGGTCAGTATTGGGTCCTTTTATTTTTGACCTGGTGGAGGTAAAAATACCACTGAAAAAGACTTGGGGATATTGGGGGACAATAAACCTAATTTTAGCAACCAGTGTCAGACACCTGCTGCCAAGGCAAATAGAATCGTGTGCAAATAGAACTGAGTCGTGCCTGGAATCCCAAGGTGATGTTAGGCAAAATGTCTTTTCTTAGGTTTATCTCTTAAATGACAAACGAAAAAGCCAAAATATGGTGGATATATTGAATTCCAAGACTGTAAAATTGACAGAAATAATTTTAGTATTGGGAATAGTGGATAACTGTGCAGTAGAGCTATGCACTTACTCCTTAATCTACCACTGCCTTATGTCTTATACAGATGTCCGGTTTTTATGCACGTGCATGGTTCCTACTGGCACTGTATAGCTGTATTGATTTTCTGAATGTACTGTTTCCGTAATTCATCCACTCAACCAGTTTTAGAAAAGAAAAATGCTATAATTCGATTGAGTTCGATATGTGAAAACCATACATAAAATGGATGACATCTATTTATAAATCTGATTATAACTCAGATTTTAAAAAAATCCCGTATATGACAATGACCTGGGCATGTGCATTAAATAATTGGCTCACATATATTGTAATCTTTCAATATCAATGATCCTTGCATCTGTGCTAAGTAATTGTAACACTGTGGCAAATAAGGTTTCGTCAGGCTTAGCATAAGATGTAGAATCTTTCTCTGCTATCATGTCTGTCCACTACATCAGCTTAAAGGATGATCAGAAATATACAACTAACATGACATTATTGATGCTGGTTGGCATTTGCTTACCTGCTCTGTTCAGAAGAATAATTGTCATCGCTGGATATCCCGAGGGTGAAGGCTGGGAATCTTATTTGATCTTTTTTTGAAGAGCTGGAATATTTAAGGCAGCGTGTTATTCCGGACAGCAGTATAATGCTTGCATATAATAAAGATGGTATTTTCATAATGGATTTAATAAGAAGAGAATCAGTTCCTTAATGAAATGGAGGATTTACCATACACCGTCTTTCTGCCTCTTCTCCTGTCTTGTACAGTGCTGCTGATCTTTTATACTTTTCAGGTTTGTTTTTTTCTTTCATCTGTAATTAAAAATATATCTAACTAATAATTTAATAAGTGTATGAGAGACATAGGACCAATAAAAGTAATTATGGTCGCAGCTGGTTAGCTAATAGTCCTGATGGCTAGGAGGACCTCTGGGACTCAGAAACTGCTGTACAGTAAAACTGTTTCTAGATGTTGTTTAGCACAATTTAGCTTGGTGGGCAGCATTTTATTATGTGCAAAAATATGTTATTGCCAGTAAAGCCATTCATTAAGCATAGCTGGTCATCTGCGCCTGTTCTCCACACATCAAGAGAGAACCAAATGGACTGGCATGTCCAATCTGGCATGTTAAGTCTCCTTTTTGTGCTTAGAAAATCTTTTTTTCCTAACATAAGCCAAATATGAACTAAAATGACCAGTTGAAAATATCTCAGCGGTGACTCTGGGGTGTGTGATGTCACCCAGGAGGCTGGAAGAGGGTGAAGAGGCCCAAAATATAATAATTGCACTACCTGTTCGTGACAAACTTATTAAACCTGAAACTAATGTTTGGACCAAAGCAACCAAACCCAAAATGGGACAAATCTTTAGAGGTTCGCTCATCTCTACATAGCGCAGGCCTTATAGTTGGCTTCATATACTTGGTATCTCCTAAATGAGTCACTAGAAAAAACATGACATGAACATTTCTAAAATGACAACAAACCTCGCAAAAATAGTCATAGAAACATTAAAAGCAATTATGACTCTGATGGTTAACTAATAGCTATGTTCTAGCTACTATAAGACAGAAGTTATGAAAGAGAGTTTAACCTCTTGGGGACACAGCCTAAAAGTGGCTTAAGAACCAGGCCTCATTTTTCAAAACTGACATATGTCACTTTATATGGCAATAACTTTGAAACACTATAACTTACACAAGTGATTTTGTGTTTTTTTTGTGACACATTGTACTTCATGTTAGAGGTAAACATTGATAAATATTTTTGTATTTATTTATTTATTAAATTTGATGGAAATTTGGGAAAAAAAATCACAATTTACACCACTCAAATACATTAATACATATTATCTACCATATCTCTGCTTTATATCGGCATCATCTTTTAACCATCCTTTAATTTATTTTGGACATTAGAAGGTTTACAAGTGAAACAGAGATTTTCCAGATATATAAGAAAATTTTCCAAACTAATTTTTTAGGGACCACTTCAGTTCTGAAGGGGATTATAAAGAAACCCCCATAAATCACCACTTTTTCAAAACTGCACCCCTCAAATAATTCAAAACAGCATATAGGACGTTTGTTAACCCTTTAAGTATTTCACAGGAATTAAAATAATATGGAGGTAAAATTTAGACATTTTAAATTTTTCAATAATACATTCATTTATCCCTAAAATTAACATATTCACAAGGGCTTAAAGGATAAAATGCATCTCACAGTTTGTCAGACAATTTTCCCCGAGCACAGAAATACCCCACATGTAGGTGTAAACTGATGTTTGGGCACACAACATCGCGCGGAAGGGAAGGAGCTACACTGGGTGTTTGAAATGTAGATTTTTCTGGAATAGTTTTCAGATGCCAAGTCTCATTTGCAGAGCCCCTAGAGTACCAATACAATGGAAACCCTCCAAAAGTGACCACATTTTGGAAACTACACCCCTCACAGAATTTATCAAGGGGTATACTGAGCATTTTGACCCCAGAGACGTTTCACAGATTTTATTAGTATTGGGATGTGTAAATGAAAAATTACTAAAATGTCATTTTATCCCCAAAGTTTTCATTTTCACAAGGGGTTAAAGGAGAAAAAGCACCCCACAGTTTGTTAAACAATTGCTCCTGAACACGGGAATACCCCATATGTAGTTGTAATCTGCTGTATGGATACATGGCTGGGCTTGGAATGAAAAGAGCGCTATTTGGGTTTTGGAGGGCAGATTTTTCTGGAATAGTTTTCGGGTGCCGTGTCACATTTGCAGAGGTGCTAAAATACCAGTACAATGGAAACCCTCCAAAAGTGATCCCATTTTGGAAACTACGCCCCTCACAGAACATATCGAGGGGTATAGTGAACATTTTGACCCCACAGCTGTTTCACAGATTTTATAAACATTGGTACTGATAATTAAAAATTACTTTTTTTTTTCCAATAAACCATCAACTTAGCTCCAAATTTTTCATTTTCACAAGAGAAAAAAGCAGAAAAGCTCCCAAAAGTGACCCAATTTTTAAAATTATACCCCTCAAGGAATTTCTCAAGGGGTATTATCAATTTGAGCCCAAGAATGCTTCCCAAAACTTAATGTACAAAGTGAAAATTGAAATTTTGAAAGAAATATGCCATTTCTGTGTCCAACATGTTGTGCCCACTTTGTGTCATCAGAAACATGCACTCCTAAAACTATTAAGTGGGTTATTCTGGATACAAAAAAGTTGTATATCTGGGCGTAAACTCTTCCTTGGGTACACAGCAGGGCCCAGAGGGGAAGGAGCACTGCGCTTTTTAGCGTTTGGAGTCTCAATTTAGAGGAAGTTAGATGCCATGCTGTTTTTGCAAAACCCTGGAAGTGCCAGTAAATTGGAATTCCCAATTTTGCAGGGACAATTTTAGGGTCTCTGCAAGCCAACAATCTAAATCTGCGCTCCTTCACTAATGCGCCCTGCTGTGTGCCTAAACTGCAGTTTATGCCCACATGTATGACACTAGTGTACCCAGGATAACGTACTTAACAATGCCATATGTGGGTAGAAACTGCTGTTTGGGCACAGCCGGGCACAGAAGGGAAGGAGCGCTATTTTTATTTTTGTAGCACAGTTTGGTTTTTGCACACCATGCCACTTTTGCAGAGCCCCTGAATTATCAGTAAAGTGGAATCCACAGACATGTGACCCCAGTTTGGAAACTACACCCCTCAAGGGATTTATCAATTGGTATAGCGAGCATTTTTAACCCTTGAGTGTTTCATTAATTTAATGAAATGAAAGCGCAGCTGATATGAAAATTGCAATTTTTTCAGAGATATGCCATTTCAGTCCCCGATATATTGCGGCCGACTTGTGTCAGCAGAGAAACACACTTTAAGAACTGTTAAGCGGGTATCCTGGGCACAACAGCTTTTGGAATATTCGTCTCTCATACAAGCTTGACCCAACATATTGTGCACCGAAATTGCGTATTCCTGGAAAAATTGCCATTTTCTCATTTCACCATAAGCTGTGTATAAATTTCTGGAAAATAAATTATAGCAATACTTGGGGGTTAAACATTCTTACTGTACCCCTGGATAAATTCCTTCAGGGGTGTAGTTACCAAAATGGGGTCACAAGTCAGGGGATTCCACTTTACTGGAGCTATGCAAAGTGTCATGGTGTCCAAAAACCAAATAGCACTCCTTCCTTTCTGTGCCTGGCTGTGTGCCCAAATAACAGTTTATACTCACATATGACATTAAGTACATTATCCTGGGTACAGTAGTACATAAATTGCAGTTTGGGCACACAGCAGTGCACAGATGTAAAGGAGCGCTATGTGGCTTTTGGAGTGCAGATTTAGATGCCTGCTATCTGGACGCTATATCATATTTGCAGAGCCTCTAAGGTACCAGAAAAGTGGAATCCCCTAGGAAGTGACCCATTTTGAAAACTGCACCCCTCAAATAATTTATGAAGGGGTGGTGTAGTGAGCATTAGCTTCCCAGATGTGAATGCACAGAGGATGGTGAAAAGTGAATATGTAAGCTGTGCAGAGTACATTGAAAACATCAAATTCCCTATTATTTTCCCAGTTGCTCCTATGATTGGGGTGATCACTCTGGGCGGGTCACTTCTAGTGTCTCTTACTTTGTAACTTCTAAATTTGGGGTGTACCTTGATATACGCTTGAACAGCTTATACATTCCCTTTCTGCCGCAGCCAGTTTTGTTTTAATGATTTTGCAATTTTTGGGTTTTTTGTCTTCACATTGTGCAAGCTAGATTTTTTTCATTTTTCTGGTGATGTAGCCATATAAGGGCTTGTTTTTTGCGGTATGAGATGCATTTTTTTAATGACAACATTTCTGGGTGCCTATAATTTATTGACTCAATCTTATTAAATCTTTCTTGGTGGATTAAAGAAAAACCTGACATTACTTTTTACCTTTTAAATTTTTTTACATGCAGCATACAGCATAAGTAACATGTTACTTTTATTATGTGGCTCAGTATGATTACAGCGATACCCAATTCATATAGTTTTTTATGTGTTACTAATTTTGCATAGCAAAAATCCATTTGGGGACATATATCAATTATTTTTGCATCGTCATCTTCCGAGATGCGTAAGATTTTTATTTTTTGGTTTAGATAGTTGGTTGATGGCTTATTTTTTCCGGGACAACCTTTGCTATTTATTGGTACCATTTTAGGATGCATATGACTTTTTGATCACTTTTTATAGTATTTTTTGTTAGGCGAGATGGTAAAAAATAATTATTTCCGCCGTTTTTTTTCTGTTTTTTTTACGATGTTTCAGTTTTATTGTCCAGATTGTTACAGATGTGGCAATACTAAATATGGATTGTTTTTATTAATTTTTAGGTTTTTTTTTAATATATATATAATTCATTTTTATATAAGAAAGGGTCATTTTGGGGCTTTATTCATTTATTAAATAACTCATTTTTAATACACTTGACTTTTTTTTTTTATAATGCTCTTTGGTAAATATCCTAGTTACAGCTGTCACCATAAACCTTATCTGCGTCGTGAACTGCGCCTTTAAAGCAATGCAGTTCACAGACCAGAGGTGATAAAACCAACAAAGTTCCCACAGGAATCCTCCTAATTGAACACAACTAACACTGGAGGAGTCTGCCCCAGAATAAAATTTATATTTACCTCCTAAATATGTCATAATCACCACATATACACACAAATCAACAATAAAATTCCATTTACAAGTATATACTTTTAGGGGCTTTCATTTGGTAAAAATAAAAAAAAATATCTTTGGAGTAATCTATCAAGTGAGTTTAAGATCCATTGTGAGGACACTGAGGGGCTCTTAAGTGACTATATACAGGAGTATGTGACAGTACATAATATTATATAAAGTAATATTTTACTATTACTATATATTGTAATATTAAGTGACAGACAGCATGGTTTTACTCAGGACAGAAGTTGGAAGACTAATCTGATTTGTTTTTATGGTGAGTAGTGGATATAATGTACTGCCAAAGGAACAGGAATTGTAATTGCAATTGGATTGAAAACTGGTTAAAAGATCATATCCAGACAGTTGTGGTCAATGACTGCTACTTACAATGGTGGCCAGTTCTAAGTGGTGTACCTCAAGGTTTCATTCTTGATCTGCTGTTATTTAGTTTATTAACCCAATTCTAACATTTTGTTTTAAGCTGGCCTTTGGCAAGGAGCCCATGAAAGGTGAAAAAAAAACAAACAAAAAAAAAAATATCCTCACCTGTCCCCGACACCACCGTGGTCCAGTCCTGCTACTCCTGGGGTCTTGTTTCTGCTGTGACTGAGGCCAATCAGCGGCCTAAGGAATGGACGTATGCATGTGACGTCTCAGTACCTTTCCTTAAGCCGCTGATTGGCTTCAGCGGTCATGTGCTGCGGGGATTTTCGCTGGAACAAGACCCCAGGACCAGCAGGACTATACCATTGTAGGATATACCAGGGCACCAGGGACAGGTGAGTATGCCTATGGCACAACGTAATACAGACACACTGAAAACAGACCTGAGGTCTTCATTAGGCCTCCAGTTGCCATGCAAAGGCATTAGCAATCGAATTCACAGGGAATAATAATAATAATAATAATAATAGTCCTTTAATAGTCCCACAGTGGGGAAATTCAGTGTGTTACAGCAGCAAAGATAAGATAAGATAAGCAGATACAAATACAAATACAACATGTACAGGAATGTTCCAAGGTGAGAGGCATTACAATAATAGCAGACAGACAGATAGGACGTAGCGGGGGGGGGGGGGGATTTAACAGGCAGAGAGATATTTCAGTTCTCTGTATGTAATGATCTTCGCTTAGGTCGGTGTTGGTTGTACAGCCTAACCGCGGTGGGGAGGAAAGACTTCCGATAGCGCTCCTTCTCACACCTAGGGTGGAGCAGTCGGTCACTGACAGTACTGCCCAGCGCAATCACAGTCTCATGCATGGGATGGGAGTTATTCTTCTGCATGGAGCTCACCACGGACAGTATCCTTCTGTCACCCACCACCTGCACTGGGTCCAGGGGGCTCCCCAGGACAGAGCTGGCCCTTCTAATCAGCTTGTCAAGTTTATTTCTGTCCCTGGTTGATATACTGCTCCCCCAGCAGGCCACTCCAAAGAAGATGGCTGATGCCACTACAAAGTTGAAGAAAGTCCTAAGAAGTGCCCCCCCAGATTCCAAAGGCTCTCAGCTTCCTAAGCAGGTAGAGCCTGCTGTGGCCCTTCCTGTACAGGGCCTCCATATGATCTGCCCAGTCCAGCTTATTGTTAAGGAGCAGACCCAGGTACTTATAGGTGTTCACAATCTCGATGCCCGTCCCCAGGATGTCCACTGGTTTTGGAGGGCATCTGCCTTTACGGAAGTCCACCACCATCTCCTTGGTCTTCCCCGCGTTAATCTTCAGGTGGTTCTGGTGGCACCAGTCCACAAAAAACCGGTTCAGTTCTCTGTACTCCCTGTCATCATCGTCTGTGATGAGGCCTACTATTGCAGAGTCGTCAGAATACTTCTGTAGGTAGAAGCTGGATGAGTTGCACCTAAAATCAGCAGTGTACAGTGTGAAGAGGAAAGGGGCGAGAACCGTACCCTGAGGTGCCCCCGTATTACAGATCACGGTACCTGACACACAGTCTTGGGCTCTCACGTATTGAGGTCGATTTGTGAGGTAGTCTAGGATCCAGTTGGAGAGGTGGTGGTCCACTCCAGCAAGGCCCAGCTTGTCTCTCAGTAACCTGGGCTGTATGGTGTTAAAAGCACTGGAGAAATCAAAGAACATTATTCTCACCGTGTTGCCTGGTTTTTCCAGGTGAGACAGAGCCCTGTGCAGAAGGTGGATGATGGCATCATCTACCCCAATGCCCGGTCGATAAGCAAACTGGAGAGGGTCCATAGCGGGGCTCACTAGAGGGCGAAGATGTGTGAGAACCAATCTCTCTAAGATCTTCATCAAGTGGGATGTCAGTGCTACAGGTCTGTAGTCGTTGAGGTCCATAGGGTGAGGTTTCTTTGGAACTGGTACCACACAAGAAGATTTCCATAATTCAGGGACTATTTCCTGCCTCAGGCTCATATTATACATATATGTAATTATACCACACAGCTGGTCCCCACAAGTCTTAATTAGCCTTGCACTGATGTCATCTGGCCCTGCGGCTTTCCTCGCCTTGATCTTTTTCATCTCCTTCCTCACCTGGGCCCGTATGAAGGTCAGACTGTGGTCAGATAAAGACGGATTTCTGGATTTACTGGTCTGTTGGGAAGTGGCCGCATGGGGAGAAGTCATTGTGGTGGGGGGAGCTGAAGGACATGCTGGGGTGGGAGGAGCTGGTGTGTGATCAAATCTGTTGAAGAATAGGTTTAGTTCATTAAGCCAGTTAACATCTGCCTCAATCTGGCAGACCAACTGTTTATGACCCGAAATTGACTTAAGCCCCTCCCAGACCCCCCCTTATGTCTTTTCTTTCCATTTGCTTTTCCATTTTTTTCTTTATAACTGGCTTTTCCTTGCCTGATTTGATGTCTCAGCTCCTTTTGTACTTCCCTCAACCCCTCCTTATCTCTTGTCCTGAATGCCATCTTTTTCTCCTTAAGTAGTGTTTTTATATCAGAGTTAATCCATGGTTTGTTGTTGGAGAAGCACCTCACCACTTTTGTGGGTACTGTGTTGTCCACACAAAAATTAATGTAGTCCGTTATGCAGTGTGTGAGTCCTTCTATATCTTCTCCATACGAATCCTGCAAAACTTCCCATGCGGTTGTGTCAAAACAATCCCTCAGAGCCTCATCACTCTCCTCGGACCATATCCTCACTGTGCGGGTGACAGCTGGTTCTCTACGTACAAGTGGCTTGTACACAGGTCGGAGATGTACTAGGTTGTGATCCGATATTTGCAGGGGCGGTAGGGCTGATGAGTTATATGCCTCCCTCACGTTGGCAAAGAACAAGTCCAGTGTTTTGTTGTCTCTTGTGTGGCAGGTTACATACTGTGTGAAACTGGGCAGTGTGGATGATGGAGAGGCGTGGTTGAAATCGCCAGACACAAGAAGGAGGGCCTGGGGGGTGCTGAGACTGTAACTGGCTCAGCGTGGCTTGTAGGACCTCGCAGGCAGTGTCAGCTTTCGCAGAGGGGGGGACATTTGCAGCTATCACGATGACATGTGATAGTTCCCTTGGTAGATAGAAAGGTCTCATGCTCACAGCTAATAGTTCAATGTCCTTACAGCAAGTTTGCTCCTTAATCACAATGTGCCTAGGATTGCACCATCTATTATTCACAAACATTGCCAGCCCCCCTCCTTTCCTCTTACCGCTCTCCCTTGTCCTGTCTGCCCGAAGGAGTTTAAAACCATCCAAGGAGACCAGAGAGTCAGGAGTAACTTCAGTGAGCCAAGTCTCTGTAAGTAGCATCATGCTGCACGCCCGAAACTCCTGATTATGCCTGGTGAGCGCTGTTAGTTCATCCATCTTGTTTGCAAGAGATCTCACATTGCCCATAATGATGGAGGGAACAGCTGGTCGGTAACGCCTCTTTTTAATCCTCTGAAGAGTTCCTGCTCTGCAGCCCCTCCCCCCGCTTTTTCTTTCTCCAGAGTTCTTGGGGGATGGGTGGGCAAATGGTATGCAGCCCTGTTGTTGTAACTCTAAGCTGCAGTAATTTCTCTCTTGTGTAGACAAAAGAAATGCCTGCAGACATAAGAGTCTCCATTTCAGCAGGACAAAAAGACAGATAAAAACAAAAAAAAAAGTATCACAAAGGTCCAATTCCAAGTCTTTGTTTCTTCATTTCTTCATAGTGTAAAGTCCATTAAGTAGAGAGATAAAAAACAGACAGAGAAAGAACAAATAAGAGAGAGAGAGTCTCAGAGCTGCCTACCAGGCAGCCACTTCAGCGGCGCCATCTTGGAAAAAAAAAAAAAAAAAAAAAAGGATCCTCTCCCTACAAAATTATTTCAATATTGAGGTAGCTCAGTACTGGACTATCTAAAGGGCTAAACACCCGGGATAAGAAGTTTTCTGATCCTGAACTTTAGGTGCAGGAGCCTGGCTGCAAGTACCCAGCCCGCCAGACTCACTTATTCCAATACACTTGATGTAGAAAGTCTATGGATCGGTCACTAACGGGATAATGATATAAAGGATGGGATTAATGGCACTGTCTCAATCTTTGCAGATGACACCAAGCTATGAAGTACAGTGCAGTCTATGGAGGATGTACTTAGGTTACAAGCAGACTTGGACAGACTGATTGTTTGGGCATCCACATGGGAAATGAGGTTCAATGTGGATAAATGTAAAGTTATCTACTGTTTCTTTTGTAAAAATAATCCACATGCAGCTTATATCCTAGGGGTTGTAAAGCTGGGAGAGTCACTGGTGGAGAAGGACCTGGGTGTACTTGTAGATCATAGATTTAATTACAGCACAATGTCAGTCAGCTGCTTCTATAGCCAGCAGGATACTGTCTTGTATTAACAGGGGTATGGACTCACGGGGCAGGGATGTAATATTACCACTTTATAAGTCATTAGTGCGGCCCCATCTGGAATATGCAGTTCAGTTCTGGATACCAGTTCATAGAAAGGATATATTACAGTTAGAAAAGGTACAAAGGAGAGTCATTCATCATCTGACTCTTCGACAGGTAGCAAAACCACGTCTAATACTGATTTTCTTTTATTATTTTTGATAACATTATAATATTCAAATGGCATGAATAGTGTTTATCAGACAAATGAGAAAGCAACAACAAGGATAATTTTGGGGGGTTAACTAGAAAACAGTTATGTCTTTACCCTAGTACTGTAAGTAAGGAGAAATCTAGTGATATCTTATAGGTACAAAATACCTTCTGAATTACAGTATTAATTTTTTGTTTTTCAGTTCTTTAGATTTAATCTTTTGTTCTAACATAATAATATAGCACTTTGGGAATAATATACAGCCTAGTAATCCGGCACTTGAGGCGAGGATAGCGAATATCTCCACAGCCACCATGTACTTTCCTTTGGTGCTCAGATAGGCAGGAATGAAGGAGATCCAGACACTGCAGAAGACCAGCATGCTGAACGTTATCAATTGGGCTTCATTGTAGATATCTGGTAACGTACGAACAAAATAAGCCAATGCAAAGCTTATGAGGGCCAACACACCGATATACCCAACCATAATATAAAAGGCAAGAGCTGACCCTTCATTACACTGAAGAACAATTTTTCCCATCTCAGATACAGCATCGGGAAATGGTGGAGAACAAATCAGCCACACCGAGCAAATGCAGACTTGTCCTAAACTTGTGGACACTACTATCATTTTTGCTACTTTAGTTCCAACTAACTTCTTCATTTTGCTTCCTGGTTTAGTGGCATTAAAGGCAATGATGACTGTGACAGTTTTTCCTAAAATTGTTGAAAGAGCCACGGCAAATATAAGTCCAAAAGAAATCTGACGCAGCAAACATGTGATGTCTCCAGGTTGTCCAATGAAGAGCAAACAACACAGAAAAGATAGCAGAAGACAAGCGAGCAGAATGTAGCTGAGGACCCTGTTATTGGCCCTTACTATCTGCATATGGCGATGGATGAATATGATCACTGAGACCCCTGCGGCTACAGTACAGAATAACACAGAGGTGACGGTCAATGTAAAACCGAGGATATCCTGAAAGGATAGGAACTCTATCTCTTTTGGGACACATTTATCCATTTTCTCATTCGACCATTGATCTTCAGGACACTTTAGACAACTGGTCATATCTTAAAAAAAAAAAATGAAAACATAAGAAAAATGACTTATTATTCCCATCAGTGCAATATTAAACATGCATAAAAACACATAATGTGTAAACCTGAATGCAGATGTTCATACTGACCTTGGTATTGTGTGACTAGGTGATGGGAAGGTGCATTTCCGCTATTGAAATCAACTGTAGAGTACGTTGTGGTAAAATATTTGGTATACTTATAGACTAATATAATAGTGACTGTCAGCAGTGGCCAAATTGTCCTCTCTATGTCAGAGGCAGGCAGAAGGACCACTAGATCATCTGACCAATGTAAGTAACCTGCGAACAGGTTGATCTTAGATCCTGGCCCTGTTTATGCAGCAAAACAGCTGCTTAAATGTTACAATATTAAAACTACTGTTGCAGAAGTACAATGCTAATTCTAATGGTTTATTGTAGTCAATTAACAAAATTATGTGAATGAAGAAAAATCTAAATCCCATCAATATTTGGTGTGACCTCCCTTTAAAGGAGGAGTCCTAGAAGTGATGATATGGACCCCACAGGGCCCTGATCTCATCATCATCCAGTCTGTCTGGGATTACATGAAGAAACAGAAGGAATGGAGCAAGCCTACATGTACAGAAGATCTGTGCTTAATCCTCCAAGATGGCGGGAACAACATCCCTGCTAAGTTCCTTCAAAAACTGTCTGCAAGTGTAGCTAGAAGAATTGATGGAAGACAAAAGAGAGGTCAAGCTAAATATTGATGGGATTTATATTTCTCTTTTCTTCATTCATTTAATTTTTTTAATTTATAAGAATAAACTATTAACCTTTCTATTTCTGAAAGTATTTTTACTTTGCAGAATTTTTTTACACACAAATATAAAACGTTTGGACAACGCTGTATATCTTTTTAATTACTGTGTATAGTAGTACAAACCTGTTGAATTGGTGATTTCTCCCTCTGAACATCGGACACAGTCATAGCAACAGATTTGGTGAGTTTGCCTAGAAATCTTTCTGTATCCAGGTAAGCAACTTTCAGTGCAAACAGATTTTGGGATCTGCAAAACAAAATTTTGTAAAATTGGTCCTCCCATCAAGTGATGAGGGCTAGGCCTGCTTTTATCCTGCATATTTATTTATTATTAATAATAATAACACATTTTATTTCTATAGTGCCAACATATTCCGCAGCACTTTACAAACTGTAGGGTTCAAGTACAGACAAAAAGATACATTGCAAAGTAATAGTCAATTCACACATTGGGACTGAGGGCCCTGCTCGCAAGAGCTTACAATCTATGACATGGAGGGGGTGACACAAGAGGTATCAGTGGCGGCATCGGAGGTAGCATTGCTTAAACAGTGGTCCAGTCATTTATGTGATAGAGGTTACTTTCATTACACATATATAAGCTGTATGAGCCGTCACTAGTCAGTGTCATTTACTGTGCAGATGGTGCCTGGACATATAAAGTTACAGTCCGATATGACATATGCTGTAGAGTAATGTGGGAGCGTGAACAGAGGAATTTGGAATGGTTTATATTAGGAATTGTGATAGGCCTGTCTGAAAAGATGTGTCTTTAGTTTACGCTTGAAGCTGTAGAAATTGGGAGTTAATCTGATTGTCCGGGGTAGAGCATTCCAGAGAAGTGGTGCAACTCGGGAGAAGTCTTGGATACGGAAGTGGGAGGTTCTGATAATAGAGGATGTTAGTCTTAGGTCATTGAGTGAACGGAGAACACAGGTTGGGCGATAGACAGAAATGAGGGAGGAAATGTAGGGAGGTGCAGCATTATGGAGAGCCTTGTGGATGAGGGTGATAAGTTTATATTGTAGCCTGTGTTGAAAAGGCAGCCAATGTAGTGACTGACACAGACTGGAGGCATCACTGTAGCGTCTAGACTGATAGATGAGCCTTACGTTAGATAAGGATGACATAGGAGACGGCTTATTGTCAGACTCTTACCTGTGTAAAATGTGCATTCCATTGGAATTTTTCTGGATCTATTCTGAACTTTTCTCCAGAAGATGTACGTTCATTAAAAGTTCCTACTGTATCAAATTTGGTGCTTTTATCAGGGTATACAATAAAATTCAGAATGTCAAAATGACCTGGTACGTTCCCTCTATCATCAAAAAACACTTCTCCTTCGTGTGTTGTAAACTTAACCTTCTGCATGTAGTAGCTCAGCTGGATATAAAATACAAAGTGCTGTAATATCTGTATAAGGACCTGTATTTATTTTTCATCTTTCATAATGGCTATGGCTACTATAGTATATCTTTAATCACCAGATGTTTTCTTGTCTGGACTTCCCGTTTAGCAGATTCTCATCCCACATCTTGGATACATGAACACTTTTCACCCCATGATGATTATTATCCTTTCAGGTCTTCAGAGTATAATAATAGCAAGAGAGACCAGGACAGGTGAGTATGACTGTTATGTATACTCACCTCTCCATGACCTCCACTTATTACACTCAGGTTTGTGATGGCAGTCTCAAAGATGTTTGGTAAATTCGTATTAAACTCATCTAGTTACTGACCAGTTTTCTCAGCCCTACTAACATGCTATCAAAAGTCACAGTCAACAATCCCCTAGACAGTCCAGGTATTTGATGGGTTTTACTTCTAGCGCACTTGATACAACTAATGAAATCATTGGTTACTTGAATCAGGTGCACTTCAGACAAAATCTGATTTGCAAATGTGGCTCTTATGATGGATTCTGTTCAGGGGGTTGAATAATTCTGAGACTTAAGTAGTCATTTATAGTGACATGTTGTGTTCAATTTGAAACCACTTTTTATTAAATTGTTCTTATTTGATGTTTTTTTTCCCCCAAAAGCTGAAAATGTGTAAATTTTTCTAATAAACAATTTACAATGGGGGGGGGGGGGGGTTGAATAATTATAATCACATCTTTATCAGTCTAATATATCTTTATTGCAATAGCTTTTAAAAAGTAGGGTTTACCTTATACAGTTCTAGATGGTCTCGATCACTTTTATTGCTACTTTTCATCTGTTGAGATTGGAACTGAATCATATCATGTAGAGCATGTGCTACGGCGTATACAGCTGTGTAAACTGCGTTTGTCTGTTGTAAATAGTTCCTGTCATATTGCAGTGTATCAATATATACTTTATTCTTAATAAACTGATAGTAATCAGGCCAGATAAAAGCTAGAAATGTATTGTTTGGTTGCTTTGAGGGGTTTATATTCTGTAAATAGTCCTTTAGACCTGGAATCACCACATTGTTGATGACAAACCAGAGAGAACCATTAAGTAGATGCGAAAACCCAGTATGAATTGCGTTAGTGTCTGGGTTTAATGCAGTAGTAGCTATCCACACATGTCTAGTACCATACACAGCCTTTTTCAACGTAACATATATAAAATTATCCAAATTGCAATGTAATATAACGACGTTAGCAGTAGACTTGTCTATCAGGTCAGCTATGTATTCACTAATCGACTTTATTTCAATAATAATCATTACTCTAAACTCCACACAAAATCCACTTCTTATGATCTCCTCTTCCATCTCTTCACTTCCTCTCATGTTATCTCCATCGGTTACAATGCCAACCCAGCTCCAGTTAAAGTGTTTCAGTAGTTGGATAATGGCCATGTACTGAAAACGCTGATAAGGAACTGTGTGAAAAAAGTGAGGAAACCGAGTCTTGTCATCAAAGACGGAATCTGGAGCTCCGTAACTAACCTAGATAAACAGAAATACAATGACTTTACACATTTCTTAAATAAAAGAGTCTTAGTGGACCAGCACCTCAAGACTATACAGTGTAAGGAATAGAGTCTAAAGTTTGGAAATTGTTGTCAAGTAAATGTGAATAACTTGTATTCTTGCCACATACAGCAACCTAAGCAATATACACTAAATCAACCAAAGGACTGGGGCACACCTCTTAACCCCATCCCATCACAGACAGTTTTTGACTTCCTCACAGAGATCGATTTTTCAAATCGGACATGTATCACTTTGGAACGCTTTAACTCACCAAAGTGAGTTTGAGATTCATTGTTCGTGACACATTGTACTTCATTTTTGTGGTAAATTTTAGTTGATGTGTTTTGCGTTGAATTATGGATTAGGAAATTTGTTGGAAATTTTGAAAAATATGCGATTTTAAAAGTTTAAAATTATCTGCTTTTCATACAGATAGTCATACAACCCAAATTAGTTCATTAACCCAATTTACCATATTTCTGCTTTTTTATTAGGATCAAACTTTTATCACCCTTTAATTTTTTACAGACATTAAGTCTTACATGTCAAACAACAATTTTCAACATTTTCAAGAACATTTTCAAAACCCATTTTTCTAGGGACTTATTCACTTCTGAAGGGTTTTTGAAAGGCCTCTGTATTTGAAATCCCCATAAATCGGCCTATACGAAGTATATTAACCCTATAAGGGTTTAACATGACTTAAGACAAAATGGAGGTGAAATTTACATGTTTCAAATTCTTTTACTAATATTTTTAAATAGCCCTAGAATTTAGGACGGCAGATTGTGCTCTGATCAGTTTCAGGCACCATGTCGCTTTTGCAGAGCCCTTGAGGTGCCAAAATCGTTGAAATAGTTGAAAGTTACACCATTTTGCAAACTTGACCCCTCAAGGAATTTATCAAGGGGTATAGTGAGTATTTTTAACCTATAGGTTTTTCATTGAATTTATTACTTTTGGAATGTGAAAATGAAAAATTACTTTTTTCAGGTAAAATGTTCTTTTAGCAACAAAATTTTTTATCTTCAAAAAGGGTTAAAGGAGAATAACCAACTAACATTTTTCTCCTGAATATGGCAATACCCATATGCACTAGTGCATTGATGTACGGGCACATGGCAGGGGTTAAAACAGAAAGAGCACTAATTGGCTTTTGAAGGACAGATTTTCCTGGAAAAATTTTCAAGTACCAAGTCTCATTTGCAGAGCCCCTGAGGTGCCAAAACAGTGAAAACCCTCCCAAAGTGACCCCAAGAAATTTATCAAGAGGTATAGTGAGTACTGTGACTTTACAGGTCTTTCACAGAATTGGGCCATGAAATCTAAGATTACATTCTTATGTTTAATCAAAGTTTATTAAAGATTTTTAAGTACAATGGAAAAAGGACAAAAAACAGTGCGATCAAACAAATGGCGCAAAGGCACGCAGGCCTCGCTTGTAAACAAGAAGCTGGGGGGTAAGACCCAAAATAACGCTGTGGAGCACAATACAATAACAGAGGGACGGAAGGCCCAGATATACGAGACCATAAAAACAATGTCTTGAAGGTAATGGGAGAAGAACAAACAGACAAAGGAACACACAATGGGAACTGCGATCAGGAAAATGCATACTTGAGAGAAAGAGGGAGGGGGGGGTAACAGTGGGAGGGTAGAATGATCAGTAACCTCCTCCAAAGAAAGGACGAGAGCAAAAAAAAAAAAAAAAAAAAAAAAAAGAAATAGCAAGGTATCACTATATCAGGAAAAGAAAGAAGAGAACTCAGACGATTCCTGGAACACCACCCAAGGCCACCAGAGAGCGTCAAATTTTGAGGGGTCAGGGGAATCCTCCGCCACCAGGGCCTCCATTCTCCTTATTAGGAGAAGCTCCTGAAGAAATTCAACCAGGGAGGGCGCAACAGTGCTCCGCCAGTGCCTGGGAATGACGATTCTAGCAGCCGTGAGAAAGTGTCGCAGGAGGTCCTTCTTCACTGCAGAGATCCTGCCAGGGATAACTGAAAGAAGGGCCAGTTGAGGAGTTGCTACGATGGTGCAACCACACACTTTAGCAAACAGGGCAAACACAGTGTCCCAAAAGAGCCTAAGAAAGTCGCACTCCCACCAGATGTGATATAGGGTGCCTTTCTCAGTACCACAGCGCCAATACCGGTCAGTCACAGCAGGATAAATTCTGTGGAGGAAATTCGGGCACCGAGACAAGATCTTGAAATTCTTTTCTTGCGCACTGCAAGGCAACGGAAGCTTATGTGCAAACAGGAAAGACCTATCCCAGTCGGCGGGGGGGAGGCCTGCGGGTAAGATTACATTCTTATGTATAAAATGCTGCTTTAAACCAGAAATGTTTCATTTTTACAAGGGGTTAAAGGAGAAATGCCCCCAATTTAAGAAATTTCTCCCAACTATAGAAATGCCCCGCATGTGGATATAAATTTCTGTATTGGCAGACAAGCAGTGCCGGATCACCACTGATGTTTTCATGGGCAGATTTTGCTGGAATTGATTTCAGGCGCCATGTCGCAATTTCAGAGCCCCTGAGGTACCAGTGCAGTAGAAATCCCCAAAAAAATTACCTCATTTTGGAAAATAGGCCCCTCAATGAATTTATTGAGGAATATAGTCAGCATTTTACAAACACAGCTGTTTCACCAGATTTACTACCAATGGCATGTGAAAAAGGAAAAATTTAATTTTTACAATAATATGTTGCATTTCGCTCAAATTTCTCATTTTCACAAAAGGTTAAAGGAGAAAAAGCATCCCACAGTTTGTTACACAATTTTTCCTGAACACATCTATGGTTCTGGTCTGCTGTACGAGTAAAATGGCGGAGCCTGGAACAGAAAGTTTCCTATTTGGCTTTTAGAGGGCAAATTGAGCTGTAATTGTTTTTGGGTGCCATGTACAGGGCCGCTTTACCATAGGGCTAACAGTGCACTTGCATCGGGCCCTATGTTAGTGGAGGCACCTTCTGGACAGCAGGACAGTCCTGCATTTGCTGTCTCGCTGTCCAGGGCAGTGGGTCTGGGCTGCCCCAACTCATTGGCATCCAACAATTTGTTGCGCAATTTCTACTGACTATGGGAATACCCCACATTTGAAGAAAAACTGCTGTTTTGGCACACCGCAGGGATCGCCATTAGGCTTTTGGAGGACAGAATCATTTTCAGCTGCCATGACACATTTTCCCCTAAGGTTCTAATACAGTGGAGAGTACCAAGAAGTGACTTAATTTTGGAAACTGCACCTCTCAAAGGGTGTATTGATCATTTTGACTCAAGAGATGCTTTTCAAAAAGAACCACGCAGCAGATGGTGCAAAATGAAAATTCACATTTTCCCAGATAGGCCATTTCAGTGCCCAATATGTCATGCCCATATCATGGCACTATGAAAAGTCAGCTCTCCAGCTATTATGATCTGTTTCCTGATTTCGGAAACACCCTACATGCGGCCCTAATCTTTTGCCTAAATATACAGCAGTGCTCAGAAATGAAGAAGCATCATGCAAATTTGAGGCCTAAAGTTTTTTAAAAATTAACCGCCTATTTTAGCAACTACTCCCTTCAAGGAATATATGAAGGGGCATAGCGATCATTCTTACCCCTCGAGTATTGAATTATTTTAATTTCCTGAAATAAATGTGCAGTAAAAAGTGAAAATTGCAATTTTTACAGAGGTACACCATTTAAGTGCCCTAAATGTTGCGCTCGACTTGTATCAGCAGAGACACACACTCCAAAAACTGTTAACCGGGTTTTCCTTGGTACAACAGCTTTTAGAGTGTTTGCCCCTGATCAAGCTGGGCACAACATATTGTGCAATGAAATGACGTATTCTGGAAGAATTGTCATTTTCACTCTGCGCAGCTGATGGTGCATTCATTTCTGGAAAATAAATTAATTTACTTGGGGGTACAAATTTTCACTGTACCCCAGGATAAATACCTTGAGGAGTGTAGTTTCCAAAATGGAGTCATGTGTCAGGGGATTCTACTTTACACGCTTTTCAGGAACTCTGCATGATGTCCTAAAACCAAAAGGTCTCCACAATGCTGTGTGCCCAAAGAGCAGTTTATATCCACATTTGATAGTTAAGTGGGGTATTCCGGGTAAAACATGTCATATACAGTATGTGCAGCGCAGATTTAGATGGTTTGGTTTTTAGACACCATGTCATGTTTGCAGAGTCCCTGAGGTGTCAGTAAAGTGGAATCTGCCAGAAATTGACCCCATTTTGAAAACTGCACCCCTCAAAGAATTTATCAAGTGGTGTAGGGAGCATTAGTTTCCCAGAACTGAATATGTAAGCTGTGCGGAGGACATTGGGTACACCAAATCCCATTCTATTTTCCCACTAGCTCCTATGACATGGATGGGGGGCATTCTGGTGGGTTCAGTGCTGATGTATTTTCCCTCATAAGCTCTAAATCTGGGGTGTACCCTGATATATGCCCGCACAGCTTATACATTTCTTTCTTTGCGCAGCCAGTTGTAACGTCTCTGCCTGTTCAGGTCTCTGCACCACCCTCCACCCGCATGCGGCGGCGTAGGAGGCGTGTTCAGTTTGATTCCTTGTTTAAGATTCTTGTTTCTGAGTTTGAACACTGTCCTAGACTATGTAATTGATTTTCTGCCACACCCGTCTCCTGCACCTTTGTTTCACTCTGATCCTCTAATAGTTAATCTCAGCCTTGCCTGTGTGATTGATAGCCTATCGCCCTATCAAGTCTGGGGCGGGTTCTTCCTTCCTACTTATTCTTTGCTCAAATTCACATTGGCGCTTGATATTGCTTTTGCGTACTGGCATTTACTCCTTGCTGTTTGTTACTAGTATTCCTATTCCTGACCTCTGGCTTTGACTTGACTACTCTCTTGGATTGTGATTCTGTACTGCATTGCTCGTCTGTTACTGACCCCTTGGCTAGCTGAGCTCCCTTTTCGTTGTTCGTCCTGTCTGCGTTCTGTGTTGCCACATATATTAAGAAGGGACTGTCGAACAGTTGCTGGCTGTCGCCTAGGAGAGATCAGGCAAGTTAGCCAGGGACCGTGGGGGAGTTCAGCTTTAGGGGGATTTAACAGGTAGAAAGATATTTCAGTTCTCTGTGTGTAATGATCTCCGCTTAGGTCGGTGTTGGTTGTACAGCCTAACCGCGGTGGGGAGGAAAGACTTCCGATAGTGCTCCTTCTCACACTTAGGGTGGAGCAGTCGGTCACACACAGTACTGCCCAGCGCTATCACGGTCTCATGCATGGGATGGGACGTCTTCCGAGCTCACCATGGACAATATCCTTCTATCACCCACCACCTGCAATGGGTCCAGTGGGCTCCCCAGGACAGAGCTGACCTTTATAATCACCTTGGCAAGTTTATTTCTATCCCTGGTTGATATACTGCTCCCCCAACAGGCCACTCCGAAGAAGATGGCTGATGCCACTACTGAGTTGAAGAAAGTCCTAAGAAGTGCCCCCTGGATTCCAAAGGCTCTCAGCCTCCTAAGCAGGTAGAGCCTGCTGTGGCCCTTCCTGTACAGGACCTCCATGTGATCTGCCCAGTCCAGCTTATTATTAAGGAGCATACCCGGGTACTTATAGGTGTTGACAATCTTGATGCCCGTCCCCTGGATGTCCACTGGTTTAGGAAGGCATCTGCATTTACGGATGTCCACCACCATCTCCTTGGTCTTCCCCGCATTAATCTTCAAGTGGTTCCGCTAGCACCAGTCCACAAAATCCCGGTTCAGTTCCCTGTACTCCCTGTCATCATCATCTGTGATGAGGCCTACTATTGCAGAGTCATCAGAATACTTCTGTAGGTAGCAGCTAGATGAGTACTAGAACTGTACCCTGAGGTGCCCCCTTATTACAGATAACGGTATCTAACACACAGTCCTGGGCTCTCACGTATTGAGGTCGGTTTGTGAGGTAATCTAGGATCCAGTTGGAGAAGTGGTGGTCCACTCCATCAAGGGCCAGCTTGTCTCTCAGTAGCCCTGGCTATATGGTGTTAAAAGCACTGGAAAAATCAAAGAACATTATTCTCACCGTGTTCCCTGGTTTCTCCAGGTGGAAAGAGCCCTGTGCAGAAGGTGGATGATGGCATCATCTACCCCAATGCCCGGCCGATAAGCAAACTGGAGAGGGTCCATAGCGGGGCTCACTAGAGGGCGGAGATGTATGAGAACCAATCTCTCTAAGATCTTCATCAAGTGGAATGTCAATGCTACAGGTCTGTAGTTGTTTCTTTGGAACTGGTACCACACAAGAAGATTTCCATAATTCAGGGACTATTTCCTGCTTCAGGCTCATATTAAACATATATGTAATTATACCACACAGCTGATCCCCAAAAGTCTTAATTAGCCTTTAACAGCATTGTGCCAACTGTAAAGTTTAATGGATAAAGCCATGGGGTTGTTTTTCAGTGGTTTGCTTTGGTCCCTTAGTTCCAGTGAAGGGAAATCTTTAGTGTATCAAGATTTTTGTACAACTGTATACTTCCAACTTTATGTGAACAGTTTAGGGAAGACCCTTTTCTGTTCCAGGATGACTGTGCCCCAGTGTATAAAGCAAGCTCCACAAAGACATGACTAGAACTTGACAGAACCAATCTGACTTCAACTCCATCAAAAACCTTTGGGATAAACTAGAATAAAATTTACAGTCAGACCCTCTCATCCGACATCTCTGTCTGACACCAAAAATGCTCTTCTGGTTAAATGGACAAACATTTCCACAGACACATTCCAAAATTTTGTAGTAAACCTTCCCAGAAGAGTACAAGTTGCAGATACAGACCATTTCCATGTTAACGTCTATGGATTTAGAATGGGATATCATAAAAGCTCCTCTACATGTAATGTGTAGGAGTCCCAATACTTTTGTTCTAGTGTATGTCAAGTTTCCTATTGTTGGAATAAAAGTGTGCATGTATGTGTATGTTCTTTATTAACGCCTTGGCATAAAATCATATACTTGTATTTCTGGGAATGCAGTGAATTAAACTGCTCACTTACTGTATACATATAATATATACAGTGGGGACAAAAAGTATTTAGTCAGCCACCAATTGTGCAAGTTCTCCCACTTAAAAAGATTAGGCCGGCCTGTAATTGACATCATAGGTAGACCTCAACTATGAGAGACAAAATGAGAAATCAAATCCAGAAAATCACATTGTCTGATTTTTAAAGAATTTATTTGCAAATTATGGTGGAAAATAAGTATTTGGTCACCTACAAACAAGCAAGATTTCTGGCTCTCACAGACCTGTAACTTCTTCTTTAAGAGGCTCCTCTGTCCTCCACTCATTACCTGTAGTAATGGCTCCTGTTTGACATTGTTATCAGTATAAAAGACACCTGTCCACAACCTCAAACAGTCACACTCCAAACTCCACTATGGTGAAGACCAAAGAGCTGTGGAAAAATATTTTCTAACAGTCACCATATTCTGACACCCAGAACATTTTTATTTTTCTGTGTATGGGGATGCATAGGGCGTTTTTTTGCAGGGCCAGGTGTACTTTTTAGTTATACCATTTTGGGAATATCTATTGCCTTGATCAATTTTTTTCAAATTTTTATCAGATGCAAAACAGCGAAAAAACTGATTTGGCACTTTTGAATTTTTTTTTTTCTTCTGAGCGGCTGCCATGTTTAATAGGAGCAGAAACTTACCTTTGTGACCACAAACTGATCAAGCAATGCAGAGATCAACATCTTCTAATGCAGTGTTTCTCAACTTTTTCAATCCAAGTACCCCTTCATGAAAAAAGTTTCAACTCCCCAATGGACACCATGGTGCCCATTATATGACAGATCCTGCTCCTGATCTCGTGTGGGAAAATAAAAAATGGCGTAGATACCGCGTCAAACAAATCCTTTTGCTTGTGGGGTCACCTGTGGCAGACACACATTAAAAGTTCTGAGGGTTCTTTTATCTTTCAACCAGCTGTTCACTCATCAGATCATAGGTCTATGTCATCTGTCTATTCAGAACAGACTACCTGTTTTTGTAGATTAGACCAGTCCCCTTATCCCTGAACAGATATTTTCAGATGCCTGCCCATTCTTGGTAGACACTTGCCTCAGTGTTTGTAGGTGGTGTGTACTTTGGGTGGCTTTAGCTCCCCAGGAGCCTTGGAACCCGAGCAGTCATTAAATCTGCCACTACCGGAGCAGTGGTTCTCAGTCATGGTGTGTACTCCCTGAGTCTGTGTGGCGTACTCCCTAAAGTACATGTACACACAGGTTCAGAACCACTGTTCTAATGGATAAGAAAATTGGCATACAAATGCCTCAGGGGTGGGGCCTGATTTACCAAAATTGCCTAAATGTAGACAGATGCTGAAAATATCATTGGGCAGGCATTGGGTGGAAATTTAGGGGAAAGAAGTAGTGCTTGGAACTATCTGTAATTAAATCTTCCAAATCAGACCCTGTTCTCAATGCACTTGCAGACTGGTCAATATATCCCTAAAAAGATGACGCTCTCTGTATTGTTTCATCCGTTTTGTGGCCACAAAGGTATGTTTCTGCTCCTACTAAAGCCCCCTCAGTGTCACGATTATTGGAATAGGTGGCAATTTGTATCCCTTAAAATCTTTTATACAAATATAAACAGCAATTGTATTATTTTGTACTCCTACTCCATGTCCCACAATGCACCTACCTGTACATAATTGTAAACAGCCAATAAATCTGCCAGAGCATAGGATGGAGTAGACATCAGATGGTTAATAAATGCAATTATTTTTTCTTGTCTGGCGCATCTGAAATTCTCCACCTTTCCTCTACTATTTGATCTCTCAATAGTTAAGGCTTCCCAAGGGTCTGAGTCATGTACCTGGAATCCCAAGGTGATGTTAGGCAAAATCTTCCTTTTTAGGTTTATCTCTTTAATGGCAAGCTGGAAGGTCAAAATAAGCCGAATATATTGAAGATCAAATCTGTAAGGTAACAAAAAACAATTTTAGTTTGGTATTATAGATACATTGTGTTCAAGTTGTGGTGCAATCGGCTGTGGAGATTGAGTTGGGAACAGCTTTTGGCAGACTCTTAGTTGGAAAAAAGTTACCAACTCTGACTCCAGCTTCAATATGAAAGCCGGGATGGGATTAGGGAGCATTATATTTTGTATGGGACATAAAGGGACATTATACTGTGTGGGGTGGGGGACAAAAAAGGGGCATTAAAGTGTTTTTTCCACAAAAGACATTTATGGCATATCCACAGGTAAGTAGTCGGGCACTGAAGCTGAACGGGTTCATTTTAGAGGTAGGTTGAGGTCTCAGGTATCAGACATTTATGGTGTATCATGTGAATATGTCATAAATGTCTTTCATGGGAAAAAAAAACCTTTAAACCGTATGTGGTTATTAGGGGCAATTAGAGGGCATTATACTTTTGGGAACACTAAAGGGACATATTGCATGTAGGCACTAATGGGACAGTATGGAGCACCAAGCAGTATGTCATATGAGGGATATTAAGGGGGCACAATACTTTGTGATTGAACTATTGGGATATTAATCTTGGGAGGCACCAAGGGAGCATTATACTGCGTGAGCTCTAAAGGGGCATTATACTGTATGGGAGTACAAAGCAACTGAGTGTGATTGGGCACTCCAAAGGGGGCATGGATTAGAGCTGTGGCTTAACACAAATATGCTGCTGCTATTGTGCCCATCTTTCTGAGTTATGAATGTTGTGAGATGTGCAAAGGCTGCTGTGTACCTTTCTTATCGTCAAAAATGGCACCTGACAGAATGGAGCTTTACAGTTTTTTTTGTTTTTTTTTTTACACTGAAGTTAATACACGACTGAAAACTTTCTGTTTGTAGTTATCTTGTGTTAAAGGGGTTGTCTATGGAGTATTTATTTAGTTTCCTGGTCTGGCGGAATGCTTTTATTGGACCCAGGGGTTCCGGTAACGTTGCAACCACTGGGTCATGTGATTGAAAGCAGTGTTTGGCTCCCTGATCATTCTGCCCCCTAGCTTGCTCTGCCCCCCTCCTTCGCTGATCTCACAGGTAATTAATTATCTGTGCTATGGGGGGCTGGCTGACTATAGGAAAGGGAGGGTGGGGCAACCCAGGAAGCTGAATGCTTCCTATGATCATATGACCAGGGGGTCTTGACGTTGCCAGAAACCCCAGATCCATCAAAAGCATTCTGCCAGACCAGGTAAGTGAATAAATACTCCATGGACAATCCTTTTAACTTCAATGGGGTTTTTCTATTTTTCTGATCCCCTGCTGAATCAGAATAATGGAAAACAAAGCGCAGATGAGAGACAGAAGGGGGCGTTAGGTGTAGTTTTCCTAAACTGCCTAGGACGCCACAATGTGTTGTTCCAGGCTTGGGTGCATCTATTGAATTATTTAAAGATATAACGGTGCTCAGCATAACGTCCCCTATAATGTACTGTGGATGGCTTGATATTGAATTTCCTGTGACAGACTTTCTTTAAAAAGTCTTTATTATGAGCATTTTTTTAACCCCTTCCTGCCGGTAACATTTTTCAATTTTCATTTTTGACTCCCGACCTTCTAAACCCCATAACTTTTATATTTTTTTGTTCTCAGAGCCATGTGAGGGCTTAATGTTTGTGGGACAAATTGTTCTTCATAGTGCCAACATTTATTATTCTGTACAATTTACTGGGAAGCTGGAAAAACATTCAGAATGGGGTGGAATTGGAGAAAAAGTTCATTTGTGTGACTTTCTTACAGGCTTAGTTTTTACGGCGTACACTGTGCAGCCAAATTGGCATGTCACCTGTATTCTATGTTCTGGGGATACCAAGTTTATTTGGTTTTATTTACATTTTAACCCCTTAACAAAAATCTAAAACTTTGCAAAAAAAATTATTTCTTAAAGTCGCCATATTCTGACACCTGTAACTTTTTTATATTTCCGTGCATAGGGCGTCTTTATTTGCGGGGCCAGGTGCACTTTTAGCTATACCAGTTTGTAGCCCGGGCGTTTTCGGGCACAGGGTTACCTAGTATGTATGTGTTTCACAGTATTTTTTTAGTTTTATATGTATTCTAGGGAACATTTGAACTTTTAGTTTTTTTTGTTTGTTTTATATTTCTTTTAAAGTTTTTCTTATTTTTTATTACTGCTTTATTATCCCCCCTAGGGGGTTTGAACCTGCAATAGTTTGATTGCAAGTCCCATATACTGTAATACAACTGCAGTAGAACGGCCGCCATCTTTAAAGACCTGGCATCCACCATACTATTACGGCGGATGTCGGAAAGTGGTTAAATGTGGTGGTGCCTTTTTTTATTTTTTTCTGCTACTCAAATTTGACCTTTCTTACCTTTCCTCTTGGCTCAACATATATGTGTATTGTGAGATGACCAGATTTTCCAAACAACATGATTTCATAATATTCGGTCACAAAATGTCTATCATGTATGTGTCTATTTGTGGCATCATGTGGTTGTGTTGTGTTTTGCAGCCTTTGAAATGCTTTGCTAACAGATCTAGCTACTGTATAAAACTAGTTTCATGAAAAATTGGGGTCCTCAAAGGGGTTATGCAATATTAGAAAACATGACTGTTTTCTTTTCCACAAGAAGTGACATCACATCAGGTCAAATAATTGGGACTGAGCTGTGACATTACCATGTTAAAATGAACATAATGTCACTTCCTGAGAAGAAAGCAGCCATGTTTTCTAATCCTCTTTTTCTAACCTAAGTTATGAGAAACATCTGTATAAAAGAAAAAGTCTTGAAATAGTCTAGCTTTCACATTGGCGACTAGAGCAGTCACAATTAGAGATGGACAAACCTCTCAAGATTAGTTTCCGGCAGGTCTAAGATTTGTTTTGGGTCATACAAGTTTGGTAGAAACCAAACCTTAAATTGGTTTAAAATATAGTGTATAACACTGTCAGGGCTCCTAGTAACCTATCTATAATACATAGTGTATATAACATTGTTAGTGCTCCTAGTAACCTATCTATAATACATAGTGTATATAACATTGTTAGGGCTCCTAGTAACCTATCTATAATACATAGTGTATATAACATTGTTAGGGCTCCTAGTAACCTATCTATAATACATAGTGTATATAACATTGTTAGGGCTCCTAGGCACCTATCTCTAAAACATAGTGTAAAACATTCTTAGGGCTCCTAGGAACCTGTCTATAAACATACTGTAGTGTAGGAACCTATTGCTTCAGACCCCAGAGTATAATAGGTTGGAGACCTAGGGGAGGTGTAAAAAAAAAAACCCCAAAAACCATTAATACTCACCTTCTGTTACCTCTTTTGCGCCTCCTCATGGTGTCTGGCGTTCTCTCTCGGCCTCCTCAGTGACGTCATGCACCTGGGGTCAATGCTGAGACCTGTGATTAGGCCTTAAAGGTGACATGAGCATGCCGAGCATCAAGACACTTAGTATGTCTATGTGACCTCTGGTGGCCCAATCACAGGCCTCAGTGGTGACCCCTGGCACATAAAGTCACAAGGAGACTCCAGAGTATATTGAGGTGGCCTTTTTAACCTGTTTGATAGTGAATCTACGTTTGTTAAATTTCATAAAAAACAGAACAATTTGGAATAATTGGGTCGAATCTGGCTTGGTATGAGTTGGTTTGCTAATCTCTAGTCATAATCTGCTGACCCTTCCTGCTGTACTTCAGTTAATTTCCTGTACACTGTAATAATCTATGAAATTTCTCTATTTATTGACTCCCATTTTATGCATAAAGCACACAAAGCCTGCTGAACCCTGCTATAGACAATGCAACAAGAAATGGGTATGGCCGTGCCCAGCAAGGTTTTTAAAGATAAAAAAATAAATTACTGCAACATTTCAAAAATAGATAAAAACGGCGGGGCTTAGCTGTGGACTGAGATGGCCACGTAATTCTTTGGTTCCCGGACTGAGTCTCTCACAGCGACATTTACAGCGACGAGCCCGTGGCTTACGTGCACATAATTTGGAAGGCGAACACATTATATGCTCAGGGATGCCTAAAAAGAGAAAAACGGCGGCCAAACCACAGAAAATATCTGACTTTTATTTCCCTCACAGAGGAGAGGGAGGCCAAGATGGTGCCGGAACGTGCTCAGGCAATACATCCGGAGCTTCGACTTCTTCCCACGAACCTCCAGATGAGCCACTTACCTTCTCTGCTCAGTGGAGAACACTCTCGGCCCCATCGATACTACAATTGATGGAGTCCTTGGGACCGTGCTCTCCTGGGCCTTCTTCACAACAGGCCGAGGCCTATACAGACCGCCGACCTTCACAAAACGGCGCACTTGAGCCTGCATCTATATCCAGGAAAATGACTCCCCAATCCCCTACCGCTAGCCCGGCCAAACAAAGACCCAGGCTGCAGGGTGTCGATCCTCAAGATAGCGAGGTGAGCAAGACCACACACTATGCATCTCCCTGCACTGATTTTTTTTGCCAACATACCGTCGACAGAGAATTTACTAACTGAGGCCTCTATGAAAATTATGCTCACAGCCTTCTGTAAGTCATTAAAGGCAGACATGTCTCTTATGGTCAAGCCGCTGGACCGAGATATTCAAGAGTTGAAGGGCCGCACTGTGCATGTAGAATCTAAAATGGCCGAATTTGTCGCTTCACACAATGATCTTATAGATGCTCATTATGAGGTGGAAAGGGATGTGTCTTTTCAGAAGGCTAAACTAGCTGACTTGGAGGATCGTTCGAGGAGAAACAATTTGAAATTCAGGGGGATTCCAGAGACGGTGCCGGCAAATAATTTAACCGTTTTTCTCCAGGATCTGATGCGAACCGTGCTACCAAATCTCACCCCTATGGATTTAACTATTGATAAAGCCCATAGGGTCCCCAGACCTTCACATTTAGATGACTCCGTACCTAGAGATGTCCTGGTGAAGATTCATTTCTATTGTACTAAAGACCTAGTGTTGCTAACTTCCTGTAAAATGGACCGCCTACCAGAACCATACCACAAGATATCCATTTTTTCGGATCTATTGGCTGCAACACTACAACTGAGACGCAAGCTCATCCCTATTACTGCAGCCCTTTGCCAAAATAACATTTTATATAAATGGGGATTCCCGGTCCGTGTCATCATATCCCGAGATAACCTTGTCTATGTAATTAAGAATCTGGAAGAAGGGAAAGCACTGCTAAGTAAACGGAACATTTCTATTGTTGACCTCCCACTTAAGCAACCACCTGGTCCCCTGTCTGATGGCTGGCACCTAGTGAAATCCCGGAGACATCCGCCCACAGAGCTACAAAGCTAGAGGCTCATCCTACCTTGGACATCTACATGTCCACTGCTGTTGAACTTATCCCCCCAAGATTACGACAGCTGCTGGTCCGCTGTACTATGTTCTTTCTACTGTTTTTTTCAGGATTGACTATCCTTTGGTTCTGCAGTTTGTATGATTTGTATCTTTACTGGTTTTGGCACTTCGGGTGAAATGAATACTTGGCGTGGAGACAGCTTTACTTCTCATTATTATTAGCATTGTTTCTTATATGTAAATGTGATGTGATTCTTATAGCGTCCCTTGACTTGCATAATGGTACTTAACATTATTTCTATGAATGTCAGAGGTTTGAACTCCCCTCAAAAAAGAGCCAACCTGTGGCAAGGCCCGAGCTCAAAACTGTGACATTCTTGCAGTGCTGGAGACACACCTTTTAAAACGGACGCTATTCGCGTTCATCATCCATCATGCCCACATGTGTTTCATGCCCACTATTCCTCGAAACATAGAGGAGTATAAAATCAGGAAGCATTGGTGGCTGTCCAAACCCGGGAAACCTCCTACCCATCCCCAAAACTTTAGACCTATTTCTTTATTAAATTCTGATTTGAAAATTTATGCTAAGTTAATAGCAACAAGACTAGCAGATTGTCTCCCAAGTTTGATAAACTATGATCAAGTGGGATTTGTTAAGGGGCGGCAATCGTACGATAACACTAGGCGCATTCTGAACTTGGTGCATCATATCGGATCTGGGGGGGTGGAGGCGGTAATACTTGCGTATTTAACCACATTTGTTGGTCGTATGCCTTCTCGGTACTCAGAGTTATGGGATTCTCGGGGGCTATTTTGGGAGCTATTGAGGCGCTCTATTCAGCACCTTCTGCTAGAGTTTTCACCAATGGGGTTTTGTCAGATCCTTTTTTAATCACTAATGGGACTAGGCAGGGCTGCCCCTTGTCCCCTTTGATTTTTGTTCTTTCTATGGATCCATTAGCCCAAACCCTTAGATTGGACCCCGGGATAAGAGGCATTGATGTAAGAGATAAAACCCACCTTATATCGCTCTATGCTGATTATGTTATTCTTACTCTGTCCAACCCACAAGCATCTATCCCTCATCTTACGGACATCATTCATAGTTTTGGGCAGTTGTCTTTCTATAAATTAAATTTGGCTAAATCGCAGGCCCTCCCTTTAAACGTCCCCTCTTCTTTGCTCCATTCCCTTAAGTCAACTTATAATTTTGATTGGAGGAAAGATAGTGTTAAATTTTTTGGGAATACATGTGACATCCTCTCCCGGGTCCCTTTAAAAACATAATTATGTACCAATGTTAAAGATAATGCAAGATGAGACTGAACGCTTGTTGATGACGGACATCTCCTGGATAGGACGTGTTGCTGCTTTTAAGATGTTGCTATTACCTAAGCTCCTATATCTATTCCTTACTCTCCCAATCTCCCTCCCTGTTTCCTTTTTTGAAACTGTGCAGAGAGTAGTCTCGAAGTATGTATGGAATGGAAGTAGACCTAGAATTAACAAAAGCTTCCTGTTCAAACAAAAGGTGGTGGGAGGCTTGGGTGTCCCAATTGTGCGGAATTATTACTTAGCTTCCCTTGTTATTCAATGCGCTAGGTGGAGGTCAATGAACACTTCAGCTCCATGGCTACACATAGAGCAGTCATTCATATCGCCTTTAAAACTTGAGAGTGCGTTGTGGTTGCCCTTCTGGAACATTCCTATGCCTAAGTCCTTTTCCCCAGTTATGCGTGCCTCATTGGCTGCGTGGAAGATGCTTTATGAGAAGTCAGGCCCAACGAAGCATTTTAACATTTCAGATATGCCACTGTCACTTTTGGCCTGGGCAATCGAGGACCTAGATGTTTCAGGTTGGGAGGTGAAGGGGGTTCACCCATATATCTCAAATATATTCAGATGGTAAACAATCCTTATCCTTTACGGAATTAAGACAAAGATATGGAGTCCCTTTCAAGATTTCTTTAAGCATTTTCAAATATTGCATTTCATATCCAAAAACCCTGCGACTACTATATCCCATAACAGTATGATTTTTACATGGCTGTCGACTAAAATGAAGGGATTACGATTTTTGTATGATATGATGGATGAGACTTCGGCCTTCACTAAATCTACCCCGTTCCAGTGCTGGGAGAGGGACTTGGGAATGACCTTTACCTCGGTTGAATGGCAACAGGCAATTAAACTGATCCACCTGTCTCTGAAATGCAGTACCCATAGGGAAACAGCCATGAAAATGATGCTAAGATGGTATCGGACCCCGTCCGTTTTACAGCTAGCTTACCCTTCTGTCTCTGGAAAGTGTTGGAGAGGATGGGGAGGTAGTGGAACCCTTTTTCATATTCTGGGACATTGTCCCATAATTCATGCTTACTGGAACTAGGTCTTGGACATACTTTCGGAATTGTTTGATTTCCAACTTTCCTATACTTCACAACTTGCAATTTTATTACTTAGAATCCCTTGGGAATTGGATCCGTATAAGAGACTTATCTGTAAAATTTTGACTATAGCCAATTAACAACACCTATACCTATGAAAAGGTTATTGCCCTGGGGAACCATTCGTTTCATACCTTTGTGACTATATGGGATAGATGGATTCATTCTAGATTTGTAGTGTAAGGTATGTCGAACTTGCTTTGGATAGTCTAAATGAAACTAGTTTCCTTGGCATTGGTACCAATTACATCAACTATGTTGAGGGGTGGTGCTAGGAACTACTGCTGCACTGATTCAGGGGAAGTATTAAATATGCCCGCGCTGGTCTCCTAGACCGTGGAGTTTTCAATCCTTGGAATTTCTGTCTGGAGTATTTTCATAGTAGCCTTATAGCTGTGCCTAAATGTTATTGTTCTATTACTATTGTTCTATAGTATTTTGTACCTTTAAATTCATACGATATATTGGCATATGGATTGCATATTGTATCTCAGACTGACCTAAAATTCTCGTTGTATGCTATATGCCTCGACTATGTCTACATATTGTCTTTTTCGTTTTGAAAATCTTTAATAAAAAATTATTGAAACTAAAAATAGATAAAAACATTAATTTGCTTTTAGATACTTTACATTTACTTTCCAGAATTTGAGCTTTGAGTTGGCTTTAAGTTAGTTTTAGATTCTAAGAGGGAAATCAAAATTGTCACCATCATTAATAATAAATTTAAAAAAAATTTAATTATCTTACCCTTTGCAAAATAAAATCGGAGATGTCTTGAAGTCTGGAGGATGTAAGAATGATTGTGGAAACTTTCGTACAATACCTGCTAATACCAGGTCGCCCTCTATGAAATATGAATACAGATTAGTTGGTTGCCACCGCACAGAACAAGCACTCCGTGGATCATCCGTCAAAGATGCATCGGGATCTGCCCTATGAAGAAATTGAAGATGAAAATGTGATATATAAGTGTCTCTACTTTTTACTATTTAACTGGATTTTCCTAGGCCTTTACTATTGATGACACCCCTCAAAAAGCAGACAATTGCCAATGACTACACACCCGTTTCTGAGATCTAGTGGGAGATAAGCTGACTTTAGAGGGGTCTGGCAGTGGCTTATTCTATTCTCCTATTTGACAGCACATGCATACTCAGCTTATGCATAGATGTCTATAGGGAGGCTGGAAGGACTAACTGTTGACGGATGTCTATGGCTTTAGAGAGACACATCTCTACCACATCTAAAAGCAACAATGGCAGAAGAGTATGATATAGTGTATTCACTGTAAACAATAAAAAAAGCTCTGCATTTTTTTTTTTAAATCATCTATTTCTGCATTTTTGAAAGAAAAAAAAAAGACCAAAAAAATATATAGATGAATAGTATCAGGACATCTAGCTTTTATTGTATACAGTGGGGAAAAAAAAAGTATTTAGTCAGCCACCAATTGTGCAAGTTCTCCCACTTAAAAAGATGAGGCCGGCCTGTAATTGTCATCATAGGTAGACCTCAACTATGAGAGACAAAATGAGAAAACAAATCCAGGAAATCACATTGTCTGATTTTTAAAGAATTTATTTAATAATAATAATAATAATAATAATAATAATAATAATAATAATAGTCCTTTAATAGTCCCACAATGGGGAAATTCAGTGTGTTACAGCAGCAAAGATAAGCAGATACAAATACAAATACAACATGTACAGGAATGTTCCAAGGTGAGAGGCATTACATTGATAGCAGACAGACAGATAGGGCGTAGCAGAGAGGGGGGGGGTGGGGATTTAACAGGCAGAGAGATATTTCAGTTCTCTGTATGTAATGATCTCCGCTTAGGTCGGTGTTGGTTGTACAGCCTAACCGCGGTGGGGAGGAAAGACTTCCGATAGCGCTCCTTCTCACACCTAGGGTGGAGCAGTCGGTCACTGACAGTACTGCTCAGCACGATCACAGTCTCATGCATGGGATGGGACTTCTTGCAAATTATGGTGGAAAATAAGTATGCAGATCTCCTCTAGAGCAGTGATGTTTTGGGGCTGTCGCTGGGCAACACAGACTTTCAACTCCCTCCAAAGGTTTTCTATGAGGTTGAGATCTGGAGACTGGCTAGGCCACTCCAGGACCTTGAAATGCTTCTTACGAAGCCACTCCTTCGTTGCCCTGGCGGTGTGCTTGGAATCATTGTCATGCTGAAAGACCCAGCCACGTTTCATCTTCAATGCCCTTGCTGATGGAAGGAGGTTTGCACTCAAAATCTCACGATGCATGGCCCCATTCATTCTTTCATGTACACGGATCAGTCGTCCTGGTCCCTTTGCAGAGCCCCAAAGCATGATGTTGCCACCCCCATGCTTCACAGTAGGTATGGTGTTCTTTGGATGCAACTCAGCATTCACTCTCTTCAGAAGCGTAGCTAGCAGGGGGGACAGGGGGGGGCGGTGGCCCCGGGCCCACTAATTCTCGGGGGCCCACTTCGGGGCCACCGCAACACAGGTTACCCTCACATATTAACTGCATCGGCGTCTGCATGACACCGATGCAGTTAAAATACATTGTCTATACGTTCGTAGCTCGTAAACCACAAGCCCATTCAGGCCTGCGGCCTACGAGCTTCCCTAAGATGTCTGCGTCCTGGCACAGACGTTTGCGCGATGACGTCATTGTCCTGCGCCGTCCGCGCCAGGACGCAGGTCCTGCTTGTTCAGTAAGCGGCAGCAGTGCCGGCGGCGGAGACTCCTGCTCAGGAGATCGGAGGTAGGTGAGTAGCATCAACTTTTTTTTTTTAACTCACTTTGGGCATTGTAATTGGGGGTGGGGGGATGGGGGTAGTACATCTAAGAGGTCAATTGGGAGCATTGGGAACTTAGATAAGAGGCCATAACTACAGTAATATAAGGGTATTAGGGTGCTTTAATGAAAGAGGATATAAATTATAGTGAAAGGTCAGTGGGGTCTGTATGAATGTAAGGGGAGATAATAGGGATAATAGGTTTTCTAGGGAATAATAAAGTTTACTGGTAAAGATTGTATTGGGCAAATTGGAGGAGGCAGGGAAGGTGAAACAAAAATAAATACTCACTTGTCCCCGGGCAACCAATGTCCTCAGCCTTCTGCTGCTGTCAGCCCAGGCACACGCACGTCGCTTCCCTGCCACAAGTCCTGCACTACACGCGATTGGCCTCAGCGGTGGCTGGAAAAGACTCGGTGATGTCACTCATATACATGACTGGGTCCTTTCCAGCCATCACTGACACCACTGATGGCCTCAGCAGTCACATATGGCACGTGTCTGAACAGACAGTGGTGGCAGACACCAAAGCACTGGGGACAGGTAAGGCTGGGTTTACAGTAGCGCTTGGTTTCCGTTTTCAGGTCCACTTGGGGACCCGAAAAATGGAAACCCAATTCGCTTGTAAAGCGGTTACCTGCGGACTATAATGGGGTCTGCTGGGTTTCTGTCTGGTTTCTGCCTGAAAAATGTGGAGAAAAAAGGCCTGCTTGCAGGACTTTTCTTTCCGCATTTTTCAAACGAAATGGGGGACGGAATCTCTCAACGGGGTTCAAGTGTTGGTGTGAACCCAGCCCGAGTATGATTTTTTTTATCACCTGCTCCACCTCCACTGTGATTTGTCCACTTCCTGGACAACCCCTGTAAAGAGGATCTTTCATGTCCTCATGAACCTGTGATTTTATATACCGCTAGAAAACCGACAGTCAGCTTTCTCGTTATGTGCCCCGATGGAGGAGATATCGGTGCCGTTAGTTTCGGCACATATCTGTCCCCACTGTCAGAAGGGCGTTCCTGACAGTCTAGCGTCATCGCTGGGCTGTGAGGAAGGCCCCCCCTGACAGTACTCTAACATAGCCTTGTACTGTCAGAGGGGGCGTTCCTTACCGCCCTTTGATGACGCTGCGCTATGAGGAAGGCCCCCTCCCCCAGTACAAGTCTTGGGGGGGGGACGTTCCTCACAGCCCAGCGATGATGCTAGACTGTCAGGAACACCCTTCTAACGGTGGGGAGAGATCAGTGCCGAAACAAACGGCACTGATATCTCCTCCACCGGGGCACATAATGGGGAAGCCGACAGTGCGCTGAATTCAGTGCACTGTCAGCTTTCTAGTGGTATATAAAACCGCATATACATGAGAACATGAAAGGTCGTCTTTAATACAAAGGGGTTATTAATAGGAATTATTAATACAGAGGGGCATTTATGTAAGAGGGCATAATTTATACAAGGAGACATAAGAGGGTGTAATTAATAATAGGGGAATTGGGCAATATTAATTTTAGGTGGCACTCGGGCATTAAATTGATTTAAGGGGGTACACAGTACATTATTAATTAGGAGGCATTATTAATTGAGGGGCAGTATTAAATAAATGGGGCACATAGGAGCATTATTAAATTAAAAAGGTACATGGGGTTATTATTCATTTCCAGGGGATTTTATATCATATATTTTATAATTGGGGTAGCAGCAGGATGGAGATTTCATGTAGTTGAGGACAATGTGGGTTGGTGCCTGGAAAAGTGAAGAGCCAAAGATGTCTGTGTTATAAACTTTACAGTCACAGCTGGTGGAAGTGGTCATGGCGGTCCAGATGGAAGAGACGATAAGTGTAAACAGTCAGAGACGTCACCGGTAAGTCACAACATTGTTCCTGTACTGTATTTACGTAACTGGTCTTCACAGTCCTGTGTAGAACCACTATCTACCACTATACAGTCACCGTATAGTGATAGTGTTGGAATACCTGAGTTGGGGGCCCACTTGGATGTGTTCGCCCCCCCTGTGCTGAACCCCTAGCTACACCTCTGACTCTCTTCCAAACACGACGAGTTGTGTTTCTACCAAACAGTTCTACTTTGGTTTCATCTGACCATATGACATTCTCCCAATACTCTCCTGGAACATCCAAATGCTCTCTAGCAAACTTCAGATGGGCCCGGATATGTAGTGGCTTAAGCAGGGGACACGTCTGGCACTGCAGGATCTGAGTCCCTGGCAGCGTAGTGTGTTACTGACGGTAGCCTTTGTTACGTTAGTCCCAGCTTTCTGCAGGTCATTCACTAGGTGATCATTTTGAACCCACGGGGTGAGATCTTGTGTGGAGCCCCTGATCGAGGAAGATTATCAGTGATCTTGTATGTCTTCCATTTTCTAATTATTGCTCCCACAGTTGATTTCTTCACACCAAGCTGCTTGCCAATTGCAGATTCAGTCTTCCCAGCCTGGTGCAGGTCTACAATTTTGTTTCTGGTGTCATTCCACAGCTCTTTGGTCTTCACCATAGTGGAGTTTGGAGTGTGACTGTTTGAGGTTGTGGACAGGTGTCTTTTATACTGATAACAATTTCAAACAGGAGCCATTACTACAGGTAATGAGTGGAGGACAGAGGAGCCTCTTAAAGAAGATGTTACAGGTCTGTGAGAGCCAGAAATCTTGCTTGTTTGTAGGTGACCAAATACTTATTTTCCACCATAATTTGCAAATAAATTCTTTAAAAATCAGACAATGTGATTTTCTAGATATGTTTTTTTATTTTGTCTCTCATAGTTGAGGTCTACCTATGATGTCAATTACAGGCCTCTCTCATCTTTTTAAGTGGGAGAACTTGCACAATTGCTGGCTGACTAAATACTTTTTTTTCCCCACTGTAAATACTGCTTGCCCATGCTGGGCTACTACCAATTTGGGCGGGTGCATTATCATAGGGTAACTCTCCAGCAGAGAGAAGGAGGGCATAGGCCTTTGTGAGTAGCTTGATCAGGTCATGGGATTCCAGAAGAATATCAAGTTAGAGAAACTAGTATGGGAATAAGGGCTCCAACTTTCATGACATACCTAGAGCATAGCTCCCAACCGCCCACATCTGGCGGCACAGTCCCGAATTCACACTGTTGTCCCGCGGTCCCGTATAGCTTACAGTTTGTCCCGCTATGCCCCTGAAGTGTTTTGCTGTTAAACTTTATTAGGGTACGGCAAAGGCTATATGGTAGATGCTAAATCCTAATGGGCTAAAGAACATTGATGACGTCATGACCATGTGATCAGACTCTTGTGTGGGCGGAGGTATTCTGGATACTGTGGGACAGTGTGATGTTACACAGGAAGCTGGGAATAGAGAGTGATCGAAGATGAGGAGAGACAGCATGTGTGAGCAAGAGAGGGGAACTGGGGACAGATGAAGGGGGCAGTTAAACTGAAGGCAGATGAAGGGGGCAATTAAACTGAAGGCAGATGGAGGGGGCAATTAAACTGGGGGAAGATGAAGGGGGGCATTAAGCTGGTGACAGATGATGGGGGACATTAAATTGGTGTCAGATGAAGGGGGACATTAAGATGTAACTTTTAATAAATAACCATTAAAATATCCAAACCAAAATAAATCGTCGACCTATATAAATATACATATAGAGTGACTGAGAACATATCTTAATATTGCTAATAAGCTGATACTTTGCAAGAGGGAAAAGTGTACAGATGCTAAATTGTCTGTGGATATACCGTATATATCGACCAAGTCCACAAATGAAGCTAAGGATCCTCTTTCCACTCCCACAATCTAGTTACTGATATCAACTTGAATGCAATGCTCTCTGTTAAAGTATAGCATCCCCATGAGACGTTTCTAAATGATATAACGTCCCCATGAAGCGTCTCTAAATCTCAGAATGACTGAGAACATATCTAAATATTGCTTATAAGCTGATACTTTGCAAGAGGGAAAAGTGTACGTGCTAAATTACGTGCTAAATTGTCTGTGGATATATATATCGACCAAGTCCACAAATGAAGCTAAGGATCCTCTTTCCACTCCCACAATCTAGTTACTGGTATCAACTAAAATGCAATGCTCTCTGTTAAAGTATAGCATCCCCATGAGACGTTTCTAAATGATATAGCGTCCCCATGAAGCGTTCCTAAATCATTTTTTTCAGATTTATTGTCATATGTACCAATCATTCTAATATTATTAGATGTCGACACACGATGTCTGGGTACCAGGAGAGATTCTCTCGAAGTATCTCTGGCTAATTTACGTGACGTTTCTAGTAGATGCCTAGGATATCCTCTTTCCATGAATCTATCAACCAAAAGTTGACTCTGTTGGTCAAATTCTTGTAAAGATGAGCAATTCCTCCGAACCTTTTTAAAGGTTTTGGATGTTTGGGAATACCATCTTGGTGACGTTTTTTCCATCAGGTTCCAGGGTATGGAAAGGGTGTACAAATCCCCTTGTGGTGGGGATTGGGATCGGGTTATCCTATGTAAAGAAGCCCAATGGATTTTTAGGTTTAATTCTGTTAAGCCTTTAGGACTCAATGAGGCTATTTCCTTTACGCCCTTTATATAATTACATCATAGGTTAGGGTCCATGTTAGATTTAGACAACACAGGATTACATGTTTATATTGCTGACGTTTTTTTTTTTATCGAGCCTTGATATTATTGTCTATATATATTTTGAATATAGCAAGCTATGTAGTCATGAGTAAGTGACTTGTATGTAGGCTGATGATTATAATCTTGATATCACTTTATTATTTATTTCATATTATTTGTTTTTTATTTTGTCAGCAGTATATGTTAGAGTAGATATTGTTTGTTATCTTTGGGTGACTCTGACTACTGTCAAGATTACACACGTTGCTGTCTCCTTGTTTCTTGTCTATATTTATAGGATAAATGGACTCTATATATATATTTTTGTATAGGATCGCCGTCTATGCATCTTGTTTATCTTATACGATCGCATGCTTCGGCTTTCCTCCACAGCTGATCCTTCGTACTCACAATATACTTCTCCGCTTCCCTTGGTATTTGTCCGCAATTGGCCGAGAAAAGGGCGTTTCATCTAAAGGAGCCCTGATTGGCAGTGACGTTCTAAAGGGGGTGTGGTTTTTGCTCGTGCATGTCTATATCATGCTGGAACGAGCGAGCTTCAGTGTCGGCCGCAATTTAGTACCGGGGCTCACCATCAGAGCTCCGGCAATTGTGGTTTTAACCGCGTTTATATATATTTATATCGTGAGTATTTCTGTACTTGAGCCCTAACTATAATACTCCTGATGAACCTTTATTTAGGAAGGGGAAACGCGTTGAGATTTAGAAACGCTTCATGGGGACGCTATATCATTTAGAAACGTCTCATGGGGATGCTATACTTTAACAGAGAGCATTGCATTTTAGTTGATACCAGTAACTAGATTGTGGGAGTGGAAAGAGGATCCTTAGCTTCATTTGTGGACTTGGTCAATATATATATCCACAGACAATTTAGCATCTGTACACTTTTCCCTCTTGCAAAGTATCAGCTTATTAGCAATATTAAGATATGTTCTCAGTCACTCTATATGTATATTTATATAGGTCGACGATTTATTTTAGGTTTGGATATTTTAATGGTTATTTATTAAAAGTTATATTTTATAATTTTTGGGGACCGTTTCTGTGATTATAATTTTTGATTTAGTGGTTCTCTTTCACTGTCTGTGAATGGGACATTAAGATGGTGGTAGATAAAGGGGGACATTAAACTGGGGGCAGATGAAGGGGGCATTAAGCTGGTGGCTGATGAAGGGGGACATTAAACTGGGGCAGATAGAGGAGGGACATTAAACTGGGGGGAAGATGGAGGGTGACATTAAACTGGGGGCAACTGGAGAAGATTAAACCATGGGGGTAGCTGGAGGCGGACATGTCTGCCTCTAGTTGCCCCCAATTTAATGTCACCCTCCAACTACCCCTACTGTTTAATGTCACCCTCTAGTTTCCGCCAGTTTAAACTGGGGCATGAGGAGAGCCAAAAATATTCATAAAGTCAAGGAGTGAAACCAGGGAAGGACCATCATTGGAAAGACACAAGGGTGTCATCTACATATAACTAGGCTTTTTCAACTAGACAGCCTCTAGTAGACCCAGTATGGTAGGGCAGCTAGTGCTACAGGCTCAATGGTTTGTGTGAATAGGAGGGATAAAAGAGGCCAGCCTTGTCTCATGCCCTTTCCAAACAGAAGTACTCAGATAACTTTTGACCAGATCTGCTTTTGCAGATGTTTTGCTGTCTTTTGCATACTGAAACCAGTAGACCCCGACACACCCATCAGAAACCCTTACCAGGCATCCACACACAATAAGCCCGGTTTTGGAACTCTGTCAGGTCTGACATATCACACCCCTAAAACAAACCAACAGTTTTTCGAACAGCACAAGTAATACAGTTTATCAACTGTCTTATGTTACTAATGATAATAAGTGTGTCTGGAAGAGTTCATCTTCACCATGTAATAAAGGGGTGGTGTAGTTATTTTATCAAACTCCTGTAGACAGAAATAAATCTGGAGAGGCAAAAGCCAAGTCAATTTTTCAGAAGGATTTATATACCATGCGTATTTCTATCATGAAACATCAGTGAACATCAGGGGATAAGACACACTGAGAATGAGCTTCAGCTTGATATACAGATGCAACAGGAACTGCACTGAAGTCCCTAATACATAAAATGGTGCAGCTGGAAAGTAGTTCATGTAATACCTGTTTACGTAATACCAACAGAGATAAATAAAATAGGGGAGCATAAAATTTATCAGTGGTGCGAAAGTTGTGCAGAAAACAGTGCAAAATATTATATTACCTAAGGTGGTCACAAGCCAGTGGACAGAAATTATCTATCCATATGGAGACATCAAACAAAATCAAAGGCAATGGCTAATTTAGTTTTAGAGTTAAGGCTCTTAACAGGCTCCTACAGACCAGTTAGACGCTCCTAATCAACTCGTTACCTGCATTAAAGACAGCTCTCTTATATTGTCACCTGTATAAAAGACTCCTGTCCACAGACTCAATTAATCAGTCAGACTCTACAACATGGGCAGACCAAAGAGCTTTCTAAGGGTGTCAGGGACAAGATCATAGACCTGCACAAGGCTGCAATGGGCTACAAAACCATAAGTAAGACGCTGGGTGACAAGTAGACAACTGTTGGTGCAATGGTAAGAAAATGGAAGAAATACAAAATGACTGTCAATCGAAATCGATCTGGGGCTCCATGCAAAATCTCACCTCGTGGGGTATCCTTGATCAGGAGGTAGGTGAGAGATCAGCCTAAAACTATACGGGGGAACTTGTTAATGATTTCAAGATAGCTGGGACAACAGTCACCAAGAAAACCATTGGTAACACATTACGCCGTAATGGATTAAAATCCTGCAGTGCCCGCAAGGTCCCCCTGCTCAAGAAGCCCCTTGTGCAGGCCCGTCTGAAGTTTGCCAATGAACACCTGGATGATTCTGTGAGTGAATGGGAGAAGGTGCTGTGGTCAGATGAGACTAAAATTGAGCTCTTTGGCATTAACTCAACTCACTGTGTTTGGAGGAAGAGAAATGCTGCCTATGACCCTAAGAACACTGTCCCCACTGTCAAGCATGGAGGTGGAAACATTATGTTTTGGGGGTGTTTCTCTGCTAAGGGCACAGGACTACTTCACCGCATCAATGGGAGAATGGATGGAGCCATGTACTGTAAAATCCTGAGTGACAAACTATTTCCCTCTGCCAGGACATTAAAAATGGGTCGTGGCTGGAAGGACAATGACCCAAAACATACAGCCAAGGCAACAAAGGAGTGGCTCAAAAAGAAGCATGTTAAGGTCATGGAGTGGCCTAGCCAGTCTCCAGACCTTAATCCCATAGAAAACTTATGGAGGGAGCTGAAGATCCGAGTTGCCAAGCGACAGCCTCAAAATCCTAATGATTTAGAGATGATCTGCAAAGAGGAGTGGGCCGAAATTCCTCCTGAAATGTGCGCAAACCTCATCATCAACTACAAAAATGTCTGACTGCTGTGCTTGCCAACAAGGGTTTTGCCACCAAGTATTAAGACTTGTTTGCCAGAGGGATCAAATACTTATTTCTCTCTGCAAAAAAATAAATGCAAATAAATTTATAAAATTTATACAATGTGATTTTCTGGATTTTATTTTTGATATTCTATCTCTCACTGTTAAAATTAACCTACCCTTAAAATTATAGACTGTTCATGTCTTTGTCAGTCGGCAAACTTACAAAATCAGCAAGGGATCAAATACTTATTTCCTTCACTGTATGTACAGTGCCTTGCGAAAGTATTCGGCCCCCTTGAACTTTTCAACCTTTTGCCACATTTTAGGCTTCAAACATAAGGATATAAAATTTAAATTTTTTTGGTGAAGAATCAACAAGTGGGACACAATCGTGAAGTGGAACGAAATTTCTTGGATATTTTAAACTTTTGTAAAAAATAAAAAACTGAAAAGTGGGGCGTGCCAAATTATTCGGCCCCCTTAGGTTAATACTTTGTAGCGCCACCTTTTGCTGCGATTACAGCTGCAAGTCGCTTGGGGTATGTCTCTATCAGTTTTGCACATCGAGAGACTGAAATTCTTGCCTATTCTTCCTTGGAAAACAGCTGGAGCTCAGTGAGGTTGAATGGAGCGCGTTTGTGAACAGCAGTTTTCAGCTCTTTCCACAGATTCTCGATTGGATTGAGGTCTTGACTTTGACTTGGCCATTCTAACACCTGGATACGTTTATTTGTGAACCATTCCATTGTAGATTTTGCTTTATGTTTGGGATCATTGTCTTGTTGGAAGATAAATCTCCGTCCCAGTCTCAGGTCTTTTGCAGACTCCAACAGGTTTTCTTCCAGAATGGTCCTGTATTTGGCTCCATCCATCTTCCCATCAATTTTAACCATCTTCCCTGTCCCTGCTGAAGAAAAGCAGGCCCAAACCATGATGCTGCCACCACCATGTTTGACAGTGGGGATGGTTTGTTCAGGGTGATGAGCTGTGTTGCTTTTACGCCAAACATATCGTTTTGCATTGTGGCCAAAAAGTTGGATTTTGGTTTCATCTGACCAGAGCACCTTCTTCCACATGTTTGGTGTGTCTCCCAGGTGGCTTGTGGCAAACTTTAAACAAGACTTTTTATGGATGTCTTTGAGAAATGGCTTTCTTCTTGCCACTCTTCCATAAAGGCCAAATTTGTGCATTGTACGACTGATTGTTGTCCTATGGACAGACTCTCCCACCTCAGCTGTAGATCTCTGCATTTCATCCAGAGTGATCATGGGCCTCTTGGCTGTATCTCTGATCAGTCTTCTCCTTGTTTGAGATGAAAGTTTAGAGGGACGGCCGGGTCTTGGTAGATTTGCAGTGGTCTGATACTCCTTCCATTTCAATATGATCGCTTGCACAGTGCTCCTTGGGATGTTTAAAGTTTGGGAAATCTTTTTGTATCCAAATCCGGCTTTAAACTTCTCCACAACAGTATCACGGACCTGCCTGGTGTGTTCCTTGGTCTTCATGATGCTCTCTGCGCTTTAAACAGAACCCTGAGACTATCACAGAACAGGTGCATTTATACGGAGACTTGATTACACACAGGTGGATTATATTTATCATCATCAGTCATTTAGGACAACATTGGATCATTCAGAGATCCTCACTGAACTTCGGGAGTGAGTTTGCTGCACTGAAAGTAAAGGGGCCGAATAATATTGCACGCCCCACTTTTCAGTTTTTTATTTTTTACAAAAGTTTAAAATAACCAATAAATTTCATTCCACTTCACAATTGTGTCCCACTTGTTGTTGATTCTTCACCAAAAAATTTTAATTTTATATCCTTATGTTTGAAGCCTGAAATGTGGCAAAAGGTTGAAAAGTTCAAGGGGGCCGAATACTTTCGCAAGGCACTGTAAGTAGCAGACGCAGCACAACCAGCAGCCAATACAATTTGTGGAACATGATGGACTAACAGAGACAAACACATCAGGAAAGGTATATGCACCACCTGAACAACCTGGTTCAGTCATATGATATGACAGATGATGCGTAAAACAAAATGTATTCACCTCCTTCTTAGGCACTTCCTCTAGAGGAACCATCACCATAACTGGGTATGCCCCACTTCCCATACGCCCCAGGACACATCTTATTTTTCAGAAACCAATGCGTGGCAAGTTGATATGCCGATTTAAGATTCTAACCAGGCACCAACGTAAATGGCTTGTTCAGGATATACAGTTTTGTGAAAGGAGGCTGGGGAGGTGTAAATCGCAGTCCAGTCCTGCTGCTCCTGGGTCTTGTTCTGGTGGAGGTTCTTGCCACATGTGACCACTGAGGCCAATCAGCGGCCTAAGGAAATGACACGGGACGTCACAGGTGACGTATGTGAGTGATGTCCCGGTTCCTTTCCTTAGGATGCTGAGGCCGATGATTGGTCTCAGTGGTCATGTGATACGACGACTCCCACCAGAAGAAGCACCAGGGCGCTGCTGAACTGGACAGCGGCAGGGGACACTGAGGACAGGTGAGTATGGGTTGTTTTATTTTTATTTTACACATTCCTGCGCCAAACTGTATATCCTGGACAACCCCTTTAAAAAGGACCTCAGCCAAGTCCAGCTCTTTGCATCATTTAATAGCTGTAGCTCCACTGATTCCAGCACAGTTGGAATTTTTTTCTCTAGCCCCCACCATTCCCAATGAGTGCTGTTAGTTATGGTGATTGTTATGTTATCTACACTCTGTACTGTCAAATGGGCAGTGTCAGGCAGGACAGGCAGACTCAAATAAGAATGCAGAATACAGACCCCTGAATAAATACATAGCCCAGAATAAATACAAACGCCAGATGAGACCCCAAAGTAGTAAATCCTTTCCAATATCTACTGTAATAGTACAGCAGATGTTGGGCCTCAGAAGCAGAGCGGACCTCATAACTGATGGGTCTCAGACAGTGGATTAACTACTGCTGTAGCAGACACAGCGGTTTCTACAGAGCCCGCAACCTTAGGGGCCCGGTGGGCCCCTGCTGCATTTTTTTTGTAATAGGCTGATACCTGCTAGGTTACCTGCCTGGCCCTATTTAATTACCGATCCCCATTCCTGCTCACGGCGTCCTCCGCTTCCCCTTCTGCCCTACTGACAGCAACGTGATATGAGATGCACAGGGCCCCCTAGAGGGCAGAAGGGGAAGCGGAGGTGGTAAAGGTAGGTATAATAGGGACAGAAAGTCCGTAGAGAGAAACTCTGGACTTTCTGTGAAAAGCGCTGTGGAACAAACTGTGATGCTTTTCCGCCGCAGTCTTTTCTGCAGCACTTTTTGACTGTGGCTGGGTATGTGGGGTTTTAGCCTTAAAGGGGTTTTCCTGCGAACATAACCATTTTTAAATTTGTAGATAATTACAAGTTAAACATTTTTGCAAATATACGTAATTAAACATTTTGCAGAGTTTTAAAGATTTTTTCTAAATATCTTGTGGTCACAAGTTGTCATCTTGATCGGTTGCCAGTGGATACGACCATGTATACAGGACCTTTCTAAGGTCAGGAAATCAACCGTGATTTCCTTATTGTGACCGGGATATCTTCTGATACATGTAGTGTCCCTGCCTGATAACCCAGCTACAATAAGAAAATCATTGCTGGGTTCCTGACGAGTCCCAGGCCATAGAAAGTTTCTGCATTCGTGGTCGTATCCGTTGGCAACCGATCAAGACAACAGACTGTCACCATTAAGATGGTTAGAGAAAATCTTTAAAACGCTGCAGAATCTTTAACTACTTACTGTATATTTGCAAAAATGTTTAACTTTTCACTATCTACAAATATAGATATGATTATGTTCATGGGAATACCCCTTTAAAGGGAGTCTGTTATCAACCCAGCCCCAGAGATAGATAGGTTATGGACAATGATGGCATGGTCACTTACCTCTTTGGAGCTACGGCAACACCCTAACCTGTCTATCTGTAGGGCTGGGTTGATATGCTGTATTCTGGTGACAGACTCCCTTTAAAGCCTAATAATTTATTTTTTATTTTTCTGTTCACAGATCCATACAAGGGTTTAATTTTTGCAGGACAAATTGTACTTAGTAATGGTATTATTTTATATTTCATAATTAATATATTCATATTTGATATTTAATATTTCATACCATGTACTGGGAAGCTGTGAAAAAATTCAGGAAGGTGTGGAATTAGAGAAAAACTGCATTTGTGCCACTTTATTATGCGTTTTGTTTTTACCGCATTCATGTGCAGCAAAAATAACATGTCACCTGTACAGTATTATATGGGTCGTTACAATTATGGCAATACCAAATTTATATAGTTTATGTTTTAACACCTTTTACACCTTAAAAAAAATCCAAATTTTTGAAACAAAAAATTATTTTCTTGAAAGTGCCATATTCTGACACCTGTAACTTTTTTATATCTGTGTATTTATGTATACGGTGCTGTGTAAGGTATATTTTTTTTTACTTTTAAATGTTTGACAATATGTGTCACATATGTAAAAATTACTGTAAGGGAGCAGGAAAACTATTTAAAATTCTTTTTTAGTAGCACAGACACATTTTGCTTCCTTTTTTGTTTACATTGTATTGGATATTAAATAAAAAACATCTAAAAATAAAAACAACATAAAAATAATGCCCTATTTATCACCAAGAAAAAAAACTAAAATTATTTGAATAATCCAAAGAAAAAAAATGTTACAGCCTCAAAACCTCATGTACAATAAAAAAGAAAATGTGTCCAGTCCTGAAGTGGTTAAGACTTTTTTTGTTTTTTGCAAGACAATGGAAAGATTTTATTTATTCATTCATTCATTCATTTGCTTACTTATATAGCGCCATCATATTTCGCAGCACTTTACAGATATTGTCACTGTCCCATATAGGGCTCACGATCTACATTCCCTATCAGTATGTCTTTGGAGTGTGGGAGGAAACCGGAGTACCCGGAGGAAACCCACGCAAACATGGGGAGAACATACCTCCTGCATATTAATTTCATAATTAATTTCCATTAATTAATTTCACTGTTTGCTACAATGTATCAGTATGGAGTCCAGATAGAGGTCAATTTTATCTCATCTTAAAACTGAATAATAAAAAAAAAATGTAGTCCAATAAAATAAGGGAGTATGGAGTGGATGGTGAAAAACAATACTGCTAATACTGAGGCAAAAAAAAATCCCCCAAAACCTGGCATACTGTAAACAACAACAATCTAGACATGCCCTTTAATTGTCATTGCAGTTACATGTAATCTCTCCCTTCTATGCATACAATATTTGCAGTATGGCCATGACTGTCGTCTGCGGAATACATTAATCCAAAATACAGGAAGCAGATCCCGCAGCAGAATACAAAGGAAGGAGCCTTCATATATAAGGGTTGTGAAGGAAACAAACATGTCTGCCCAAAATAGTAGGAAAGCAGGAAAGACCCTAAAATAAATCAGGACAGTGTGTACCTATAGCTGCTGCAGGACCTCATAATACACACCCCAGCCGCTGCAGGACGTCATAAGACAGATCTCAGGTGCTGCAGACGGTCATAATACATACCACAGCTGCCAAAGACCCTCATAGTACAAGCCACAGCTGCTGCAGAACCTCATAGTACAAGCCACAGTTGCTGCAGGACCTCATAATACACACCTAAACTGCCGCAGAACCTCATAATCAAGGGCGTAACTTGAGGGTTGCAGATGCTGCGATAGCACCAGGACCCAGTAGCTTTAGGGGGTCCATAAGGTGTCTCTTACCAATATGAAGAGACTAGTACAGTCATGGCCAAAAGTTTTGAGAATGATACAAATATTAATTTTTACAAAGTCTACTGCTTCAGTTTTTCTAATGGCAATTTGCTTATACTCCAGAATGTTATAAAGAGTGATCAGCTTAACAGCAATTACTTGCAAAGTCAATATTTGCCTAGAAAATGAACTTTATCCCCCAAAACACATTTCAACATCATTGCAGCCCTGCCTTAAAAGGACCACCTAACATTGTTTCAGTGATTGCTCCATTAACACAGGTGTGGGTGTTGATGAGGACAGGGCTGGAGATCAATCTGTCATGATTAAGTAAGAATGACACCACTGGACACTTTAAAAGGAGGCTGGTGCTTGCCATCATTGTTTCTCTTCTGTTAACCATGGTTATCTCTAAAGAAAGACGTGCAGTCATCATTGCACTGCACAAAAATGGCCTAACTGGGAAGAGTATTGCAGCTAGAAAGATTGCACCTCAGTCAACAATCTATCGCATCATCAAGAACTTCAAGGAGAGAGGTTCCATTGGTGCCAAAAAGGCTCCAGGGCGCCCAAGAAAGACCAGCAAGCGGCAGGACCGTCTCTTAAAAGTGTTTCAGCTGCGGAATCGGGCTACCAGCAGTGCAGAGCTTGCTGAGGAATGGCAGCAGGCAGGTGTGAGTGCATCTGCACGCACTGTGAGGCGGAGACTCTTGGAGCAAGGCCTGGTCTCAAGGAGGGCAGCAAAGAAGCCACTTCTCTCCAGAAAAAACATCAGGGACAGACTGATATTCTGCAAAAGGTACAGGGAGTGGACTGCTGAGGACTGGGGTAAAGTCATTTTCTCTGATGAATCCCCTTTTCCATTGTTTGGAACATCTGGAAAACAGCTTATTCGGAGAAGAAGAGGTGAGCGCTACCACCAGTCTTGTCTCATGCCAACTGTAAAGCATCCTGAAACCATTCATGTGTGGGGTTGCTTCTCAGCCAAGGGAATCGGCTCTCTCACAGTCTTGCCTAAAAACACAGCCATGAATAAAGAATGGTACCAGAATGTCCTCCAAGAGCAACTTCTCCCAACCGTCCAAGAGCAGTTTGGCGCTCAACAATGCCTTTTCCAGCATGCCATAAAGCAAAGGTGATAACTAAATGGCTCAGGGAACAAAACATAGAGATTTTGGGTCCATGGCCTGGAAACTCCCCAGATCTTAATCCCATTGAGAACTTGTGGTCAATCATCAAGAGACGGGTGGACAAACAAAAACCAACAAATTCAGACAAAATTAAAGCATTGATTCTGCAAGAATGGACTGCTATCAGTCAGGATTTGGTCCAGAAGTTGATTGAGAGCATGCCAGGGAGAATTGCAGAGGTCCTGAAGAAGAAGGGTCAACACTGCAAATATTGACTTGCTGCATTAACTCATTCTAACTGTCAATATAAGCTTCTGTTACTCATAATATGAATGCAATTCTATTTCTGTATGTGATAAAAACATCTGACAAACACACATAAAAACCAGAGGGCAGCAGATCATGTGAAAATATAATATTTGTGTCATTCTCAAAACTTTTGGCCATGACTGTACTGTAAACAATACATTATAGGAGGCCCTGGTACAGATTTTGCATTGGGGCCCAAGAGCTTCATGCTACGCCTCTGCTTATAATATATAACACATCTGCTGCAGAACCTCATTAGACAGAACTCAGGTGCTTCTGAACCTCATAGTACACACCTCAGATGCTGCAGAACCTCATAGTACACACCTCAGATGCTGCAGAACCACTGTATAATAAAGATCTCAGATGCTGCAGAACCTCATAATAAAGATAACCATACACATGGCAGCTGCTGCAGAATATCATCATACAGTAGTTAAAAGACAAATGTAAGAACCCCCCAGTTACACCCCCAGCAATGCTTTATATAACATGGTGTGGTTAATATAAAAGGTTGTGTCTAAGGGCAAAGGCATCAAACCCGACATAATACATCAAAGTACATTTACACCAGGACAAAAACATCTCATGTCTGCAATCTCCATATACATTGTATTAACCCCTGTATCTCCATATACATTGCATTAACCCCCGTATCTCCCTATACATTGTATTAACCCCTGTGTCTCTCTGTACAGTATATGACATTAACCCCTGTTTCTCTATTCATGGTATTAACTCCTGTGTGTCTTGCTATACATTGTTTTATCTCCTGTGTTCCTTAATATGTGTACATGGTTCTATTCCCTGTGTCCCCTAAACATGTTAACCCTTGCATCTCCCTGTACATTGTCTTAACCTCTGTATCTCCCTGGACTTTGTATTAATCCCCATGTCGCTTCCAAATCTGCCTTATATACATTACTGCACTTGGCTCTTCTAAGTTTTAATATACACTTTCTTCACTGAATTCTTCCTATATATTGTATTAAACCCCTAAACAGCAGATAAGGGTTCACTAACTTCTATGTAAGCCCCTTCTGCATGTTACTGCCTACACTTGTCCCCACTCCTCTCATAGCTGGGGGTCAGGGAGATCTCACACAGCTAATGTACTGCTGCCTCCTGCAGGCCTGGAGGTAAATGATGGCTGTGTAACCTCCTGTCACTGCGGTATAGATAGACCAACACTACTCTTATCTACATAATGAGCTGCGGGAGCCTCTGTGAAAAGTGTCATTTAGGCCGGGGCCCCACGTGGCGTAAACACCGCAGTTTGGCCACGGTGGAGATGCCACAGAGAAAAATGCGGCATTTTACAGTCATTGCAAGGTGGATGAGATTTTAGCGAATCCCATCCACACCTTGTGGAAAAATATGCACATTGGCATGCTGCGATTTCAAAAACCGGAAATTGCAGCATGTCAATTATACCTACGGAAACGCTAGCGGTTTTCTTTTTCTGTGAAAAGTGCTGCAGGAAAAACCATGATGCATTGCTGCCACGGCTTTCCCACGGCACTTTTTTGCTGTGACCGTCTATGTGGAGCCTTAGACTGACAGGGTGACCAGATGATGGAGCTTCAAAACCTGGAAAATCCCTGCAAACAGCGTGAGATGACATTTCTGTAACTATGTAATCTAGTAAGGAGAGGCAAGTAGAGGGTTAACCGAGACACTGAAGAGAGAAGGCGCGAGGAGAGGAAGTCTCTGCTGATACAGAACAAAGGAGAGCAGATCAGTACTTTATACAAGGCAGCTCCTGCATGTACGGGGACAGGTGCGGACACATCCAGGGACACCATAAACCACTGCCATCCTGCTATTAGCCCGGAGTGCCATGTATCTACAGTACTCTGTGCCAGCTGGCCAGCTGACCACACGGACAGTATGTACCTTCCTCCACAACTGCATTGGGAACTACTTTACCACTCTGGACTTGCCTATATTGAGTGAGGAAGCCCCAAATTAAATTTCCTACCCCCTCCCTCCATACCTTTGCCCTCCTACTCCTCCTGAGACATGCTGTGCTTGCACTGCAAAAAAAAAAAAAAAAATCACATGGTGATTTTTGCAGACCATCATCCTTTGTCAGAAGTGCACATTAAAAAAAATGTGACGCGGGTGTCCTTTTTGAACATCATTTAGCAGATCTGGGAATGATAAATAATTAAAGGGGATGTCCGGTATCAGCAAATAAATGTTATTGCTTGTATAATGAAAAGTTCTACAATTTCCTAATATACTTCCAGTATCAATTCCTCACGATTTTCTAGATCTCTGCTTGTTGTCATTCATGTGGATAAAAATCAGTCCATGGTCATGTGATGGACACACAGGTGCACGGTTCGTTACAGTCACAGCACAGTAATTAGACAGCCACTTTGTAACGAGCCGTGCACCTGTGTGTCCATCACATGACCATGGACTGATTTTTATCCACATGAATGACAACAAGCAGAGATCTAGAAAACCGTGAGGAATTGATACAGAAAGTATATTGGGAAATTGTAGAACTTTATACCATACAAAGAGTAACATTTTATTTGCTGATACTGGACATCCCCTTTAAATATTTATCATTCCCTGATCTGCTAAATGGCATTAAAAAATGGCACCTGCATCTCAATATATTAATGTGCAAATTTTTTGAATAAAATACACCTAACATGATATTTTTGATGGTGGTTTTTGCTTACCTACTTATTTTGAAAGAATTATTGCTGTAGCTGGATATGCCGGACATGGCGGCTGGAAAACTCAGTACACATTTTACTGAGTCTGAAAATGTGAAAAAACATAATATCCCGGACAGCAGTATAGTAGACATGTAATAAAGATGTTATTCTTATAATGGATTCACTAAGAAGAGATTCTGCTGTAATGACACAGACAATTCACCATACACCGTCTTTCCTCTCTTCTCCTTTCTTAGTGCAGTGTCTGATCTTTTATACCTCTTAGAATTATTTTTTTTCCATCCAAACTTAGAAAAATATAAAAGTGAATCTGCGTATAAGTAACCTTATGATCGCAGCTGGTTAACTAATCCTTATAGCTAGGAGGACCTTTGGGACTGTACAGAATGTCATTGGTATTGCACTCTCTCTATATAGCCTATATATGTTTAGCAGAATTAGGCTGTATTTGTTTGTGAGAAAAGTATAAGAATCTGTTCATATGACTGACTTCATCACCTATGTGCTGTCCATGATCCATGAAATTTTTTTTTTTTTTTTTAATGTTTAAAGGTGTGGCAAATAAGGCCAGTAAAATTAAAAATCTTGCACTCACCTCTCCTCGATCCTTCATTTCCAGCAGTGGCTGCTGCGTAAGATCTCCTTCTGATGTCAGCAGTGACAATTGTAATTGGCAGAACCAGTGAGAACTGGCTACATCCTACCCCTAGCCTTGCAGTTTGCAGGGAAACCTAAAAACCACATGGGCACAAGCAATAAAAAAATAAATCGAAGAAACATTGTAATAGAAAACACCATTGGCATGCGCTAAGGTGGTGCAAGATGTGGCATAGGTGACTATGTAACACCCACACAGGTTAGGTGCCGCATTGTAGTCATACTGAAAGGACCACCCAACAGTCGTATGCCAGAACCAAATTTTTATTGACCAGCATGCAGGAGATACCCTGGTCAAACCATCTACCATTACCCCTTAACACTGTGCCGCTTAAGGGCCTGTAAGGATTTGGCACCGAAGAAACCTTAACTCAAGACAGAGTAAGTAGATGCCAACCTTCTCCCTGATTTTAACCCTGGGACGTTGCACAAGGTATAGGTCACTGCATGTGGAAAATCCAGCCCTGGATCTATAATAACTACTTGGGGTATTCCCATGAACATAACCTTTTTAAAATTTGTAGATAATAAAAAGTTTAACATTTTTGCAAATATAAATAATTAAATATTTTATAGCGTTTTAAAGATTTTCTCTAAATATCTTGTGATCACAGTCTTGTTGTCATGTTTGGTTGCCAATGGATACGACCATGAATGCAGGAACTTTCTAAGGTCAGAAAATCAGCAATGATGTCCTTCCTGTGACCAGGTTATCTCCTCATACATGTAGTGTCCCTGCCTGATAACCTGCCCAAAATAAGAAAATCATGGCTGGGTTTTTGACAAATCCCAGACCACAGAAAGTTTCTGCATTTGTGGTCGTATCCATTGGCAACCGATCAAGACAACAGACTGTCACCACTAAGATAGTTAGATAAAATCTTTAAAACTCTGCAGAATTTTTAACTACTTATATTTGCAAACATGTTTAACTTTTAATTATCTACAAATATAGATATGGTTATGTTCATGGGAATACCCCTTTAAGTACTAAAAATGTTCCTTCATTACAGGGTAACCAGATAAATTATACGTTGTAATCAGGGATCTAACTAATGTTATAGAAGCTGTAGCGGCTGCTATGAGGCCCGTGAATTTAATTGTTTTAATTTTTAATTTTTTTTGTTAAACTGGCTGTTACCTGCTGGATTATTCCAATGGGTAACAGACGGTCTTCATTTCTTTATCGTTTTCTCAATTTGCCCATAAGTCGTGCCATTGTCCAGTTTGACCAAATATTATTTTATAACAACTTAAAGAGATAAAAGACCTTGAGTTGACTCCAAGTATTGACATTTCATTTGTTAACTCTTCATGGGAACTCACAATAGGCCAAAATCAACAAGTTGGTAAATTCTTAAAAAAAGCGTTACACTGGTAAACTCAGCAATTCCAAAAAGGCCTAAAGGAGCTCGGCAGACAACTAAAGTGAATGACCACAGTATCCTTGGAGAAGAAAAACGTCTTCACAACATCTAGCCAAGTAAAAGAGGCCCTCAATGAGGTGGAAGTACCAGTGTCAACAAGTACAGAGTCAACAAGAGACACTATCATAAATGACAGAGGAGCGGATGAGCCTACACCTCCGTCTCATCTTAACTGCTTTGTTTCAAATTCATTGTGTTGATGTCCAGAGAGCAAATGAAAAAGTAGGTCACTGTTGATATCTCTGGACCCAACTAGTTTCTGCTTCATAGCTTTAAACTAATCCATACTTGTCACAGATGTATGATCTATTTTGTCTGCCAGACATCTCTAAACAATTATTTAATTCTCCACTCCAGTGCCCGATGACCCCTTCCTATATCTCTCATCTCAGCTGAGAAGATTACTATACACTTTAAACAAAAACAGTATTCACTATTGGAAACAATTTTTACCCCTCCAAACGACCACCCACTAATCTTCTCCATAATCTCCTTAACCTACTTTACCGTTGAAAGGCTTTCCACACAACTCTCTAAACTACACCTCACCACCTACACTCTCAAAAAGTTGGAAAGGGCTGCGGTCATATAAGAACTGTGGGTGGGAAAATAACGGTTGTCTTTACCTGCAGATCTAGTGAGAGGAACAGAAGTGAGATCCCCTTGCTATGTTGGACTGTTTAGAGTAGCTTATTCTGGCCAGGATTTCCCAGATTGGAAGGGGATGGTTGGAGGCTGGCCTTGCTGGCGGTTCTCTATCAGTGGCTAATGCTTTGGATACTGTACCAGCTTCTGAGGGACATTGCAGGCCGTAGAAGCACAGCTGTAATAAGAAATTATTAAAAAAATATAATGACCTCAGCATTCCACTCAAAATGAAAATGGACCTACAAAGATTTTATAGGAACCTCAGACTGAAGGCCCTTTTCGCTACTGAACCTTCTCTAGAGACATCCGAAACTTCTGCTTCAAGACCCAAAACTCTGGTGAATTTACATGACCTACAACTCAAAATTAAAATTTACCCCACCAAGGGGCTCACATGCCTTAGAGGCCTTCATAGATTTAGTCAATAGGGACATAGAGAAACTCAAACATAACATGAACAGCAACACATTACACTGCCCATACTCTTGGAAAAAATGTTAACTCCACTAATTAAAAATACCACTTCATTTTTACTAGACATGGGCGACTTACTAGAAGTCATCAAAAAGTTAATCCCAGCAACAGAGGGTCCATTCTAGCCACATCCACTTGACAAGGGACAGAGGGCTTTGGAATTGCTACTACAACAGACCAATAAGCCATAGGATGATATTTCTTTCTACATGGAACTTTTACATTTACTGTTGACAGAAAACTTTTTCAGGACCCATTCTATTTACAGACGTAAGGAACTGCAATGAGGTCTAACGTGACCCCTCTCTATGCAAACACATGTTTGTCACATTTCAAGGACCATCATTTCTATCCTTCAGACCTATTTATTAAAGTTTGGAAGAGATATCTAGATGAAATTTTTTGCGGTTGACAACCTTTGTGTCTTCCATAGACATCTAAATTCCATCAGACTTGAATTACAGTTCACCATACACTACAGTAATCAAGAGGCCAGCTTTCTTGACACCAGAGTGATTTTGGAGCTAAATGGACAGATTGGGACAGATCTGTACGTCAAACCTACTGACAGAAACAACTTGCTACTGTATGCCAAGTTTCCATCTCCCGGCTGTTAAAAAAAAAATCCCCACCCAAGTCTCAAATGTAATCAAACGCTACGCCTAGGACCAGTCAGGATAGACGGGAGGAGATGGGCTCTAAATTAAAAAAAGGGGGATATCCCAAACATCTGTTTTAACAAAAGTTTTACATAGTAGATGAGGTTGGATGAAGACATTAGTCCATCAAATCCAACCTATAACCCTACAGTGTTGATCCAGAGGAAGGCAAAAAACCCCATGAGGCTTATGCCCATGCCTTCCCGACTCCAATATGGCAATCAGTATAAAACCCTGGATCAACTTGTTCTTGAACCCATAACCTGTAATATTGTACTATTCGAGAGAGACATCCAAGTCCTTTTTGAACAATGAATTTATCACCACTTCCTGGGGCAGAGAGTTCCATAGCCTCGCTGTTCTTACTGTAAAGAATCCCCTTCTATGTTGCTGGTGAAAATTTCTCTCTTCCAAAAGAGGATGTCCCCTTGTCACTGTCACTGGCCTATGAGTAAAAAGATCATTAGAAAGTTCTTTGTGCTTTCCATTCATGTATTTGTACATTGTTATTAGATCTTCCCGTAGACGTCTCTTTTCTAAACTGAATAACCCCAAGTTTGTTAATCTATCGTTGCACTCCAATCCACCCATTCCCCTAATAATTTTGGTCACCCTTCTCTGCACACTCTCTAGTTCAATTATGTCTTTCTTGTATACTGGGGTCCAAAATTGCACACAATGGTTCTATATGTGGCCGTACCAGTGATTTGTATAGAGGCATAACTATGTTCTTGTCATGAGAATCTATACCTCTCTTGATACATCCCATAATTTTATTTACCTTGGCAGCAGCTGCCTGGCACTGGTCACTAAAGGTAAGCTTACTGTCCACCAAATCCCCAAGTCTTTTTCAGTGGCAGTTTTACCCAGTACTTTATTATTAACTACATAATCATACATTTTATTTCTTCGACCAAAATATATAACCTTACGTTTGTCAACGTTAACTTCATTTGCCAAGTCTCCGCCCATACTTCCAGCTTCCTTAGATCCCCCTATAATATTCTACTATCCTCCTCATTTTAGAATACCTTACAGAGTTTAGTATCATCTGCAAATATGGACACCCTGTTCTGTAAACCCTCTACCAGGTCATTAATAAAGATATTAAACAGGAGAGAGCCCAATACTGACCCCTGTGGCACTCCACTGGTGACTGTGGCCCAGCCTGAATATTTATCATTAACATGCACCCTCTGTTTCCTATCAATAAGTCAGTTGCGAACCCAAATGCATATGTTTTCCCCCAGTCCCAACATTCTTATTTTGCCTGCCAATCTTTTTATGTGGTACAGTATCAAAAGCCTTTGAAAAGTCCAGATTCACCACGTCCACTGCATTACCCATGTCCAGTCTAGAACTTACCTCTTCATAGAAGCTGATCAGATTAGTCTGACAGGACCGATTCCTCATAAATCCTTGCTGATTGGGCGTTATTAGATTATTTACATTGAGGTACTCCAGGATAGCATCTCTTAGAAAACCCTCAAATATCTTACCCACCACATAAATCAAACTTACTGGCCTATAGTTTCCAGGCTCACTTTTAGACCCCTTTTTGAAAATAGGCACCACATTTGCTATGTGCCAGTCATGTGGAACAGACCCAGTTATTACTGAATCCTTAAATATTAGATATAATGGTCTATCTATCACCATGCTTAATTCCTTCAGACCTCGGGGGTATTTTGAAGGCAGCGCCGCACTTTGTCTTGGGTTAAACAGGTGACATTTAATTGAGACTTAACATTACCTCTAATCATGTTGCTGGCCATTGGATTTTCTTGTGTAGAGAAGAAGGCATTTAATAGTTGTGCTTTTCCTCATCCTCCTCTACCATTACCCCCAGATTATTTTTGAAAGGGCCTACATTATCAGTTTTTACTTTTATTTTTTATGTAATTGAAGAATAATTTTGGTTTGTTTTTACTTTCCTTGGAAATTATTCTCTCAGCCTCAGATCTTTGCCTCCTTTATTTTTCTCTTTATAGTTTTTTATGCTGTGTCACTATTTTCTTGTTTCTTTCAAAATGAAAGTACAACTCATCACGGAAAGAATAAGACCTAACCTAGCTATGTCGACAGAAAAATACAAAAGTTATACAATTTGGAAGGCGGGGAAAGAAAATATGAAAAAAGTCACTGAGCAATAACATACAAACTACCCAGCACCGTTAAAGGGTCAATAGTCATCACACAGCTGCATTAAATGCAATGCTTGAATAGAGGCTATTCACATGACTGATGTTTTTTACAGTCTTTTTCCACGAACCATCAAAAAATGGAACATTCCTTTTTTTTGTTCACAGGTGCCTCCATACACTCAAATGTGTGAGGGATCCATGAAAACAGACGTGAAAAATGGTCAGGTGTGTGGATGAAGGCTTATGCTACGTTCACACTAGTGTTCAAGGCTCTGTCCGCTTTAAAAGCAGTTACCCACAGAAACCGGGTTTCCGCCGGTTTTATACTGAAAACTGATTAGCCAAACATGTCTGAGCGTAACTGAAATGGTCATGTATCAGTGGATTTACCTGCTCAAAAAAACACTGCAAAATCTGTAATAAAAATTTTAGCTGCAGCCTTAGGCTATTTTATTATTATTATTATATTTGAGAACTTTATATTACACCAGTTATATCAATGTTTATCATATTATAGTATCCAACAAATAAGAGAAAAAAAAATAAAAGTGTAAAATACTAAACTATTATAATACAGTATTTCTTTTCTTGGTAAGTAATGTGATATCTAACTGGTAAAAAAGATCCCCATAGATTCTGATGCTTATTTCTTGTTTTTCATTGCTTTAGGTTTTAATTTTGATTTCAGTATGATAATATAGCACTTTGGGAAGAATATACAGTCTAGTAATCCGGCACTTGAAGCGAGGATAGCGAATATCTCCACAGCCACCATGTACTTTCCTTTGGTGCTCAGATAGGCAGGAATGAAGGAGATCCAGACACTGCAGAAGACCAGCATGCTGAACGTTATCAATTGGGCTTCATTGTAGATATCTGGTAACGTACGAACAAAATAAGCCAATGCAAAGCATATGAGGGCCAACACACCGATATACCCAACCATAATATAAAAGGCAAGAGCTGACCCTTCATTACACTGAAGAACAATTTTTCCCATCTCAGATACAGCATCGGGAAATGGTGGAGAACAAATCAGCCACACCGAGCAAATGCAGACTTGTCCTAAACTTGTGGACACTACTATCATTTTTTCTACTGTAGTCCCAACTAACTTCTTCATTTTGCTTCCTGGTTTGGTGAAGTTAAAGGCAATGATGACTGTGACAGTTTTTCCTAAAATTGTTGAAAGACCCACGGCAAATATAAGTCCAAAAGAAATCTGACGCAGAAAACACGTGATGTTTCCAGGTTGTCCAATGAAGAGCAAACAACACAGAAAAGATAGCAGAAGACAAGCGAGGAGAATGTAGCTGAGGACCCTGTTATTGGCCCTCACTATCTGCATATGGCGATGGATGAATATGATCACTGAGACCCCTGCGGCTACAACACAGAATAACACAGAGGTGACGGTCAATGTAATACCGAGGATGTCCTGAAAGTAGAGGAACTCTATCTCTTTTGGAACACATCTATCCATGTTGTCATTAGACCATTGATCTTCAGGACATTTTTCACAACTGGTCATATCTTTTGTGGGGAACCGCTCAGGTACATGCTTGGTAGCAGTGCAGGAAAAAGGGACACAGAGGCTGGATCACACTAAAGTCTGATGTTTATTTAGTTTCAGGTGCATAAACAGGTTTGCCTTTACAAAGGCACAGACAAAAACAAAACCTTCTCGGCTGAGAACTAAGTACTACAACAAAATGTTCCCTCTCTATACAAGAGACTGACTGCCAGACTTCCGCTCTGGTTTATTCAAACAGGGGTGGCACAGAGTTACCTTGTTTGCAGGTTCAGATAATACGTCACTTTCCTCCGTGTAGTGCCACACCTCCTAGCTCTGACACACAGCCTATATCAGGCCTTAATTAGTCAGCTGACCTGCCTGCTGTGGGCTTCTTCCACACACCCCTTAACTTCCTGGCTGGAAAATACCTGTTCTCCCAAACCACACCCTTCACTTTCTCACACTTTATAAAAAAATTTAAAAAATTACGTAATAATTGACACAATCCTACATCAAATAGTGCATAGAAACAGAAAATGTATAAAGCTCAGTGCAGACGTTCACATTTACCTAGGTGTTACCGTTAGTCTGCTTGTGTATTATATACAGTAGTACAAACATGTTGCATTGGTGATTTCTCCCTCTGAACATCGGACACAGTCATAGCAGCAGATCTGATAGCCTTGACTTGTAGCCTTTCTATATCCAGGTAAGCAACTTTCAGTGCACACAGAATTTGGAATCTGCAAAGCAAAATCTAGTAAAAGTGATGTTTTCTCTCCATTCAAGTTTTAACCCTGGATTGATGGAAGACCAGAAAGTTCAACGCTGACCATTTAGAAAATACACTTCTAATGTTGGAAAAAAATGGGAAGGATATAACAAGTTAAAGCGTAACTAAACTTTTGGACTACTTTTGATTTTCTGGCAGTATTGGTGTCATTAATACATTTTGTAATTTACTTTATTAACAAATTTTGTCGCCTTTCTGTGAAATCTTGCATTTTTTCTCTCTTTCCCTTGAGAGCTTTTCCTGACTCTCACTGAATGTTACTGTGATTTCACAGAAAGGAGCCAAAATTTCTTAATAAAGTATATTACAAAATGTATTAATGACACAAATACTGCCAGAAAATCAAAATTTGTCGGAAAGTTTAGTTACACTTTAATAGGCAAACCTCCCAAATTTCTCAGATTCAGCGAGACAATCCCGGATTTCAAGTGCTGTTCCACTTCCCCAAGCAGCAAGCATGTCCTGACTTTAACTGTGGACACAGATATATCTGAATACAATGGTGAAGCAGGGAGCTGGAGCTATGAGCTTCCTCATTCACCAATCACCACTTGTCACGGTTGCCAGTGACTTGGATGCAGGCAGATGCGTAACTGATGCTTCATATTGCTCAGAGCGTAGACCAAAGTGGACCCATAGGCAGCTCAAGAGGCAGGGGTTGAGTTGAGTGTTTCTTTTTTTTGCTTTTCACTGTGGGGCATAAGAAGACACGTAACTCTGGTGCTCTGCACTCTCCAGTGTACTACATTTCCCAGCAGATTTCCTTTCTTCTGCCAATCCCTGTCTGCCTGTGTGTATACAAGACTTCTCTCTTCTTGGCTGAGCAATGAGTTCACTTGCCTGTTTCATGAGCTATGGTTGTGAATCATGTGTACTGGTGTTCTGTCAGTATATCTGAGTTGTATTTCTCTCTAATGCCAGCATCTTTGCCTGTCATGTCTAAATGCATGTCCTTTGGTTTGCCATCATTGAATTTTGCCTTTCTATTATGTCTGTATTTTGTGCGTTACCTTAGACCTGTCCTCTGTTATCTGTATATTCTGGTGTGTTCTTGATTCAGTGTGTTCACATGGCGGAATTTGGAACTGATTTTGAGGCAAATTTTGCCTCAAAATTAGCACCAAATTCCACCTGAAATCAACTTCCATTCATTTCAATGATAGGTAGATACAGATTTTTTTCTCTGTTTTTTTAGCTAGTGGAAACATAAGCATCATGCTTGATCTTTGGGTGGATTCTGCCTGAGAACTCCCATTGAAATGAGTGGGAAGCAGGAACATACCACCTGGCTGATGCAGAATTTGTTTGCAAATGGTATTGGATTCTATAGCAGATTTTGCAGCGTTTTTGGTAAAATGGGAAAATTCTGCTTCCTGAGGCAGAATTTTTCAGCTTTTACAAATTACAGCATTAGGGTGTATTATACTGTGTGGGGGTCACAAGGCGGCATTATACTGAGAGGGGGTACTAAGGGGATATTATACTACGTGGGTGCACTAAGTTGAGAATTACACCGTGTGAGGGGACTTAGAGGATATTACATTGTGTAAGAGCACTAGGGAATGATGCTGCATGCTGGACTCCTCAGCCCAGTTAAAGCTGACCGAGGCACCATTTTGCCATAGGCAACATTTTTCTAGGGATTGCAGGCACCCAGAGCGAGATCCGGGGCCTGTGACCTGATGGCATGAAAGCTGTGTGCCTATTGAAGGCTCCCAGGCTTGTCTGCCATTCATTTGTATGGCAGGCTGCTTTATGTAGCCTGTCATATAAATGCCGATATTGTACAGGATGGGCCGTAAGTATGGATACACCCAGATAAAATGGAAGTGGTTGCTGATATCACCTTACCATTTGTGGCATATTAGTACATGGGGAAGGGGGTCATGTGACACATCAAACACATGGAGAATTGCACAGGAAAAACATCTGGGTGTATCCATACTTATAGCCCACCTGGGTGTATTCATACTTATGGTCCACCCTGTACATTGTAATGCATTGCATTAGTTATCAAACCCCTTGAGGTTCAAAAGACCCCTAGGGGGTCTAATAAATGAAAAAAAAATGTAAAAAAAAAAAATAAAATTCAAATCACCCCTTTTCCCTATATAAAAGTACTTAAATACTGTGAAACACATACACATTATTTATCCCCATGTTCAAAAATTCCTGGTCTACAAACCTATCAAAATATTTTTCCTGTTTGGTGAGCGCCGTAGCGGGAAAAAAAAAATCAAAAGTGCAGAACCACCATTTTTTTTTGCTGTTTTGACTCTAATAAAAATTTGAATAAAAAGTGATCAAAGCAATAAACATTACCCTAAATGGTATAACTAAAAAGTACACCTGGCCCTGCAGAAATAGATGCCCTATGCATCCCTGTATATAGAAATATAAAAAAGTTATGGGTATCAGAAAATGGTGACTTTAAGAAAAAAAAATTTTTTTGCAAAGTTTTAGATCTTTGTCAAGGGGTTAAAATGTAATTGAAACTGTATAAATTTGGTATCCCCGGAATTGTACCGAAACATAGAATACAGGTGTCATGTAATTTTGACTGCAGAGCGAACACCGTAAAAATTAATCCTGTAAGAATGTCGCACAAATGCACTTTTTCTCCAATTCCATCCAATTCTGATTTTTTTTGTTCAAGCTTCCCAGTACATTGTACAGAATAATAAATGTACCATTATGAAGAGCAATTTGTCCTGCACACATTAAGCCCTAATATGGCTCTGTGAACGGAAAAATAAAAAAGTTATGGGGATTGGAATGTGGAGAGTCAAAAACGAAATTCATAAATTAAAAAATTCCTCCAGAGGGAAGGGGTTAAATGAATCCAGACAGACAGCCCCTTCAAACAGGTCACCAAAACAGAAGAAGCTCCCTACCACCAGAATGGACACATCACTTCCTGGACTGAGTGACGAGGAGTGACATCGGACCATCTGTAAAGTTTTCAAAGTTAAAGTATACTTGGAAGTCTAAGTAATTTACATTTTAAGACCACCAAAGAACTTTATCGGTAGTCGGAGATCCCCGCTAAGGTGTAATGCGAACTTAAATTGGGTAAAGATGTCTTAAGAGATTACTTATTGCCAGAGTCTCTTACCTGCGTATAATGAGCATTCCATGTGATATTTCCTATACTTATTCTGAGTTTTTCTCCAGAAGGTTCATGCTCAAAATAGCTGCCTACCATTTTAATCTCTGTGCTTACATTAGGGTATACAATAAAATTCAGGATGTCGAAATGATCTGGGGGGTTTCCTTTATCATCAAAAAAAACGTCTCCACTCTCTGTTGTAAACTTGACCTTCTGCATGTATTGACGCATCTAGATATAAAATAAAAGAAGTGTTATATAACCGTATAAGGAACCAAATTTGTATTGTTTTAGGTTGTATGACCTTTTTAGAAGAATGCTGGACTAGTAGAATTTCTGGACCATCAGAAAAATACAATTTCTAAAATAATTGGAGAACTAAGCACATATCTTCTGTGGATGTGCTTGCTTCAATCCTTCTGTCTCTTCATGTAATCAAAGACAGACTGGATGATGAGGAGGCCAGGTCTCTGTGGGGGTGGAATCATCACTTCCAGGACTCCTCCTCCAAAGGGCAAAGGACACACCAAATATTGATGGGATTTAGATTTTAATTTAGTTAATTCACTTAATTTTGTTAATTGACAAATATAAACTACAAACACTTCCACTGTTACAGCATTCTTACTTTGCTGCATAATACCTGCCTAAAGCTTATGTGCAGTCCTGAATTAGGAAGCTGCATAGTATTTATCAGTGTGCACTACATTCTAGATATTCTACCTGGGCGTTGTGTACAATATTTATCTGTACACAATATTTATGCAAATCCTTTTTTATATTATTTATCTGGACATGGTATACACTATATATATGCTGTATACACTGTTCACGGGGTGCAACTAATAATTTGGGGGCTGTACAATACTTATTACTTACAGCAGTAGTTATCTGGGTTCTGTTTTCAATCACTCTGACCAGTTTCGCTGTACTAATTTTTCACTCTAGAGACTTGAGCACAGACCTGACAATACCCTGGACCACAGTTAGTCATCTATGAGGTAAGTGCACCACTGTTGGTTGAATCACATGGACGTACATAGTTTTGGACGATTTAGAGCTGGCAAATCTAAAACTAAGTAAGTGATAAAAGAATATGTAATGTGGGGCTTACACACTCCTCAGAAGTGAAATGGCAGCACTAAGAAGGAAAAGTCTTGGAATTATGGAAATCATTAGATTGATAAGTTAATGTACCTTCTTTTAGCAGGAAACAAGTTCTAAATTCTCCCTAACAAAGTACTAACAAAATATATTGCCAATATATTCACATATAACAAATGCCAAAGGAGGGTATCCCTGCAATTTCCAATTTTATACCACCTAGGAAAGTGCTTCTGGTATTAAAAACAAGACAGTGGCAGCATAGAGCCATAGATCGTCTCTGCTGTATTATATCCTTTAATGTTGGCCCCCAAACATAAAAAGGCCCACTGTTTTGCCCCCGCCACTTCTCTCTCCGTCATAGCTTCTATGTGGCAAGGTCACGGAAGCCATCCAGTCGTCATGACAGCTTGGAGCCTTGTTAAGGCTCCCAGGCTTGTCTTAACTATTTGTCTATTGAAACTTGTAATCTAAAGATTCCAGGTTCAAACCCCATAGGGGAGCTTAAAAGAAAAAAAAAAAGTTTTTTAAAATATAAAAATTCAAATTTCCTTTACCTACATCTCAAATAAAGATAAATAAACAAAAATAAATATAAACAAATTATGCATTCCAATATTCAAAAATGCCCAAACTACAAACATATAAAAATATTTTTCCCATATAGAGAAAAAAATCATCTTTTTTTGCCTTTTCGCCTCCCATAAAAAAATTAAATAAAAGCGATCAAAGCCACATACATTCCCCAAAATGTTACAAATAAAAATTACATCTGGCCCCGCAAAACGACACCTTATGCATCCATGTACAAGCATAAATATAAAAACGTTATGGGTTTCAGAATATGGTGATTTTTTTTTTTTTTTTTTTGCAAAGTTTTGGAATAATTTTTAAAGGGTTAAAACTATATATAAATTTGGTATCGCTGTAATCATACTGACCTACAGAATACAGGTGACATGTCATTTTGGCTGCACATTGAATGCTGTAAAAACAAAGCCACGCAAACACAGTTTTTCTCTAATTCCACCCCATTCAGATTTTTTTCCAGCTTCCAAGCACAGTTTATGGAATATTAAATGGTATGATCACAGAAATTGGTCCAAAAATAATAAGAAAATAAAATATAGCTTTTATTATCAAAATCTAAAACAAGCCCTCAATCTAGGGACGATGTCAACACATACCAATATTTAACCAGATAGAAACTAGTCCTTCCATATATACGAATCTATAACTGATAAAAACTGCTTTGACCCCCCCCCCCCCTGTTATGGAATATGCTAAAGTGAGGATCTCTAAATGTAAGTATGTAGATATTCGCAAACAAACTACTCACTATAAAGCTCTATAATATCAAATCAAAACAGGGTTTCTATAATCTAAATATTGTATCAATATCCCCTATTAATTAGATAAACTCTGCAGAGGGTTAGCTAGCCTCAGGAGGGACAGCTAATAGCTTTGGGTAATACTGTGGCAAATGTCCACACTAATGAACAGGTTGCAGACGTGATGGAAATCGGCAACTAACTCGACCAAGTATCCATAAATATGGTTATCTGTCCTAAATAGTTCTAAATACTAGTATCCGTACTCATAGAGGCACCCTCAGAAAGTATTGTTAATGCTACATTTCTCAACGCGTTTCACCTATATCACTATAAGGTTCATCAGGAGAGATATATTAGGGATAGCTATAACAATGAACATAAAAAAGATTGCGGTAAAAACCACAGTTCCCGGAGCTATTAGCTGTCCCTCATGAGGCTAGCTAACCCTCTGCAGAGTTTAACTAATTAATAGGGGATATCGATACAATATCTATATTATAGAAACCCTGTTTTAGGTTTGAATTTATAGAGCTTTATAGTGAGTAGTTTGTTTGCAAATATCTACATACTTACATTTGGAGATCCTCACTTTAGCATATTCCATAACAGGGGGGTTAAACCAGTTTTAGATCTTATATATGGAAGGACTAGTTTCTATCTGGTTAAATATTGGTTTGTGTCGACATCGTCCCTAGATTGAGGGCTTGTTTTAGATTTTGATAATAAGAGCTATATTTAATTTTCTTATTATTTTGGGACCAATTTCTGTGATTATACTTCAGTTGTAAGCGGTATTCCTTCACCGTCTGCGATTAATATTAAATGGTACATTACAGAGAACAAATTGTCCCACAAAAATTAAAGACTCATGCAGCTCAGTGAATGGAAAAATAAAAAAGTTATGGCTTTTGGAAAAAGGGGAGTTAATAAATAACAATTGAAAAATGGCTGTGGCAGAAAGGGGTTAAAAAGTGATCTTTCAGTTTCTATTATACCTAAAGCTAAAATATTGACAGTGTATGAAAGAAGGTGGTATCAAATTGGAGACACAGCGATTTAAAATGACACCCCCTTTTGGAATTTAGTATAGATATAGATTTGCAATACAGGTTGAACATGGGACAGACCTTCCTAGCAATGCTTTGTTATTGCTTTGCTAGGGAGAACTTTAGAACTCGTTTTTTGGTCATTGAAAGTATAATAGGTTAATAAAGCATATTATAAAAAATGTTCTGCAAACCCCTCCCTATACAATAGCAAAAAAAAAAAAAAGTTACAGTTACACTCTAACAGGTTCCTGCCGAGTGATGTACTAATAGTCATATTTTGTCATGGAGATGGCACCGACTCAGGAACCAGGGCTATCGAGAGAGGATGTCACAGCTGTGACACAGATGAAAACACTGTTTGTGGCCGTTTAACCTTTTAATAATGATGATGACATATAAGTGGAGTCTTAGTGTTTGCCTCCCCCCATCTGCACCCTTGCAATGCAATCGCAGGATGCCGATGCATTATCAAGGTAACAGGGGCTTGCTGTACACCCCACGTCACCCTCGTAAGACATATCTATAAGACTTTACCACCTAGTATCAAAATGTCACCTAGTATAAAAATACCTCCAGGTGCATTTTGGAAACTACAGTACAGAAGCAATGTACTATTGTAATAGTCACCTAGTGTTCAAGTCCCAGTATGGGACTAAGTGCAAATGTAAAGAAAAAAAACATGTTATAAAGTATAAAATAAAACATAAATTAAAAAAACAAAAATAGTCATTTCCCAATTTTATTTTACTAAATAATAATAATAGTCATATTTGGTATTATTGCATCCATAACAACCCATACTATAAAAATACTATGTTATTTAACCCGCATGGTGAACACCATAAAGATAAAAAATATCAACAATGTACGTCACATTGCCTCCAAAACAAATATATTCTGTTCATTTTCTTCTACAAATTTAGTGTTGTGAGAAACGGCCCAAAAAATAGCTTTGACAGCTGCAACCTCAATGTCTCCCTATAAAAACATTCTGAACATGTTGTTAAGGGTGGGTTCACACCTGCGCTTGAGTCCGTCCGCTGCCAATCCGAGTGAAAATCTCTGGAAACAGGATAGGCATCGGATACCGACAGGTTAGCGACGCATTGGTTAAAAACCCATTCATTTGAATAGGTTTTTAAAGCAATGCGCGGGTGTGCGCTTACACCCTCTGCGCTGCGAAGCCGATTTTTTTCGTCGGACACGAAGTCCTGCATGTCCGACTTTGTTTCCGACGAAAAAAAAAGCATTTGCAGCGCACAGGGTGTAAGCGCACACCCGCGCATTGCTTTAAAAACCCATTCAAATGAATGGGTTTTTAACCAATGCGTCGCTAACCTGTCGGTATCTGATGCCTATCCTGTTTCCTGAGATTTTCACTCGGATTGGCAGCGGACGGACTCAAGAGCAGGTGTGAACCCACCCTTATCTTACAATTGTCGTGTGATACCCGTTCTATATGGAAGCGATGTGGTTATACAGTATGGATTATCAATAGCTGCTATAACATTTACCTTAAACAGTTTTATATGATTTCGATGATTTTTATTGCTAGTCTTCTTATGTTGAGATTGGTATTGAATCATATTATGTAGAGCATGTGCTATGGTATATACAGCTGTGTAAACTTTGTAAGTGTGTCGAAAAGTTTTCAAGTCATATTGATACGGATCCACATTTTTCATGTTCTTTTTGTTCCTTGAGCTCTGCAGAGGATAACTTTGGTTTGGGGAAGGCCAGTCGAAGTAGGTCCAGATATAATCTAGAAATATATTGTTTGGTTGCTTTGAGGGGCTTATATTCTGTAAATAGTTTTTTAGACCTGGAATCTTCCCCTTGTTGATAAAAACCAGAGGGACCCATTAAGTGGGTACATCGATGAAACATATGTTATGTTTATCAGTGAGTTTAATTTAATTCAGTCGTAGCTATCCACACATGTTTAGTAACATTATCTTTAGTCAATTGCTCCATAAGAGGTATACAACTAACCAAATTGCTATGTAATATTATAACATTAGTGGTAGACTTATATATCTGGTTAGTAAGGTTTTGTTCTTTATTCCATTGAATAGTCACCATAAACTCTACACAGAATCCACTTCTTATGATCTCCAGTTTCATCTCTTCACTTCCTCCCATGTTACTTTCATCGGTTACAATGCCAACCCAACTCCAATTAAAGTGTTTCAGTAGGTGGATAATGGCAATGTACTGAGCACGCTGACAAGGAACTGAGCGAAAAAACTGCGGAAACCGACTCGTGTCATCAAATACGGGATCTGGTGCTCCGTAACTAACCTAGATAAACATAAATACACTTATTTCACACATTTCTTAACTAAAAGAATATAAGTGAATCAGCTATGCCTATATGCCCGATCTGGTCATTGGTGCCAACATTCAAAAAGGGTCTAAATGTGATCTCAGAAACTATGGACCTATAAGTTTAATCTATGTTTTGGGAAAATGATTTGAAGGGTTTCTAAGACATGTTAACCTGGAGTAGCTCAATGATAATAAACATATCTATATATATATATATATATAAAATATATAATATATATAGTACCAACATAGGTTTATAAAGAATCGGTCCTGTCAGACTTCAAAGGCATTTGATACTGAACCACATAAAAGGTTGGTACATAAAATGAGAATACCAGGACTAGGAAAAATATGTATAACTGGATTCACAACTGTGTCATGCATAGGCAGCAGAGGTTGGTTATTAAGGATACATACTCAGATTGGGTCACAGTCACCAGTGGGGTGTCACAGGGGTCAGTGCTGGGTCCTTTTATTTTTGACCTGGTTGTGGTAAAAATACCACTGAAAAAGACTTGGGGATATTGGTGGACAATAAACTTAATTTTAGAAATTGGTGTCAGGCAGCTGCTTGCAAGGCAACTAGAATCATGGGTTGCATTAAGAAAAGAATAGATGCTCACAATGAGGACATAGTTTTGCCTCTATACAAATCACTGGTCAGACTACATATGTAGTCACCTGTATATAAAAAAAGACATGGTATTTTTTGCCTTCCTCTGGATCAACTTGATAGGTTTATAGGTTGGACATGATGGACTTGTGTCTTTATTGAACCTTATCAAGTACTGTAGGTTACCATGTAAAGAAGGAATTCCTCCTCTTGGTGGGTTTCCTGTGGCTTGTGTTAGGTGGAGCCTGTAAGGGAATTGCTAGAGGAGCAATTCCCCAGTAGCTGTGGGTGAACCCTGGGGGGAGGGGCATAACAATGAACCCTAAGCTGAACCTCCCCCCGTCCCTGTCTACTTACCTGAACTGTCCTAGGCGGCAGATGACAACTGGGCGGCAATCCCTTCTTAAGATATAAGTGATGACACAGAACACAGACAAGACAAATAACAACAAAAGGGAGGTCAGCTAGCCAAGCGGTCGGTAACAGTCGAGAAACACAGTACAGAATCGAAATCTGAGAGAATAGTCAAAGGGTAAGCCGGAGGTCAGGAATAAGAATACAGGTAACAAAACAGCAAGAGTAAATAGCCAGCACGCACGAGGCAATAGAAAGCACCAATGTGAATGTGAGCAAGCAATGAATAGGAAGTAAGAACCCACCCCAGACTTGATTGGAAGATAGGCTGTCAATCACACAGGTAAGGCTGAAATTAACTATTTGAGGAGCAGAGGGAAACAAAGGTGTAGGAGATGGGTGTGGTGGAAAATCAATTACAGAGAAGAGGTAATAGAGCAATGTTCAGACAGAGCAACAAGAACCCTAAGTAAGGAATCAAAACTGAACACGCCTCCTGTGCCGCAGCGTGCGAGCAAATGGCGCATAAGTTCGAATGGATGCGGACGTAACAGAGCCATTGTATTACAAGAGCTGTCAATAATCTGCATAGCCGCTATGTAATACCACACTTCTGGTCACTGCAGGGAAATATCTTGTCTGGCCACCGCTTCTCTGGCAAACTCTGCTGTTGGTCAGGGTTGCCCAGAGTGGGACCTAGAGCAATCAAATGATCAGTCTGGGGTTCTACTTTGAAAGGGGTTGTCTCTGATATCACATGACGTACTTACCTGTACATACTGGTATACGGACAATAAATCTGCCAGAGCATAGGATGGAGAAGACAACAGATGGCCAATGAATGCTATGATTTTTCCTTGCTTAATACAGCTAAAATTCTCCACCACTTTCCTTCCACCTGATAATATCCTTAAGGCTCTCTCAATAGTTAAGGCTTCACTAGGTCCTGAGTCGTGTGCCTGGAATCCCAAGGTGATGTTAGGCAAAATGTCTCTTCTTAGGTTTATCTCTTCAGTGGCAAACGCAAAGGCCAAAATATGTCGGATATATTGAATTTCCAAGACTAGGATTAACAGAAATAATTTTAGTATTGGGAATAGTGGATAATTGTAATCACAGAAGGGAATGGCCAAACAAAAATATATTAAAACATAACTTTTAATACTATAGTTGCTAAAATATATTAGACAGTGTCAACGTCCACTAAATAAGAGGCAACCATCCACAAAATCCGTAAAGACACCCCGGGTCCCAACTATGGGTGAAGGTGCTAATAATGCGGGGTGGTCTGGTGGTGACACCTATTCATAGTTCCATGGACACCCATACATTGATCCTTATAGACTACTGAGTGGGTATGGAGACATCCTACAGTAAACTGACACTACTAGGGCCAGGCCAGAGTATGAATAACGGGAAATATCTGTCCAAAGAGGAACTTATGGTGTAATCGCCCCCTTTGCTCTTTCACTCTGTGTCTAAAGATCAATTTAGTTGGGTAGAATGTAATGGGGATATTAAAGATAAACCATCCCTTTCAATCTATGAGTGAATATATGATTAGCATCCATTCATTCCTTTGTCTAAGGGTGGACCCTCGGATGTAGTATTATAAAGCTAACTGCGCTATGTTCTAGGGTCAATTGCCTGGGGAATCACTCTACTGTACTTTGGTTCTAGTCAGATAATAAGCCTTCTCTAAGGACTGCAGCCTATAAGGGATCAGACTCTTTTACTGATGTAAAATAGTTGGCATATTCCCTGTTTTAGGCAAGAAAGTCCCAGCTCCGTAGGTTAGCTCAGATGGAGCTCTAGATCGAATTAATATGGGTCCAGTAACAAGCCCAAATCTATCTAATAAAGCTCATGGGCAAACAAAGGAGCCAAACTCCGGCTCTACTAGCTGGATACAGTTCATCTGGTTCTTAAGCACAATGTACAGCCCAGAAGCAGTAAGTTCAGTTCCGATCATGAGCTCAATAAAAAGCCCAGAAGCTATTAATCACAGCTACCTACGAGCCCAAATGCTAAGCTGCATTAATAGCTTCTGGGCTTTTCATTCATGTGCCCTGCTGCTCCTTTCAGAATCTGTGGCACTGGTGGACAATGCTTGACTAATACAGATGGTGACTTGTAGTTGGAACAGAATTATTTTCATTGAGGTTATGTGTTTTAGCACCGTGCTAGTGCCTTTAACAGACCATCATCAGAATATGTTTTGCAAAGAGAGACCATTAGCATATTACAGTAGAAAAAGCCCTAAATATGCCCTAAACAGACACATTTATTGGGTTCTAAGTAACAAAAACTAATTCATGAAAGTAAAGATAAAAAATGTAATATTCTATGTAGGGACCAACATTATAAGTGTTATAGATGAGAAATAACAAATACTGAATGATCTTACCTACTGCAATGCAAAACCGGAGGAGGTGTCATAAAATCTGTACGATTTAAAGATATTTCTGGACATGTATAGAAAATACCGGCCAATACCAGGTCACCCTCTGTGATATATGTATACAATGATTGTGGGATCCACTGCACAGAACAGGGGCTCAGACGATTGTAGATGTAAGATGGACTAGAGTCTTCCCTGCAAAGAAATTGGAGATGGACATAGAGTAGCACAAGAACGTTTCTTCTTTTTACTGTTTGCACATGGTTTGTTTTACTGACACCAACCAGATAGATATTACTGGCTTTAAAACTAAATGTTAAAAATGTGGTTAACACTAAGGCCCCACGTAGTGGGCCGCATACAAAAAACACTGCGGAAAAGACACATTGCGTTTTTCTGTAGCGCTTTTCACAGAAAGTTCGCATAGTTTTCTTCTGTGGACTTTCTGCCTCTATTATACCTATATGGAAACCTTCAGTGTTTTCGTAGGTATAATTGACATGCTGCTAAATTGCAGCATTTCCAATATTTTTCTGCAATGTGTGAATGGGATTAGCCAGTATCCCATCCACTTTGCAGGCACTGTAAAACGTCACGTTTATGCTGCAGCCAAATCGCTGCTTTTACACTAGCCCCAGCTTAAAGGGGTTATTTAGGGGAAAAATAAATCCTACAGTGCATTCCCTACACTGTATAAGTTTTCTTACTAATATGTAACCAATTCCTCCGGAACCCAATATATTACTATGCAGAGCGTAGCTAGGTAGGTCAAAAGTGTCTCTCCTCTGCCTCCGCTGCAGATGCACCGACTCTCTATAACGTGATATATGTTATAAACACGGATGAAGTAATGAAAGTTATGTATTAATATAGGTTGAAAGAAGGATTTTAGTTGTCTTGGGGCAAATAGTATTGAAAATTGAGAGTGAATCCTATCCACCTATTGGGTGGTATGTAACATGCTTGTTTTCTGCATTTCCATGCAGGTTTTATTTCAAATCTACTACATGTGTGTTACGTACATATTTTAACTCGAATTTAAAAAAAAATCCTGTATGTGACAATGACCTGGGCATGTGCATTAAATAACTTGCTCACATATATTGTAATCTTTCGCTATCAATGATCCTTGCATCTGTGCTAAGTAATTTTAACACTGTAGAATCTTTCTCTGCTATCATGTCTGTCCACTATATCAGCTTAAAGGATGATCAGAAATATACAACTAACATGACATTATTGATGCTGGATGGCATTTGCTTACCTGCTCTTTTCAGAAGAATAATTGTCATCGCTGGATATCCCGAGGGTGAAGGCTGGGAATCTTATTTGATCTTTTTTTGAAGAGCCAGAATATTCGAGGCAGCGTGTTATTCCGGACAGCAGTATAATGCTTGCATGTAATAAAGATGGTATTTTCATAATAGATTTAATAAGAGAGAATCTTCTCCTTAATGTAACAGAGGATTTACCATACATCATCTTTCCTCCTCTTCTCCTGTCTTGTGCAGTGCTGCTGATCTTTTATACTTTTCAGATTTGTTATTTTCTTTCATCTATAATTAAATATATATCTAACTAATAATTTAATAAGTGTAAGAGAGACATAGGACCAATAAAAATAATTATGGTCGCAGCTGGATAGCTAATAGTCCTGATGGCTAGGATGACCTCTGGGACTCAGAAACTGCTGTACAGTAAAACTGTCTCTAGATGTTGTTTAGCACAATTTGGCTAGGTGGGCAGCATTTTATTATGTGCAAAAAGTATAATGTTGTGATAGTTTTGTGCCTGCAATTCCCCAGTGTAACCGGTCACCTACTGGATAGTGCCAGAAAGTTTTCACTGACAAAATCAAAGCGTTTATCAAGTCCAGCAATTGGCCAACGTGGAAGTTGACATATAGGCAGTGAGTAACACAATAGAGGATCTTCCAGAGGGGCCAGCCATGGTGGACTAGCATGGAGGGCTCTGTGAGAGCAGGATAATAGAAGGAGGTGCTCATTTCTAGAGACTGGATTAATCTACCCCGCACTGTTTGTTAGTGCATAGTTTTTCCTTGTTTTTTGCACTTATGTTATTGCCAGTAAAGCAATTCATTAAACATAGCTAGTTGTCTGTGTCTGTTCTCATGGCAGGTCCAGTCTGGCATGGAAAGTCTCCTTCATGCACTTAGAAAATCTTTTGTCCTAGCATGAGCCAGATATGAAGTCAGATAACTTGCACCTGAATAGAAGTGGGGCTGCTGTGCTGGGGGGAGATAATTTTTTTTTTATTTAATATTTTTATTAATTTTATGAAATTTTAAGACAACAATGTTGACACAGACAAAATACAGGTTATTGTATAAAAGGAGATTTGACATTTAGAGTCTATGAAGTTACGGGTGTAGTGATAATAATCGGAGAGGGGTGGGGGATGGTATTCAGGGGAGGGGGTGGAGAAAACAGAAAAACAAGGAGCTTCGGAATGCACGAGAATGCCAAGTGTGAGTTTGGAGCACAGTTCCTTTCCATCAAACTCATCATTCTCATACTGGACTTCACCTTAGTTCACGGAAGGATCTGGAGGAGAGAATTTTAGCAGGTGAGATGAAGCTTTTATACAAAGAATGAAGGGAGGACCATGCAGACATAACATGGGTAGATAGACTAGACAGGGAGCAGACTATAATGGGGGGAGTGGACTGTGGGGGCAATATAGGAAAGTGGATAAGGAGATCCATGAGTTACAACATTAAAGATTAACATGCCCACAAAATATCAGTAAATCACATTCCTGAAACTGAAAATGGAAAGCTGAACACCAACTTAAAAATGGGGGAGCTTGAAGCACTGATACTGGAGGAACACATTGATGTAGCTGGTGTGGCTGAGACCTGGCTAGACTTTCTACATGAATGGGTTTTTTACTCTTTCCGAAACACAAGAGGTGGAGTATGTCTGTATTAGAGATGAGCGAATTTCTCAAAAGTTCGATTCCAAGTTCCAAAAAAATTTGCTTCGATCCGAATTACTTTGCAGCGAATATCACTAAAAACACCTATTTCCTAGCTTCAGAGAGCCTGTATAGTGGTGTAGAACACTGTGCCTTGCAGTAATAATAATAATAATAGTCCTTTAATAGTCCCACAATGGGGAAATTCAGTAACACGCATAGGGAGCCTACTGTGGTAGTTAAACAATACTGTGAGTCCGAATGACACGCACATGACAGGCGTCGCTCTTAGAATCGATGCACACTTCACTTATTTGCACAGTGACGGGCCCAAAACTGTCCAACTAACTTAAGTGTGAACCCAGCCTTACAGGTCCATTTTAGTGCCAGGTAGAAAGAACCATACAGAGGCCCAACATCCTACTGTAGAGTGAAAGAATGCACTCCTTTTACACCCTCGTTTGCAGATTTCACATAGATGTCTACAGAGTGAAGTTGGCAGCAGCATGAGGATGCCATACAGTGACCCAGTGGCAGCGGCATTAGGAGGACATACAGTGACCCAGTGGCAGAGGTGGAGGTAGTAGCAGCCTTAGGAGGGCATACAGTGACCCAGTGGCTGCGACATGAGGAGGGCATACAGTGACCCAGTGGCAGCGGCATGAGGGCATACAGTGACCCAGTGGCAGCGGCATGAGGAGTCCACAGAGTGACCCAGTGGGAAGCAGCATGAGGAGGACATACAGTGATCCAGTGGCTGCAACATGAGGAGGACATACAGTGACCCAGCAGTGGCAGTGGCATGAGGAGGACATACAGTGACCCGGTGGCAGAGGTGGAGGTAGTAGCAGCCTTAGGAGGGCATACAGTGACCCAGTGGCTGCGACATGAGGAGGGCATTCAGTGACCCAGTGGCTGCGACATGAGGAGGGCATACAGTGACCCAGTGGCTGCGACATGAGGAGGGCATTCAGTGACCCAGTGGCTGCGACATGAGGAGGGCATACAGTGACCCAGTGGCTGCGACATGAGGGCATACAGTGACCCAGTGGCAGCGGTATGAGGAGTCCACAGAGTGACCCAGTGGCAGCGGCATGAGGAGTCCACAGAGTGACCCAGTGGGAAGCAGTATGAGGAGGACATACAGTGACCCAGTTCCTTCCCTGTGTGACTTTGTTCGCCCAGGCAAACGAGGTGTAGAACAGCGTGACACTGCTGTGCCCTGCACATATGGTATGCTGGAGGAGCATACACCTTATTTAAAGGTGTTTCTTTGTGTGGAAACCCATAAGGAGGCCCATATTCACCGTTTTGTTCCCAGTATAAAGTTGCAGGACATTTATCAATACAGTATTGTCAATAATTCGGAGCCACAAATCTCTGCCTTTATGACTCTTTTGTTATAGGTGTTCATTAGTGGAGAAAGAAATAAGGGGCATAATTGCCATTCTCTTCAAAGTAGAAAATAACAGGCCTTCTTGCCATTTGCAATTACGTTTTTTCATCGAACAGTATGTCAGACAGAGAAGCGAGAGGCCATTCACAGGGAAAGGATGCAGGCCTAAATGTTTCTGACGCAGCCAAAGGTCGCAGCAGAGTAAGGGGGCATGGCAGCAGGAGTCAGTTACAGAGGCCTGAGCTCCCAGTGTCAAGTAACAGTCGTGTCTTGACCAGCAACCTAACAGTTGTAGACTGGTTGACTTGGTCATCCAATTCATGCCAAATCACAACAACCACCCCCAGCCAAGAGTCGGTGGGTTCATCAGACACAACCCTTAGTTGGCATGGTCCGGCAGCAGGCCCTGTGCCCTCACCTGTCCTCAACTTGCCTCTGTCCTTTTCTGTTCCCTCAGCTAGAGAAGTACTCTATGCTGTGGGCTCAGATCCACTGTACAGTGAGGAGGAGGTATTACTATTATTTATTTTTATTGTTTATTTATATAGCACCATTAATTCCATGGTGCTTTACATTTGAGGGTTAACATACGGTACACAAGATATACAAAACAGATAATACTAACAGTGACCAACTGGTACAGTGGGATACAGGGCCCTGCCCGCAAGGTCTTACAGTCTATGAGGAAAGAGGGATAGAGACAAAAGGTGGGGGTAGAGGTTGTTCAGGTGGTGGTATGGAAACAGTAGCGTTATTGGGGGTTGTAGGCCTTCCTGAATAGGTGAGCCTTCAGGGCCTTCTTGATTGTGGGGGTCAGTCTCATGTGTCTTGGTAATGAGTTCCAGAGTATGGGGGTTGCACGGGAGAAGTCTTGGAGACGGTTGTGTGAAGAGCGGATAAGAGCAGAGTGGAGTGGGAGGTCTTTGGAGTATCGGAGGTTATGTGCAGGCAGGTTGTGGGAGATTAGGTAGGAGATACATACGTGAACTAAATTGTTGGTACCCCTCATTTAATGAAAGAAAAACCCACAATGGTCACAGAAATAACTTGAATCTGACAAAAGTAATAATATATAAAAATTCTATGAAAATGAACAAATGAAATTCAGACATTTCTTTTCAACCATGCTTCAACAGAATTTTTAAAAAAAGAAAACTTATGAAACAGGCCTGGACAGAAATGATGGTTCCCTTAACTTAATATTTTGTTACACAACCTTTTGAGACAATCACTGCAATCAAACGATTCCTGTAACTGTCAATGACTTCTGCACCTCTCAACAGGTATTTTGGCCCACTCCTCATGAGAAAACTGCTCCAGTTGTCTCGGGTTTGAAGGGTGCCTTTTCCAGACGACATGTTTCAGCTCCTTCCAAAGATGCTCAATAGGATTTAGGTCAGGGTTCATAGAAGGCCACTTCAGAATAGTCCAATGTTTTCCTCTTAGCCATTCTTGGGTGTTTTTAGCTGTATGTTTTGGGTCATTATCCTGTTGCAAGACCCATGACCTGCAACTGAGACCAAGCTTTCTGACACTGGGCTGCACATTTCTCTCTAGAATCCCTTGATAATCTTGAGATTTCATTGTACCCTGCACAGATTCAAGACACCCTGTGCCAGATGCAGCAAAGCAGCCCCAGAACATAACAGAGCCTCCTCCATGTTTCACATTAGGGACAGTATTCTTTTCAAGATATGCTTCATTTTTCCATCTGTGAACATAGAGCTGATGTGCCTTGTTAAAAATGTCGATTTTTGTCTCATCTGTCCATAGGACATTCTCCCAGAAGATTTGTGGCTTGTCAACATGTAGTTTGGCAAATTCCAGTTTTGTCAGATTCAAGTTATTTCTGTGACCATTGTGGGTTTTTCTTTTGTTAAACGAGGAGTACCAACAATTTTGTCCACGACTGTACATGGAGAGGACAGGTTGTGGATGGCTTTGTATGTCAGCGTTAGTAATTTGAACTCTATTCGCTGGGCAACGTGTAGCCAGTGAAGGGATTGGCAGAGGGGAGCAGCCGATGAAGAACAGGGGGAGAGGTGTATTAAGCGAGCAGCGCAATTTAAGGTGGACTGTAGAGGGGCGAGAGTATTTTCTGGGAGGCCATGGAGAAGGATGTTACAGTAGTCTAAGCGGGAGATTATGAGGGCATGGACTAGCATCTTTGTAGTTTCTGGGGTGAGGAAGGAGCAGATTCAATGGATGTTCTTGAGCTGGAGGCGGCAGGAGGTGTTGAGGGTTTGGATGTGCAGCTTGAAGGATAGATCAGAGTCCAAGGTTATCCCAAGGCAGCGGACCCATGGGACTGGGTAAGTGTAGAGGACAGTCAGCAGCTATTGCTCAGCTAAGATGTGGAGGAGACATCCGCTGCTTCCTCCGGTAGGTGGGCAAGTAGTGATGAGGAGAGTGGTATGGGAGCTGGTGTTGAGGAGGACATCAGTGAACTGCAGACTGTAGTGGATGATGATGTAGCCAATCATAATTGGGAGGGGCTTCATCGTCATCAGGAGAAGAGGGTTGCAGCTTGCACATGAGGCAGCGGGGGAGTCAGCAGGGTGGAAGCAGTGGGAGGTCGGGAGCTAAACGTGCCTGGGGTAGACCACCCGCTTCGCAGCAGCCTACCTGCACGGAAAGCAGTGGTGCAGGGATTCATGGAGGAAGTGGCGGTACCAGTCAGTTTGCGCGGAGTGTTGGGTGTAAATCACCTACTCGGCGGTGTGGCAGTTTTTTGTAAAGCCGCCGGGGGAGGTCAACATGGCCATATTTGTTTAATCTGTGGGCAATAGGTGAAGCGTGGCCAGGGTGCCAATGTTGGCACCACAGCCCTGCGTCAGCATATGCAGCGTCACCAGAAAGTGGCCTGGGAGAGTTTTGGCTCCAATGTGCTGGTCCAGCCTGCCACAGCAACCGCTGCAGCACCCAAAGGCACGCACGCCATTTCAGGCAGTCAAGGCTCCACCACCTCAGCCAAAGCAAGCTGTGTGTCCTTCCTATCATCTGCTGGTCGTGATGCTCATGCTCCTCCTCCTCCTCCTAGTCAGTCATTGTGTCAACAATCCATCACAGAAGTGATTTCAAAGAGACAACAGTAATGCGTGCACTCATCCAACACTGCAAAAGCTGAACATACTCCTGTCCAACTTGCTGGTGCTGCAGTCCCTCCCTTTCCAAGTGGTGGACTCTGCACCTTTCAGAGAATTCATGGCTTGTGCCGAGCCAAGGTGGAGAGTCCCAAGCTGTCATTTCTTTGCCAAAAAGGCAATACCAGCCCTGCACAAATACGTAGAAGAAAAGGTGGGCTAGTCCTTGAGCCTGTCGGTGTCTGCCAAAGTGCACGGCAGACATGTGGCATGTGGAGCTGTAACTACGGTCAAGGACAATATATGTCATTTACGGCCCACTGGGTTAATGTGGTGCCTGCCCAGACACAGCAACAACTTGGACAGGTGACGCAGCTTCAGCCTCCATGTTCTCATGCTGTTGGTCCTGCAACAATGTCAGCCTCATCCTACACTGTCTCCTCAGCCTCCAGGGACAATTCACAGTGCTCCTCCAGCATACCACATGTGCAGGGCACAGCAGTGTCACGCTGTTTTACACCGCGTTTGCCTGGGTGAATAGAGTCACACAGGGGAGGAACTGCTCTGTGTCCTTCCTCAAGAAATCGAATCCTGGCTTTCTCAGCGACACCTCAAAATCGGAACCATGGTGACCGACAACGGGAAGAACATGGTGTCGACGCTTCGTCAAGGAGGGCTAAGCGATGCGCCCTGCATGGTGCATGTGTTCAATCTGGTTGTCAAGCGTTTCCCTAAGTGTTCCACCCATCTGCAAGACATCCTAAAAATGTCAAGGAAACTTAACATGCACTTCAGCCACTCGTACGCCGCCAGGCACACCCTCCTTTATCTGCAGTGGCAGAACGGCCTCCCACAGCATAGACTGATATGCGATATTTCCACCCGTTGGAATTCCACCCTCCATATGTTGGATCGACTATATGAACAGAGAAAAGCCATAAACGATTTCTTTATGATCCAAGCGGACAGAGATACTTCTCTGTGTACAGTTGTGCTAAAAAGTTTACAAACCCCGGCAGATTTTTTGGGTTTTTTGGCCTTTTTTCAGAGAATATGAATGATAACACAAAATCTTTTTCTCCACTCATGGTTAGTGGTTGGTTGAAGCCATTTATTGCCAAACTTCTGTGTTTTCTCTTTTTAAATCATAATGACAACCAAAAACATCAAAATGACCTTGTTCAAAAGTTCACATACCCCAGTTCTTAATCCGTTTATTGCCCCCTCTAACATCAATGACAGCTTGAAGTCTTTTGTGGTAGTTGTGGATGAGGCTCTTTATTTTCTTAGATGGTAAAACTTCCCATTCTTCTTGGCAAAAAGTCTCCAGCTGCTGTAAATTCCTGGGCTGTCTTGCATGTACTGCGCACTTGAGATCTCTCCAGAGTGGCTCAATAATATTGAGGTCAGGAGACTGAGATGGCCACTCCAGAAACTTCACTTTCTTCTGCCGTAGCCAATGATAGGTCGACTTGGCCTTGTGTTTTGGATTGTTGTCATGTTGGATCTTCCAAGTATGTCCTATGTGCAGCTTCCTGGATGATGAGTGCAAATTTGCCTCCAGTATTTGCTGATAACGTGCTGCATTCATCTTTCCTTTAACTTTGACCAAGTTTCCTGTGCCTTTAGCACAACTGTAACTTTAACGTTAGCCAGTGGCAGCTCATGCGCGACACCTGCCGTTTGCTCGTTCCCTTTGAGGAGGCCACTTTGTTAGTCAGTCGCCAGGACTACGGGATGAACAACGTCATTCCACTGATTCACATCCTGGAAAAGATGCTTTTCAGTCTGGCTGGTCAAGGGACTGGAGATGTGGCGTCTACATCTAAAGGCCACATGAGCCCTGTGGGGGCTGAACTGAAGGAGGAGGATGAGGAGGACATTGGAGCACAAACAATGTGTAGCCAAATGGGTGGAGAGGAGGAGCAGCCAGAACAGCCAGAGGGAGATGAGGATGATGAGGCAGATGACCCAGATACACCGTGGCAGTATGCAGTTGAGATGGATGCAAGGAGTCCCTCGGAGTCACTTGCGCAAATGGCCCAAAGCATGCTGACTTCCTTGCACAGTGACATCCAAATTGTCACCATTCGGCAGAGGGATGACTACTGGCTCTCCACCATGTTAGACCCATTGCTAAAAATGGGGGCCTTTTTTACACCCGCTGAGAGGGAGGACAAACTGAACCACTATAGAGATATCCTATGTAGTAAGTTGGCTGCTGCCTATCTGCGCCATTGTCCATCCTCTCGAAGATCCGACCGGGCCCTGAGCGCTCAGCTTGCACTGTCATGGCAGCTGTCGGGGAAGGGGGTGGCAGAAGCAGTATTGGCTCCGTCAGCAGCAGCCTGAGCCTAGAGTCGCATAGTTAAGAAACTGCTCATCAGCAGCTAGACACAGAGAAGAACCTGAACCAGCAGGTGGTGGCATACTTAGAGTGCACCCTGCCACCCGTCATCGAAGATCCGCGGGACTACTGGGCAACCAAACTGGATTTTTGGCCTCAACTGGCTGAGTTTGCCCTGGAAAAGCTGTCCTGTCCAGCCAGTAGTGTGGCATCAGAGTGGGTGTTTAGTGCGGCGGGGACCATAGTAACCCCAAGGATAACTCACCTGTCCACCCAAAATTTGGAGAGACTGACCTTTGTGAAGATGAATCAGGCTTGGATCAGCCAGGATTTCTACCCACCAATGCCTGATGCATCAGATTAAATGAGCCATGCTGCCTCACCACGCTCTGCCACTGGTTCATTGTATAGCCCCTAAAGCTGTTGCTACCTACACATTATAGAGACATGTTATGTAGCAAGTTGGCTGCTGCCTATCTGCACCATCGGCCATCCTCTCACATGTCTGAACTGGGGGCGCCCTGAGAGCTCAACTTGCACTGGCATGGCAGCTGTGGGAGGGGGTGGGGGTGGCAGGAGCAGTATCGGCTCCATCAGAATAATGGGAAGAAAATGGCGAATATGGTCCTCCTTATGGGTTTAGACACTAATAAACACCTTTAAATAAGTGATAATAACCGCTAAGAATTATTGAATTATTACTGACAATACTGTTTTAAAATTGGCCTGCAACTTTATACTGGTAACAAAATGGCGAATATGGTCCTTTTTATGGGTTTAGACACTAATGAACACCTTTAATTAAGTGATAACCGCTAAGAATTATTGAATTATGATTGACAATACTGTTTTAAAAATGGCCTGCAACTTTATACTGGTAACAAAATGGCGAATATGGTTGTTATGTCTTTCCCCACTGTGATGATTCCACTTAAATATGGCTATAACTCAAAGATGTATTTTGATCTCTGGGTATCGTATCTCCCTCTTAATTCTATTTTATCTAACTGTGTGTAGCTCTAATCCTAGGTGTATGTTGTCAGTAGTGGCAACAATGTAACAATAGGGCTTTGTACTCATCCCAGAATGGCTCCATTGAATTCCTACATAGCCCTGGGTGATCAAATACACATGTATTGTTTGGCCTGGGCTATTGATCAGACCTGGTTGATAACATATAGACGGCATTGTGTCCTTCCACTTGGTCCCATTTCCTTACAAAGAGTCTTGACTTGAGTGTGTTAATCAATCAGACTTACCTTCGCCGGTGACCTCATTCTGGGTGGTGTAATCAAGGGTATAAAAGATGAGGTAAGAGGTCAGTGAGAGAGAATACTGTGATGAGACTACTGGGATATACTGTGATGAGCATGCACGCTGGAATGCTGTGATGCTGCTGCTAGAAGCCTCCACTGGTTATCCCCACATGCCATGTGTGAGGGTTGGATTATAGAGCCACATCAAGGATATGTGTGGTAAAGTAATTATTTCTCTTTTATTCCGTTTTTATTTAATGTACTGTATATTGTAACTAGTAACTGTTAATGCTTGTATACATCTGCATCTGTATGCATCTGTTCTGAACTGCATGTGTTAGATGTTAATACCGTTCCACATTCCACATTGGTGGAAGTAGTGGGATCTTAGGATAAACAGCGTGTGTTGATGACCTTTATCACTCAGACGCTGGGGATTGTGGTAATCCTATGAGACAACCTCGGTATTAAAGCAAGCATTAAGATACAGTGAACGTTTGATACAGTGCTGTTCCCTTCCCTTACTCTTTGTATTCTATCCTACCTTTTATTTGGCAAGTACCAGTGGATGGCTAGTGACTCAGAAGCAGAGCTCAAGAACTGCAGAACCAGGCTTTTGGAGATCCTGAGCGTATGGCTGAAATGGAGGCAGCCACAGCCATGCAGGGGGTCGAGCAGAGTCCTGATTTTGGGGCTAGGCCAGGAAGTGCGGCAAGCAGCCCAGTCCCAATGATTACTTCACCAGGAGGGACCAGTAGCCCCAGCCTTGTGGGGGGAATGGCTTCATGCTGGCAAATGGCCCTGCAGCAAGTAGGCACCAGTGACCCTAACATATACCTGCAGTTGATGTGCCGCTTTCAGGAAGCTGCAGAACACGAATGGCAGGCCGCAGAACGGCAGGCTGATCGTGAGGCGGCAGAACGGCAGGCTGAGCGGCAGTATCAGCTTGAGCTCAAAAGAATGGAGCTCTCCCAGCAGGCACTGTCTGTCACTGCACGTACTCAAGAAGCTCAAGTACCAAGGCTCCGATCCGAGGACTTTCCAATCCTTGAAACAAACGGGGATTTGGACTCGTTCTTGCGGGCCTTTGAGAAAGTGTGTAAGCAGTATCAGCTACCACAGACGGATTGGGTCCGTTACCTGGCTCCCCGGTTGAGGGGAAAAGCCCTGGACACTTACGCCAATTATCCAGTTGACCAGGACTATGAGTCCGTTAAAGCAGCGCTGATCCGGAGATACCAACTCACGCCGGAGCTGTACCGTCGAAGGTTCCGAGGCCTGCAGAAAAAGCCTTCAGAGAGCCATGAGGATACAGCGGCCCAGCTGCGTGTGTGGTTCCGGGAGTGGACGGAGGGCAAGTCCGTCACCTCGCAAGAAAGCCTTGCAGACCTCATGCTTCAAGAGCAGTTCTTGACCATTTGTACCGAGGAAGTGCAAAAATACCTCCTTTACCGAAAGCCCAAGGTCCTTGAAACAGCCGCAGCAATGGCGGATCGTTATGTTGCCAACCAGTTGCCGTGGAAACCTGCCAGCGATGGCTGGAGGAGGGATAAGACATACTCTGTCCCGGGTGGTTCCTATACGTCCCCTGCCCCTCGAGCTCTGGGCTCCCCGGCGACCTCTCTCATACCCCAGGGAGAGATCAGGCGGTGCCACGCCTGTAATCAAACGGGACATTTACAACGAGACTGCCCCAACCTCCCTAGGAAACCCCCTGCTCCCCAAACTACAGCGGCCGGCCCATCTGTGTATCTGGTTGCGAGGGAGGGGCCCCGGCCCAATGCTAACCGTCAACAGGTCACTGTGGGGGACAAAGTGGTGATGGGATTCCGGGACACTGGGGCAGATGTTACGCTAATACAACCGGATTTGATCCCCCCAGACAGTATTATTCCCGGGAAAACTCTGACCCTACAGGGTATTGGATTGGAACGTTTTACTGTACCCATGGCTTGTGTCCATTTAGACTGGGGTGCAGGGAAAGGAATGCGGGATGTGGGAGTGATGTCTGAGTTGCCTGCCAATGTACTGTTGGGGACAGATTTGGGGCCTATGATGTGCCAATATGGGGTGGGGGCCACCCCAGCTCCCTGTGATCAGCTGTCTGTCCAGGCTGATATGTCTGACATTGTACCTGTGGGACTACCTGCAGAGGGGGCTGATAACCCTCCCTCTGAAATGTCTCCTCATACATTCTGTGAAAATGCTACTTTAACTGTACCTGTGAATGTTGTAGATGAACTTGCCATGTCCAAAGGGAAGGCTAAACCCCTTACTGAGTTCTTTCCTCCAGGCTGTGATAATGCTAATTCTACAGTCATGGCCAAAAGTTTTGAGAATGACACAAATATTATATTTTCACATGATCTGCTGCCCTCTGGTTTTTATGTGTGTTTGTCAGATGTTTTTATCACATACAGAAATATAATTGCATTCATATTATGAGTAACAGAAGCTTATATTGACAGTTAGAATGAGTTAATGCAGCAAGTCAATATTTGCAGTGTTGACCCTTCTTCTTCAGGACCTCTGCAATTCTCCTTGGCATGCTCTCAATCAACTTCTGGACCAAATCCTGACTGATAGCAGTCCATTCTTGCAGAATCAATGCTTTAAGTTTGTCTGAATTTGTTGGTTTTTGTTTGTCCACCCGTCTCTTGATGATTGACCACAAGTTCTCAATGGGATTAAGATCTGGGGAGTTTCCAGGCCATGGACCCAAAATCTCTATGTTTTGTTCCCTGAGCCATTTAGTTATCACCTTTGCTTTATGGCAAGGTGCTCCATCATGCTGGAAAAGGCATTGTTGAGCGCCAAACTGCTCTTGGACGGTTGGGAGAAGTTGCTCTTGGAGGACATTCTGGTACCATTCTTTATTCATGGCTGTGTTTTTAGGCAAGACTGTGAGAGAGCCGATTCCCTTGGCTGAGAAGCAACCCCACACATGAATGGTTTCAGGATGCTTTACAGTTGGCATGAGACAAGACTGGTGGTAGCGCTCACCTCTTCTTCTCCGAATAAGCTGTTTTCCAGATGTTCCAAACAATCGAAAAGGGGATTCATCAGAAAAAATGACTTTACCCCAGTCCTCAGCAGTCCACTCCCTGTACCTTTTGCAGAATATCAGTCTGTCCCTGATGTTTTTTCTGGAGAGAAGTGGCTTCTTTGCTGCCCTCCTTGAGACCAGGCCTTGCTCCAAGAGTCTCCGCCTCACAGTGCGTGCAGATGCACTCACACCTGCCTGCTGCCATTCCTCAGCAAGCTCTGCACTGCTGGTAGCCCGATCCTGCAGCGGAAACACTTTTAAGAGACGGTCCTGCCGCTTGCTGGTCTTTCTTGGGTGCCCTGGAGCCTTTTTGGCACCAATGGAACCTCTCTCCTTGAAGTTCTTGATGATGCGATAGATTGTTGACTGAGGTGCAATCTTTCTAGCTGCAATACTCTTCCCAGTTAGGCCATTTTTGTGCAGTGCAATGATGACTGCACGTGTTTCTTTAGAGATAACCATGGTTAACAGAAGAGAAACAATGATGGCAAGCACCAGCCTCCTTTTAAAGTGTCCAGTGGTGTCATTCTTACTAAATCATGACAGATTGATCTCCAGCCCTGTCCTCATCAACACCCACACCTGTGTTAATGGAGCAATCACTGAAACGATGTTAGGTGGTCCTTTTAAGGCAGGGCTGCAATGATGTTGAAATGTGTTTTGGGGGATAAAGTTCATTTTCTAGGCAAATATTGACTTTGCAAGTAATTGCTGTTAAGCTGATCACTCTTTATAACATTCTGGAGTATATGCAAATTGCCATTAGAAAAACTGAAGCAGTAGACTTTGTAAAAATTAATATTTGTATCATTCTCAAAACTTTTGGCCATGACTGTACTGTCTATGGGATTAATGTAGGTGTAAAGGAGCTGAGTAAGGACTGGGCTGTAGACCCGCCCACATCTGCGGGGGCCTCACCCCCCCAGTCTGTGTCTCTATGTCTGCCAGTCCTCCCTCCAGCTCAGTGTGATAGAACCAATGCTGATAGGGATGCTGTTAATGATATTGCAAATGTCTGCCATGAAACTGTGGATGTTGTACGAGGTGGTTCGGTGTCTCTCTGGGCTCTCCGTGACGGTCCGGATGTAGGACAGACTGCTGGTATTGCGGTGGTTACCCGCAGTCAAAGTGCCAAAGGGGTGGAAAGCCTTCCAGCCTCTGCACCGGTCCCTCCGTCACTCGGATGCATTACTGAGACCGCCTTGAGAAATTCCCCCACCCTAGAGCCGGAAGGGTCCGGCAGCTATGTAACATGCACCTCTCTTTTGTCTCACTCCAGCCAAGAGTTCAGAGATACTGTCCAAGCTGACCCTAGTCTGGACATATTGAAGGCGCGTGCCGCTCAACCACCCTCGGAGTCTGACAAGGCCCGAGTCTGCTGGGACCCCGGGGGGAGGTGGGGGAGCCTTGGGGCCAGAGCCTGAGAAGCTGGAGGCGGAGGTGCTCTCAGAAGAGGGGCACAGGCCCCTACTTCCTACAAGCCCCATCTAAAAGGGGGAGGTGTGATGATTCCACTTAAATATGGCTATAACTCAAAGATGTATTTTGATCTCTGGGTATCGTATCTCCCTCTTAATTCTATTTTATCTAACTGTGTGCAGCTCTAATCCTAGGTGTATGTTGTCAGTAGTGGCAACAATGTAACAATAGGGCTTTGTACTCATCCCAGAATGGCTCCATTGAATTCCTACATAGCCCTGGGTGATCAAATACACATGTATTGTTTGGCCTGGGCTATTGATCAAACCTGGTTGATAACATATAGACGGCATTGTGTCCTTCCACTTGGTCCCATTTCCTTACAAAGAGTCTTGACTTGAGTGCGTTAATCAATCAGACTTGCCGTCGCCGGTGACCTCATTCTGGGTGGTGTAATCAAGGGTATAAAAGATGAGGTAAGAGGTCAGTGAGAGAGAATACTATGATGAGACTACTGGGATATACTGTGATGAGCATGCAGGCTGGAATGCTGTGATGCTGCGGCTAGAAGCCTCCACTGGTTATCCCCACATGCCATGTGGGAGGGTTGGATTATAGAGCCACATCAAGGATATGTGTGGTAAAGTAATTATTTCACTTTTATTCCCTTTTTATTTAATGTACTGTATATTGTAACTAGTAACTGTTAATGCTTGTATACATCTGCATATCTGTTCTGAACTGCATGTGTTAGATGTTAATACCGACCCATTTAGGGGTTAATAAATATACAAAATTTAGAAAGCTTGTCTTGTATTTATCTTGTGAACCCAGCACTCACTTGCAGTGAGTGTAGTTTTTATTAAAGAAGTCTCAGGTGTAGGTAAAGCGGTGCTGGCACACTGAGGATCTTTCACACCCACATTAAAGGCTTTTTTTTACAGATACGTGCAGATATTATTGGATGATAATTCAGTTTTCTTTTGCACAATAGTACTGACTAATGTTAAGCATTAGAATTACAGTGAATAAGCTCCTTATAATAAAAGCCTTTAAAAAGGCTTTTTTTTACATATACGTGCAGATATTAGTGTATGATAATTCACTGTTTTTTGCTGTACTGTACTGCAAAAGGCTTGTTGTGTTCCACCTTGAAGACACAGATATGAGTAATGAGCAGCAGTATAACGGCAGTGAGTGCTGCAATGTGAATTATGCTGCAAATTCTTGTTGTAAATGACCCTGCAACCACCCCAAATTCTTCTCTCAATTCCTCCCTATGCTTTCCTTACAGTTCTAAGGCTCAGCCTCTTTCCCTGAACTTCTATATGTTTTCTAAGTCTGTCCCTAGCTCCTGCCGACGTCTGTCTCTACAGGAAGGCTTGCAGCTTTATAATGGTAACAAAATGGCGAATATGGTTCTTTTTATGTGTTTTGAAACGAATAAAAACCTTTAAATAAGTGAGAACCGTTAAGAATTATTGAATTATTATTGACAATACTGTATTGAAAAATGGCCTGCAACTTTATACTGGTAACAAAATGGCGAATATGGTTGTTATGTCTTTCCCCACGTTAAAGGCATTTATTACAGATAAGAGAAGGCCCTAGACACTTGGGGATAGGGACTACATGACTGGGGGGAGGATTAAGGAACAAAGGGGTTAAGCAGTAGGAGAGTTTGAGCGGGAAAAATGGAGGTGGGATCCTAGGTGTTAAAAGGTGATGCTGGGGTGAGCTAGAGGTCAGTCTGGCGGTTGCAGAGTCGGGAAGTGGACCGTCTGTGGGACAACACTTACCGTGGCTGATCTGGAAGCGTTGCGCTCTCTCCTTTGGGCAGCTGCGGTGGTCCATGGCAAGCAGGTCGTGGAGGATCTTCTGACCGCGGTCCGCCCTGGTCCCCTCTCCTTGCGCTCGGCGGTACCGGCTGCCAGAGCGTTACTCTCCAGACCAGGGGCAGGCGACGGGGCGGCATTCTAGGAGCCCCAGGAGGGACTCTCCGGCCACGGGTGACCAGGCCAGCTCCCCTGAAGCATGCCCGGTGGCCTGGAGGAATCCTCGTCCGGAGGGAGGCTCGGTTACCACGTCTCCTCCCTCTTCATCATCCTCCAGGACCTGCGCGGCATTCTCCCGGGGGGTTGCCTGGCGCGTGATGATGTCGGGCGGGAAACGCCCCCTCGGCGCGCTCCATTGGCTCCTTCCCACCAGTGCCACATTTGAGTGCGCCGGAAGTGACGCGGCCCGTACTTCCCGGCGCGGCCGGGCCTTCACGTCGAGGTGGTTCGGGCCTGGGCCGGAAGAGGTCGGCTGAAGATGGGGTCGGCACTTCTCCAGCGGGGCAGTGGGTGTGCTGCACGATGGGGCCTGCCTCCTCTCCCTGCGCTGGCGCTGGTGGCTCCATCGCTGAAGATGGCCAGTGTTCCCTGGATGTCGAGGACGAGCCCCCTGAGGATTCGGGACCGGCGGCGGCTGATCTGGGACGCCCCCCGACCCAGCCTGGTGAGCAGATGGAGGCTATTTCTTCTTCTATGGGTGGGGGCTCTGGGGTGAGTGTGTCGGGCGCTGCAATGTGTGGTTTAGGGGATATGGGGTCCGGTGGAGTGGAGACCCTGGGGGGGGTCAACTGCGGAGGGGGGTAGTTTGGGGCCGATTGCTGGGCCTACTGCAGCAACTGGTAGGCGAGCGGCCTGGGACCGCTGCACCTGCAGGAGCTTGGGTGGGTGCTGAAGCGGGTGTTTCTCCGGGGTCTGGGGGGGGGGGCTGCGGTTCCGGTTGTTCCTGTAGCTGGCCCAATGGGGGAAGTTGCGTAGGGGCCTGTGGAGCCCGTCCAGGTGGGTGGCGGGGCCCCTGAGGGTTTGGATGCTGCGGTGGGGGCCAAGGAGAAGGCGGTGGATATAGTGTGCCTAGATGACCGAGCGAAGGGGGAGCTTTACATCTGCTTTGAGGGCCCACTTGGGGCGCATCTGAAGCAGGAGGTGTGAGAAAAAATTTGGAAGGGGGAGTACGTGGAAATTTTTTCCCTGCTCCCTTTGGACACATTTAATTTGGACAAGGTTAAGCCTAGTGACAGCAAGCAGGAGGACGAGGAGAAGTGCCGTTTCCGTCTGATACTGCGCACGTTCGTCAATTGGCTGCAAGAGTTTTCCATATTGGCGAGCGTTATTGGGGAAAAGGAGCCTGAGTACTGCTCGACTCTTTTTGGTTACATGGACTCTATTGGTGAGGTGCACCGGGTGTACGGCGGTGTGCCGTGGCTCCGGTACGGCGAACAGTTCCGGAAGCATAAGGCGGTGCGTCCGGGCCTGCGGTGGGATCACAAGGACATCTCCTTGTGGATGCGTCTGATGTCGATGCCGGCTGCGCCATCCTTTCGCGGGGGGCCAGGAGTTCGGTACTGTTTGTTGTTAAATGAAGGGCAGTGTTAATTCGGTGTTTCCTGCCGCTTCAAACATGAGTACTCCGGTTGCGGGGGTAGCCACGGGCTTCACAAGTGCTTTAAGCGCAGAAAAGGGAAGGGTGGAGATGTTGTCGAGAAGGGGGAAGATGCCGGTGAAGGTAGCAGTAATGCTTCCTTTTCTAAGTAGATATCCCAATTGGTTGGCAGCTCGGTTGTTGGCGGAGGGTTTTGGGGAGGGTTTCCGCATTCCCCGTTTTTCGTCATGGGAATCTTAAGTCATCTAGGGATCACTCTGAGGTTGTGGGGGCTAAGTTGATGAAGGAGGTGGGTTTGGGGCGGATGGCGGGGCCTTTCTCTGCCCCTCCTTGGCCTCATTTACGAGTTTCACCTTTGGTGTGGTCCACAAGCATGAGCTTTCTCAGTTCCGCCTTATTCATCACCTTTCCTTCCCTGCTGGGGCATCAGTTCATGATGGGATTGATCCTTCCCTGTCCTCCGTCTCTTATGCTTCGTTTGATAAGGAGGTAGCGTTGGTGCGTCGTGCGGGTCCTGGGGCGCTTAAGGCCAAGACAGATATAGAGGCTGCATCTCGGCTTTTACCTGTTCACCCTGAGAGCTTCCATTTGTTGGGTTGGATGTGGGAGGACCAGTTTTATGTGGACTGTTGTTTGCCTATGGGCTGTTCCATCTCTTGTGCTTATTTTGAAGCTTTCAGTTCTTTTCTGGAGTGGGTGGTCAGGGACATGTCCGGTTTGGCTTCATTCATTCATTATTTAGATGATTTCCTCTGTGTTGGGCCTGGGGGTTCTTCGGACTGCTTGGTGTTACTGCGTACGGTGGAGTGTGTGGCGGGTTTGTTCGGGGTTCCCTTGGCCCCTGACAAGACCGAGGGTCCGGCGTTGGTGATGAAGTTCTTGGGCATTGAACTTGATTCGGTGCTTATGGAATCCAGGTTACCGGGGGAAAAAATGGAGGACCTGCAGTTGACTGTTAGCAGGTTCCAGAGGGTCTGGAAGATTCGGCTGCGGGAGGTTCAATCGTTGCTGAGTAAATTGAACTTCGCCTGTCACATCATGCCGATGGGTCAAGTGTTTTGTTGTCGGTTGGCTGCGCTGACGGCTGGGGTGCGGTCACCTCATCACTTCGTGCGGTCTACTGCTGAGGTGAGGGCGGACTTGGTGGTTTGGGATGACTTTCTGGGGCGGTTTAACGTGTGTTCTTTATGGCTTTCTTCTGTTATTTCTAGTGCGGAGTTGAATTTGCATACTGATGCGGCTGGGTCGGTCATCTTTGGGGTGTATGTTCAAGGGCGTTGGTGCGCAGGGGCTTGGCCCGCTGCTTGGGTGGAGGCGGGGTTGGTGGCGAACTTGGCGTTTCGGGACCGAAAGGTGTGCTTCCATTGTGATAACAGTGCTGTTGTGTTCGTCATCAATTCACAATCTGCTAAGTCTCCTCCGTTGGTGTTGCTGCTTCGGCATCTGGTGCTGCGCTGCTTAGAGCTGAATGTGCATGTTTCTGTGCGTCACGTGCCTGGGGTTCTTAATTCTGTGGCTAATTCCTTGTCTCGGTCTCAGTTTGGCAGGTTCTGGAAGTTGGCTCCAGACGCGGTGGAGGTGGGCGAGGACTGTCCGGCCCACTCGTGGTCCCTGGTGTCGGTTCCGCGGCGGAGCTAGCCTGGTGTTCTGTGTCTGCTGTGACTTAGAAGCGTTATCAGCACTTTTGGTGTGACTGGGAGCGGGACTGCCTGTCGTGCAGAGGTGTGCGCTTGGATGAGGACCGGGTGTTGTTGGTTCTGTCTTGGATTGGTGTGGTGTTTGGGGAGGGGTGCTCGGCCACAGTGGTGTCTCAGCTCCTGGCGGGTTTGGCATTTCTTTTCCATTTGCAGGGTTTGTGGGATGTCACAAAAGATTTTGTGGTGCGCCAGGCTATGAGGGGTTTTTGGCGGGGGGCCGGGCGGCGTGATCTTCGCCGCCCGGTTTTCTTTTCTTTATTGGGGAGCTTATTGGAGTGTCTGCCGAGTTTGTATTTTTTGATTTATGAAGTGCTTTTGTTTCGGGTGGCTTTTTTGCTGGCCTTTTTTGGGGCTTTTCGCGTTGGGGAGTTGGTTAGCGGGTCAGTGGCGTCTTTATGAGGTTAGCAGTGGGCTGATGTAAATTTGTTTGGGGATCAGGTGGAGTGCCATCTACGGTGCTCCAAGATGGACCAGGTGGGTCTCGGTTGGTTGGTAGTGCTCCATGCGGTTGGGGGGTTCCCTGTTGTCTGGGGTCAGGAGTGTCTAATTTTCTTTGGGTTCGGGGTTCACTTCCTGGGTCCTTCCTTTGTAACGGGGGAGGGGGGCTTTGTCTAGGTTTCAGTTTGTAGATGTCTTTAGGAAGGCCTTGGTCGCGGTGTGGGAGGTCCCTGGTGATTATGGGTCTCACTCTTTCCGAATCGGAGGCCTCTTGCTGGGGTTTGGGGGATGATGTAGTGCGCCGCATTGGGAGGTGGGAATCTGACCGGTTCCACCTTTATATGTGGTCATCCCTATTGCGGTGAGTTGGTGGTGTTCCCGGGTGGGGAGAGGTGATGGGGACAGCGGTGTGGGTTTTTTTTCCCTCTTTTTCCTTCTGCTGCTGTTTGGTGTTTAGTCTCCTTTGTTCTTGTTTCTTAGGTCCCTGTTTGATCCGGATATTGGGTCAGTGTTACGTTTTTTGGGGCGCACTCTGGACAGACGTCCTGTCTGATGGGCGGCAGCTGGGTCTTCGTCGGGAGGATTCCGTGGTATGGTGGATCGGGGTGCGCGGTATGACTTGGAGTCGGGTTTTGCCCGAGTTTCATTTTTATAGTCGGGTTGATCGCCACCTGCATGTCGTTTTTCTACATGTTTGGGGGGCAATGATTTGGGGTGCGCTCGTCCAGGGAACTCATCAGGGATATTAAATTTGACATGTTGCGTCTGCTGACCGAGTTCCCTGGCTTAGTTGTTATTTGGTCTGACATTGTGGCGCGATTGGTCTGGCACAATGCGAGGTCGGTGGCCCGTTTGGAGAAGACCCGTATTAAAGTCAATTGGGCAGTGGCGCATTTTGTGGTGCGGGATGGTGGGATAGTGGTCCGGCACTTGGCAGTGCCCTCCCTGGATCATATGTGCTGTGATGGGGTGCATTTGAATGCGATAGGGACGGATATGTGGATGCTGGGATTGAGGGATGGTCATGCCCTTGAGTCTGTGGCTGGGGGTTGGTGGGTTTAGAGGCCTATCGGGCACTTTTGTAGGACCTCATCGGTGGTATGGGGATCCTGGTGGGGAATGTGAAAGCCTGGGAAGTCCCCTAGTTGGGCTTGGGTCCCTTTGGGGGGGTCAGGCTTGTGGTCATACAAATGGTTAAAGGTCTGCCCAAGGTGGGTTTTTTTGTGCCTGAGCAGATTAGTGGTGGTGCCTATCCCCGTGGTGGGGTGGATTGTGATATAAGCACTTTAAAATGGTGTTACCTTTGATACAGTTGTTACGGTTAAGTATTTGTTTGAATTTAAACACTGCCCGTTTTATGGCGGTGTTATTTATATGTTTAAAGGTATATATATATATATATATATATATATATATTTTAATAAATCGGCCTGAACAGGCCAATTTAAAATCCAAAAGGTGGTCCAAGTCTTTATTGGGGAAGGTGTGAGGGTAGGACAGGAAGAGTTGCGGACTTTGGTAAGTCAGCCGGAGTGAGGATATATTCTTCCTCCCCAAGTCAAGTGCAGATATTATTGGATGATAATTCATTTTTCTTTGGCACAATAGTACTGTATTATGTTATACTTTGGATGAACAGTGAATAAGCCCCTTATAATAAAAGCCTTTAAAAAGGCTTTTTTTACAGATACGTGCAGATATTAATGTATGATAATTCACAGTTTTTTTTGCTGTACTGCACTGCAAAAGGCTTCTTGTGTTCCACCTTGAAAACACAGATATGAGTAATGAGCAGTAGTATAACGGCAGTGAGTGCTGCAATGTGAATTATGCTGCAAATTCTTGCTGTAAATGACCCTGCAACCACCCCAAATTCTTCTCTCAATTCCTCCCTATGCTTTTCCTACAGTTCTAAGGCTCAGCCTCTTTCCCTGAACTTCTTTGTTTTCTAAGTCGTTCCCTAGCTCCTGCCGATGTCTGTCCCTACAGTAAGAGCGATGTGGAATGACTGTACCTAAAATGGTCGAGGGTTTTTATTGGGCTGTGACTTCACAGGTCCTGCTGGCTGCGGATTAGCTGCACACTTGGCATTGTGGGTGATCCCGCGCTCCCAGAGTCCCATCCCCTTTGTCCTAACATGTGCGGCGGCCATTTTATAAAAAAATGCGATTCGATGCATCGAAGCATGAGGAAATCCGGAATCATGGCGAATCGAAGATTTCCTGAAATTCGGATCGAATTCCACTTCTGCAGAATCGATTTGCTCATCTATAGTCTGTTTGATAGAAGTGATATGTAAGAAAGTGTGAATGGGACAATAATGGATGAAGATGTTGAAACCTTGTGGAAGGAAAAAGAAAGGCTAAAGGTCACAAATACCCTCACTGGAAGTCACATGAGCTGTGGCTGTGGCTGGGTGACCAATACAAAACCAGCTGATCTATCTAAACAACAGGTGTCAAACACAAAGCCCGCGGGCCGAATCTGGCCCACTGCCTTCTGTTATCCGGCCGGGGCTCACGCAATACAAGAGCAATAAAGATGGCGGCCGCCTCACTTCGCCTCATTAGCGGTGCGCCCCTGGGCGGCCGCCATCTTTATTGCCTCAGGCGGCACTGTCCCTCACTGTCTGGGGGGCGGCATTTTTCTATTCAATGTGGACAGGCCGCTTTAAAAAAAAAAAAACAGAGCTAAGCGGGGCCTGTCCTGGGCTGGTTTAAGAGACGTTGCATCTCAGTGCAGACAGCGATGCAATGATGTCATCGCGCCGCCTACGCTGAGACACAGATGTCGCGGACAAGAAGAGGAGGCGGCGGCTGCATCAAGGCATCACATTTGAGTATAATTTTTTATATATATAAATAGGCCGTGACCTGCTGGAGTATCCCCAGCAGGTCACAGCCTATTTATTTACCTACCTCGCGTCTGCTCTTGGCCGCCCCCGCTTCTCCTTCTGCTATGGGACGCAGAAAGGGAAGTGGATGCCGCTGTGAGCGACCGCAGGCTTCGGTAAGTGAGGCCGCGGGCCTCAAACACTACTATTATTATACTCCGGGGTCTTTTCAGACCCCGGAGTATAATATTCAGGGACCCAGGGGAGGTGAAGGAACATAAAAACATATCCTACTTATCTCTCCTGCGATCGGTGTTACTCCGAGCAGGCTTGAGGCCTCTGGTGACGTCCAGGATAGGTAAGTAACACTGGTTTTTATGTTTGTCACCTCCCCTGGGTCTCCGTTCATTATACTCTGGGGTCTGAAAAGACCCCAGAGTATAATAATAGTTCATGGTTTGGCCACTATGGGGCATAATACCCTGTGCAGGGACCACTGTGGAGCATAATACCAGTACAGGGGCCACTATGGAGCATAATACAAGTGCAGGGGCCACTATGGAGCATAATACCAGTGCAGCAGCCATTATGGAGCATAATACCGTGTGCAGTGGTCACTGTGGAGCATAATACTGTGTGCAGGGGCCAATATGGAGCATCATACAGTGTGCAGGGGCCAATATGGAGCATAATACCGTGTGCAGGGGCCACTAGGGAGCATAATACCGTGCATAATACCATGTGCAGGGGCAGCTGCGAGTCATAATACAGTGTGCAGGGACTGCTGTGGAACACTATAGTGTGTGTAAATGGGGCGCTATAAATAGGGGCTATGGCGCCTGTTTATATTATACGCTGTCTAATAGCTCACTTAACTGTTAAGGAGAAGTTACTTTTATACACGTGTAAAATAATCTTGGCCCTTCAAGGTACCCCGTGAGGCTGAAGTGGCCCCCGGTGAAAATAAGTTTGACACCCCTGATCTAAACGATTATTATCCCTCCCCCCTTCCCAGATGTACCACCCACTTACTATCAACAACCTAGAACCACTAATGTTTGCTTTCCAAGTGCTCACACTCTTGCAGGAAGCCTTCAGTTATTCCTTCCTATCTCTATATAATTGTAAATTATGTTATGTAACTATTACTATATTCCCCAAACTATTATCTAGACAGCATTATGTGCACCAATATTAGCACATGGATTAGTTCAAGAACACAAGACAGAACTTATGAAAGGAAGTTTAATATGATGAAAAGAGTCATGCTTAGACATAAAAAAGATGTGGTAACAAATGACACACAGTAATATCATGCCAAACAGTTTCTTAAAATAAAAGGAAATAAACCAGAAACCTAACACTCACACTCATGTAGATAGGCTTAGGATCCTGCGCAGGGGCAGGCAGAGAGAATCCACAGACCAAAGGTGATAAAACCAACAGAGTCCTCTCATGAATCTTCCTAATTAAACACAACTAACTAACACTGGAGGAGTCTGCCCCAGACTAAAATTAATATTTACCTCCTGAATGTTATAATCACCATATATACACAGAAGATCCATTTAAGATCCATTGTGGGGACACTGTTTGAGGGGCTCTTAATTGACTATATACAGGAGTATGTGAGTGTACATGATATTATAGTAACAGGCAGCATGGTTTTGCTAAGGAGGTTGCAAGGTCTATCTGATTTGTTTTTATGAAGAGGTGAGTAGAAGTCTGGAAAGAGGGGAGGCTGTGGATATAGTGGACAGGGGAGAGGATGTGGATATAGTGGGCAGAGGGGAGGATGTGAATATAGTGGGCAGGAGGAGACTGTGGATATGGTGGCCAGGGGAAGCTGTGGATATAGCAAACAGGGGGGAGGGGGAGAATATGGATATAGTGGACAGGGGAGAGGATGTGGATATAGTGGGCAGGGGAGAGGATGTGGATATAGTGGGCAGGGGAGGCTGTGGATATAGTGGACAGAGGGGAGGATGTGAATATAGTGGGCAGGAGGAGACTGTGGATATAGTGGCCAGGGGAAGCTGTGGATATAGCAAACAGGGGGGGAGGGGGAGAAGATGGATATAGTGGACAGAGGGAAGGCTGTGGATATAGTGGACAGAGGGAAGGCTGTGGATATAGTGGGCAGGGGGAGGCTGTGGATATTGTGTTCCTGGACTTTGCAAAGGTGTATGACTGTCTCTCATAGACGTTTAAAGGGTAAAATCAGGTCCATCAGCTTAGAAAATATAGTTTGTAATTGGATTGAAAACTGGTCAATCCCTTAACGCATTTTCACCTACATGTACATCAAGGAATGTGGTTAGTTACCGCATTCCCAAGTACATGTACGTGAGGGTGATCGAGCGGGCTCAGAAGCAGAGCCCGTGCGATCACCGTGGGAGCCCAGCTGTATCTGACAGTCAGGCTCCCGCTGCAACAACGGGGACGGTGTTAACACCGATCCCTGCTGTTTAACCCTTAACCTATTGACCACGGCATCTTAGGTGTTTTTAAGTGAAAGTGAAACTGTGGGCAGCATCGGGAACGGGTTTTAGCTGTAACTGACAGCTAACACCGTGCTCCTTAACCCCCGATTGAAGCTGAGAAACCAGCTGTTCTTTGACCGGGGGTTTTAACCCTTGAATGCCACGGTCAAACATGACCGCGGCATCCAAGGGGTTCCACTATGTTGCCCCCACCCCCCGGCACCCAATATCTAAAATCTGCAACCCGGTGTCTGGCCAGTAACCTCAGGCTGCCTGGAGCCCTCAGTACCTGGTTTATCCTGCCAGGACCTCTGGAAGACAGTCTATGCGTCTGCATAGCGCTGACTTCCTCTTTAGACTGCAATACACGTGTATTGCAGTCTATAGTTTTGAATCAGCGATCAGTGTATCACTGGTTCAGGTCTCCTAGTGGGACATATAAAAAAGTTAAAAAAAAAAAAAAAAAGTTGAAAAAAAAGAAGTGAAGTGTATGAAAAAATAAAATTAATTAATTAATCAAGCAAAGATATAATGCTTTTTCACCATCTCACCTTAAAAAAAATGCTATAAAAAGTGATCAAAAAGTCATATGTACCCCAAAACAGTATTAGTAAAAAGCACAGCTCGTCCCGCAAAAAATAAGCCCTCAACCAACTCTGTCAACCGAAAAAAAAAAAATGCTACACATTTCAGAAGATGGCGATGCATGGTTTTTTGAGGTATCGCCGTAATTGTACCGACCCGCAGAATAAAGGTGACATGTTACTTATGCTGTACATTGCGTGGAAAAAAAAATTAAAAGGTAAAAAGAAATACTAGAATTGCTGTTTTTTTTTTTTAATCCACCAAGAAAGAGTTAATAAAATTTAATCTATAAGTTACAGGCACCCAGAAATGTTGTCACTACAAAATGCATCTCACCCCGCAAACAACAAGCCCTCATATGGCTACATCATGAGGAAAATAAAGTAAATATAGCTTGTACAATGTGAAGACAAAAACCTCAAAAATCACCAAATCATTAGAACTTAACTGGCTACATCAGGAAGTGAATATATAAGCTGTGCTAGTGTATATCAGGGGACACCCCAGATTTAGAGTTTACAAGGGAAAAGATACTAGAAGTGACCCCCAGAGTGACCCCCCGAATCATAGGAGCTACTGGGGATATAGTAGGGAATTTAGTGTACTGTACCTAATGTACTCTGCACAGATTACATCTTCACTGTTTACCATCCACTGTTCATTCACGTCTGGGATACTTATGCTCACTGCAGTTTTCAAAATGGGGTCACTCCCTAGGGGATTCCACTTTACTGGTACTTTAGATCCTCTGCAAACATGACATGGCGTCCAGATACCAAACATCTAAATATACACTTCAAAAGTCAAATAGCACTCCTTCCCTTTTTGCGCCTTACTGTGTGCCCAAACTGCAGTTTATGCCCACATGTATGACACTGGTGTACCCAGGATAACGTAGTTAATGTCATATGCGGGTATAAACTGCTGTTTGGGCACAGCCAGGCAGAGAAGGGAAGGAGCGCTATTTTGGTTTTTGGAGCACAGATTTAGATGGTTTGGTTTTTGGATACCATTACACTATTGCAGAACCCTGAAATGCACTCTTGGGCTCAAAATGATAATACCCCTTGATAAATTTCTTGAGGGGTGTAGTTTCTAAAATGGGGTCACTTTTTGGGGGTTCTCATTCTATTGATACTTTAGGGGCTCTGAAAATGCGAAATGGCATCTGAAAACTATTCCAGCAAAATCTGCCCTCCAAAAGCCAAACAGCGCTCTTTCCATTCCGAGCCCCACCATTTACCCATACAGCAGTTTACAACCACATATGGGGTATTTCTGTATTTAGGAGAAATTGTGTAACAAACTTTGGGGAGCTTTTTCTCCTTTACCCTCTTGTGAAAATAAAAAAAATTGGGACTAAATTGACGTTTTATTGGAAAAAAAGTAATTTTTCATTTTCACGTCCCAATATTAATAAAATCTGTGAAACAGCTGTAGGGTCAAACTGCTCATTATATCCCTTGATATGTTCTGTGAAGGATGTAGTTTCCAAAATGGGGTCACTTTTGGGGGTTTCCATTGTATTGGTACTTTGGGGGCTTTGCAAATGAGACATGGCACCCGAAAATTATTCCAGCAAAATCTGCCCTCCAAAAGCCAAATAGCGCTCTTTCCATTCCGAGCCCTGCCATGTACCCATACAGCAGATTATAACCACATATGGAGTATTGCCGTGTTCATGAGCAATTGTTTAACAAACTGTGGGATGCTTTTTCTCCTTTAACCCCTTGTGAAAATGAAAACTTTGGGGATAAAGTGACATTTTAGTAATTTTTCATTTACACATCCCAATGTTAATAAAATCTGTGAAAAAGGCTGTGGGGTCAAAATGCTCAATAAACTCCTTGATGCATTCTGTCAGGGGTGCAGTTTCCAAAATGTGGTCACTTTTTGGGTGTTTCCTTTGCATTGGTACTCTAGGGGCTCTGCAAATGAGACAAGGCACCGAAAACTATTCCTGCAAAATCTGCTTTTCAAACACCCAATGTCGCTCCTTCCCTTCCGTGCACTGCCAGGTGCCCAAACATCAGTTTACATCCACATGTGGGGTATGTCTGTGCTCGGGAGAAATTGTATAACAAACTGTAAGATGCATTTTCTCCTTTAACCCTTTGTGAATGTGTTAATTTTAGGGCTCACTATATTATAGAAAAAAAAAATGAAATGTCTAAATTTCACCTCCATATTGTTTTAATTTCCGTGAAATGCTTAAAGGGTTAACAAACTTCCCAAATGCTGTTTAAAATTATTTGAGGGGTGCAGTTTTGAAAATGATTTATGGGGTGTTTATAATAAATAGGCCTTTATAATCCCCTTCAGAACTGAAGTGGTCCCTAAAAAATTAGTTTGAGAAATTTTCTTGTAAATCTGGAAAAATCGCTGTTAAACTTCAAAGCCTTGTAATGTCCAAAATAAATTAAATGACAATTAAAAGATGATGCTGATATAACGCAGAGATATGGTAGATATTATTTATTAATGTATTTGTGTGATATGACTATCTGTTTGAAAAGCAGAGCATTTCACGTTTTGAAAATTGCGATTTTTTTTTTTCCAAATTTCCATCAAATTTCCTATTTTTTTATAAATAAATAAAAAAATATTGATTAGTGTTTACCACTAACATGAAGTACAATGTGTCATGAAAAAACAGTCTGAAAATCACTTGTGTAAGTTAAAGCGTCTCAAAGTTATTGCCATATAAAGTGACACATGTCAGTTTTGAAAAATGAGGCCTGGCCCGTAGTGCAATTTTGGGCTGTGTCCTTAAGGGGTTAAAGGATCATATCCAGACAGTTGTGGATTGCTACTCACAATGGTGGCCGGTTCTAAGTGGTGTACCATAAGGTTTGGTGCTTGGTCTGTTGTCATTTAGTATATTAACCTCTTGCAGAACAGCTTGTTTGAAGACATAATCACCAAACCAATTTTTTGTGTTCTTCTGTTGTTACATTTCAAGGGCTATAGCTCTTTATTTTTTTTATATTTTACTACTTTTACAATATTTTGTATCACCACTTTCCAACACTCATAACTTCATTATTTAGCTTTCAATGCAAATATGTGAGGTCTTATTACCCAGCCTGCCAGCCTCATTTATTCCAATACTCTTGACGTAGAAAGTCTATATGTTGGTCACTAAAGGAATGATGATATAAAGCATGGGATTAATAGCACTGTCTCAATATTTGCAACTGACACCAAACTATATAGTACAGTGCAGTCTATAGAGGATGTACTGTACGTAGGTTACAAGCAGACTTGGACAGACTGATTGTTTTGGTGTCCACATGGATAAATGTAAAGTTATGCACCTGGGTAAAAATAATCTGCATGCAACATATGTCATAGGAGGAGTAAAGTTGGGAGAGTCACTGGTGGAGAAGGACCTGGGTGTACTTGTAGATCATAGATTAAATTACAGCACAATGTCAGTCAGCTGCTTCTATAGCCAGCAGGATACTGTCTTGTATTAACAGGGGTATGGACTCACGGGGCAGGGATGTAATATTACCACTTTATAAGTCATTAGTGTGGCCCCATCTGGATTATACAGTTCAGTTCTGGGCACCTGTTCAAAGAATGTCCTAGAGTTGGAAAAGATACAAAGAGTCACTCATCATCTGAGGGACATAGACAATTAGCAAAACCACGTCTAATGCTGATTTTCTTTTATTATTTTTGATAATGTTATAATATACAAATGACATGAATGGTGTTTATCAGACAAATGAGAAAGCAACAATAAGGATCATTTTTGGGGGGTTAACTAGTAAACAGTTATGTCTTTACCCTAGTACTGTAAGTAAGGAGAAATCTATAGATATCTTATAGGTAAAAAAATACCTTCTGCATTATGGTATTAATTTTTTATTTTTCAGTTCTTTAGATTTACGTTTTTGTTCTAACATAATAATATAGCACTTTGGGAAGAATATACAGCCTAGTAATCCGGCACTTGAAGCGAGGATAGCGAATATCTCCACAGCCACCATGTACTTTCCTTTGGTGCTCAGATAGGCAGGAATGAAGGAGATCCAGACACTGCAGAAGACCAGCATGCTGAACGTTATCAATTGGGCTTCATTGTAGATATCTGGTAATGTACGAGCAAAATAAGCCAATGCAAAGCTTATGAGGGCCAATACACCAATATACCCAACCATAATATAAAAGGCAAGAGCTGACCCTTCATTACACTGAAGAACAATTTTTCCCATCTCAGATACAGCATCGGGAAATGGTGGAGAACAAATCAGCCACACCGAGCAAATGCAGACTTGTCCTAAACTTGTGGACACTACTATCATTTTTGATACTGTAGTCCCAACTAACTTCTTCATTTTGCTTCCTGGTTTGGTGGCATTAAAGGCAACAATGACTGTGACAGTTTTTCCTAAAATTGTTGAAAGAGCCACGGCAAATATAAGTCCAAAAGAAATCTGACACAGAAAACACGTGATGTTTCCAGGTTGTCCGATGAAGAGCAAACAACACAGAAAAGATAGCAGAAGACAAGCGAGCAGAATGTAGCTGAGGACCCTGTTATTGGCCCTTACTATCTGCATATGGCGATGGATGAATATGATCACTGAGACCCCTGCGGCTACAGTACAGAATAACACAGAGGTGACGGTCAATGTAAAACCGAGGATATCCTGAAAGGATAGGAACTCTATCTCTTTTGGGACACATTTATCCATTTTCTCATTCGACCATTGATCTTCAGGACACTTTAGACAACTGGTCATATCTTAAAAAAAAAAAATGAAAACATAAGAAAAATGACTTATTATTCCCATCAGTGCAATATTAAACATGCATAAAAACACATAATGTGTAAACCTGAATGCAGATGTTCATACTGACCTTGGTATTGTGTGACTAGGTGATGGGAAGGTGCATTTCCGCTATTGAAATCAACTGTAGAGTACGTTGTGGTAAAATATTTGGTATACTTATAGACTAATATAATAGTGACTGTCAGCAGTGGCCAAATTGTCCTCTCTATGTCAGAGGCAGGCAGAAGGACCACTAGATCATCTGACCAATGTAAGTAACCTGCGAACAGGTTGATCTTAGATCCTGGCCCTGTTTATGCAGCAAAACAGCTGCTTAAATGTTACAATATTAAAACTACTGTTGCAGAAGTACAATGCTAATTCTAATGGATTATTGTAGTCAATTAACAGTTATGTGATTTAAGAAAAGACAAATCTAAATCCAATCAATATTTGGTTTGACCTCCCTTTAAAGGAGGAGTCCTAGAAGTGATGATATGGCCCCCACAGAGCCCTGATCTCATCATCATCCAGTCTGTCTGGGATTACATGAAGAGACAGAAGGATTGGTGCAAGCCTACATCCACAGAAGATCTGTGCTTAGTACCCTAAGTACTCCAAGATGGCGGGAACAGCCTCAATGCCAAACCCTTTAAAAAAAAATCTAAAACTTTGTAAAAAACTATTTTTTCAAAAAGTCGCTATATTCTGACACCCATACCTTTTTTTTTTTTATAGTTCTGTGTACAGGGATGTATAGGGCATATTTTTGGTGGAGCCAGGTGTACTTTGTAGTTATATCATTTTGGGGAATGTCTATTGCTTTGATCACTTTTTATTCAAATTTTTATCAGAGGCGAAACAGCGAACAAACGGAGGTTCAGCACTTTTGAGGTTTTTTTACACTATGGAATTCACCATACGGGAAAAATATTTTTAAAAGTTTGTACACCAGGTGTTTTCTGACACAGTGAAACATTATTTGTATGTGTTTCACAGTATGTTTTAACTTTCATATGTATTCTAGGGAAAGGGGGGTGATTTAAACTTCTTTTTATTTATTTGTTTTTTTTACTTTTCTTTTACTTTTTTTTTTTTTTTAAATATTGCATTTATTACACCCCTCTAGGGGGTCTTAAACCCCAGGGGGTCTGATCACTAATTCAATGCATTACAATGGTAATGCATCGCAAAATATCTGCATCGTTTCCAAAACACTGGCACTTATGCACTGCCGCTATAATACAGCAGATAACTGATAGCTATGGCGGCCACTCAGAATTATTTTTTATACACAAACCTAAAATGTTTGGACAATGCTGTATATCTTTGGATTTATTATGTATAGTAGCACAAACCTGTGGAATTGGTGATTTCTCCTTCTGAACATCGGACACAGTCATAGCAACAGATTTGGTGAGTTTGCCTAGCAGCCTTTCTATATCCAGGTAAGCAACTTTCAGTGCAAACAGATTTTGGGATCTGCAAAACAAAATTTAGTAAAATCAGTCCTCCCATCAAGTGATGAGTTATGGCTAGATCTGCTTTTATCCTGCATATTTATTTTTATTTATTTCGCTTATTTATTTGCTTCTTTTTTTTATGCAAAGAACTGACACACAACTGTCTGTCAACCATCTGTCTACTGCAGAACTAAACTATGATGGGGGTAATTGGTTATTGTAGGTAATAAAATGGGCTTTTGAAGACTGGAGGCACTGGCTGGAGAAGGCCCAATATCCAGTTGTGTTTTTACAAACTAAAAGAACGTCTTGTATATTAAATCTGCTAAAGACTTATCTCCAGCCAGACTAGATGGGTCTTGTTTTTGACAGGTTTGATTTTGTCATTACTTTCTGTCCAGATTCCAAAAACCTAAAAGCTGATGCATTTTCTTCTAGTTTTCTACAGCAACATGTTTTTGGAAATCATATTTCTGCTGCGGGTATTAAACTTCAATGTGTGGATGGGATTCGCTAGAATCCACATGGGGCTTCAGGCTTAAAGAGAATCTGTCAGGGCAATTTGGGACACTAAACCACCCACAGGTCCATATGAACCAGGGCTTTAGTGTCCCAAATTACCCTGTTGTAACGCAATCCATGGCTGCATTAAAAATAAAAAAAGCTTAATACTCCCCCTGCCGCTGCCTGCACAGTTCTTCAATGAAGCCAGAGGAATACTCCTCGGCTTTAGTGTGCATGCACCGTACCTCCAGCAATTGCGCAGTGAAGTCGGGGTGCCCATCTTCGGCTTCATCGGACCCTTTTCTAGGAAAGTATAAAGTTAAAATGTGAGTTTTTTATTTTTAATGCACCAGTGGATTGCATTACAACAGGACGATTTGGGACACTAATCCCCAAGTCTATAAGGGTGGATGGTTTATTGTCCCAAATTGACCTGACAGGTTCCCTTTAAGTTTTAATCTTATCTTCCATTAGGTAAGGATGACATAGGAGACGGCTTATTGTCAGACTCTTACCTGTGTAAAATGAGCATTCCATTGGATTTTTTCTGGATCTATTCTGAACTTTTCTCCAAAAGATGTACGTGCGTTAAATGCTCCTACTGTATGAAACTTCATGCTTTTATCAGGGTATACAATAAAATTCATAATGTCAAAATGACCTGGTACGTTCCCTCTATCATCAAAAAACACTTCTCCTTCGTGTGTTGTAAATTTAACCTTCTGCATGTAGTAGCTCAGCTGGATATAAAATACAAAGTGCTGTATTATCTGTATAAGGACTTGCAATTATTTTCCATTCTACATAATGGATAATCTATAGCACATTTTAAATCGAAAGCTGTTTTCTTGTCTGAACTTCCCCTTTAGTAGATTCTCATCCCACATCTTGAATACATGATAAATTTCCACACCATGATGATTGGTTAATGTGAAATGCCATACTATTATAGCAAGATGGTGGTGCCGGCCAACACTCTGCAGTAATGGGTGCAATTGTGTCACGGTTTCTCAATCAGCAACTCCATTTATGTTTTGCTGCATCTCGAGACCTATAACTGTTTAGTTTTCAATTGATGTAGCTATATGAGAGCCTGCTTTTTTGCAGGAGGTGTTATAGTTTTACTGGTATCATTTTTAGCAGGGCGATTTTAACACATTATGAAAAAGGTTTCATAAGTGAGCCCCTCCATGACCACCACTTATACATACCTGACCAGCATAAATTATAATGCTCCCTCAGTGGTGCATAGTATAATGCCTCCTTAGTGGCCCTATGCAATATAATGCCCCTCAGTGGCCCATCACACAGTGAAATGCCCCTGCTGTGGCCCCATATAATATAATGGCCTATTACACATTAACTTGGCCCCCAGTTGTCCCTCAGACATTATATTATAATTTTCCACTCCAGTTGTTCCCACAGTTTCATGTCCCACTTCCAGCTGTCCCCATAGTTTAATGTGCCCCTCCTGGTTGCCCCCACATTTTCATGTCTCCTTCCTGGCTGACCCCACTGTTTCAATGTCCCCTGCTGGTGCTACAGTACAATGGATCAAACAAAGAAAAAAAAATACATTATTTAACTATCCCTGCTGTTTTTTACTCTGCTCCCAGAGGCTTCAGGGAACAACAGGTATGATGTAAGTGACGTTACTACATAGCGCCTACTGCTCTGAAGCAGAGACAGGGCCAAATGGTAAAGAAGGGAGAGGACAGCTCTCTGCTTCACCATTATATTCAGCTCCTGAGTTGGAGTCGGGTCAGACCCACTTCCCGGAAAAGCGAGCAGCACTGTAAATGCTGGACTGTCCTGCTGTCCCAAGGGGGCACCACTACTGTAAGCTCCGGAACAAGTGCACGTTTGGTCTATCGTTACAGTAGCCCTGATTTTGAGGTACATATAATTTATTAACCAATTTTTGTATATTTATTGGTAGGAGGGCTAGAAACATCAACTTGTGGTTTCTGTAATCATTTGTCTATATTCTCTGGATTGTTATAATTAAATTGCTACCCAGTATGTCTATATTTTTAAATTGTAAAAAAGAGTTAAAATGTACTGCGGTCTCATTTTTTTTTTTTTGGCTATTGTTTAGGGAGGAGTTTGCTGAACACTTTTACAATATACTTTATTAACCTTTATTGTACCTTTTTATGGCAGAAAACAAGTTCTAAAGTTCTCTAACAACTCTCTAAGGCCTGGTTCACATCAAAGTTTGGGTTTCCTATACGCGTAAAAAAGCGGTTTACCTAGGAAACCCGCGGACCCCATAGACTATAATGGGGTTCATGTGGTTTCCGCTTGGTTTTCGCACACAACTTGCGGAGAGGAAAGTGCTGCTTGCATTGTGCGGAAACCGAGCGGAAACCACACAGACCCCATTATAGTCTATGGCAGGGTCGGACTGGGGTGCCTAGGGCCCACCAGTGGGATTGATTCTAGGGGCCCACCCTACTGCCATATGAAATATCGCCCGTCCAGTTTTTGGCATCATACACATTTACAGTGTGCAAAACAGAACTGTATTGTCCTTTGTACTACATCAAAGTGAGTTTTCTCTTAAGCATGCAACTATCACTTTTAGCTGAGCCTTAGTTTACTGTCTTTGAATAGAAAAATATATTTTATTTTATATATGGGTATGCATGGGGCATATCTGAGATCTGTGTGATGCAGATCTTAAATACATTCAGTCATGAGACCGAGCACACAAACTATATTACGTTCTACACACATATATGGAAAAGCAAACCAAAATTATTCTATTGCACAACCAAAGACAACCAAATAAAATAAATAATATAAAATTAAACATTAACTTATCCTCCATCACAGACATTAACTTATCCACCATCACAAATAGAGTTCAACAAACATTACAGACACAATAGTGCAGATAGCCGGCCTGTTTTACCAGGCAAAGTGACAAACATCAAAGTATAAAACTGATGGACCCATTTACAGTCAAAGGGGTTCATCAACATCGGCCATATCATGGACCTGTCCCTGTCAGGATTTCCATTTTCTTTTTCTATAAACCTAGTTTTTATGTATCAGATGCACAATACAAATAACTAACCTTAAATAGAGCAGTATTAATATAATAAGACACACAAAGAAAACCATTTTACACAGCCAGTTTACAGCAGCAGTTTCTGAAGAACAGAAGATGAGTTTGCAAATCGATCAGCAATGTCATCTTAATCTAAAGACCTGGAAATATCCCTCTCAATGTTCATTAAAATGAGGGATTCTAAAATCTCTGTCCAATTAATTACCGCCTTATATGCCACAAAAAGATTTGTATATGCAGCAGATGCAAGTTGTGATCATATAAAAGTCTATAGCAGCAGGTCAGGCAGTTTTCACAAGCTACAGGTTTTCCATCATTCATGTCATCCTCACCATCACTATCTACATCAACTTCAATAACATCTATTGCAGAAGGGAATGGTTTTTTCAAAGTGGCGTAGTTCTCTTGGAAGCTAAGAAGCTCAAGTTTAAGTTGTACAATATCACCATTTGCCAACTGAGCTCCTGTTTTCAAAGACTCAGATGTAATGTCTTTTTGATTTAACTGGCCAAACCTTCTTGGGTCTAATATCTGTGAATACGGTTAATAGCAGCTCAGACAAGATGGCCACCCCCATAAACATGTGCAGAAAACAGAATTTTAAAAAAACGTATAATCAGGCTAGGTTCACACATGCGCCTGGATTCCATTCGGGGAATCCGTTCCCCATTCTGATTAAAATGAGGAGAGAAAAGTCCTACCCGGAGGACCCCATTATAGTTTATAGGGTCTGCAGGTAACTGCTTTTTAAGTGGATTGGGTTTCCGTTTTTCGGGTCCCCAAGTGGTCCGGAAGAACGGGAACCGGGCGCAACCTAGCATCAGAAAGTAGATTGGAAAAAAAGAAGGTGGCTCCATACTTTGTATAGTGGGTATGCTGAGACTCTTCAGCTCTGCTTCCATTCACTGGAATAGCAACTGAGCGGAAATTCTCTGGCATGGCCACTATATAGTGGATGGAGACATCTGCTTCAGGTTCCATACATTATATAGTTCCAGACCCAGTTGCTACCTGAAACAGCTCATCATCCCCACCCCCAATCTGATACTGATGGCCTATCCTGTATGAACAATTCTACAATGTATTTAAACACTATGCAGGACACAACACTACAACAAAAGTAGAAAAGCAATTGCTATACAAGCCAAGTAATATGACAATAACTGCGTTGTATCTCAGGTTCATCTAATATACAGTAGTGCTGCTTAGTTCATGCAACAGCGTAAAGGGTAATATACACAAAAGTAGAAAAGAGAACCCGGCTTCAGCAGCTGTAAAATCTTCAGTCTTTATTCAGCCGCAGAAGATGAAATATCCAAAAAAAACTAAAACATCTAAACCGAGCTACAGAGAGGACTGGGGTCACCAGGTCTGAGACCATAAACACAAGCAGTATAAGTGTAAGGGAATTGATAGTTGAGCAATTCCCCAGTGCTGCTGTAGAAACAAGGAAAGAAGGGAATGACAGAGACAGTGAGCCCTAAACTCAACCCAGCCCTTGTCCCTACCAAATTACCTGAACTGTCCTAGGCGATCTTCAGGGGTCCTGCATTTTGGACCCCTGCAGGTTCTATATCAATATTAGAATGTGGATAATCCCTTTAAAGGGGTTTTCCAAACTAAAATGTATTTTTTAATTAGACTGGGAGAGGTGAAAGAAAATGAGAAAAAAAAAAACATATTCACCTGTCCCCAGTGCTCGTGTGTCCACCCGGTCCTGCAGCTCTGTTGTTTTCTTTCGGCGCAAGTTCCCACTACACATGACTGCTAAGGCCAATCCACAGCCACGGCAAAGGACACAGGAAGTCACTATCTGTGATGTCCCTGGGTCCCTTTCGTAGGCCACTGATTGACCTCAGCAGTCACGTGACCACCGAGGCCAATCGTCGGCCTCAGCAGAAGGGAGCCGGGACGTCACAGCCAGAACACAGGCAAGTAAGCAGGACCGGACTGCAGTGGGAGGACACTGGAGCATCGGGGACAGGTGAGTATTTTATAGTATGGTATTTTTTTGTTTTTTTTCACCTCCCCAGACATAAAAAAAACAAAACAAAACAACATATTGACAAAATTATATTGTATTGGGGGTTCGTTAAAAAGGTTATATTCTGCAGCACTTTGCAGACATTGACAGTCACTGTCCCATATAGGGCTCACGATCTATATATGAGTGTGAATGTCTGTAAAGTGCTGCGGAATATGATGGCGCTATACAAGTAAGCATAATAAATAAATGGGGATGATTTGACACAGCTTGTGTGCTAAAAAAAATAGTGGTGTACAAGCCATTAAAAAAAAAAGTAACAATTATTTTGCGCAAGTGAAAATTTTTGTGAAAAAAATTGAGACTTTTTGAGTTTTGCACACCACTTTTCTTGCCCTGTCATTTTTATCATCATTTGCTTCAGTTTTCTAGTGTTAATGATGCCAGAGATCTACTTCAGCAAGGAGCTGGTGTGGAGTTCTGTTTAGGCGCATGGACTCTGGAAGACGCGACTAATTTATGTGTGTCCTCATTATAAATTAGGCGCAAAACTCCGGCAGGTGGAAAACATTGTTTTTGATGAATAAGCCATGACTCCTGTCATGTGGATCGCCGTGTCGCCTTTGTAACTCCTTCACACATGTTAGTGAATGGAGTTACATTGCAACCTGAGAGTCCCAATGCGACTCCATTCACTAACGTGTGAAAAAGTCCCGAGGCGACATGGCGATCTTTGGTTGCATGACGGAAGTTGTAGTGTAGCCATAGCCTTATGCTAGGTTCACATCCGCAGCAAGCTCTCTGTCATACAGGTCCGCCACGGGACCCGAATGGCGGTTACACACAGACACCGGCAGACCCCATTGACTATAATGAGGTCCGCTGGTGTCCACCATTTTCAAACTGAAAGTGATGGACAGAAAAGTCCTCAGCGGTTTCTGCGACTTAGGTATTGTTATGCTGGAGCCCTAGAGCAGGCACCAGCATAACAATACAGTGGGATATTCGTTTTGGGGGGTGGACTACAACTCTCAACAGATCCAGAGCATCTGGAGCTGCTGGGGGTTGTAGTTCTCAGAGGGGTCCGTGAAGCTGAAAGATTTCGGGGAAAAATAGGGGAAAAAGTTGTGTGTGTGTGTGGGTAAGTAGTACTTACCTTCCACATTGTTGGTCTGAGCTCCTCTCCTGAATCCCACCGCCGTGCACAGCATCATGACGTCAATGACGCTTGCAGCAATGCGCTGCAATTGGATTGGCTCCAGCAGCTGCCAATCAGGATGCAGGTTTCAGGAGGCAGGCCCATAACAAGGTAGGGACAGTCTCCTGTCGCTGCGCTCCGCCAGCAACTGGTCATCTTCATGGTAGTAAAGTCCAGCCCCTAACCACTACTAATCCACATTTTGCCAATGCAAATGCATTGGTCAGGGGCCTGATCAGGATAGTCAGGGGCCCTATCCATCCAGATCGGGCCCCTGACCAATGCATTTGCATTGGCAAAATGAGGACTAATAGTTGGGGCTCAGGGCCCACCAAAGGATTCACCGGTTCCCCGGTGGCCAGTCCAACCCTGGTCTATGGGTTCCGCGGGTTTCCCAAGTAAACCGCTTTTTATGCGTATAGGTTTCCGTTCGGGGGGGTCCCCAAGTGGACTCCTCAGTCGGAAACCTGAACGCAGATGTGAGCCGGGCCTAACTAAGCATTGCTAGGGAGATCCGTCTATTGCCACTATATACAGATATAGAAAATGTCACTTAAAATGTTTGTATGTCCGTTTTTATACCACAGAGAAAGTATTTCTGGTGTCATTTGTCATACATATATATTCAACAGAAACTGAGAGATCACTAGTTAAGAAGAAGTTTAGAATGTTATATTGATTTGCTGCAGCATGTAAAAACATCACATTCTGACTAGGATTTTAACTTTTAAAGTAGTATTTCTATCATGTAGTGTCAGAGAACATTTGCTTGGTAAACCCGTCAGTTTTGTTTTGGGCCAAACTTGTTAAGTCCAAATGAGAACTGTTATTATTATCCTTTCAGGTCTCTTCAGAGTATAATAATAGCAGGAGAACCCAGGAGAGGTGAGTATGACTGCTTGTTATGTATACTCACCTCTCCATGGCCTCTGCTTATTACACTCTGGTTCGTGATGTTAACCCTATTTGTATTGAACCCATATCGTTATGAACCGGTTTACTCAGCCCTACTAACATGCTATCAAACGTCACAGTCAACAATTCCCGAGACTATCCAGGTATTTGATGGATTTTATCTCTAGCGCACCTGATACAACTCGTGAAGTCATTGGCTATGTGCATCAGGTGCACTTCAGACAACATCTGATTCGCAAATGTCGCTCTTATGATGGATTCTGTTCAGAGGGATGAATAATTCTGAGACTGAAGTAGTCACTTTCACTTCAGTTTGGAGAAACTACTTTTTATTAAATTGTTCTTATTTGATTTTTTTTCCCAAAAGCTGAAAATTTTAAAATGTTGCTAATAAACTTAATTTACAATGCTGTGATCACAGCTGTATCAGTCTAATCTATCTTTATTACAATAGCTGTAAAAATGTTTAATATAGGATTTACCTTAAACAGTTCTAGATGGTATCGATCACTTTTGTTGCTACTTTTCATCTGTTGAGATTGGAACTGAATCATATCATGTAGAGCATGTGCTACGGCGTATACAGCTGTGTAAATTGCGTTTGTCTTTTGTACATAGTTCCTGTCATATTGCAGACTATCATTATATACTTTCTTTTCAATAAACTTATAGTAATCTTTAGGCCAGATAAAAGCTAGAAATGTATTGTTTGGTTTCCTTGAGTGGTTTATATTCTTTAAATAGTCCTTTAGACCTGGAATCTCCACATTATTAATGGCAAACCAAAGAGAACCATTAAATGGACGCAAAAAGTCAGCATGAGTAGTGATTGTCTCTGGGTTTAGTGCAGTAGTAACTATCCACACATGTCTAGTCCCAAGTACCTTCATACTAAACAGAACAGTGAAAAAAATCCTCCAAATTGCAATGTAATATAATGACTTTAGTAGTAAACTTGTATATCAGTTCAGCTATGCTGTAATTAATGAACTTTCCAATAAATCCACTAAAAAGTGTTACTCTAAAGGCCACACAAATTCCACTTCTTCTGATCTCCTCTTCCATCTCTTCACTTCCTCTCATGTTATCGTCATCGGTTACAATGCCAACCCAACTCCAGTTAAAGTGTTTCAGTAGTTGGATAATGGCCGTGTACTGAGAACGCTGATAAGGAACTGTGTGAAAAAAGTGAGGAAACCGAGTCTTGTCATCAAAGACGGGATCTGGAGCTCCGTAACTAACCTAGATAAACAGAAATACAATGAGTTTACCCATTTCTTAAATAATAGAGTCTTAGTGGACCAGCACCTCAAGACTATACAGAGTGAGCAATAGAGTCTAAAATCTGGAAAATGTTGTCAAGTAAATGTGAATATCTTGTATTCTTGACACATACAGCAACCTAAGCAATATACACTAAATCAACCAAAGGATTGGGGCGCACCTCTTAATAATTGATTTTCAGTGTATGATGCAGTCCCATTGCCCTCGATGTATAAATTCCAGCTCATTGCCATGCAGTTGCCTTTACATATATTTGTATAAGAATGGCTGGTTCTCCGGAGGTCACTGAATCCCAGTGTGGTGCTGTAATATGATGTCATCCTTGTAACAAGTCAGTACATGAAACTTATATATTCCACCATCACCTGTAGTATTAATGAAAAGTGGAGGCGTTTCGGATCCACAGCACAAAGTGCAGGCAGATCATGTAAAGTTACAGGGTGGGGGTGCCGAGTGCTGAGCAGCATAGTACATAACTCACTAACACTCTGATGACTCAATAACTGGAGAGTCCAAATCTCTGGCATTAACATCAGCACAAAACACCCACCAGGAGCTTCATAACATAGGTTTCCATGGCCGAGAAGAAACATGCAAGCCTCACATCACCAAGCACAATGCCAAGTGTCAGACTCACCCTGGAACACTGGAAACATGTTCTGTATCTTCTCTATAGGGCAGTCTGATGAGTGAGTCAGGGTTCGGCAAACACCAGGAGAATAATACCTAGATAAGGAACTACATTTTATATGAATATATAGCAGGACAATGTGTTTTGAGTTCTGTACTAAACTCTTTGTCAGGTCCAAAAATACATACGACCATGCTATATGCTATTATTAACTAAAAAGATGACGCTCTCTGTATTGTTTCGTCAGTTTGTAGCCACAAAGGTATGTTTATACTTAGCAATTCTATTATTTGGTTCTCCCGCTCCATGCACCACAATGCACCTACCTGTACATAATTGTGAATAGCCAAAAAATCTGCCAGAACATAGGATGGAGTAGACATCAGATGGTTAATAAATGCAATTATTTTTTCTTGTTTAGCGCATCTGAATTTCACCACCTTTCCTCTACCACCTGATGTTTTACCAGTTAAGGCATCACCAGGGTCTGCGTCTTGTAACTGGAATCCCAAGGTGATGTTAGGCAAAATGTCACTTCTTAGGTTTATCTCTTCAATAGCAAGTTGAAAGGTCAAAAAAAAGTGAATATATTGAAGATCCATTCTGAAAGGTAGCAAAAACAATTTTAGATTTGCCAATAGTGGATAGTCATAGATATGTTGTGACCAAGCTGTGGTGCAGTCAGGGCTGTGGAGTTGCAGTCGGGAACAATTTTGAGTTACCTACTCTGACTCCGGCTTCAAAATTAAAGCGGGGAGGCATGGGTAGAATTAGGGAGCATTCTATCTAGTGTGGGCCACAAAGGGACATTATACTGTTTAAAGGACGGGGGGACGACAAAAAGGGGCATTAACAGAATTTTTCCATGAAAGACATCTATGGCATATCCACAGGATAGGTGTATAATACTTTCAGCTATGGTGGGGCTTTATGGAAACAGTGTAGCTCTGAGCTACAATGTCTCTGTAACTTTCATTCACTTCTGTGCCTGAAAGTCTTCTTAGAGAAGTAGCGGTCAGGTAGTAGTGGGGCACAGAGGCTGAGGGTGTTTATTTTAGAGGTAGGTGCAGGTCTTAGGTGGGACCCATATCTATCAGATATTTATGCCATATCCAGCATACATTTCTTTCACGAGAAAACCCCTTTAAACTGTATGTGGTCATTAGGGGCAATTTACTATGTGTGGGGCATAAGGGACAGTTATTTTATGTGGGAGCATAAGGTGGTATTAACACTAGAAGTCCCAGAGAGGGGTCATTTAACATTTCTACCTTTGGAACCCAGAGACGGGTCGAATGACCTGAAGGATTTTATCTAACATCCTATAATCACCGTCTTTTGTTCTGTAATTAAGGCCATTACTGTCACACCACAGGAGGTTGTTGTTTTCCATTGAGTTTAGCCATTTAGTGTCTAGTTAGTTCTATTCAGTTTATTGTATTTGATAATATAAAAGACTATACATATTGTATTAAGTTTAGTTTTATTTGAGCAAAAAAGCACTGAAACAATTAATCATTTTTTATATATTTTAAATAGAATTAGAAATTTTAGAGCAAGGTACAGCTGTGAGTAATGACCAGAAGCATTTGTCTAAGGCAGGGGTAGGCAACCTTTTTTGTTCGGCGTGCCGATTTTAATAAAAAAATCAAAGATGAGGTACTCGGAGTGCCGGTCAATAATTGTAAGTCTGACGACCCCTAAACTAAAGTCATATACCACAAACCATAACACAGAAGTGCTGCCACCAGATGCTTTAGGACACATGCGTTTACTGCTATTTCCTGGGACACTCCTGTACTTTCTGATTAGAAGCAATGAAAGTCCATGTGCAGCCCCCAATTAGTGGTAAATTTATTGTGTCCAGGAGCCCCGTATGGCGGCATCCTTATGGTGAATACACACTATGTATCTGGATGCAGCTATATTTGGAACTTTTTCATTCAATGTAAAACTGGTGCATTTTTGCACAAAAAAAAACAAAGCCGCAGTTTTCTGTGCAAAAACACATCCTTAATATAGAAAACACACCGTTATACAGAATAATGTCCCATAGTGGTCCCTGCACACGGTATTATGTCCCATAGCGGCCCCTTCAACATGGTATATGTCCCATAGCGGCCTCTGCACACGGTATTTGTCCCATAGCTCCCTCTGCACACAGTATTTGTCCCATAGCAGTCCCTGCACACAGTATTTGTCCCATAGCGGCCCCTGCACACAGCAATATGTCCCATAACGGCCCCTACACACCGTATATGTCCCATAGCAGACCCTGCACACGGTATATGTCCCATAGCGGCCCCTGCACACGGTATTATGCTCTATAGTGGCCCCTGCACACGGTATTATGTCCCATAGCAGCCTCTGCACACGGTATTTGTCCCATAGCGGCCCCTGCACACGGTATTATGTCCCATAGCGGCCCCTACACACAGTATTTGTCCCATAGCTGCCCCTGCACACAGTATTTGTCCCATAGCGGCCCCTGCACACGGTATTATGCTCCATAGTGGCCCCTGCACACGGTATTATGTCCCATAGCGTCCTCTGCACACGGTATTTGTCCCATAGCGGCCCCTGCACACGGTATTATGTCCCATAGCGGCCCCTACACACGATATTTGTCCCATAGCTGCCCCTGCACACAGTATTTGTCCCATAGCGGCCCCTGCACACGGTATATGTCCCATAGCGGCCCCTGCACATGGCATTATGCTCCATAGTGGCCCCTGCACACGGTATTATGCTCCATAGTGGCCCCTGCACACAGTATTATGCTCCATAGTGGCCCCTGCACACGGTATTATGCTCCATAGTGGCCCCTGCACACGGTATATGTCCCATAGTGGTCCCTGCACACGGTATTATGCTCTATAGTGGCCCCTGCACACGGTATTATGCTTCATAGTGGCCCCTGCACACGGTATTATGCTTCATAGTGGCCCCTGCACACAGTATATGTCCCATAGTGGTCCCTGCACCCGGTATTATGCTCTATAGTGGCCCCTGCACACGGTATTATGCTCCATAGTGGCCCCTGCACACGGTATATGTCCCATAGTGGCCCCTGCACACGGTATTATGCTCCATAGTGGCCCCTGCACACGGTATATGTCCCATAGTGGCCCCTGCACACGGTATATGTCCCATAGCGGTCCCTGCACACGGTATTATGTCCCATAGTGGCCCCTGCACACGGTATTATGCTCCATAGTGGCCCCTGCACACGGTATATGTCCCATAGTGGTCCCTGCACACGGTATTATGCTCTATAGTGGCCCCTGCACACGGTATTATGCTCCATAGTGGCCCCTGCACACGGTATATGTCCCATAGTGGCCCCTGCACATGGTATATGTCCCATAGTGGCCCCTGCACACGGTATTATGCTCCATAGCGGCCCCTACACACAGTATTTGTCCCATAGCTGCCCCTGCACACAGTATTTGTCCCATAGCGGCCCCTGCACACGGTATTATGCTCCATAGTGGCCCCTGCACACGGTATTATGTCCCATAGCGTCCTCTGCACACGGTATTTGTCCCATAGCGGCCCCTGCACACGGTATATGTCCCATAGTGGCCCCTGCACACGGTATATGTCCCATAGTGGCCCCTGCACACGGTATATGTCCCATAGTGGCCCCTGCACACGGTATATGTCCCATAGTGGCCCCTGCACACGGTATATGTCCCATAGTGGCCCCTGCACACGGTATATGTCCCATAGTGGTCCCTGCACACGGTATTATGCTCTATAGTGGCCCCTGCAGGCAGAAGCGCCCGAAGAGTACAGAGCGGCTGCGGAGCGTGGAATAGTGAGTACATTGTTTTTTATGTTTGATCATCTCCCCGGGGGCTCCGCTTATTATACTCGGGGGTCTGAAGAGACCCCACAGTATAATAATAGCAGTTTCGTTTCGGCCGTGTTTGGTCCGATCGAAACTGCTGGGTGAGGAGTCCGCTGCCGTGCCAGGGGAATAAGCCTCGCGTGCCAAGAGTGGCACGCGTGCCATAGGTTGCCGACCCCTGGTCTAAGGCCTCAAGCACACTAGCGAAAAAAAATTGCGCGAAAATCGCATCGCAATGCGATGCAATTTTTTTCTGCGATTTGCCAATGTATTTCAATGGCACCAAGCACACCTGCGATTTTTTTTCGTGCGATTTTTTTTTCATAGGTGCGATTTTCCTGCGATTTTTTTTTTTTTTTTGTGCGATTTTTTTCGTGCGAAAAAATCCCAGAGGAGTGATCTATATGACCAATGGGACAGATCACAAAAATATCGCAAGTAGCTGTGATTTTTTTTGCGATTTTTTTTTTTTTTTTTTTTTTTTTCTGCACCCATTGACTTGAATCTAAATATACAAAAATGTAAATATACAAAAGAACAACTGTTATTTGTTTCTATGCTTTTTATTTTTGTTATGAAAATAATAAAAAAAATACAAGGAATAAAACAATTCCACACATATTTACAATAGGCTGCTGTGGGGGGGCTGCGTGTGTGTGTGTGAGTGGCATGTCCTTCTTGTGTGACTAGCATTTCAGCACTCACTCAGCAGTCTGTCTGCACTGTCGGAACATACCTGGCACTGCCTGGGTATGTCCCTGGTACATTTGCCACACGTGTATTTGTAGCAGTAAACACATCTCTCAGTTGCACAATTGTTCGTACATCGATGGTTGACCTGACACTTCGCCCTTTTGCCAGGGCTGGGTGTGGAAGGTTGTTGCCGAAGGAGTTTCTCCTTGCGTGCCTTCTTTTCAGTCACATGAGAGCCACCTAACTCTTTTGCAAGCTCAACCAGGAAGTCCACCCGTCTCTCCTGCACCCCAGTGCATGCCTGATAAAGAACATGAGCATTCAGTGCTGCCATGTCAATCATGTTGTAGAACACGGCGAATGGCCATCTCCGTGTTCCTGCATGCAGGCTGTACTCCCGCACCATTTGGTCCATTACATCCACACCGCACTTTGTGTGGTTGTATTGTGTGACCGTGTTTGGCTTCCTTTTGTTGGTATCCTTAGTCTCAACCACGCTGTGCATGCTGCTGAGAATGCAGACGGCCTTCTTTCGTTTGGGTGCATACACTGTCAGTGTGGCACCAGTGGTTGAAAACACCTGAGTGGTGAATTCAGTGCGGTCCATCTGTCTAGCGGATTGAGGAATTTCCCGGCGACTCTTGTTGACTGTGCCAAGGATAGTGGTTTTCCGGCTAAGCAGTCATTGTGCAAGTGACAATGATGTAAAGAAATTGTTCGTGGTTACAGTTCTGCCCTTGTCCATGAATGGTTCCATCAGCCTCATCACTACAGTTTCGGACAGTCTCTCCCTGCTGGGACGACTGGGGTCCTTGCCAAGATATGGGAGGACATTACAGATGTACTTTGATTTCAAGTCGCAGACTACTTTGAGAAGCAGTCACATCCCCCACAGCACAAAAGGCTGCATGCAAATTTGCTAAGGTGTTAGCAAATATTCCCAGCACAACAATGCAGCTGGGGGGTGGGCAGACACTCAGGAGCAGCTTACATTCTTTTCTTTACACTCTCTTACAAGACCTGAGGTGGATCAACACAATTCCCCCCTGCAGATTCCTCAGACAATGGCCACATTTACAAATGAAAGGAAATGCTAATTGGAGCCATCAGAGTTGTCAGTTTGGACTAAGGGTCATTTGACCCTCTTTCAGGACTTGAAGGGGGAGCTCGAAATTTCTGGGACTTCTAGTGTTAAGCTATGTCTGGACCACAAGAGGACATTATACTGGGCATAAGGGAACACTATACTGTGTGGGGCACTAAGGAGAACATTATATTGTGTGAAAGCTCTAGGAGGGCATGATACTGTGTGGGGGAACTAAAGGGGTATTATGCTGTGGGAGCAATTAGAGGGCATTTAACTGTTGGGGCACTAAATGGACATATTGCATGGGTTCACTTATGGGTCAGTATACTGTGGTGTGGCACAAAGCATTATGTCATATGAGGGAAATGAAGGTGGGATAATACTGTGTGATTAAACTAATGGGATATTATACTTTGCGAGGGGAGCGAGAGCACCAAGGGTGCATTTTATTATGTGGGGGCTCTAAAGGGGCATTATACTGTATGGGGGTTAGAAGCAACTGGGTGGGATTGAGTGGTTCAATGGGGGCATGGGTGGAGCTTGGCAGGGTTAGAGGTGTGATTTAACACAAATATGCTCCTGCTGCCTGCTGTGCTCAATTCAAGGTTTGTCCCTCTTTCTGACTTCTGAATCTTTTGAAGTGTGCACAGGCTGCTGTGGAACTTTTTTATTGCCAAAAATGGGACCAGACAGAATTGAGCTTTCCATTTTTTTTTTAATTTAAGTTAATACATGATGGCTACAGATGGAAGACTTTCTGTTTGTATCCATCTTGTATTAACCGTTAAGCACACCAGGACGTACAGTTATGTCCTGGTGCACATGACTAAATATGGCGGCCTCTCTGAAACAGTGTGGCCACACTAGCTGCCGGGTCTGTACTGTTTCATACAGCAGGGAACCGGCAGCATTGCCTGTGATCAGAAATTACTCTGATCACAGACATTTAACCACTTAGATGGCGTAGTCAAATGGATGGCCCCCCTGCGGTGTGATCGCGGGAGGCGTTCCATTACCAGGGCAGCTAGGAACCATCTGAAGGCTCCCAGCCCTGCCATAGTAATGTAACTACTGAAGCCTGCTTACAGCAGGCTTCAATAGTTATAGGGAATCTGTCATAGACTGCAATACAGTAGTATTGCAGTCTATGGCACAGGTGATCTAGAGATTACATGTTCAAGCACCCTAGGGGGACTAAAAAAAAAAAAATGTAAAAAAAAAAAAAAGTTTTTAAAAATATAAAAAAAACTAAAAATTTAAATCACCCTCCTTTCCTTAGATCACATATAAATATAAATAAATAAAAGTAAACATAAACACATTAGACATCCCTAAGTCCAAAAATGCCCAAACTATTAAAATATAAGAACATTTATCCCATACAGTAAACACAGGAAAAAAAAACAAAATGGCTGATTTGGTGTTTTTTCGCTACATTACCTCCCTAAAAAAATGGAATAAAAAGTGATCAAAACATCATACATTCTACAACATGGTATCAGTAAAAACTACATATTGTCCTGCAAAAAAGACACTGTTAGAGTAATCCTATAGCTAATCTATAAATATAGTTAATCTTATATATATCCTCTATTATAACCTCATATAACCAAACATATATACTCATGTATTATGAACCAATGTTTCAAAAAGACTTTGTATTTCATATCACATGACCTTTTCTTGTTTTTACCATTTTTGTGCATATTCTCATTTTTATACCATAAACAATTTGTACTGCCAACTTTTGTGTAGACAGTCTGACCAGATATGTCACAAGATATGGGTGAAGGATGCGAGGGAGTCAAGATTACTTCATCCATCATTGTTAGGTAACATTAGAACTATTGTGTGACATGGGTTAAATATAATTTGAGATGAATTCCCAGAAATTGTGAAAAGTCCCATATTTTTATGCCAATAAACCGTCCCTAATTTAGGTCATATAATTGATTGTTACTTTTGCTTAATACTCTATAAAATAAATGACCAGTGCTCCTCCCACAAGAGATCTCTGGCAGTTACTGACAAATCTGTGGCGTTTCTGTCTTTTTGCCGGTACTGGGTTCTACCTGACTTATTTACCTAATCTACCTGGGGTTATTTTTAACTCTGACAACACCTTACACAGCTCCGTACGCTGAAATATAAAAAAGTTACAGGTGTCAGAATTTGGTGATTCAAAGAATTTTTTTTTCTTCCAAATTTAGAATTTTTGTAAAGTTATTAAAACATGAAAAAACTGTATAAATTTGGTATCACCGTGACTGCACTGACCTGCAGAATAAAGCTAACATAGCATTTTTATTGCAGAGTGGAAGCCGTAAAAAAAATAATAAAAAAAAAAAGACATAAGAAAACAGATTTTTTTCTCAATTCCACCTCATTCTGAATTTTTTTTTTGCTTCCCGGTACAATGTATAAAATAATAAATGGTACCATTTCAAAGTACAACTTGTCACGCAAAAATCAAGCTTATATATAACAACATATACAGAAAAATTACAAAGTTATGGCTTTTGGAATTTAAGGAGTAAAAAAACCAAAACACAAAAATGAAAAATGTCTGCATCACATAAGGGTTATTCAGTTACCCGGTCCAGCGGAATGCTTTTGATGGACCCAGGGGTTCCGGCGACATCATGATCCCAGGGTCATGGGATTCCTGGATTGTCCATCCCCCCTCATTCCCCTATCTCACAGGTAGTTAATTACATGTGCTGTGGGGGATGGCTATAGTAAATTAGGGGTGCAGTGACCCAGGGAGCCAAACGCTGTGTCCGATCATATGACCCGGGAGTAGTGATGTCACCGTTACACCCAGGTCCATCAAAAGCATTCTGCCAGACCAGGTAAGTGAATTAATACTCCCCTCGGATATTCCCTTTAACTTCAATGAGCCATTTTTTTTATATTTTTTCCAATTCCCTGAGGAATCAGAATAATGGAAAACAAAGTGCAGATGAGAGACATTAGGGGGGGGGGCGTAATTTTCCTAAACTGCCTAGGAAACCAAAATGCCTTGTTCCAGGCTTGGCTGCATCCATTGGATTATCTAAAGATATAATGGTGCTCAGCATAATGTCCCCTACAATCAGTGGTGAACCTAGCCTCTTTGCTGCCTGAGGCGGACTATAGAAATACGTCCCCCCCCAAAAAAAATAAAAATTGAGTTTCCATGCTACTAGCTTCACACACTGTTATCGTCGCACAATATACAAAATACGCAAAGTTATAAAACAGTTTTTAAGAATTCTTCTTACTGCATTATTTCAGTATCAGATCAACAACGCGGCATTAACAATAAAAGTAACTTCACACATCTTCTGCTTGGTGGATGGACAAGACAAGTTGCCCCCATTTTCTATAATAGGAGCGCCGCAGATAGCTGAGTACTGGACTTCAGCTATCTTTGGCGCTCCCATTGAAGTGAATGAGAACCACGCGGGTTCGTTCATCCAGCAAGCGACACACCTATATATATGGCTGCGGTCAGGCTGAATTCCCCACCCTGTGGGGGGAAAAAACAATTCTCAGGCTCAGTGGGGGTCTCAGCAGACAGAGCCCCATCACTCAGGTATTTATCCTCTATCATTTAGGTGAATACAGGGCAATAACATTTTGTGACTTACAGGTGACGTCTCTGACTAATCGGTCACATTTCCCTTCTCTTCCCTTTGGACCGCCATGACCACTTCTTCCAGCTGTGACTTGTCTCTGTAAAGTTTACAACACAGACCTCTTGGTCTCCTCACTTTTCCAGGCACCTGACCCACATTGTCCTCACCTGCACACCCATCCTGCTGCTACCCCAATTATAAAATATATGATATAACCCCCATAATGAATAACTCCCAAGTGCATCTTTATATTAATAATGTCCATGTGCACCCTGTATAAATAGTGCCCCTTATTAATAATGCCCCAGGTGTTAACTAATTAAAAGGTTTTCCAGGTCATTAATAAACTAATCAGTGGGGCTCAAAAACCCAGGACCCCAACTGACCAGCTGTTTGAATGAACTGTGGTACCTGCCAGCTTCAAATCACACTATGTGTGACCTGTGAGGGTCACAAATCACCTCCTGATAGCAAACAGATAACAGCAAGAATTACTGATCCCTCCGTCACGCACCACAAGTTTCCAGACTGTTTTTTTGACCTGTTGTAAATAACTTCTCTACTTAGATTGCAATTTTTTTTAAGGACTCTAAAATGCTTTGAAAACCATGTGTATAAAAATCTGTTAATTTTCAGTTCTTGTATCACACCATGTCTGATGAAGGGAGCGAGTACTCCTGAAAGCTTACTTATAAATATACTCAGTTAGCCTCTAAAAGGTATCGCCTGATTTCTTCACTCTGTGGTACCTGTGTAAGCGCCGTGACCGCTTCTCTGTTTACATAGTGTCATTCATCCCATAGTGGCCATGTAATGTAACTACAGCCTCGTCCTATACACGTCTATGTGACAAGGCTGTAATTATATCACACGGTCACTATAAACAGACAGCGTATGATATAAACAGGCGCCATAGCCCCTTCATACAGCTGATCAAAGGAGGGGTCCACTGATCTCTTATTGATAATCTGTCCTAGGGATAGATCATCAATAAAAATTAGCTGGAAAGCCCCTTTAATAAAGCCCAAGTGCCACTTAAAGGGGTTGTCCAGAATAACCACTTTTTTAATATGAGGCTGGGGAAGGTGCTCCGGTGTCTCCCAGCGCGTTCCAGTCCTGCTGCTCTGGTGTTTTCTTCCCCACAGCACTGTGATGTCCCGTGTCAGCGACCTCAGCGGTCATGTGCGGTTGGGACTTCCACCAGAAGAAAACACCAGAGCAGCAGAACCAGACCGCGGTAGGAGACATCGGAGCACAAGGGACAGGTGAGTAGGTGTTTTTTTTTTTTTAAATACAGTATTACACGGTATTATGGCCCACTGCAGCCCCTGCACACAGTATTACAAGGTTTATGTCCCGCACCGGCCTCTGCACACGGTATTATGCCCCGCAGCGGCCCCTGCACGCGGTATTATGCTCTATAGTTGCCTCTGCACACGGTATTATGCCCCGCAGCGGCCCCTGCACACGGTATTATGCTCCATAGTTGCCCCTGCACACGGTATTATGCTCCATAGTTGCCCCTGCACACGATATTATGCTCCATAGTTGCCCCTGCACACGGTATTATGCTCCACAGTTTCCCCTGCACATGGTATTATGCTCCATAGTGGCCCCTGCACACGGTATTATGCTCCATAGTTGCCCCTGCACATGGTATTATGCTCCATAGTGGACCCTGCACACGGTATTATGCCCCACAGTGGCCCCTGCACACGGTATTATGCTCCATAGTGGCCCCTGCAAATGGTATTATGCTCCATAGTGGCCCCTGCAAATGGTATTATGCTCCATAGTGGCCCCTGCACACGTTATTATGCTCCATAGTGGCCCCTGCAATCGGTATTATGCTCCATAGTGGCCCCTGCATTGGTATTATGCTCCATAGTGGCCCTTGCACATGTTATTATGCTCCATAGTGGCCCCTGCAAACGGTATTATGCTCCCTAGTGGCCCCTGCATTGGTATTATGTTCCATAGTGGCCCCTGCAAACGGTATGATGCTCCATAGTGGCCCCTGCACATGGTATTATGCTCCATAGTGGCCCCTGCACAAGGTATTATGCTTCATAGTGGCCCCTGCACACGGAATTATGTCCCATAGTGACCCACCTATGAACTATTATTATACTCTGGGGTCTTTTCAGACCCCAGAGTATAATGATCGGAGACCCAGGTGGTGACAAACATAAAACCAGTGTTACTTACCTGGGCTCCGATGCGCTCCCTGCTTTCAGCCTTCTTCAATGTCGCACAGACCGGCGTCGCGACATAATGAAGTCGGCCTGGCTCACGTGATGCCTGGGACATCACCAAAGAAGGCCGAAGCCTGCTGGGAGTAACATCGGATCACAGGCGAGGTGAGTAACACTGGTTTTTACTTTATGTTTATCACCTCCCCTGGGTCTCCAATTATTATACTCCAGGGTCTGAAAAGACCCCGGAGTATAATAATAGTAGTATTTGATGGGGTTCGTGGGCCGTGGCCTCACTTACCATCCCCGCTCCTGCACACAGCCGCTTCTGCGTCCCATAGCAGAAGGGGAAGTGGGGGCGGCCACGACCAGCAGCGGGGATTGATAAGTAAATAGGCCGTTATGTGCCGGGGATACTCCAGTAGGCAAAGGCCTATTTATATATATAAAAAACTTATCCTCACCTACCTCCGATGCCTTGATGCAGCCGCCGCCTCCTCCTCTTCTTGTCCGCGACGTCTGCGTGTCAGCATAGGAGGCGCGATGACGTCACTGTATCGCCACCTGCGCTGACATGCAGACGTCTCGTATGCCAGCCCAGGACAGGTATCGCACAACTCTGTTTTTTTTTTTTTTTTTTTTAAGTGGCCTGTCCTGGGCTGGTTTACATTAAATAGACAATAAAAAATGCCGCCCCCCAGACAGTGATGGACAGTGCCGCCTGAGGCGGCCGCCTCACTTTCCCTCGTTAGCGGTGCGCCCCTGACTCTGGGGTCTTTTCAGTTTCAGACCCCAGAGTATAATGATCAGAGACCCAGGGGAGGCGACAAACATAAAAACCGGTGTTACTTACCTATCCTGGACACCGGTGCACTCCCTTCAGCTTTCGGCCCTGTTTAATTGCGCACACATGTCACGTGATCAGGCCGGCGACGCGACCTGATGACGTCACCAGAGGGCTCAAGCCTGCTTGGAGTAACATCGGATTGCAGGAGAGGTAAGTAGCATTGGTTTTTATGTTCCCTCACCTCCCCTGGGTCTCCAATTATTATACTCTGGGGTCTGAAAAGACCCCAGAGTATAATAATAGTAGTATTTGAGGCCCGCGGCCTCACTTACCGATGCCCGCAGCTGCTCACAGTGGCATCCACTTCCCTTTCTGCGTCCCATAGCAGAAGGGGAAGCAGAGGCGGCCACGAGCTGGTGCGGGGTAGGTAAATAAATAGGCCGTTACCTGCCGGGGATACTCCAGCAGGTTACGGCCTATTTATATTTATATAAAAAAAACTTATCCTTACCTACCTGCGATGCCTTGATGGAGCCGCCGCCTCCTCTTCTTGTCCGCGACGTCTGTGTCTCAGCGTAGGCGGTGTGATGACGTCATTGTATTGCCGCCTGTGCTGACATGCAGACGTCTTGTAAGCCAGCCCAGGACAAGCCCCGCTCAGCTGGGCGGCCTGTCCTGGGCTGGTTTACATTAACCCCTTAAAGGGGTATTCCCATGAACATAATCATATCTATATTTGTAGATAATTAAAAGTTAAACATTTTTGCAAATATAAGTAGTTAAAAATTCTGCAGATTTTTAAAGATTTTCCCTAACTATCTAAATGGTGACAGCCTGTTGTCTTAATCGGTTGACAATGGATACGACCATGAATGCAGAAACTTTCTATGGTGTGGGTCTTGTGAAAAACCCAGCCATGTATTTCTTATTGTAGCCAGGTTATCAGGCAGGGACACTACATGTATCAGAATATATCCTGGCCACAATAAGGAAATCATGGCTCATTTTCTGACCTTAGAAAGGTCCTGCATTCATGGTCGTATCCATTGGCAACCGATCACAACAACAAGACTGTGACTACAAGATATTTAGAGAAAATCTTTAAAACTCTGCAAAATGTTTAATTATTTATATTTGCAAAAATGGTTAACTTTTAATTATCTACAAATTTACAAATGGTTATGTACATGGGAATACCCCTTTAAGGACCCAGCCCAAAAGTGCGTTAAGGACCAGGCCTCGTTTTTCAAAACTCACATGTGTCACTTTATATGGCAATAACTTTGAGATGTCTTAACTTACACAAGTGATTTTGAGAATGCTTTTTCGTGACACATTGTACTTCATGTTAGGCAGGGTTCACAGTACCGTTGGAGTCCGTTATGAAGGTGTCCGTTAAAAAAAAATAAACGGACACCTATCATAACGGACCCTAACTGATGAGCATCAGGTAGTGTCCGTTTTTTAATGTCACATACCGCTAGAAAGCCGACAGCGCGCTGAATTCAGCACACTGCCGGCTTTCCCGGTATGTGCCCCGGGGCTGGAGATATCGGCGGTGTAAGTTACATGTTTTACTTTACTTACTGTTAGAAGGGCGCTGTGAGGACCTCCCTTTCTGACACTTCTCGTTCGTCCATAGCGCTGTACTGAGGGGGCGTTCCTCACAGCTCAGCGTCATCGCCGGGCAGTAAGGAACGCCCCCTCTGACAGTACAGGGCTATAGCCCAGTACAGAGAGAGGGGGCGTTCCTTACAGCCCAGTGATGACGCTCAGCTGTGAGGACCGCCCCCTCATACAGCGCTATGAACGAACAGAAGTGTCAGGGAGAGCGTTCCTCTGACAGTACCCGGCTATAGACGAGAACAGAGAGAGGGGGTGTTCCTCACAGCCCAGCGATGACGCTCAATCTGTGAGGAACGCCCCCTCAGTACAAGTCTCTGAACAAAGAGAAGTGTCAGGGAGGGAGTTCCTCGCAGCACCCTTCTAACAGTAAAACATATAACTTACACCGCCGATATCTCCAGCCCCGGGGCACATACCGGGAAAGCCAGCAGTGCGCTGAATTCAGCGCGCTGTCGGCTTTCTAGCGGTATGTAAAACCGCATGTGCCTGAGGATACGAAATGTCCTCTAACACTGCTAGTTTTTTTTTTTTTTTTGTTTGTTTCTCCTTTCTGAGCATGCGCAGGGAAAGTAAACGGACATAGCGGACAGTAACTGATGGCTTTCAGTTACTGTCCGTTATAAGTCCGTTACCCATAGACTTCAATGTTAAAAAAAATAATGGACACTTGATGTCCGTCAAGAATCCGTTTTTTTTCAAACGGACAAAAAGTCCTGCATGTAGGATTTTTTGTCCGTGAAAAAATAACGGACTTCTGACGGATTTGATGTAAACGGACACAAACGGACACTAACGGACATTAACGGACACAATATAAAAACCCATTGAAATGAATGGAAATTTTAACGGATTTCTGACGGTTCAACTAGTGTCCATTGCTAAAATTTTGTAACGGACAATAGCAACGGACACTACTGACGGACACCAACGGTAGTGTGAACGCTCCCTTAGTGGTAAACACTAATGAATATTTTTGTATTTATTTATAAAAAAATAAGAAATTTGATGTAAATTTGGAAAAAAATCGCAATTTTCAAAATGTGAAATGCTCTGCTTTTCAGACAGATAGTCATACCACCCAAATACATTAATACATATTATCTACCATATCTCTGCTATATATCGGCATCATCTTTTAATCATCCTTTAATTTATTTTGGATGTTAGAAGGCTTACAAGTGTAACAGCGATTTTGCAGATTTACAAGAAAATTTCCCAAACTAATTTTTTAGGGACCACTTCAGTTCTGAAGAGGATTATAAAGGCCTATATATTAGAAACCCCCATAAATCACCCCATTTTCAAAACTGCACCCCTCAAATAAGTCAAAATAACATTTGGGAAGTTTGTTAACCCTTTAAGCATTTCACTGGAATTAAAACAACATGGAGGTGAAATTTAGACATTAAATTTTTTCCCACTAATTCCTTAATTTAGCCCTAAAATGAACACATTCATAAAGGGTTAAAGGAGAAAATGCATCTCACAGTTTTTTATGCAATTTCTCCTGAGCACGGAAATACCCCACAAGTGGGTGTAAACTGATGTTTGGGCGAATGGCAGCGCACGGAAGGGAAGGAGCGACACTGGGCGTCTGAAAAGCAGATTTTGCTGGAATAGTTTTCAGGTGCCATGTCTCATTTGCAAAGCTCCTAGAGTACCAATACAAAGGAAAACCCCAAAAAGTGACCCCATTTTGGAAACTACACCCCTCACAGAATTCATCAAGGGGTATAGTGAGCATTTTGACCTTACAGCCATTTCACAGATTTTGCTAACACTGGGATGTATAAATGAAACATTACTAAAATGTCACTTTATCCTCAAAGTTTTCATTTTCACAAGGGGTTAAAGGAGAAAAAGCACTCCACAGTTTGCAAAACAATTGCTCCTGAACACGGGAATACCCCATATGTGGTCGTAATCTGCTGTATGGGTACATGGCAGGGCTCAGAATGGAAAGAGCGCTATTTGGCTTTTGGAGGGCAGATTTTGGTGGAATAGTTTTCAGGTACCATGCCGCATTTGCAGAGCCCCCAAAGTACCAATATAATGGAAACCCCCTAAAAGTGACCCCATTTTGAAAACTACACCCCTCACAGAACATATCAAGGGGTATAGTGAGCATTTTGACCCTACAGTTGTTTCACAGATTTTATTAACATTGGGACATTAAAATGAAAAATTACTTTTTTTCCAATAAACCGTCAATTTAGCCCAAACTTTTCATTTTCACAAGAGGACAAAGGAGAAAAAGCTCCCCAAAGTTCGTTACACAATTTCTTCTGAACACAGAAATGCCCCATATGTGCTTGTAATCTGCTGTATGGGTACATGGCAGGGCTCAAAATGGAAAGAGCGCTATTTAGCTTTTGGAAGGCAGATTTTGCTGGAATAGTTTTCGGGTGCCATGTCGCATTTGCAGAGCCCCTAAAGTATCAATACAATACAAACCCCCAAAAAGTGACCCCATTTTGAAAACTACACCCCTCATAGAATTTATCTAGGGGTATAGTGAGCATTTTGACCTCACAGTTGTTTCACAAATTTTATTGAATTAGGGACGTAAAAATGAAAAATTACTTTTTCCAATAAACCATCCATTTAGCGACATAGTTTTAATTTTTGCAAGTGGTTAAAGAAGAAAAAACACCCCACAGTTGGTTACACAATTCTGAACACGGAAATGCCCCATATGTGGTCATAAACTGCTGTATGGGTACATGGTGGGGCTCAGAATAGAAAGAGCGCTATTTGGCTTTTGGAGGGCAGATTTTGCTGGAATAGTTTTTGAGTACCATGTCGCATTTGCAAAGCCCCTAAAGTACAAATACAATGGAAACCCCTCAAAAGTGACCCCATTTTAGAAACTACACCCCTCAAGGAATGTATCAAGGGGTATTATCATTTTATGCCTAAAAATGCTTCCCAAAAATTAATGTACAAAGTGAAAATTAAAGTTTTTAAAGAAATATCCAATTTCAGTGCCTAATACGCTGCGGCCACTTTGTGGCATCAGAGACATGAACTCCTAAAATTATTAAGTGGGCTATCCCGGGGACAAAAAAAATTAAATATGTGGTATAAACTGCTGCTTGGGCACACAGTAGGGTGCAGAAGGGAAGGAGCACTATGTGGCTTTTGGAGTCCAGATTCAGATGTTTGGTATCTGGGCGCCATGTCATGTTTGCAGAGCCTCTAAAGTACCAGTAAAGGGAATGACCCCATTTTGAAAAGAGCACCCCTCAAAGAATTTATCAAGGGGTGTAGCGAGCATTAGTATCCCAGACGTGACTGCACAGCGGATGGGGAAAAGTGAATGAATAGGTAAGCTGTGCGTAGTACATTGGGTACACTAAATTCCCTATTATTTCCCCAGTAGTTCCTATTATTGGGGAGGTCACTCTGGGGGTCACTTCTGGTTTATTATCCCTCGTAAGCTCTAAATCTGGTTTGTACCCTAATTTTTTTTGCATCGCCATCTTCTAAGATGCGTAGCATTTTTATTTTTCACTTTAGAGAGTTGATTTAGGGCTTATTTTTTGCGGGACAAGCTTTGCTTTTTATTGGTACTGTTTTTGGGTACCTATGACTTTTTGATCACTTTTTATGGCATATTTTGTAAGGTGAGATGGTGAAAAATCATTACTTTTGGCGGGTTTTTTCCGTTTTTTTTTCCCGACGTTCACCGTGTACATTAAATATGGTTTCAGTTTTAATTTACAGGTTGTTACAGACGCGGTGATACCAAATATGTATTGTTTTTATTAATTGTTAGGTTTATTTTTTTATATAATTCATTTTATATAGGAAAAGGGAATTTTGGGGGCTTTATTCTTTTATTAACTTTTTTCACATACTTTATTTTTTTTTTTTTTCACTTTTTTTTTACTTTTTCATGTGTCCCATTAGGACACCTGAGCCAGAGATGCTTTGATCTCTGGCTCAGTACTATAGACTGCAAGACACAAGCATGCAAGTGTTTTGCAGCCTATACAGGAAGTCACTTGGCAGACACCAGGCTGCAGATTATAGATATCGGCACCCCCCGATCTCGCCGTGGGGGGTACCAAGGGGGGGGGGGGGGCGGCAAGATGGCGGAACCCCTTGGATGCCGCGGTCATGTTTGACGCGGCATCCAAGGGGTTAAAACCTCCAATCGGAACTCAGTTCCGACCAGGGGTTATGGAGTAGGGTGTTAGCTGTCAGTTACAGCTAACACCCGGTTCCGATGCCGCCCGCTCACTATCTGGCCTCAGGCGTAGTATTACGCCCTGTTGCGCGAAGTACCTAGCGCCCAGGACGTAATAGTACATCCAAAGTCGTTAAGGGGTTAAATAAATAGTAAAAATGCCGTCCCCCAGACAGTGACGGATAGTGCCGCCTGAGGTGGCCACCTCACTTCGCCTCATTAGCGGTGCGCCCCTGCCTACAATGTACTGTGGATGGCTTGATATTGAATTTCCTGTGACAGACTTTCTTTAACCCCTTAGAGACACAGTCTAAAAGAACTTTGGCATCATTGTTCAGAACTGACATGTGTCACTTTAAGTGGCAATAACTTTGAGATGCTTTAACTTACCCAAGTGATTTTGAGATTGTTTTTTCATGACACATTGTACTACATTTTACGTTTGGTTCATACTAGCGTTTGAGCCTCCCCAATTCCGCTTAAAATCGGTGGAGAGAAAAGTCCTGCTAGGAAGACTTTTCTCTCCACGTTTTCAGTGGAAACCAGGCAGAATGGTGGACCCTATTATAGCGGATAGTATGAACCTAGCATTAGTGGTAAAGAATGAACAATATTTTTGTATTTATTTATAAAAATAAAACAAAATGGGAAATGTGATGGAAATTTAGAAAAATAGCAATTTTAAAAATGTGAAATGCTCTGCTATTCATACCACCAAAATACATTAATAAATTTTATCTACTATATCTCTGCTTTATATTAGCATTAGAGATGAGCAAATCGAAGCTGACGAAGTGGAATTTGATCCGAATTTCAGGAAATCTTCATTTCTCCTCGATTCCGGATTTCCTCATGCTTCGATGTATCGAATCGCATTTTTTCATAAAATGGCTGCTGCACATGTTAGGACAAGGGGCAATGAACTCTGGGAACGCGGGATCACCCACAATGCCATGCGTGCAGCTAATCAGCAGCCAGACCTGTGATGTCACAACCCTATAAATACCCTCCGCCATTTTAGGTTCAGTCATTTCACATCATACTTAGTGCAGGGAGAGACGTCAGCAGACGCTAGTGAAAGTGGTAGAAAACAATTCAAAACTGCTAGAAGTTCAGGGGTGGTTGCAGCGTCGGTAATAGCAACAGTCGTACTACACACTGTAGCACTCACTGCCATTATACTGCTGCTCGTTCCAGGTTTGCAATAAATCATACCTGTGTGTTCAACGTAGAACATTATAAGCCTTTTACAGTGCAGTAGTGCAAAAAAAACAGAATTCTTATACAGTAATCTCTGCAGTTATCTGTTATAACGCTTTTTTAAAGGTGTTTATTAGTGGGGAAACTAATAAATAAATTTTCTTGAAAGTAGAAAATTACAGGCCTTATTATTATGCCCTGTATTAATTTCCTTTTCAATTACTTTTTTGATCTAACAGTATGTCAGACAGAGAAGCGACAGGCCCTGCACAGGGGAGGGGCACAGGCTTAAATGTTTCTGGCGCAGGCACAGGTCGCAGCAGAGTAAGGGGGCGTGGCAGCAGGGGTCAGTTACAGAGGCCTGAGCTCCTAGTGTCAGCTAGTGGTCGTGCCTTGACCAGCAACCCAATGGATGTAGAATGGTTGACTCGGTCATCCACTTCATCCCAAGTCACATCAGACACAACCCTTAGTTGGCATGGCCCAGGAGCAGGCCCTGTGCCTTCATGTGTCCTCAACCTTCCTCTGTGCTTTTCTGTTTCCTCAGCCAGAGAAGTACTCTATAGTGGATCTGAGCCAACAGAATACAGTGAGGAGAAGCTACTAGAGGACAGTCAGCAGCTACTGCCTAACCAAGATCTGGAGGAGACATCCGCCACTTCCTCCGGTAGGTAGGCAAGTAGTGATGAGGAGAGTGGTGTGAGAGCTGGTGTTGCGAGCAGTCAGACTCCTGGCTCAGAGACCGATGAGGAGAACATCAGTGACCTGCAGACAGTAGTTGATGATGATATAGCCGATCGCAATTGGGAGTCGGGTGACGAAGGGGCTTCATCATCATCTGGAAAAGAGATTGGCAGCTTGCGCACGAGGCAGCAGCGGTGGCAGCAGTGGGAGGGCGGGAGCCAAGCGTGCCCCTCCAGCATACCACATGTGCAGGGCACAACGGTGTCACACTGTTCTACACCTCATTTGCCTGGGCAAACGAAGTCACACAGGGGAGGAACTGCTCCGTGTCCTCAATCAAGAAATCGAATCCTGGATTTCTCCAAGACAACTAAAAATCGGAACAATGGTAACAGACAAGAACATGGTGTCGGCGCTGCGTCAAGGAGGGCTGAGCCATGCGCCCTGCATGGCGCAAGTGTTCAATCTGGTTGTCAAGCGTTTCCTTAAGTGTTCCACCCATCTGCAAGACATCCTAAAAATGTCAAGGAAACTTTGCATGCACTTCAGCCACTCGTACACCGCCAAGCACACCCTCCTTGAGCTGCTGCGGCACAACGGCCTCCCACAACATAGGCTGATATGCGATGTTTCCACCCGTTGGAATTCAACCCTTCATATTTTGTATCGACTGTACGAACAGAGAAAGGCCTTAAATGATTTCTTGATGATCCAAGCAGACAGAGGTACTCCCCTGTGTAACTTCAATGTTAGCCAGTGGCAGCTCATGTGTGACACCTGCCATTTGCTCATTCCCTTTGAGGAGGTCACTTTATTAGTCAGTTGCCAGGACTACGGGATTAACAACACCATTCCACTGATTGATATCCTTTAAAAGATGCTTGTAAAACTGGCTGGTCAGGGGACTGGAGACGTGGCGCCTACATCTCACGGTCACATGAGCCCTGTGGGGGCTGAACTGCAGGAGGAGGATATTGGAGCACAAGCAATGTGTAGCGAAATGGGTGGTTTTTCTACACGGGTGAAAGGAGAGGAGGAGAAGGAGCAGCCGGAATAGCAAGAGGGAAATGAGGAAGACGAGGCAGATGACCCAGACACACTGTGGCAGTATGCAGTGGAGATGGATGCAGGGAGTCCCTCGGAGTCACTTGCGCAAATGGCCCGATGCATATGCTCACTTGCTTGCGTAGTGACAGCCGAATTGTCACCATTCGGCAAAGGAATGACTACTGGCTCTCCACCATGTTAGACCCTCACTACCAGTCAAAAATGGGGGCCTTTTTTTTTTTTTTTTTTTTTTTTACACCCACTGAGAGAGAAGACAAACTGAACTACTAGAGAGACATCCTATGTAGCAAGTTGGCCGCTGCCTATCTGCGCCATCGTCCATCCTCCTGCAGGTCCGACCGGGGGCCCCTGAGCGCTCACCTTGCACTGCCATGGCAGCTGTGGGGGGGGTGGGTGGCAGGAGCAGTATTACAGTGCAACCTGCCATCCGTCATTGACGATCTGATGGACTGCTGGGCAGCCAAACTGGATTTGTGGCCGCAACTGGCCGAGTTTGCCCTGGAAAAGCTGTACTGCCCAGCCAGTAGTGTGGCATCAGAGCGGTTGTTTAGTGCGGTGGGGGCCATAGTTACCCCAAGGAAAACTCGCCTGTCCACCCAAAATGAGGAGAGACTGACCTTTGTCAAAATGAATCCGGCGTGGATCAGCCAGGATTTCCACCCACCAATGCCTGATGCATCAGATTAAATAATCCATGCTGCATCACCCAAACCTTGACAAAAGAGACCGGTTTCTTCTGGCTACCTGCCTCAGCTACTATTCTGATGCTGCCACCCGCCTGATGCCACACATCTGATGCTAAGTGCTCCTTCTTACAGCCACCGTCAGTGGGTACTGTTTGTGCCACCCACCTCCAAACTCTGTCACCGGGTCACTGTATGGCCTCCTCATGCTGCTGCCACTGTGTCACTATTTCCTCCTCATGCTGCTGCCACCGGGTCACTGTATGGCCTCTTCATGCTGCTGCCACTGGGTCATTATGTCCTCCTCATGCTACTGCCACTGGGTCACTTTATGGCCTCCTTATGCTGCTGCCACTGGGTCACTGTATGGCCCCCTCATGCTGCTGCCACTGGGTCACTGAATGGCTTCCTCATGCTGCTGTCCCTGGGTCACTGTATGGCCTCCTCATGCTGCTGCCACTGGGTTACTGTATGGCCTCCTCATGCTGCTGCCAACTCCACATTATGTCGCCTTGCCACTCTGTGGCCTCCTCATGCTGCTGCAACCTCCACATTATGTTGCCTTGCCACTCTGTAGACATCTATGTGGAACCAGCAGATGATGACGTAAAAGGAATGCGCTCTTTCACGCTACAGTAGGATCATGGGCCCCCGCACAGTTCTTTATACCTGGCACTAACATGGACCTGTAAGGCTAAGTTCACATTTGAGTTAGTTGGTCAGTTTTGGCCCTGTAACTGGCCAAATAAGTGAAGTGTGCAGTAGTTCTAAGATCGACGCCTGTCATGTATGTGTCATACTGACTCACAGTATTGTTTCACTACCACAGTAGGCTCCCCATGCTTGCTACTGCAAGGCAAAGTGTTCTACACCACTATACAGGCTCTCTGAAACCAGGAAATAGCTGTTTAACAACGATATTCGCCGTACATTAATTTGGATCGAAGCAAATCTTTTTGGAAACTTCAAAGAATCGGTCAAATCAAATTTTTGATAAATTCGATCATCTCTAATTAGCATCATCTATTAACTCCTTCCCGACATCCGCCGTAATAGTACGGCATATGCTGGGTCTTTAAAGATGGCAGCTGCTCTGCTACATCTCAGTCGCTACAGCTGCTGGGTCTTTGCTGTACCTGGCGCTAATGCCCGCAATCAGAGTTCACTCTGATTGCATGCATTGCAGGCCAGGCTCCCCCAATAAAAAAAATATGGGCTCCGGAGCTGGCACCCTACCTTTATTGTTGCAGGCCGGCTCCTGCACGACGAGATCGTGGGAGCCAACCTGTTTCTCTGACAGCTGGGATCCTTCTGAAGGCTCCCAGGCTTGTTATAGTGATATTACTATTGCGGGTATGACCAGCCTCAATAGTAACATCGCAAATCTCCCATAGACTGCAATACAGTTGTATTGCAGTCAGCAGTACTTGCAATCAAATGGTTGCAGTTTCAATCCCCCTAGTGCTTGAAAAAATAAAAAAAAGTTTTACAAAATATAAATAAACAAAAAAATGAAAGTTCAAATCACCCCCCCTTTCCCTAGTATACATTGTATGCAGGCAGAGGGAAAGATTGTGGAGGGAAGATACCTCCCACTAAGGTGGCTCCTCTCCACTAGGTAATGGACTGGAATCTATGTCCTGGGTTTTGGTGTCATTACAGACCAGGGCTCAAAGCTCTAGTCCTGGGTTTTGTTAGAGCCAAGTTGAAGCTTTAACGCTGACCAGGTAGGAGGGTGTCTCTCTTCTGATTGTGGCTGTGAGTTACAAACACACTGACTGTGTGGAGGACAGAAAGTGGAGACAAAACTGCTAACTTGGTGAGCCTGCTGGACTGTTTCTGTCTTAAAGACTATTTTGTGTTGCTGGACTTTCTGCCACTTGCTTAAGACAAGCCGTTCTGTTTTGTGTTGCCTTATACTGCTGAAAGCCATTTATGTTATGGACTCTGTGAAACTCCTCCTAATAAAGCACTAGTGTGAACTTGCACACACCGACAGTGTCTTACTTGCCTGATAACCAGCCCCTGGTTGACAACATATAAAAGTAAAATATTACTGTGAATCACCCGGTCTACAAACTTATAAAAATATTTTTCCAATATGGTAAAAGCAGGGGGAAAAAAAATAAATAAATAAATGCCAAACCACTTTTTTTTTCACTGTTTCGCCTCTGATAAAAATTTGAATAAAAAGTGATTAAAGCAATAGACATTCCCCAAAATGGCATAACTAAAAAGTATACCTGGCCACGCAAGAAAAGATGCCCTATGCATCCCTGTACACAGAAATATAAAAAAGTTATGGGTGTCAGAATGTGGTGACTTTTAGAAACATTTTTTTTTGCAATGGTTTAGATTTTTGTTAAGGAGTTAAAATGTAAATAAAACCATATAAATTTGGTATTTCCGGAATTGTACCGAAACATAGAATACAGGTGATGTGTCATTTTGACAACAGAGTGAATGCCCAAATCGCACAAAATGCACTTTTTCTTCAAATCCACCCCATTCTGAATTTTTTTTCCAGCTTCCCAGTACATTGTACAGAATAATAAATAGTAGCATCATCAACAATTTGTCCCACAAACATTAAGCCCTCTTATGGCTCTGAGAACAGAAAAATAAAAAAGTTATGGGGTTTGGAAGGTGGAGAGTCAAAAACAAAAATCAAAAAATTCCTCAGACAGGAAGTGATTAATTGCCCTTTAATTTATTTTGAACGTTAGAAGGCTTACAAGTGCAACTGCGATTTTCCAGATTTACAAGAAAATTTCCCAAGCCTGTTTGCGAGGGACCACCTCTTTTCTGAAGAGGATTATAAAGAGCTATATATTAGAAACCTCCCATAAATCACCAATTTTCAAAACTAAACCCCTCAAATAATGCAAAACAGCATTTTGGAAGTTTAACTCTTTAAGCATTTCACGTTAATTAAAAAAAATATGGAGGTGAGATTTAGACATTTCATTTTTTTTTTTTTCAATAATATGTTCATTTAGCCCTAAAAGGAGTTAAAGGAGAAAATGCATCTCACAGTTTGTTATGCAATTTCTCCCAAGCACAGAAATACCCCACATGTGGGTGTAAATTGATGTTTGGGCACACGGCCACGCACTGAAGGGAAGGAGCGACACTGGGTGTTTGAAAAGCAGATTTTGCTGGAATAGTTTTTGGGTACCAATACAATGGAAACACTCCAAAGGTGGAAACTACACCCCTCATAGAATTTATCAAGGGGTATAGTGAGCATTTCGACCCCATAGCGGTTTCACAGATTTTACATTGAAATTAATGACTTTTTTCCAATAAACTGCCCATTTAGCTCCATATTTTTCATTATACAAGGGGTTAAAGAAGAAAAAGAACCCTTTAGCTTGTTCCACAATTTCTCCTGAACATGGCAATACCCCCTATGTGGTTGTAAACAGCTGTATAGGTACACAGTGTGGCTCAAAATGGAAAGAGTGCTATTTGGCTTTTGGAGGGCAGATTTTGTTGGAATAGTTTTCAGGTGCCATGTCATATTTGCAGAGCTTCTAAAGTACCAGTACAATGGAAACAATGCTTCCCATAGTGGCCCCCACACAGTACAATATGCTTCCCACAGAGGCCCCTACACAGTTCAATATGCTTCCCATAGTGGCCCTCACATAGTTCAATATGCACAGTTGCCCCCATACAGTATGATATGCTCCACAGTGGACCCCACACAATACAATATACTTCCCATAGTTGTCCCCACACAATACAACAATACAATATGCTCCCCTCAGTGGCCCCCACACAGTATAATATGCTCCATGTGCTATTATTATACACTAGAGTCTTCTCAGACTCCAGTGTATAATATTCGGAGGTCCAGGAGAAATGATTAAAAATAACAAACACTTATTCTTACCTTTTCTGGGCATCCTCCCTCCATCCAGTTCTCTTCTGCATCTTCTCTGGGCCTCTTCTGCTTGTGATATATCCTAGATGTCACTGCGGGGGCCTGTTATTGGGCTTCAGCGGTTCACATGGGGTGCAATGACTTAATTAAGCTGGCGTGCCCCACGTGACTGCTGGGGCCCAATGATGGAGAATCCAGGGGCTTGTCAGAAGCCCAGGAGAGGTGAGTATAAGTGTTTGCTAATTTTACTCACCTCCCCTGGCAGAATATGTGTATAGCGATCGGGGAACCAGGCTTTCCCCGATCGCTATCATGGTCCTGTGGGCCCCATACCACTCTGGACGACCCTGCTCCACCATCGCCGACCCTGCATGTGGAATGTAATACGCACCCCCATTTTCCTCCCAAATTTTTTTTGGGAAAAAGTTCGTCTTATAGTCCTAAAAATACAGTAATTCATTTTTTTATAGGAAAGGGGCATTTTTGGGGCTTTAATTATTTCTTAATTTTTTTAAACCCACTTTTTTACATTTCCTTGATGTCCCACTAGGGGACCTGAACCAGTGATGCTCTGATCGCTGTTTCAGTACTATAAACTGCAATACACAAGTATTGCAGTCTATAGAGACATCATCAATCAGGTATAAGGGGTCTGACCAGTGACCCCGGGCTGCTGAAAATACATATCGGCACCCACTGATCTCGCTGTGGGGGAAAGGGATGATGGTGGGGGGGGGGGGAGCATTAAATAAGTGGAAACCCCATAGAGACATCTAAGGGGTTAAAACCCCTGATCAGAGCTGCTCAGACTCTAAGCAGGTGGGAGACTTCTGCCGTAATAGTGCAGCGGTTTGCCTTCATAACCAGGCGGCTGTGCCGTACTATCGCCTAGTGGTTAAGTTTCTATTATGAACGTATTTTTTTTTTTTAAATGTGGTGTCTTATTTTTATGCTATTCTTCATACAAATGTGTCCTTTCTTACCTTTCCTCTTGGCTCAATATATATGTTTATTGTGAAATGACCAGATTTTCAAAACATTATTTTTATGTTCTGTCACGAGATGTCTATCTATTATACTCTGGGGTCTCTTCAGACCCCAGAGTACAATAGTATTCAGGCCCAGGGACAGTGTAAAAACTAAAAAAAAAAAAAAAAAAAAAAATATATATATATATATATATATATATATATATATTAATACTCGCCTACCTTTACCTCTTTGCGCCATCTGTCACTCTCTCTTGGTCTCCTCGTTGACGTCATGCGCCCATTGTCACCACTGAGACTCGTGATTGGGCCTCAAAGATGACATGGGCATGTCGAGCGCTGTGGTAACCCAATCACAGGCCTAAGAAGTGACCCCAGGCTATTAACGTCACAAGGAGTCCCCAGAGATTAATGCAGTAGCCATTTTAGTTCATCTGAGACGAATATCCATGCGTTTGGTTTTTACAAAACCAAACAATCTGGAATATTCGGGTCAAACCTGGCTTGGTAAGAGTCGCCCATCTCTAGTCACAATAGGCTACTCTTCCTTCCCTCAGAGGAGAGGGCTATACTTAAATAGATTTCAAGGACACTGTAATCTATGAAATTTCTCTATTTTTTGACTCCCACTTTAAGCATAAAGCGCACACACACAGCCTGCTGAACTCTGCTATAGACAATGCAACAAGAAGTGGGTATGGCCGTGCCCAGCAAGGTTTTTAAAAATAAAAAAAATTGCTGAACATTTCAGCTTTGAATTAGTTTTAAATTAGTTTTAGATTCTATGAGAAAAATCAAAATTGTCACCATCATTAATAAGAATTGTAAAAAAAAAAAAAATTATTATCTTACCCTTTGCAATATAAACTCGGATATGTCTTGAAGTCTGGTGAACGTGATAATGATTGTGGATACACACGTATAATACCTGCTAATACCAGGTCACCCTCTATGAAATATGAATACACTTTAGTTGGTTGCCACCGCACAGAACAAGCACTCTGTGGATCATCAGTCAAAGATATATCGGGATCTGTCCTATGAAGAAATTGAAGATGAAAATGTGATATACAAGTGTCTTTACTTTTTACTATTTAACAAGGTGAGATTCATGCTTCCCGGAGGGATGAAAAATAAGGGTTAAAACACAATGTAGTCCTGGATAAGGATAGGGAATCCACTTCACCATTAAGAACACAACGTGCTACTTTCCAGAACCCACCACATCCCAAATGGAGAAATAGCTGAGGAAGAAGGTTTGTAACAATATAGCAAATTAGTGAGACTCTTGTAGGACACCAAAAGTGCTCATGCCAGTGTTGTCACCACACTGCTTGGGTCTGTATCAAGCCACTAGGGGGAGTAAATCAACTGGGAGACCAGGTATTAAAAATACAAATTGGTGGCCACCATACCACATTGACCTTTAGGAAGCTGTGGAGATGCTATGCCTAGTGGAGAATCCTGCCAATGAAATGACCTCTAAAGACTCTCAAGGAGTCAAAATCATTTTGTAGGTGTCAAAACAGATACTGCATGGAAGAAATATAGGAATTGTGGAAAGTATATAATATTAACAGTTTAATTTACCTACTGTAAGAGTGATGACAGAGGGAAATGCTGCCAAAATGTAAAGGGTCATTGCCATGTCAACCTTTCATTACTAATATGGGAATAGCCTTTTTTCTGGGTTTCTGAGTTTCTCAGGAGTTGCAGAAGCAGCCATGCTACACGGTTTCCATAAATCTAATAGAGGTAAATAGAAATTTTGGAAGCAGCATAGTTCTTTCTATAACTTCCAACCTTGTGGTAGAGAGAATGAGCCTCATATTCCCCTTGTTGTTCAGTTGTGGACAGTGGCTACTAGGGGTTCTAAATTAAGAGCAATAAGGCACTTAATATTTGAGTAAATTCGTATACCTAGTTAGGTCCGTTTGCGTTTCCTATACGCAAAGAAAAGCGGTATACCTGGGAAACCCGCAGACCCCATCTCTAAATCCCACCTCACCTCCTGCGCTTGACCCGATCCAGTCACTTCTCATCCCCAAACTCTCTGAAGTCATTACTCCAGCCCTAACCCATCTCGTTAACCTATCCCTAACCAATGGATCCTTCCCTTCCGCCTTCAAACATGCTACCGTCACATCTATACTTAAGAAACCCTCCCTCAACCGGTCCTCTCCAGCCAATTATCGCCCCATCTCACTGCTCCCTTAAGCCTCAAAATTGCTGGAGCAACATGTCTTCTCTGAACTATCCTCCTATCTCTCATCCAACATACCCTTTGACAGACTACAGTCAGGCTTCAGACCCCATCACTCCACCCTAACCAAGGTCACCAACGACCTTCTAACTGCCAAAGCCAAGCGTCACTACTCTGTCCTCCTCCTCGACATCTCCTCTGCCTTTGACACAGTCGACCATTACCTCCTGTTAGAAACGCTCTCATCCCTTGGCATCTCAGACCTGGCCCTTTCATAGATCTCCTCATACCTCACCAACCGCACGTTCAGTGTCTGCCATTCACACACCACCTCCTTGCCACGCCCTCTTTCTGTAGGTGTCCCCCAAGGCTCCATCCTAGGACCCCTCCTGTTCTCCATCTACACCTTCGGCCTTCGCCAACTCATAGAATCTCATGGTTTCCATTACCATTGCTATGCTGACGACACTCATATATCTCTCTGGACCAGACATTACCTCTCTGTTATCCAGAGTCCCAGAATGTCTAGCAGCTGTAGCCTCCTTTCTCTCCTCCCGCTTTCTCAAACTCAACATGGAGAAAACAGAGTTCATAATCTTCACCCCTCCTCGCACGGCCCCCCTTCCTGACCCATCTATCAAAGTTAATGGAACCACACTCACGCCAGTCCCATGGGTCCGCTACCTTGGGATAACCTTAGACTCTGACCTATCCTTCAAGCTGCATATTCAAACCCTCAACACCTCCTGCCGCCTCCAACTCAAGAACATCCATTGAATCCGCTCCTTCCTCACCCCTGAAATTACAAATATGGTAGTCCATGCTCTCATAATCTCCCACCTAGACTACTGTAACACCCTTCTCCATGTCCTCCCAGCAATCACTCTCTCCCCCCTCCAGTCCACCTTAAACTGTGCTGCTTGCTTAATACACCGCTCCCCTCTACCAATCCCTTCACTGGCTACCAGTTGCCCAGCGAATACAGTTCAAATTACTAACGCTGGCAAACAAAGCCCTCCACAACCTGTCCCCTCCATGTATCTCCGACCTAATCTCCCGCTACCTGCCCGCACGTAACCTCCGATCCTCAAAAGACCTCCTACTCCGCTATGCTCTTATCTGCTCTAAATACAATCTTCTTGGTGCATACTGATTGGCTCACTTGGGTACGAATACAGCTTTTTCTTTAACTCTACCCACAATTATTCAATTGAGTTGAGGTCTGGGGACAGTGGGGGCCAATCCAGCACCTCTACTTCATTGTCATTGAACCATTTCTTTGCTTTGGGTCATTGTCCTGCTGGAACATTGTCGTCCTTTTCATACCCATAGTCCTTAAGTGAAACCAAGGTGTGGTGATTCCACTTAAATATGGCTATGACTCAAAGATGTATTTTGATCTCTGGGTATCGTATTTCCCTCTTAGTTCCATTTACTCATAATGTGCGCAGCCCTAATCCTAAGTGTATATTGTCAATAGTGGCAACACTGTAACAATAGGGCTTTGTATCCATCCCAGAATGGCTCCATTGAATTCGTACACAGCCCTGGGTGATCAAATATACATGCATTGTTCAGACTGGGCTGTTGATCAGACCTGGTTGATAACATACAGAAGGCATTGTGTCACTCCACTTGGTCACATCTCCTTACAAAGAATCTTGACTTGAGTGCGTTAATCAATCAGACTTGCTGTCGCCGGTGACCTCATTGTGGGTGGTGTAATCAAGGGTATAAAAGATGAGGTAAGAGGTCAGTGAGACAGACTACCACTGAGAGGAGGCTATGATGAGACCACTGTGAGAGACTACTGGAATACTGTGATGAGCATGCAGGCTGGAATGTTGTGTTGATGTTGCTGCCTCCACTGGTTATCCCCACATGCCATGTGTGAGGGTTGGATTATAGAGCCACATCCAGGATATGTGTGGTAAAGTAATTATTTCACCTTTATTCCCTTTTTATTTTACTGTATATTGTAACTAGTAACTGTTAATGCTTGCATACATCTGCATATCTGTTCTGAACTGCATGTGTTAGATGTTAATACCGACCCATTTAGGGGTTAATAAATATATAAAATTTAGAAAGCTTGTCTTGTATTTATCTTGTGGACCCAACACTCACTGGCGGTGAGTGTGGTTTTTATGAAAGAAGTCTCAGGTGTGGGCCAACGCGGTATTGGCGCACTGAGGATCTTTCACACAAGGTCTTACCGTATATATACCACAACGGGCGCAGATGGGTGAAAACAGTGGTTCCGTGAAAGACAAGGGAGTATGTAGAAAGGCCAGGGAAAGGTAACAATAGGGGGTGCCACTGTCCCTAACTAACCCTAAAAGGACTAGACACTGACCCTAAAGCCTAACTCGGGGGCAATGCCCTAAGCTGGAACCTGACCCTACAATATTGAGGCCCTAAAATGCCCCTCCCTAAACATGCAAAGTAATACCAACGTGTAAACAATCTATCCTGACATGCATGTTTCGTCCAAATACACATTAGGATGGGGATATAACAACATATACCACAGCCTGTCAGGCAGAAATTGGTGTTCACTAAGCAATGTGCATACAAAATAACCTAAAGCAATATGCTACACAGGGACATACAAACTCCACTCCCAACATAGCATCCACATCACTACATTATTGCTGATGAACAGTAATGTTCAGAGTGAGGAAAGAGTTAAACTACACACTGTCAACTAGGGCCGTGATGGCGATCCTATGGCACGCGTGCCAGAGAGGACACGCAGAGCCCTCTCAGTTGGCACGTGCGCCATTTCCATGATCGCTCGCTAACGGGGAATCCGGTACAGGATTCCCTATTAGTGAACGATCATGTCTTTCAGCTGAGCTGTCAGTGTAGGCCGCGATCCACAGGACCGCGGCTTACACTGATTGCAGAGTGTAACTTCTGCCCCAACGCAGGCATGATGACGTAAGTCATCAGCGCACGCGAGCAGAAAGAGAAGGAGGAGGAGGATGACGACGCTCTTCATGGGACTAGGTAAGTAATATATACTACTGTGTGGGGCCCCACTGTGAAGCATATACTCCTGTGTGGGGCCCCACTGTGAAGCATATACTCCTGTGTGGGGCCCCACTGTGAAGCATATACTCCTGTGTGGGGCCCCACTGTGAAGCATATAATAAACTGGGTGGGTCTAAAGTATTATATATAATACTGTGCGGGAGCCACTGTGAGCATATAATACTGTATGGGGGCCACTCTGGAGCATATAATGCTGTTTGGGAGCCACTGTGGGTATATAATACTGTATGAGGGACCACTCTGGAGCATATAATACTGTATGAGGGCCACTTCGGAGCGAACTGTTCTATGTGGGGGCCCTTCACTATATCACACAGTATCTGTTTTATAGCAGATGTGATATTATTACAGGCTGTAATAACATTGCATGGTCAATATAAAACAGATCCTGGTTAATTCAAGGTTAAATTGCCGTGTTGGCACTTAGCGATAAATTAATGGGTTTTGGGTTGCAGTTTGGGCACTCGGTCTCTAAAAGGTTCGCCATCTCTGAACTAGGGCTACAGGTCATGTAACAAGATCCCCTAGATGCACCCTGGAGTGCCAGACAATGTTACCCCAACCTAAGAGCCCAAAAAAGTTTAGTGAAAAGGCTAGCTGAAACAACTTGCACTCATAAGGAGAAAAAAAAATTACACATTGCACAATAGACTTCACATGGCACAAATAAATGAAAAGATACCCCTACAATACCTCACTGCCACCCACCCATCTCAGACTTTATAGTCTCATGTCTACCAGGAGATTCTTTGTGACATATCACATTCTGGATATAAGTGGCATGACGATAAAGATTATGACGATGATAATGTTCACCATGTGCAACTATTGCAGCATTGGTCGGAGAATGAAACAGCTAGGTCCTCAGAAATGCTGGAGAGTACGGCAAGCTGAATTCTTGGCTGCTTATATAAGTAGCAGACGCAGCACCAGCAGAAGCCAATAAAATTTGTGGAACAAGAAGGAATAGCAGAGTCAACCTGACATCTAGAAAGGTTTACACACCACCTGATCAACCAGGTTCAGTCATATCTGACAGAAATATAATAAATGGTGTGTGAAGCAAAATTTATTCACCTCCTTATAAGGCACTTCCTCTAGCGGAGCCGCCACCAGAACTGGGTATGCCGTTTTCCCATACGCCTCAGGACACATCTTATTTTTCAGAAAACGCCTTGGCAACTTCATATGCTGACCTAAGATTCTCACCAGGTACCTGCTTAAAGAGGAAGTTTCATCACCTCTGCCAAGTCCAGCTTTTTGCATCATTTAATAAGCCCTGCTCCACTGATTCCAGCACAGCTGGAAATTTTCTCTAGCCTCCACCATTCCCAATAAGTGCTTTTAGTGCTGGTGCCTGATATGCTATTTAGGCTCTGTACTGTCAAGTGGGCAGTGTTAGGCAGGACAGGCAGACTCAGATTAGACCCCAGAATACAATCCCCTGAATAAATACATAGCCCAGAGTAAATATGGACCACAACTCAGACCCCAAAGTAAATAGACCCTTTCCAAGATGCTTTTCCAATATCTACTGTAATAGTACAACCAATGTCTATTTTGCTGCCAATTTTACTCAAGTTCCTGTGGCATACTTGCTTCTTTACGATGCCGATCAAGATTGCTGAAGTTTCTGTAAGCCGTGACAGGGGTGGGCTCCCCAGAATCCAGCGAAGTCACAGACGAAAAGGATGACACAATACCAGTTCACCAAAAACGTACTTTACTAAGGCCATGGTAAAAGAACCACACAGAATTTCACACACACTCGACTGGATCGTTGCGACCCCTGTGCTGCATAACCCGGTAGACTCTATATGTCCAAACTACCTCACTACAGTTTTCCTACCGACGGGCCCGTCTAGGACGGCCACCCCAATTGCCTATTAATACCACTGATAAAGAAGGAAGTGTTTTGTGTGTAAAGCCGGCGTACCGGTGATGCATTATGGGGGCTAACAAGCTTATGGGAAACTCTAAATCCAGACCTCCCTGGTCACCCCTAGTGAATATCAGTATCCAGTCCTGAGCAAGTGGAAAATAGGCAAGTTGATGAACTTGGTAATATTTCAGAAATGCACATAATCCTCGGAGGTTAGGTTGCAACAGGAAATGGTGAAAAATCCTTAATAATGCAAATAACAATTAACTGAAGATGTCTTCAACTGATAGGAACAGGCTGAACTAAAGTGTCAATAGAAAGTGCTAACACCCTAATCCTACACTTTGGCGCCAAAGCTAACTATTGTTGCGTGCATGTTGTAGATCACTGCTGCGCGGTGGACCTGAGCTCAGGCTTACTGACGCGAGTCGTGGACCTTTCCGGCTTGAATAGCTGCTGTTGATGCGGGGTCTCCACCACTGCGAGCAGCACTTCCTCTGGACTGTCATACGTTCAGTCACAGCTCCCGATGTGGCTCTTCACGAGGCCTGGCTTTCGTCGCTCCCCAGCGGCGTTCTCCTGCGTGATCTTCTCTCATCTAAGGTGAGGAGTGTAGAAGAGGTCGCCTTTGTACACCCAGCGCTACTCTAGGTTCTAGCAGAAAGCTCTCCAGCGCAGATGGTGACAGATCCTATGCTAGCATCTCTGCCTTTCACAGATGCTAGGAGACTAATTAATTAACATGGCGACATCCGAGCTTCCTGTGTAGCACTTCCTCCTACCAACCAGTCTCTAACAAAGTTTGTGGAGGAACAGCAGGAGGAAATAGTGGCACCTTGTGTCCAAAGGGCAAAACTGTGGGCATTAGTACAAACAATTAAATCTGCAACTATATATATAACTGTACAGCTCAGCACAGACTCCAGGATACTACCGTGTTTCTCCAAAAATAAGACCTACCCCGAAAATAAGCCCTAGCGTGATTTTTTTTTCAGGATTTTTGGAGTATGCTTGAAATATAATCCCTACTCTGAAAATAATCTCTAGCTACAGTTCATTAAAAAAAAGTGTCCAGACAGTTATACATGTAAAAAAATAATTACAGCAGAACTAATACAGTAGACTCCTCATCAAGGAAAGCAGACACCCCAAAAAGAATTGTGCATTGACTTTAACCCTTGTCCGGCTGAGTAGGTACAATTGTACCTATTCCTATGCAGCCTGTTAATGTTGTAAAATTATGCAGCCTGACGAAGGTTAAGGGAGCTATCAGCACAAGATGGCACTAATGAGTTGTCCACAACAGTAAGGATTGACTACCTGTAGTACTGGTTTCTCACATACAGATCGGGTCGTCCCGCTGGCATGACTACGTTGGGACTGCCTCCGGTCACCAGGCGGAGCCAAATGCTACACTTGGCTGCAGTGAAACACTGCTGCAATGGCAAGGGGCATGAGACAGGAGTGACACAGATCTGTGTGTGAGAACCCATCCACCATTAACACCTGTCAACTCTAAATTGTTTTGGGTGTAAGGGGGTCTGATGAGTGGATTGTTGTTCATGGAAAAAAAAATAAGACATCCCCTGAAAATAAACCCTAACCTATCTCGGAGCAAAAAATTATATAAAACCCTGTCTTATTTTCGGAGAAACACGGTAATTCAAAACATACAGGTTGTCAAACATGGGTAAGTGTGGTGTATTTGCCTGTCTCTCACAGTTCCCAGGTCTGCCATAGTAATGTAACAATTGAGGTTTACCTCTAGTAAGCCTCAATAGTTACACAGTGACAGCAGTATTTCAGTCTATGGTACAATCAATCCAATGATTGCAGGTTCAAGAAAATGGTACAAATGCAGTTTTACTGTAATTTCCCCAATTCTGAATTTTTTTTCCAGATTCCCAGTATATCAAATGTAATATTAAATGGTATCCTTGCAAAACACAAGTTGTCCCACAAAAAGTAATTCCTCATATGTCTCAGTGAATAGAAGAATAAATAAAAAGTTATGGCTTTTTGGAAGGTGGGAGTTAAAAATGAAAATGGAAAAATGGATGCAGTGGGAAGATCCACAAAATAATTACAGATTGCAGACCCCCCTAAATAAAAACAGACTCCAGACCATACGCCTTAAATAAAGACCTCCTAAATACTCTCCAGGATCCATTGGAAAGTCTCTGTTCAGGTCCCCAATCGTTTTTCTGCCTTCACGGGAACTCGTCTCAGTGGTGACCCTCCATTTCAACAAAACATCACTATTCAACAGTTGGTTGACTGCATCGCTCACGTCCTAGCCAAAGGTCAGAGAGACTGGGTACCCAAACAAAGACTCTCTACTGGACTCCTGAATGGAGAGGTTAGTATGTATATGTTATTGTAGGCCTCTGTGGGGGGAAAAAATGGACTTTGAACAACCCAGCCCCACAGATAGATAGGTCAGGGTTACCTGACTCAAAAGACATTTTCCCCTTGTGAATTGGTGTCAAGATATCATTGTTTTTGTCATTATGCTAATCAACTTTTTGGACAATGAGGGCATTTTGGAGCAATTATGAAATTGACATATTCTGACAACTTTTTTAAATCTATGTATATGGGGCTGTGTAATTTTTTTTTCAGGGTAAGATATACTTTTTTGGGGAATATCTGATGTTTTAATTTGTTTTTTTATTAAAATTTCTTAGGAAGGCACAACGCAAAAATAAAGTGGTTTGGCTATTTTGATGATTTTTTTTTTTTTTTACCATATGAGAAGAATACTTTCATATGTTTGACAATGTGTGTCACGTATGTAAAAATTACTGTAAGGGAACAGGAAAACTATTTAACATTTTTTTTTTTTTTGTAGCACAGACACATTTCCCCTTCTTTTTCATTTCCATTTTCTTGGATATTAAAATAAAGAAAAAACACGCAAAAATAAAAACATAAAAATAAAGCCATATTTATCACCAAGAAAAAACAAAGATTATTAGAATAATTCAAACAAAAAAAAATGTTATAGCCCTCAAAACCTCATGTACAACAGGAAAATGGGTCCAGTACTGAAGTGGTTAAGATATTGGACATGTTGTTTTTTTTTTTTTGTGTGCAAAACAGTGAAAAGTTAATTTACCTCCTACATATTAATTTCATTAATTTCCCTGCTAGTTTTCTACCATGTATCATTCTGGAGTCCAGATAGAGGTCAATTTTCTTTTAGAAAATATGTAGCCCAAAACTAGAGTAATAAAAAAAAAAATGTAGCACAATAAAATAAGGGAGTCTGGCGAGGACAGTGACAAACGGAGATGATGCTGCTAATACTGAGGCAAAAATCCCCCAAAGCCTGGCATACTGTAAACAGCAAAGACCTGGACATGCCTTTTAATTGACATTGCAGTCACCTGTAATCTCTCCCTTATATATACAGTATCTGCAGTATGGCCGTGACTGTTCCCACAGCAGAATATAAAGGAAGGAGCCTTCATGTATAAGGGTTGTGAAGGGAACAAACATGTCTGCCCAAAATAGTAGGAAAGCAGGAAAGACCCTAAGATTAATCAGGACAGTTTTATTAATGGTGGGCTCAGTGCAAACCTCTAGCTGCATGACCACATAATACACGTGGCAGCTGCTGCAGAACCTCATAATACACACCCCAGCTGCTACAGGACCACATAATACACCCCGCAGCTGCTGTAGAACCTCATAATACACCCCACAGCTGCTGCAGGACCTCATAATACACCCCGCAGCTGCCGCAGGACCTCATAATACACGCCGCAGCTGCTGCAGGACCACATAATACACCCCACAGCTGCTGCAGGACCTCATAATACACACCCCAGCTGCTGCAGGACCACATAATACACCCCACAGCTGCTGCAGGACCACATAATACACACCCCAGTTGCTGCAGGACCACATAATACACCCCGCTGCTGCAGCAGAAAAACATAATACACACCTAAACTGCCGCAGAACCTCATAATCAGGGGCGTAACTTCAGGGGGTGCAAATGCTGCAGTCACACCATGGCCCAGGAGCTTTAGGGGGCCCATAAGAAGTCTTTTCCCAATATGAAGGGTCCAGTACTGTAAACAATACATTATAGATAGGGGGCCCTGGTAAAGATTTTACATTGGGGCCCAGGAGCTTCATGTTATGTCTCTGCTCATAATACACACCACAGCTGCTGCAGAACATCATGAGACAGAGCTCAGGTGCTGCAGACGCTTATAATACATACCACAGCTGCTGCAGAACCTCACAGTACATGCCACAGTTAATGCATAACCTCAGAATATAGATCTCAGGTGCTGCTGGACCTCATAATAGACACTTCAGATGCTGCAGAACCTCATAGTACACACCTCAGATGCTGCAGAACCTCATAGTACACACCTCAGATGCTGCAGAACCACTGTATAATAAAGATCTCAGATGCTGCAGAACCTCATAATAAAGATAACCATACACATGGCAGCTGCTGCAGAATATCATCATACAGTAGTTAAAAGACAAATGTAAGAACCCCCCAGTTACACCCCCAGCAATGCTTTATATAACATGGTGTGGTTAATATAAAAGGTTGTGTCTAAGGGCAAAGGCATCAAACCCGACATAATACATCAAAGTACATTTACACCAGGACAAAAACATCTCATGTCTGCAATCTCTATATACATTGTATTAACCCCTGTATCTCCATATACATTGTATTAAACCCTTGTATCTCCCTATACATTGTATAAACCCCTGTATCTCCCTATACATTGTATTAACCCCTGTATCTCCCTATACATTGTATAAACCCCTGTATCTCCCTATACATTGTATTAACCCCTGTATCTGCATATACATTGTATTAATCCCTGTATCTCCCTATACATTGTATAAACCCCTGTATCTCCCTATACATTGTATTAACCCCTGTATCTCCCTATACATTGTATTAGCCCCTGTATCTGCATATACATTGTATTAGCCCCTGTATCTGCATATACATTGTATTAGCCCCTGTATCTCCCTATACATTAGTATTAACTCCTGGGTCTCTGTGTATATGGCATTAACATGTTTCTCCCTATACATGGCATTAACCCCTGTGCCTCCCTATACATTGTATAACCCCATGTCCCCTTATACATTTTATCCCCATCTCCCCCTGTACATGGTTCTATTCCCTGTATCCCCCTATACATATTATTAACCCTTGCATCTCTCTATACACCGTATTAAACCCCATGTCACTTCCAAATCTGCTTTTTATACGCTGCACCTGGCTCTTCTAAATCTTAATTTACACTTTCTGTGAATTATATTAACCCTAAAATCCCACACTTGGCTTTACAAATAGCAGTGCACACATGGCTATACTGAACTGTACTGAATTCTTTCTATACATTGTAGTAAATCCCTGATCAGCAGACAAGGGTTCACTAACTTCTATGTAAGCCCCTTCTGCATGTTACTGCCTACACTTGTCCCCACTCCTCTCATAGCTGGGGGTCAGGGAGATCTCACACAGCTAATGTACTGCTGCCTCCTGCAGGCCTGGAGGTAAATGATGGCTGTGTAACCTCCTGTCACTGCCGTATAGATAGACCAACACTACTCTTATCTACAGTCATGGCCAAAAGTTTTGAGAATGATACAAATATTAATTTTTACAAAGTCTACTGCTTCAGTTTTTCTAATGGCAATTTGCATATACTCCAGAATGTTATAAAGAGTGATCAGCTTAACAGCAATTACTTGCAAAGTCAATATTTGCCTAGAAAATGAACTTTATCCCCCAAAACACATTTCAACATCATTGCAGCCCTGCCTTAAAAGGACCATCTAACATCGTTTCAGTGATTGCTCCATTAACACAGGTGTGGGTGTTGATGAGGACAGGGCTGGAGATCAATCTGTCATGATTAAGTAAGAATGACACCACTGGACACTTTAAAAGGAGGCTGGTGCTTGCCATCATTGTTTCTCTTCTGTTAACCATGGTTATCGCTAAAGAAACACGTGCAGTCATCATTGCACTGCACAAAAATGGCCTAACTGGGAAGAGTATTGCAGCTAGAAAGATTGCACCTCAGTCAACAATCTATCGCATCATCAAGAACTTCAAGGAGAGAGGTTCCATTGGTGCCAAAAAGGCTCCAGGGCGCCCAAGAAAGACCAGCAAGCGGCAGGACCGTCTCTTAAAAGTGTTTCAGCTGCGGGATCGGGCTACCAGCAGTGCAGAGCTTGCTGAGGAATGGCAGCAGGCAGGTGTGAGTGCATCTGCACGCACTGTGAGGCGGAGACTCTTGGAGCAAGGCCTGGTCTCAAGGAGGGCAGCAAAGAAGCCACTTCTCTCCAGAAAAAACATCAGGGACAGACTGATATTCTGCAAAAGGTACAGGGAGTGGACTGCTGAGGACTGGGGTAAAGTCATTTTCTCTGATGAATCCCCTTTTCCATTGTTTGGAACATCTGGAAAACAGCTTATTCGGAGAAGAAGAGGTGAGCGCTACCACCAGTCTTGTCTCATGCCAACTGTAAAGCATCCTGAAACCATTCATGTGTGGGGTTGCTTCTCAGCCAAGGGAATCGGCTCTCTCACAGTCTTGCCTAAAAACACAGCCATGAATAAAGAATGGTACCAGAATGTCCTCCAAGAGCAACTTCTCCCAACCGTCCAAGAGCAGTTTGGCGCTCAACAATGCTTTTTCCAGCATGATGGAGCACCTTGCCATAAAGCAAAGGTGATAACTAAATGGCTCAGGGAACAAAACATAGAGATTTTGGGTCCATGGCCTGGAAACTCCCCAGATCTTAATCCCATTGAGAACTTGTGGTCAATCATCAAGAGACGGGTGGACAAACAAAAACCAACAAATTCAGACAAAATTAAAGCATTGATTCTGCAAGAATGGACTGCTATCAGTCAGGATTTGGTCCAGAAGTTGATTGAGAGCATGCCAGGGAGAATTGCAGAAGTCCTGAAGAAGAAGGGTCAACACTGCAAATATTGACTTGCTGCATTAACTCATTCTAACTGTCAATATAAGCTTCTGTTACTCATAATATGAATGCAATTCTATTTCTGTATGTGATAAAAACATCTGACAAACACACATAAAAACCAGAGGGCAGCAGATCATGTGAAAATATAATATTTGTGTCATTCTCAAAACTTTTGGCCATGACTGTACATAATGAGCTGCGGGAGCCTCTGTGAAAAGTGTCATTGACAGGGTGACCAGATGATGGGGCTTCAAAACCTGGAGACTCCCTGCAAACAGGGTGAGATGACATTTCTGTAACTATGTAATCTAGTAAGCAGAGGCATGTGGAGGGTTAACCGAGACACTGAAGAGAGAAGGCGCGAGGAGAGGAAGTCTCTGCTGATACAGAACAAAGGAGAGCAGATCAGTTACTTTATACAAGGCAGCTCCTGCATGTACGGGGACAGGTGCGGACACATCCAGGGACACCATAAACCACTGCCATCCTGCTATTAGCCCGGAGTGCCATGTATCTACAGTACTCTGTGCCAGCTGGCCAGCTGACCACACGGACAGTATGTACCTTCCTCCACAACTGCATTGGGAACTACTTTACCACTCTGGACTTCCCGCTTGTATTTACAAGCAGACTGAGGATTGCTCAAATTAGATCCCCCCCCTCCATCCCTTCACCCTCCTACTCTGCTTACACATGCTGTGCTTACACTGCAAAAAAAAAAAAAATCACTAAGGTGATTTTTGCAGACCGTCATCCTTTGTCAGATGTGCATATTAAAATAAAATGAGATGCGGGTGTCCTTTTTGGACATAATTTAGCAGATCTGGGATTAATAAATAATTAAAGGGGATGTCCGGTATCAGCAAATAAATGCTAGTGTTTCTATAATGAAAAGTTCTACAATTTCCCAATATACTTCCAGTATCAATTCCTCACGGTTTTCTAGATCTCTGCTTGTTGTCATTCTTTGTTTACTTCCTGTGAATGAAAATCAGTCCATGGTCATGTGATGGACACACAGGTGCACGGCTCGTTACAGTCACAGCACAGTAATCAGACATCCACTTTGTAACGAGCCGTGCACCTGTGTGTCCATCACATGACCATGGACTGATTTTCATTCACAGGAAGTAAACAAAGAATGACAAGAAGAAAACCATACAAAGAGTAACATTTATTTGCTGATACTGGACATCCCCTTTAAATGTTTATCATTCCCTGACCTGCTAACTGGTATCCAAAAATGGCACCTGCATCTCAATATTTTAATGTGCAAATTTTCAGGATAAAATACACCTAACATGATATTTTTGGTGGTGGTTTTTGCTTACCTGCTTATTTTGAAAGAATTATTGCTGTAGCTGGATATCCCGGACATGGCGGCTGGAAAACTCAGTACACATTTTACTGAGTCTGAAAATATGAGAAAACGTAATATCCCGGACAGCAGTATAGTAGACATGTAATAAAGATGTTATTCTCATAATGGATTCACTAAGAAGAGAATCTGCTGTAATGACACAGACAATTCACCATACACCGTCTTTCCTCTCTTCTCCTTTCTTAGTGCAGTGTCTGATCTTTTATACCTCTCGGAATTATATTTTCATCCAAACTTAGAAACATATAAAAGTAAATCTGCGTATAAGTAACCTTATGATCGCAGCTGGTTAACTAATCCTTACAGCTAGGAGGACCTTTGGGACTGTACAGAAAAATTGTAATGTCATTGGTATTGCACTCGCTATATATTATCTATATATATTTAGCAGAATTAGGCATTATTTGTGAGAAAAGTATAAGAGCCTGTTCACACAACTGACTTCATCACCTATGTGCTGTCCATGATCCATGAAAAAAATTGACAATTGTAAGCAGCAGTACCAGTGAGAACTGACTACATCCTACGCAGTTTGCTGGGAAATCTAAAAACCACATGGGCCATAACAAGCAATAAAAAATAAGTTGATGAAAGATTGTAATAGAAGACACCATTGGCATGCACCAGTCTTCATTTCTTGAAAGTTTTCTCAATTTGCCCATAAGTCGTGCCATTGTCCAGTTTGACCATTGTTATTTTAGAACAAGTTAAAGAGGACCTTTCACGTCCTCATGTATATGCGGTTTTACATACCGCTAGAAAGCTGACGGCTGCGCTGTGAGGAACACCCTCCCTGACAGTACTCGTCCATAGCCCTGTACTGGGGGGGCGTTCCTCACAGCTCAGCGTCATCACTGTGCGGTAAGAAACGCCCCCTCTCTCTCTGTCCTCGTCCATAGTCGAGTACTGTAAGTTCCTTACAGACTTGTATTGTAACCGCAAGCCAATACAGGCCTGCGGTTTACAAGACGCCGAGACCACAGATGGATGTCTTCTTCTCAGCACAGACGGCGCGATGACGTCACAACATCACGCTGCCTGCACTCAGACACAGACGTCCTGTGCATGGACAGGGAGGAAGCGGCGTCTCCATTCATCAGGATCGCAGGTAGATGAGTATGACTTTTTTTTTGTGGGTATATTAATAGTAAAAGGGGTGGTTAGGAGGGGGAAATATAACTATAAAGGGAGGATTCATTAGGGGGCATTATGACGATGGGGGGTCATTTATATAAGGGTTATTAGGGGGTATTATGAATACAAGGGGGAGATTATTTATATGAGGGGCCATTAGGGGGCATCATTTATATTAGGAGGCATTATGAACATAAGGGTTTGGTCATTGATATAAGGGGTCATTAGAGGTGCAGTATTTATGTGAGGGGGAATTAGGGGCATAATATGAGGGGGCAATTAATTAAATTTGTATCCCACTGCGTCATTATTAATGCTAAGGCACCACATACCGGGCTGCAACAAAGAAAAGCGCTGCAGGAAAAACCACAGCGCTTTTCACAGAAGGTCTGCAGGGGTTTCCTCTGTGGATGTTCTGTTTTCAATACAGCTATACAGAAACCACCATTGTTTCCATAGGTATAATTGACATGCTGCAATTTCCAAAACCGCAACAGTTTTGGAAATCGCGGTGCGTCTGCTGCACATATTTTTCCACAATGTGTGGATGGGATTTGCTAGAATGCCACGTTTTTTTTTCTGTGAGTTTTCGCCACATGGGGCCCCCATCCCATCCCCACTTTGCAGTAAAATATGCACAGCGGATACGCTGCCATTTCCAAAACAGTCGCAGTTTTGGAAATCGCAGAATGTCAATTATACCTACAGAAACACCAGCGGTTTCCCTATAGGTAGTATAATGGAAGCAGAAAGTCCACAGAAGAAACCTCTGCTAACTTTCTGTGCAAAGTGCTGCAAGAAAAACCGCAATGCATCGCCGCCGCGGTATTTTCCGCAGCTCTTTTTTGCTGTGGGACGCCCCATGGGGCCTTAGCCTTAAAGTGTTTTCCAGCTCATTTTTATTGATGATCTATCCTCAGAATAAAACATCAATAAGAGATAAGGGAATCCCCACTGATCAGCTGTATGGGGGGCTATGGCGCCTGTTTATATCACACACTGTCTGTTTATAGTGACCGTGCGATGTCATTCCAGTCTTGTCACATAGATGTGTATAGGACGATGCTGTAGTTACATGACATGGCTGCTATGAAAAGATTGACACTATGTAAACAGATAAGGTGTCACGGCGCTTACACAGATACCACGGTTCATTCAAACAGCTGATCCTGAGGGTTCCCGGGTATTGGAACCCCAATAATTTTTTTTTTCCTTGTTTTTTTTTTTTTTCTCCTTTTTAATTAGGAAACAACTGGGGCATTATTAATAAGGGGCACTAATTTAAAAATGCACTTGGGGATATTATTCATTATGGGGGGTTATATCGTATATTGTATAATTGGAATAGCAGCAGGATGGGGGCTTTGTGTAGGTGAGGACATTATGGGTCAGGTGCCTGGACAAGTGAGGAGCCAAAGATGTCTGTGTTGCAAACTTTACAGAGACTGTAAGAAGTGGTCATGGCCGTCCAGATGAAAGAGATGGGGAATGTGAACGATTAGTCAGAGACGTCACCGGTAAGTCACTAAATGTTACTGCCCTGTATTCACCTAAATCGTCTGCAGAGCCCTGTGTAGAGCTGCTATATACCACTATACGCTCACCATATATTGGTATAGGAACATATCCAAGTCGGGGGCCCACTTGGACATGTTGGCCCCCCCTGTGCTGAACCCCTAGCTACGCCTCTGCTCAGGACCCAATTAGTTTCTGCTTTATTAGTTTCAAACCAATCCATACTTATCACAGGCGTATGATCTATTTTGTCTGCCTGACATCTCTAAACAATTATTTAATTCTCTACTCCAGTACCCGATGGCCCTTTCCTACATCTGTCATCTCAGCTAAGAACATTACTGTATACTTTAAACAAAAAAAAAATATTGGAAACCACTTTTACCCATCCAGACCACCACCCACTAGTGTTCTCCATGACCTGCTTACCCTATTTTACTGGTGAAAGGCTTTCCACTCAACTCTCTAAACTCCACATCACCGCCTGTCAAGAAGTTGGAAGGTGCTACCGTGATATAAGAGCTGTTGACGGGAATATAACAGTCTTTACCTGCAGATCTGGTGAGAGAAACATCAGTGAGATCCTCTTGCTATGGTGGACTGTTTAGGTGGTTGGAGGCTGTCCTTGCTGGTGGTGCCGTATCAGTGACTACTGTAGCAGCTTCTGAGGGACATTGCAGACCGTAGAGGCTTCAGACTCCCCTCCAGAGCTCTCCCACTTCCACCCCTTCCCCTATCCCCGTTACATTGGAACAGCAGGCTGTTACTCTGACCCCTGGTTGCACTGCTGGTTTACACTCATAGGCAGCAGGGGTGCGGAACATGAATTTACAGGAGGCTTTGGGGTCCCAGGGTTTGGGTCTTGGCAGTAGAATCTGGCTCTTCTTCTGGTTTCTCTGTTGCAGGAGGCTCCAGGTGCTCCGTCCGGAACAGAAGGACTGCCAGATTGCACAGACGGAGTGACAGGCGACACCATCATGGCTGAAGATCCAGGAGAGCCTGCTGATCCCTCAGCCGGTCTTCATCTGCCACATCCTCCTCTTCAGCCTCTTCATCTTCTCCTACATCACAGAGACATTCGAGTTGTTCATCAAGAGGTAGCAGATCCAACAGAACACCAGCGGTGGCGACAGCCTCAGATGTTCCATCCTGAAGGGCTTCTTCAGCACCTGTGGAGCAGTCTACAACCAGGCTCTGGTGGTCTCCCCCTTTCTCCCCCTACTGCCTCACAGTCTGTATCAGGTGGTGAGTACCCATTCCTTCCAGCGTGGTTGATTCTGCAATCACACACACAGGAGGGTTTTGGTGATTTGGCTTCCCTCCTTCAAAAGGTGGTTGGTCATTTGGTGGGTCAAAATGGGCATGACGGTCCACATCGGGGTGTGCCTCACCTGCGCTGGTTGCATTAGCGCAGACATGTGGCTTAATGTTAAGGGACTCCATTTTTTGTTACGATCGACAGAGCGCATGTTTGAGCGAGGGGCGGATGAAAAGCAAGAGCCGCAAAGACCTTTGGGAATTAGTTGGAGGTATTTCTTAATATAGCTTATGTTATTTGCCTACATAACCCTTTTAGGGGCCCTGAGTTGTAAATCTATTTGGACACTATATGTAGTGCTCATAAGTTATACGGTGGGGCAGCTTGGTGGCACCATGACGTAAAAATTTTGTCATAGGCTGGCACTTTCCCCTTTGGTAGGTTGGGCCACTTTGGCCACAGATGTGTGGATCCAGTTGATCCTTGCTTTTCAGCCTCAGCGTTCCTTTCCTGTAGGAGCCATGAAGCTCAATAGGGTGTGCTGGTTGAATAACGATGGCTACTGCCGTTTTTATACAACCTGCAAATTATGCCATAAGTGCTCTATCTGTGGTGGAACCAGGGGCTCACCTTCCATGAGTCGACCTGAGGTTGTGCCACATAGAATAAACAGGTGGGGGGCATTTTTTATTTTTTTTTAATCGGCCACAACTTGTGTTGTTGCAATAAGTAGTGGCAGAAAACTTTTACTCACCTGTCCACACTCCTGCCCTGGCTGCCCTCTGCTGCCCACTCTTATGTCACGATGCTGTAGGATGTCAAGACACTATATACAGCGTCCTGGTGTTCTTCAGCATCAGCTACAGCACACCGTGGAGGTGGCAGCGGGGGACGGCCAGGACATGTGATTAAAAATTATCGGCCGCTACTCTGCATGGGGTTGTGGAGAAAAAAAGGGGCCTAAACTTAGTGGTGGTGGGGTATGTGTTAAAAAAAAAAAGAGTGCTAAAGTGGGCTTCCCCTTCCAGCCGGAGGAATTTTTCGATTTTTCATTTTTATTTTTGACTCCCTGCCTTCCAAACTTTTTTATTTTTCATTTCACAGAGCCATATGAGGGCCTCATGTTTGCAGTACAAACTGTTCTTCGTAATGGTACTATTTATTATTCTGTACAATGTACTGAAAAGCTGAAAAAAAATATAGCAAAAATTTTTTTTTTCTAAAAGTCACCATACACTGACACCTGTAACTTTTTTAAATTTCCATGTACGGAGATGTATAGGGCATCTTATTTTGCGGGGCTAGGTTTACTTTTTATACCACTTAGGGGAATTTTGATTTCTTTGATCACTTTTTTAAAATCTTTATCAGAGGCAAAACAGCGAAAAAATGGCGGTTTGAAGGCCTTATTTGAGTTCTTTCCGATTAGTAGTAGCAGTAGAGTTGTGGGGGTCGGAGATGGCCAATAAGCGTATCTGTTTTTGGTCTGACAATATTACGGTAGTGTATGCGAATAATCATCAGTCGTATTCTTTGCCTGTTCTTGCATTGCTTAGACGTTTAGTTCTCCTGTGTTTACGTCAGAATATTTGGTTTTAAGCCAAGCATGTACCAGATCTCCAGAATGAACTTGCTGAAACTTTGTCATCCAATGGCAGATGTGGAGGGTTCACTCTGCTCACTTATGGACTCTGGTATAGGAGACCTGGCAACATTATTCTAGGGGTCGGTTTCCGAGGTGACATGGAGGAGCCATGAGAAACTATGGTCCGATTGGTTGGTTTTTGCTAGGGGGGTGGTCCCTAGGGAAGTTAATCAATTACTGCAGGTTATGTTAGATTTCTTGGTTTGGTTAAGGAACAAGGGTTCCTCAACTAATGTGGTTCAAAAAAGGGAGTAGCCTTTGTCTTACAAATTTACAGTATATTTACCCATATTCCTGGGGCGGTCATGTGAATACAAATACAAATGTGTGAGGGATCCATGAAAACAGACGCCCCTTGGGTGCAAAATGGCTGTGAAAAATTATCAGTTGTGTGTTTGTGACAACTTACACTAGGTTCACACTTACGTTTGGGTTCCCGTCCTTCAGGTCCGCATGGGGACCCGAAAGATGGAGACCCTGTCTGCTTAAAAAGTGGTTACCACGCAGACTATAATGGGGTCTGCCAGGTTTCTGCCAGTTTTATACTGAAACTTGATTTTAGGCAGATTCTGAGACTCTGACGCTAGTGTGAATCCAGCCTTAGGCTCGTTTACCAACCCTGAGCTGAACTGAAATAGTCCATGTGTCAGTCGATTTACCTGCTCAAAAAAACACTGCAAAATCTGCAATAAAAAAACATCTTTTTGTAAAATGTGGCCACAGCCTTAGGCTATTTTATTTTCATAGTTGAAAACTTTATATTACACCAGTTATATAAAGGCTTATCCTATTATAATATCTAACAATATAGAGAAAAAATAAGATGTGATATCTAACTGGTAAATATGATCCCCATAGATTGTGACACTTATTTCTTGTTTTTCAGGGCTTTAGCTTTTAGCTTTGATTTCACCATAATAATATAGCACTTTGGGAAGAATATACAGCCTAGTAATCCAGCACTTGAAGCGAGGATAGCGAATATCTCCACAGCCACCATGTACTTTCCTTTGGTGCTCAGATAGGCAGGAATGAAGGAGATCCAGACACTGCAGAAGACCAGCATGCTGAACGTTATCAATTGGGCTTCATTGTAGATATCTGGTAACGTACGAGCAAAATAAGCCAGCGCAAGGATAATGATGGCCAGTACACCAATATACCCAACCATAATATAAAAGGCAAGAGCTGACCCTTCATTACACTGAAGAACAATTTTTCTTATCTTAGATACAGCATCGGGAAATGGTGGAGAACAAATCAGCCACACCGAGCAAATGCAGACTTGTCCTAAACTTGTGGACACTACTATCATTTTTGATACCTTAGTCCCAACTAACTTCTTCATTTTGCTTCCTGGTTTGGTGGCGTTAAAGGCAATGATGACTGTGACAGTTTTTCCTAAAATTGTTGAAAGAGCCACGGCAAATATAAGTCCAAAAGAAATCTGACGCAGCAAACATGTGATGTCTCCAGGTTGTCCAATGAAGAGCAAACAACACAGAAAAGATAGCAGAAGACAAGCGAGCAGAATGTAGCTGAGGACCCTGTTATTGGCCCTCACTATCTGCATATGGCGATGGATGAATATGATCACTGAGACCCCTGCGGCTACAACACAGAATAACACAGAGGTGACGGTCAATGTAATACCGAGGATATCCTGAAAGGAGAGGAACTCTATCTCTTTCGGGACACATCTATCCATGTTCTTATTAGATCGTTGATCTTCAGGACATTTTTCACAACTGGCCATATCTTTATAAAATAAAAGGTGAGAAAGAAAAATTATGTAATAATTTACACAGTCCTACATCAAATAGAAACAGAAAATGTGTAAAGCTCAGTGCAGATGTTCACAATGACCAAGGTGTTACTTACTGAGTCTGCTTAAGTATTATATACAGTAGTACAAACCTGATGAAATGGTGATTTTTCCTTCGGGACATCGGACACAGTCATAGCAGCAGATCTGGTAGCCTTGACTTGTAGCCTTTCTATACCCAGGTAAGCAACTTTCAGTGCACACAGATTTTGGAATCTGCAAAACAAAATCTAGTGAAGGCTGAGGCCCTACGTTGTGGAAACGCAGCTTTTTTTTGTTGCAGATTTTCCATTCCTTTTCAATCCTCTCCTGACTTTGGCTCAAAAACTGCAGCAAAATCTGCAACAAAAAATGCTGCATTTCCGCAATGTGGGGCATTAGCCAAAAATGGTGTTTTCTGTCCATTCAAGTTTTAACTCTAGATTGATGGAAAACCAGACAGTTCAATCCTGACCATTTAGAGAATCCACTTACAATGTTGAAAAAAATAATTGGAAGGCTATAACAAGTTAAAAGGCATACCTCCCAAATGCCCAAGATTGAGCAGGACAGCCCCATATTTCAGGAGCTGTCCCACTGCCCCAAGCAGCAAGCATGTCCTGACTTTAACTGAGGACACAGATATATCTGAATACAATGGTGAAGCTGGAAGCTCGAGCTATGAGCTCCCTGCTTCACCATTCACCAGTTGTCACTGTTGCCAGTGACTTGGATGCAGGTAGGTGCGTAACTGCTGCTCCATATTGCTGAGATCATGGAACAGAGTAGACCCAAATGCAGCTCAAGAGGGACATGGTGAAGTGAGTGTTACTTTTTTTTGCTTTTCACTATATGGGGCATAAGGAGACACGTAATGCAGCTACTCTGCACTGTCCTGTATACTACATTTCCCTTCAGCCTGGCTACCTCTGTGCCTGGTCCTGACTCCTTAACCACTTCCGGACCGCCCTTAGACTATATATGTCCGGAAGGTGGTTGTCTAGTTCTGCAAGGATGTACCAGTATGTCCAAGCAGAACTCAGCAGCTGCACGATTTCTTAACTTCAGCCGGAGCTCCCAAGTGTCTTCTTGATTCAGTATCTTTGTTACCACTCATGTACTCCTATCTGTTTGAGTCTGTGCATATCTTCTATCTGCCCTGATTTTATCTGTATTCACACTAACTGTTTTGTGGTGCCACACCATAGTCCTGACCTGCCTGGTCATCTGGCACCAAACCTTGACCACATAAGTAGGTAGCGGCCTGCAGACTCCCTGCATCGAAGTCCAAATCCCTATGTGGGAGTTAAAGGGGGAAAACCAGGGAGTCTCCCTAAACAATGCCCTTAGATGTGGCAATAGCTTAAACTGGTTTGGTAGTGGGTCTACAATCAGCTGTCCGTTACAAGGCATTATTCTATGTGGGGGTCACAAATAAACTTTATACTGTATGGGGGCACAAGGTGGATATTATAATCTGTGGGAGCCATAAAGGCATGTTCACATGGAGCAATTTGGATCTGATTTTAAGGCAGATTTTGCCTCAAAATCAGCAACAAATTCTGCCTGAAATCAACTTCCAGTAGATAGATACTATTTTTTTTTTCCTCAGATTTTTTCAGCTAGTAGAAAGTATCATGCTTGATCTTTGGGTGGATTCTGCCTGAGAACTCCCATTGAATTGAATGGGAAGCAGGAACATACCCATCTGACTGATGCAGTATTTGTTTGCAAAATCAACTTATCCTAAGGGTGCATTATACTGAGATGGAGGAATAAGTGGATATTATATTCTGTGGGTGTACTAAGTTGAGAATTACATTGTGTGAGGGGACTTAGGGGACATTATCCTGTGTGAGGGCACAAGTGCATGATGCTGTATGCTGGACTCCTCAGCCCAGAAAGAGCAGGGCTTTAAATGTATCCAGACAGACAGACCCTTCAAACAGGTCACTAAAACGGAAGAATCTCCTTACCACCAGAATGGACACTCCACGCTCACTAAAACGGAAGAATCTCCTTACCACCAGAATGGACACTCCACTCCCTGGACCTAGTGACGAGGAGTGATTTGGGATTCTAAGTAATTTATATTTTAACAACAACAAAAAACTTTATCGGTAGTCGGAGATCCCTGCTAAGGTGTAATGTGAACTTCAATTGGGTAAAGATGTCTTATGAGATTACTTATTGCCAGAGTCTCTTACCTGCGTATAATGAGCATTCCATGTGATATTTCCTATACTTATTCTGAGTTTTTCTCCAGAAGGTTCATGTTCAAAATAGCTGCCTACCGTTTTAATCTCTATGCTTACATTGGGGTATACAATAAAATTCAGGATGTCGAAATGACCTGGGGGGTTCCCTTTATCATCAAAAAAAATGTCTCCGCTCTCTGTTGTAAACTTGACGCTCTGCATGTAGTGACGCATCTAGATATAAAATAAAAGAAGTGTTATATAACCGTATAAGGAACCAAATTTTTAGAAGAATGCTGGACTAGTAGAACTTCTGGATCATCAGAAAAATACAATTTCTCAAATATACTGTCCATTTATATTGCTGTACCCATTCATATTCTTCCATTCCAGTGTTCCCAATGGTCTTCTTTATCGCTAGCTTTAATGTAAGTTTTCAGCATTTCCCATTGTGAGGAAAGTAAAAACTCATGAGAAGAAGTGCTTGTAGAAAAAGGCCATGTCCTAAGCATATTCAGTATATCTTAAAAACATGTTCAGAGGGATGTATTTAGACTCTGGTCCTTATCTAATCCTCCCTGACTTTACTTGCGATACAATTATTATCAGATTATTATCAGGGGCAGGTTTGATGTGTTGCTAGGTGAATAAAAAGTTCACTAAAAATGTTGTAAAGCATAAAATAGAAACATAAATTAAAAAACACAAATAATAATAGTCATTTCCCAATAATTATTTTACTACATAACAATAATAATAATAGTCATATTTGGTATTGATGCATCCTTAAAAACCCATACTATGAAAACACAATGTTATTTATCCGTATGATGAACACCATAAAAATAAAAAATAACAACAATGGGTCACATTGCCTCTATAACAAATATTTTAAAAAAATTATCAAAAAGTCACATGTAATCCAAAATAGTCCCAATGGAAATGACCGACATTCCCTCAGAAAACAAGCCCTCGCACACAGCTCCAATGATGGAAAAATAGAAACGTTATGGCTCTCTGAAAGCAATATTATTTTGGATAAATAAGTGATTTTATTGTGCAAAATATTAAGAAAACTAAATAAACTTAGTATCCCTCTAATCGTACTGACTGGCAGAGTAAAGGTAACATGTTATGTATAGTGCCCAGTTCACTACACAAAATTTAGAACATAAAAAAAGATGGTAAAAATACTTTTTTTGCTATCCAGCTAAGAGTTAGTATAATTTAATCTTTGGGGGTGTTGGTTGGGATTCTGTTCATTTTCTTCTACAAATTTAATGTTGTGACACAGTAAATAGCTTTGACAACTGCAACCTTGATGTCTCCCTATAAAAACATTCTGAGCGTGTTGGTAATCTTACAATTACCATGTGATACCTGTTCTATATGGAAGCAATGTGGTTATACAGTATGGATTATCAATAGCTGCTATAACATTTACCTTAAACAGTTTTAGATGATTTTGATGATTTTTATTGCTAGTCTTCTTATGTTGAGATTGGTATTGAATCATATTATGTAGAGCATGTGCTAAGGCGTATACAGCTGTGTAAACTTTGTAAGTGTGTCGGAAAGTTTTCAAGTCATATTGATACGGATCCACATTTTTCATGTTTTTTTTGTTCCTTGAGCTCTGCAGAGGGTAACTAGAAGTTTGGTTTGGGTTAGGCCAATCGAAGTAGGTCCAGATATATTCCAGAAATGTATTGTTTGGTTGCTTTGAGGGGCTTATATTCTGTAAATAGTTTTTTAGACCTGGAATCTTCCCCTTGTTGATAAAAAACCAGAGGGACCCATTAAGTGGGTACATCGATGAAACATATGTTATGTTTACCAGTGCGTTTAATTCAGTCGTAGCTATCCACACATGTCTAGTAACATTATCTTTAGTCAATTGCTCCATAAGAGGTATACAACTAACCAAATTGCTATGTAATATTATTACATTAGTGGTAGACTTATACAGTCATATGAAAAAGTTTGGGCACCCCTATTAATCTTAATCATTTTTAGTTCTAAATATTTGGGTGTTTGCAACAGCCATTTCAATTTGATATATCTAATAAATGATGGACACAGTAATATTTCAGGATTGAAATGAGGTTTATTGTACTAACAAAAAATGTGCAATATGCATTAAACCAAAATTTGACCGGTGCAAAAGTATGGGCACCTCAACAGAAAAGTGATATTAATATTTAGTAGATCCTCCCTTTGGAAAAATAACAGCCTCTAGTCGCTTCCTGTAGCTTTTAATCAGTTCCTGGATCCTGGATGAAGGTATTTTTGACCATTCCTCTTTACAAAACAATTCCAGTTCAGTTAATTTGATGGTCGCCGAGCATGGACAGCCCGCTTCAAATTATCCCACAGATGTTCAATGATATTCAGGTCTGGGGACTGGGATGGCCATTCCAGAACATTGTAATTGTTCCTCTGCATGAATGCCTGAGTAGATTTGGAGCTGTGTTTTGGATCATTGTCTTGCTGAAATATCCATCCCCGGCGTAACTTCAAATTCGTCACTGATTCTTGTACATTATTCTCAAGAATCTGCTGATACTGAGTTGAATCCATGCGACCCTCAACTTTAACAAGATTCCCGGTGCCGGCATTGGCCACACAGCCCCAAAGCATGATGGAACCTCCACCAAATTTTACAGTGGGTAGCAAGTGTTTTTCTTGGAATGCTGTGTTTTTTTGACGCCATGCATAACGCCTTTTTGTATGACCAAACAACTCAATCTTTGTTTCATCAGTCCACAGGAAATTCTTCCAAAATGAAGCTGGCTTGTCCAAATGTGCTTTTGCATACCTCAGGCGACTCTGTTTGTGGCGTTCTTTCAGAAACGGCTTCTTTCGCATCACTCTCCCATACAGCTTCTCCTTGTGCAAAGTGTGCTGTATTGTTGACTGATGCATAGTGACACCATCTGCAGCAAGATGATGCTGCAGCTCTTTGGAGGTGGTCTGTGGATTGTCCTTGACTGTTCTCACCATTCTTCTTCTCTGCCTTTCTGATATTTTTCTTGGCCTGCCACTTCTGGGCTTAACAAGAACTGTCCCTGTGGTCTTCCATTTCCTTACTATGTTCCTCACAGTGGAAACTGACAGGTTAAATCTCTGAGACAACTTTTTGTATCCTTCCCCTGAACAACTATGTTGAACAATCTTTGTTTTCAGATCATTTGAGAGTTGTTTTGAGGAGCCCATGATGCCACTCTTCAGAGGAGATTCAAATAGGAGAACAACTTTCAATTGGCCACCTTAAATACCTTTTCTCATGATTGGATACATCTGGCTATGAAGTTCAAAGCTCAGTGAGGTTACAAACCCAATTTTGTGCTTCAGTAAGTCAGTAAAAAGTAGTTAGGAGTATTCAAATCAATAAAATGATAAGGGTACCCAAATTTTTGCACTGGTCAAATTTTGGTTTAATGCATATTGCACATTTTCTGTTAGTACAATAAACCTCATTTCAATCCTGAAATATTACTGTGTCCATCAGTTATTAGATATATCAAATTGAAATGGCTGTTGCAAACACCCAAATATTTAGAACTAAAAATGATTAAGATTAATAGGGGTACCCAAACTTTTTCATATGACTGTATATCTGGTTAGTAAGGTTTTGTTCTTTATTCCATTGAATGGTCACCATAAACTCTACACAGTATCCACTTCTTATGATCTCCAGTTTCATCTCTTCACTTCTTCCCATGTTACTTTCATCGGTTACAATGCCAACCCAGCTCCAATTAAAATGTTTCAGTAGGTGGATAATGGCAATGTACTGAGCACGCTGACAAGGGACTGTGCGAAAAAACTGCGGAAACCGATGCTTATCATCAAATACGGGATCTGATGCTCCATAACTAACCTAGATAAACATAAATACACTTATTTCACACATTTCTTATCTAAAAGAATATAAGTGAATCCGCTATGTCTATATGCCCAATCTGGTCATTGGTGCCAACATTCAAAAAGGGTCTAAATGTGAGCTCAGAAACTATGGACCTATATGTTTAATCTATGTTGTGGGAAAATGATTTGAAGGGTTTCTAAGAGATGTTATCCTGGAGTATTTCAATGATAATAAACTTATAATATAGTACCAGCATAAGTTTATAGAAAATCTGTCCTGTCAGACTAGTCTGATCAGCTGTTATGAGGAGGTAAGGTCTAGACTGGACAGGTTTATAGGTTGGACTTGATGGACTTGTGTCTTTATCGAACCTTATCAAGTACTGTAGTTTTACTATGTAAAGAAGGAATTGTTCCTCTTGGTAGGCTTCCTTTATGAGCTAGAACAGAACTATGCTCTTTACAAGTGTCTTGTGTTCTGGTGGAGCCATTCTATTACAAGATCCGTCAATAATCTGCATAGCCGCCTTGTAATACCATACCATGTATACCAAGTATACCATGTATACTTCTGGTCACTGCAGGGAAATATCTTGTCTGGCCACCGCTTCTCTGGCAAACTCTGCTGTTGGTCAGGGTTGCCCAGAGTGGGACCTAGAACAATCAAATGATCAGTCTGGGGTTGTACTTTGAAAGGGGTTGTCTCTGATATCACATGACGTACTTACCTGTACATACTGGTATACAGACAATAAATCTGCCAGAGCATAGGATGGAGAAGACAACAGATGCCCAATGAATGCTATGATTTTTCCTTGCTTACTGCAGCTAAAATTCTCCACCACTTTCCTTCCACCTGATAATATCCTTAAGGCTCTCTCAATAGTTAAGGCTTCACTAGGTCCTGAGTCATGTGCCTGGAATCCCAAGGTGATGTTAGGCAAAATGTCTCTTCTTAGGTTTATCTCTTCAGTGGCAAACGCAAAGGCCAAAATATGTCGAATATATTGAATTCCTAGACTGTAGGATTAACAGAAATAATTTTAGAATTGGGAATAGTGGATAACTGTACAGTAGAGCTCTGCACTTACTCCTTAATCTACCACTGCCTTATGTCTTATTCAGATGTCCGGTTTTTATGTACGTGCATGGTTCCTACTGACAGCATATAGGTGTATTGATTTTCTGGATGAAATGTTTCCATAATTCATCTAATTAACCAGTTTTAGAAAAGAAAAATGCTATAATTTTAATTGATTTCAATCTGTGAACACCAGACAGAAAATGGATGACATCTGTTTGTCATCTGATTTTTTCAATGACCCATAGACTTTAATGGGCATCCGTTGAAATCAATGGGGGAGATTTATTATGTCTTGTACTTCAAATTTTGCGCCCCCTTTTCTGGAACGGGGTGTGGCTTATGAATAAGATTTATAATTATTTACGGCAGTTGATCCCTGAACTCTATGCCAACTATGAGTTGGTATGGATTTCAGTACATGCGCATGGCCCTCTGCATAAATCACCCCCGTTTTGTCTGTATTCCATAAAAAAAAATACAAACTAAACACATACGCAACAAACAGATGTGTGACTAAGGTCTCAACCCCTAAACGCAAAATTACATACACGTACGTAGGCACCGTGTAATAAGTCAATGGATTTCACTATACCCTGCAACACATTAGTATTGCAGTGTATAGTGTGAGCGATAAGACCCTCTAGGGTTCAAGGTCCCTAGAGGGTCTAAAAATAAAAGTAAAATAAAAATAGTTTTTTAAAGTATACAATAAAAAACAAAAAAAGACCACAAAATCTTAAATCCCCCCCCCCCTTTCTCTAGATCACATATGAAAATAAATAAACGAAAGTTAACATAAGCACTTTTGGGATCCCTGTGCTCAAAAATGATTAAACTATTAAAATATTTAAATATTTATCCCATACAGTGAACGCTGTAGTGGGGAAAAAAATTAAAACGGCCAAATGGCTGTTTTTTCAACACTTTGCCTCCTATAAGACCTTCCCCAAAATGGTATCAATAAAAATGCCATCTTGTCTCACATTAAAAGATGGCTTACCCAGCTCCATACACATAAATATAAAAAAATTACAGGTATCACAATATGACGACACAAAAATTTATAAAAAAGGTATCAAAACATTACAGATACTACATAAATTTAGTATCGCTGTGACAGAATACATCAAACATGTGATTTTTAACACACAGTGAGGGCTGTAAAAAGTAAACCCATAAGAAATTGGAGTAAATGTGTTCTTTTTTTTTTTTTTCAATTCCACCTCATTCTGAATTTTTTTCCAGCTTCCCAGTACATTGTATAGGATATTGAATGGCGCCATTACAAAGTACAATTTATCCCGCAAACAATAATCCATCACGTGACTCTGTGAATTAAAAATGAAAAAATGATGGCACTTGGAATGAGTAGTGGGAAAAACGGAAATACAAAAGCGAAAATGGCTGTGATATGAAGGGGTTAAAGAGCGTCTATCACTAAATACTATTTTTATTGTCATTTTATCAATTATGATTTTCTTTCAGTAACTTACACTGCAGCTGTCGTGAATAGTATCTATTTATTTTAACAATATGACTGCTCATGAATATTCATTAGAACTCCTGGCTTGCCCTGCCCTCTTTCAGTACAAGATTTAGCAGCTAACTGGTTGATCATACCTGTTGACATACTCTGTAAAATCAGATCCCACTTTGCAGATCCAGCCAGTAGACTCATTCATATATAGGCCAAACCCTTAGACTCATTCACTTCACAATAAAAATTCAGAAAGGCACAAAAAGACATAAAAATAAAATATTTACTGGAATGTTCTTAAGGGACATGTCCTTAGAGCTTCGAACTAGGTACTAGATACAGTACTAGGTATTAAATTAAAAGGAGTCTGTCACCAGTGCCCAGCATATCAGCACATTCCCAAAGATAGATCGGGGGTTAGCTGAATTAAATAACTTTTTACCATTGTGAATCGATACCTCCGTTGCTGAGCTAGTACTGTTGTTTTCGATATGCAAATGAGCTCTTTGGAGCAATGAGGGTGTTGACATTGCTCCAAAGAGGTAAGCTGCAACATTCTCATTGCTCCAAAGAGCTCATTTGCATATTGACAAAGACAGTAATATCTCAGCAACAGAAGGGACAATAGGGTTTGATATGCTGGGTTCTGGACACAAACTCCCTTTCAAGAGGTATTCTTGCCATAAGTATTTGTCGCCTGTTCACTGTTATAAGTGATAAATGCTAGATTGTGGGATTCCAGTCATTTCCAACTCCTCTTCCCGTGACAAGATTGGTTTAAACTTGCAGGAATGTGAATTCTGCCGCTCCTTTCAAAATCTGTGGCACTGGTGGACAACGCTTGAGAAAAATAGATGGTGACTTATAGTTGAAACAGAATTATTTTCATTGAGGTTATGTGATTTAGCACCGTGCTAGTGCCTTTAACAGACCATCATCAGAATATTTTTCAGAATGAGAGCCCATTAGCATATTACAGGGGGGAAAGCCCTAAACAGGCCCTAAACAGACACATTTATTGGGTTGCCCATGTTTGACAACCTATACTGTACATTCTGAATGAGTACCTGCAATAGAAATGCAGTTTTTTTTTCAATGCATTGCATTGCATTAGCATTATAAAGCATTGCATTAGTAATAAGACCCCTGGGGTTCAAGACCCCTAGGGGGCCTAATAAGTGCAAAAATTATTTTTTTTTAAATTAAAAAATATATATATATATATAAATAAAAAAATATTAAACGTTCAAATCACCCCCCTTTCCCTAGAACACATATAAAAGTACTTAAATACTGTGAAACACATACACATTAGGTATCCCTGTGTCTGAAAATGCCCGGTCTACAATTCTATAAAAATATTTTTTCCCGTACGGTAAACACCGTAGCGGGAAAAAAATCAAAAGTGCCAAACCGCTGTTTTTTCACTGTTTTGCGCCTGATAAAAATTTGAATAAAAAGTGATCAAAGCAATAGCAATTCCCCAAAATGGTATAACTGAAAAGTACACCTGGTCCTTCAAAAAAAGACACCCTATGCATCCCAGTACACGGAAGTATAAAAAAGTTATAGCGGTCAGAATATGGCGACTTTTAGAAAAAAAAGGTTTTTTTGCACAGTTTTGGATTTTTGTTAAGGGGTTACAATGTAAATAAAACCAAATAAATTTGGTATCCGCGGAATCGCACCGAAACATAGAATACAGGTGACATGTCATTTTGTCTACACAGTGAATGCCGTAAAAACAAAGCCCGTAAGAAAGTCGCACAAATGCACTTTTTCTTCAAATCCACCCCATTCTGAATTTTTTTTCAGCTTCCCAGTACATTGTACAGAATAACTAATGGTAGCATCATGAAGAAAAATTTGTCCTGCAAACATTAAGACCTCATATGGCTCTGAGAGCGGAAAAATAAAAAAGTTATAGAGTTTGGAAGGGGAGGAGTCAAAAACAAAAATCGAAAAATTCCTCTGGCTGGAAGGGGTTAAGTTTGTTAGCCCCCGTTCTGCATAACCGGTAATCCAGCTTTACACACAAAAGTCTTCCTTCTTTATCAGTGATATTAATAGGTAATTGCGGTGGTCGTCCTAGACAGGCCCGTCAGTAGGCAAACTATAATGAGGTAGTTTGGACATATAGAGTCTACCAGGTTATGCAGCGCATGCAGTCTCAGCTATCCAGTCGAGTTTGTGTGAAATTCTGTGTGTTTCTTATACCGTGGTCTTAGTAAAATACGTTTTTAGCTGAACTGGTATTGGGTCGTCCTTCTCATCTGTGACTTCGCTGTATTCTAGGGGCTTACCCCTGTCACGGCTTACAAAAGTAACATAAAAAATGTAATATTCTATGTAGAGACCAACATTATAAGTGTTATAGATGAGAAATAACAAATACTGAATGATCTTACCTACTGCAATGCAAAACCGGAGGAGGTGTCATAAAATCTGAACGATTTAAAGATATTTCTGGACATGTATAGAAAATACCGGCCAATACCAGGTCACCCTCTGTGATATATGTATACAATGATTCTGGGGTCCACTTCACAGAACAGGGGCTCAGACGATTGTAGATCAAAGATGGACTAGAGTCTTCCCTGCAAAGAAATTGGAGATGAACATAGAGTAGCACAAGAGCGACTCTTCTTTTTACTGTCTGCACATGGTCTGTTTTACTGACACCAACCAGATAGATATTACTGACTATAAAACTAAATATTATAAATGTGGTTAAAAGGGATTATTTGGGGAAAAATAAATCCTACAGTGCATTCTCTACACTGATGCTTGTTTTCTGCATTTCTGTGCAGATTTTGTTTCAAGTCTATAACAAATCCACGGCAGAATCCTTGTGTTACGTACATATTATAACTCAGATTATTTAAGAAAAATCCTGTATATGACAATGACCTGGGCATGTGCATTAAATAACTTGCTCACATATATTGTAATCTTTCGCTATCAATGATCCTTGCATCTGTGCTAAGTAATTTTAACACCGTGGAAAATAAGATTTTGTCAGTCTTAGCATAAGATGTAGAATCTTTCTCTGCTATCATGTCTGTCCACTACATCAGCTTAAAGGATGATCAGAAATATACAACTAACATGACATTATTGATGCTGGTTGGCATTTGCTTACCTGCTCTTTTCAGAAGAATAATTGTCATCGCTGGATATCCCGAGGGTGAAGGCTGGGAATCTTATTTGATCTATTTTGGAAGAGCCAGAATATTCGAGGCAGCATGTTATTCCAGACAGCAGTATAATGCTTGCATGTAATAAAGATGGTATTTTCATAATGGGTTTAATAACAAGAGAATCAGTTCCTTAATGAAATAGAGGATTTACCATAAACCATCTTTCCTCCTCTTCTCCTGTCGTGTGCAGTACTGCTGATCTTTTATACTTTTCAGGTTTGTTATTTTCTTTCATCTATAATTAAATATATATCTAACTAATAATTTAATAAGTGTATGAGAGACATAGGACCAATAAAAAAAATTATGGTCGCAGCTGTTTAGCTAATAGTCCTGATGGCTAGGAGGACCTCTGGGACTCAGAAACTGCTGTACAGTAAAACTGTCTCTAGATGTTGTTTAGCACAATTTGGCTAGGTGGGCAGCATTTTATTATGTGCAAAAAGTACAAAATTGTCATAGTCTTGTATCTACAATACCCCAGTGTAACTGGTCAGCCGCCTGGACAGTGCCAGAAATTATTCATGGACAGAATCAACAGGGGGTTTATAATGTCCAGCAGTTGACATAAGTGGAATTGACAAATAGGCAATGAGGAACACAATAGAGGATCTTCCAGAGGGGCCAGCCATGGTAAACTAGCACGGAGGGCCCTGCAAGAGCAGGGGAATAGAAGGAAGTGCTGACTTGTAGAGACTGGATTAGTCTACCCCGCACTGTTTGTTATTGCAAAATTTTTCCTTGTTTCTTGCACTTACATTGATGAGCAAAAGGGTAACAATGTTTTGAGCTTTTGAATTTCAGCCTTAATATCTCACCATCCACTACAGCTTCAAATGTGAGAGTTTGTTAGTATTTGGTAAATCCACCTTTGACTTTCAACACTGCCTGAATCATTCTGGGCATGTTCTCAGATTCAAACATGTCTCGACCAAAATCTGATCCCAGGTCTCTTCTACATGTTCCCAATGTTGATGCATACTGGTCAACTCACTTGAGTATGAATGCAGCTTTTTCTTCAATTCTACCCACAAGTGTTCGATTAGGTTGAGGTTTGTGGACTGAGGGGGCCAATGCAGCACCTCTACTTCATTGTCATTGAACCATTTCTTTGCTAATCTCGACATATGTTTCAGGTCATTGTCCTATTGGAACACTATGTCATCCTTTTCACACCCATAGTACTCGAGTGTACGAAGTAACATGTCTTGTAGAATACTCACATATAGCCCAACATTTAGATCATCATCGATCCTGGTCAAGTATCCAACACCTTTGGCTGTGAAACAACCCCATATGATCAGGCTTCCTCCACCAAACTTAACTGTTCCATCAATTTCTCGATCCATTAGCCCCCTTTTCTCATGTTTCTTCCAGACCCATTTGCACCCATCGCTCCAAATCACCTGTTTCCAATCTTCTACTGTCCACTTTTGGTACTTTTTTACAAACTTGAGTCGACATTTCTATGACGATAATGAAGTTGAGGCTTCTTCACCTTTTTTCGAGCCATCATGCCAGATTTGTGTAACAAGCGTTATGCGCTGCTTTCATGGACATCTGTGATCTCACAATTATGAAACATACAAGCCACCTCCTTTGCTATGTTTGTCGGGACAGAATTGAAAAGACCTTGTGATGAGCTGACCTGACTTCAATATTTTGCCTGAACATCCACCTCTTGGCTTTTGAATGGATGGACAGACTTCACTTCGTATTCCTCCAACTGTCCTGGCATTCACATGATGCAGTTTGGCAAAGTTCTTGGCTGATAGACCATAATTGAGCTGGATGATGCTGTTTCTCTTTTCTTGGGAAATCTTCATGGCTGATCCTTGATTTGAACCAATGACCGTTTGCTTGGGAATTAAACTAATAACACACTGAGCTATTGGGTAATGTGAGAACAGGTTGTAATTTCTAGTATACAAGAGGAAAAATATTTTTTCCACCACCACGAGCAAAACAGTAACAATGCAGTTACATGACAAGAATCTGCATAACTGATCATATGATAAATAGTTGCAAGTCAAATTTATGTATGAGATAGACAAGATGAGTGTATATAAAATGATGGTAGTCTCATGTCCGAAGCTGTAGTGGATGGTGAGATATGGAACCTGGAAGTCACAAGTTCAAAACATTGTTACCCTTTTGCTCATCAGTGTAAGCTATTGCCATCCATTAAGCATAGCTGGCTGTCTGTGTCTGTTTTCCAGACATCAAGAGAGAACCAACTGGACTGGCATGTACAATCTGCAATGGAAAGTCTTCTTTGTGCACTTAGAAAATATTTTGTCCTTACAGTAGCCAAATATGAAAATGACCAGTTACTTATAAGTTGCAAATATCTCAGTGATGACCCTGGAATATGCGATTTCACCCAGGAGGTTGGAAGAGGGTGAAGAAACCCAGAATATATAGTTGCATGCAAAAGTTTGGACACCCCTGGTCAAAATGACTATTATTGTGAACAGTTAAGCAAGTTGAAAATAAAATGATCTTCAAAAGGCATAACATTAAAGGTGACACATTCCCAATGTATTTTTTGGAAAAAAAAATATTTTCATATTTTACATTTTCAAAATAACAAAAAATGAAAAAGGCCCGATGCAAAAGTTTGGGCACCCTGCATGGTTAGTACCTAGTAGCACCCCCTTTGGCAAGTATCAACGTTTGTAAATGCTTTTTGTAGCCAGCCAAGAGTCTTTCAGTTCTTGTTTGAGGGATTTTCATCCATTCTTCTTTGGAAAAGTCTCCCAGTTCTGTGAGATTCCTGGGTCGTCTTGCATACACTGCTCTTTAGACGTCTAGCCACATATGATGTTCAGATCAGGGGACTTTGAGGGCCATGGTAAAACCTTCAGCTTGCGCCTTTTTAGTTACTCTATGGTGGATTTTGATGTGTGTTTAGGATCATTATCTATTTGTAGAAGTCATCCTCCTCAATTTCAGCTTTTTTACAGATGGTGTTATGTTTTTGTCAAAAATTTGCTGAAATTTCATTGAATCCATTGTTCCCTCTACCCGTGAAATGTTCCCCGTGCCATTGACTGCAACACAACCCCAAAGCATGATTGATCCACCCTCATGCTTAATGGGTGGAGAGATGTTCTTTTCCTGAAATTATGTGCCCTTTTTTCTCCAAACATACCTTTGATCATTGTGGCCAAAGAGTTCTATTCTAACCTCATTGGTCCGCAGGACTTATTTCCAAAATGCATCAGGCTTGTTTAGATGTTTTGCAAACTTCTGATGCTGAATTTTATGGTGAGGAGGCAAGAGAGGCTTTCTTCTGATGACTCTTCCCTGAAAGCCATATGTGCAGGTATCGCTGAACAGTAGAACAATGTACCACAACTCCAGAGTCTGCTAAATCTTCCTGAAAGTCTTTTGCAGTCAAGCGGGGGTTCTGATTTGCCACTCTGGCAATCCTACGAGCAGCTGTCTCTGAAATTTTTCTTGGTTTTCCAGACCTTATCTTGACCTCCACTGTTCCTGTTATCTGCCATTTCTTAATTACATTTCTAACTGAGGAAATGGCAACTTAAAAATGCTTTGCTATCTTCTTATAGCCTTCTCCTGCTTGGTGGGCCTCCACAATTTTCATTTTAAGAGTGCTAGGCAGCTGCTTAGAAGAACCAATGGCTGCTGTTTTTTGGCACAAGGTTAGAGGAGGCTGGGTATTTATAAAGCTGTAAAATTTGCATTGCTTGGCCTTTCCTAATGATGATAGTGATCAAGCCATAACCCTAACTGGCTAATAAAGGTCTGAGACCTTGGTCAAAGTTATCTGAGCACACAAATCTACAAGGGTTCCCAAACTTTTGCTAGGTACTCCCTTCCTTTTTTCACTCTAAAATTGCACTCAAACATAATAATACACTGATATTGATTAAAATTATAGACAAGTGTGTTTAATCTTTAACTTTATGCCTTTTAAAGATCATTTCATCTTCAACTTGCTTAACTGTTCACAATAACTCATTTTGACTAGGGGTGTCCAAACTTTTCCATGTCACTGTAATAATTGCACTTCCGGTTCATGACAAACTTATTCAACCCGAAACTAATCTTTGGACTAAACCAACCAAACCCCAAATGAAACAAATCTTAAGAGATTTGCCCATCTCTACAGACCTTATAGTTTGCTTCATACACTTGGTATCTCCTAAACGAGTCACTAGAAAAAACATGACTTGAACATTTCAAAAATGACAACAAACCCAGCAAAAACATAGTCATAGAAATATTAAAAGCAATTATGACTCTGATGATTAACTAATGGCTGCTCATAACAGCTAGAATGACAGTAATACCAATAGTGTGAATGGTATTGAACTCTTTAGGTACTGTTTACACAACTAGATACCACATTAGGCTTTATGTTCTAGCTACAATAAGCCGCTAAGAAGTAGGGGCCTAACCTATGGCCTGTTGAGGGGGGAAGAGGGCCATATGGCAATATATACCACTGTATGTCTTTGCAGTGATATATGTTGCAGTCTCTCAGAGGAGGGCCATATGGCAATATATATCACTGTAAGTCTTTGCAGTGATATATGTTGCAGTCTCTTATTGGAGATACTGTATACATGGAGAGTGTATGCTTTTGGTGGGAACCTGAAAATGTGATCTAAGCAGAGTCTAATAATGACTATTCAGCATGGCAGGACATAAGGGATGAGTATAGACATTGTTTACAAAAAGTTGGCTGGAATCGTACCTATAGCAGCTTTCACAATGAAGTTGCTCAAAAATGTTAAATCTGTTACTACGCTGTCCTTCTGTTTTAGAATAATATAATCATACTTGCCAACTTTTTAAAGTTGGCTTCTATGAGTTGTTTTCCTCCATCTTTATGCCCCCCTTTTACCAGAAGTGGCAATCTAGCAGTGTTAGCACGTAGCGAAGGGGAATGGTGGAGGTGAGTAGCCATCTTAATTATTTTATTATGCTCTGCTGGCCTCAACTGTATTAGATTGATATTCTCACTACACGCACCAGCGCTCTACATAACCTGGATTTTATAACTCAAGAGAGTGGCAGCCAGGATCAGCAAAGGGGGAGATTTTAACGGTGAAACTGCCACCTTGTGTATGTCTCTGGGGCTGACTTTTCATTGGGGTACCTGGCTTTTGCAGATAACTTGCACCTGAATGGAAGAGGGGCTGCTGTGCTGGGGGAGAGAATTTATTTTTTTAATTATTTTTTTATAAATTTTAGAAATTTTTAAGACAACAATGTTGATACAGACAAAATACAGGTTATTGTATAAAAAGAAGTTTGACATTTAGAGTTCCTTATTGTCTATGACGTTAAGGGTGTACTAATAATAATGGGAGAGTGGGTGGGGAATGGTGTTTACGGGAGGGGGTGGAGAAAACAGATAAACAAAGAACTTCGGATTTCCATGCACGAGAATACTAAGTGTGAGATTGGAGTACAATTCCTATCCTTCAGCCTACTGTATATCCTTCTATCTCATCATTCTTGTACTGGACATCAGCCTAGCTCACAGAAGAAACTGGGGGAGAGAATTTTAGCAGGTGAGATGAAGCTTTTATACAAGGAATGAAGGGAGGACCAGGCAGACATAACAAGGGTAGATATGTATAGACACGGAGCAGACTATAATGGGGGGAGTTCACTGTGGGAGAAGTTTAGGAAAGTGGATAAGTAGGTCCATGAGTTACAAATCAACAACATTAAGATTTAGGGTGGGTTCACACCTGGATTTGAGTCCGTCCGCTTCCAATCCGAGTGAAAATCTCGAGAAACAGGATAGGCATCGGATAGCGACACATTGGTTAAAAACCCATTTATTTGAATGGGTTTTTAAAGCAATGCGCGGGTGTGCGCTTACACCCTCTGCGCTGCGAATCCTTTTTTTTCATCGGAAACAAAGTCGGACATGCAGGACTTCGTGTCCGACGAAAAAAAACGGCTTTATATGGTTTATATGGTTTTATTTATATTTTAACCCCTTAACAAAAATCTCAAATTTTGCAAAAAAATTTTTTTCTAAAAGTTGCCATATTCTGAGACCCAAAACTTTTTTATTTTTCCGTAAACAGGGATGCATAGGGTGTCTTTTTTTGTAGGACCAGGTGTACTTTTTAGTTATATAATTTTGGGGAATGTCTATTGCTTTGATCACTTTTTATTCAAATTTTTATCAGAGGCGAACCAGTGAAAAAACAGTGGTTAGGCACTTTTGATTTTTTTTTTTCCCCCACTACGTCATTTATCGTACGGGAAAAATATTTTAAAAAAATTTGTAGACCGGACATTTTTGAACACAGGGATACCTAATGTGTATGTGTTTCACAGTAATATTTTTGTTTTTGTTGTATTCTAAGGAAAGGAGGGTGATTGGAACTTAAATTTTTTTTTTTTTTTTTTTTTTTAGACCATCCTCAATAGCTATATTGCTATGAGAAGCCTAAATCTCCCAGCTGTCAGAAGAACCTGTCAGAAGAACAGGTCATCTCCCATGATCTCACCTCCCAGGAGGCGACCTGCAACAACAAAGGTACATGGCCGGTCGAAAACTGGCCCCAGAGGCCATTATTCAACTTTGGTGGGGGGGGGGGGGTCCTTGCCTGCAATGTCTGCAATCTCAGTGAACTCTGATCGTGGGCATTAGCGCCGGGTCTCCGCTATAGAATACAGCGGAGACCCGGTTGCTATGGCAGCTGCAGTGCAGGATACCGGGCACCATCTTTAAAGGGTTAAAAGAGAGTTAAATATGATGAAAAGTGTCACAATGCTTAGACATGAAAAAGATGTAGGAACAAATGACACACAGTCATGTCATGCCAAACAGTTTCTTAAAATAAAAGGAAATAAACCAGAAACCTAACACTCATGAAGATGGGTTTATGATCCTGCTCAGGGGCAGGCAGAGATAAACCAGGACAAATCTTCACGCCTAGTGAGCTCTCACCAGACGACCAGTTCTGTTTTTCATCCATTAAGAACTACTTTTGTCTTTAACCCCTTAAAGACCGAGCCAATTTTGGTTTTTCTGTTTTTTCCTCCCCACCTTCCAAGAGCCATAATTTTTTATTTATTTCGGTCCACAGAGTCACATGATGGCTTATTGTTTGCGGGACAAGTTGTACTTTGTAATGGCATCATTCAATATCCTGTACAATGTACAGGCAAACTGGAAAAAAATTCAGAATGAGGTGGAAAAAAACACATTTGCAACAATTTAATATGGGTTTAATTTTTACAGCATTCACTGTGTGGTAAAAATGACATGTTACCTGTATTCTGCGGGTCAGTACGAACACGGCAATACCAAATTTATATAGTATTTGTAATGTTTCGATACCTTTTAAAATATTAAAACTTTGCAAAATAGAAAAAAAAAAAATTGTGTCGCCATGTTCTGATACCTGTAACTTTTTTATATTTATGTGTATGTAGCTTGATAGGTGACTTTTTATGCAGCACAAGATGGTGTTTTTACTGATACAATTTTGGGGAAGTTCTGATGGTTTGATCCCTTTTTATTCCATTTTTTTATAGGAGGCAAAGTGTTGAAAAAACAGCCATTTGGCCATTTTGATTTTTTTTCCCTATGCCATTCACCATATGGGATAAATATTTTTATATTTTAGTGTGGACATTTTGGAGCTCGGGGATACCTAATGTGTTTATGTTTATTATTGTTTATTTATTTTTATATGTGATCTAGGGAAAGGGGGGGGCGGGGGTTGAATTTTTGTGTTTTGTGTGCTTTGTATACTTTTAAACTTTTTTTTTTCTTTTACCTTTATGTTCAGACCCCCTTGGGACCTTGAATCCTATGGGGTCTGAACAGAGACGTAGCTAGCAGGGGGCAGAGGGGGCGGCTGCCCCGGGCCCACTGACTCTTTGGGGCCCACCCCAGGGCTGCCATTATTACATCCTTTATTTCTAACTAGATCGGTGTCTGCAGGCACCGATCTAGTTAAAACGTATCCTGCAACTTAACAGTATTGTAAACCGCAAGCCTGTATTACAAGACGCCGAGACCACAGGGATGTCTGCTTCTCAGCACGGGCAGCGCGATGACTTCACAACATCCCGCCATTTGCGCTCAGACACAGACGTCATGCGCGTGGACTGGGGGGGAAGAGGCGGCTCCATTCAGCAGCATCACAAGTAGGTGAGTAAAACTTTTGTTTTTGTTTTTTTAGCTTAGTTGCGGGTATATTAATAGTATAAGGGGTGGATAGGAGGGGGAAATATAACTATAAGGGAGGATTCATTAGGGGGAATTATGATGATGGGGGTTCATTTATATAAGGGTTATTATGGGGTATTATGAATACAAGGGGGGAGGTTATTTATATAAGGAGCCATTAGGGGGCATCATTTATATTAGGAGGCATTATGAACATAAGGGGGTGGTCATTAATATAAGGAGCCATTAGAGGTGCAGTATTTATGTCAGGGGGAATCAGGGGTCAATTAATTTATGAGGGTCAATTAATATGAGGGTCAATTAATTTAAGTGGCACTTGGGTTTTAATAAGACTAAGGCCCCCACGTAGTGGGCTGCAGCAAAAAAAGCGCTGCAGGAAAAACCGCGGCGGTAACATTGTGGTTTTTCTTGCAGCGCTTTTCACAGAAGGTCTGCAGAGGTTTCCCCTGTGGACTTTCTGATTTCAGCATCATGTCAATTATATCTACAGAAATGCTGGCGGTTTTCCTGTAGATATAATTGAAGTAGAAAGTCTGCAGAGGAAACATCTGTGAACATTCTGTGCAAAGTGCTGACGCTGAGCTGTGAGGAACGCCCCCTCAGTACAAGTCTATGAACGAGAACTGTCAGGGAGGGCGCTCCTCACAGCGCAGCTAGACTGTCAGGAACGCCTTTCTGACAGTAAACCGTGAAACTAACACCGCCGATATCTCCAGCCCCGGGGCACATACCAGGAAAGACAGCAGTGTGCTGAATTCAGCGTGCTGTCGGCTTTCTAGCGGTATGAAAAACAACATATACATGAGGACGTGAAAGGTCCTCTTTAAGGAGTTTTCCAGCTCATTTTTATTGATGGTCTATCCCCAGAATAATCAGTGATTCCCCACTAATCAGCTGTATGTAGGGGTTATGGCGCCTCTTTATATCACACGCTGTCTGTTTATAATGACCGTGTGATGTAATTCCAGTCTTGTCACATAGATGTGTATAGGACAAGGCTGTAGTTACATTACATGGCCGCTATGGGATGAATGACACTATGTAAACAGAGAAGGGGTCACGGCGCTTACACAGGTACCACGGTTCATTCAAACAGCTGATCCTGGGGGTCCGGTGTATTGGAGCCCAATAATTTTTTTTCCCTTTTTTTTTTTCCCTTTTAAATTAGGAAACACCTGGGGCATTATTAATAAGGGGCACTATTTAAAGGGGTGCACAGGGAAGTTATTAACTTAAAGATACACTTGAGGGTATTATTCATTATGGGGGGTTATATTATATATTTTATAATTGGCGGTAGCAGCAGGATGGGGGCTTTGTGCAGGTGAGGACAATGTGGGTCAGGTGCCTGGAAAAGTGAGGAGTCAAAGATGTCTGTGTTGCAAACTTTACAGAGACTGGAAGAAGTGGTCATGACCGTCCAGATGAAAGAGATGGGGAATGTGAAGGATTGGTCAGAGACGTCGCCTGTAAGTCACTAAATGTTACTGCCCTGTATTCACCTAAATCATCTGCAGAGCCCTGTGTAGAGCTGCTATATATCACTATACGCTCACCGTATACTGATAGTATCGGTATACGAACAAGTCCAAGTTGGGGGCCCACTTGGACATGTTCACCCCCCCCCCCCCCCGTGCTGAACCCCTAGCTACGCCTCTGGCTCTGATCACTCATACTATACACTGTAAATACTATAAAGTATTGCAGTGTATAGGAAAATCCATTTGCTTCTACTACACGCTGCCTATGGCGTTTTTGCGCGACATCTAAAGTGTTAACAGCTGCGATCAGTGTCAGCACCTGAGCCCTCTCCATACATCCCCATGCAACCTATGACGTACCTATAGCTATAGCTCGTTATTTTTTTCATGTTTTACTACTTTTGCAATGTTTTCCATCGCCACTTTCCAACACCCATAATTAAATTATATATTCTACAATGTAATTGCGTTGGATCTAAGAGCTTTTAACACCATACAGCCGGGGTTACTGAGAGACAAGCTGGCTCTTGCTGGAGTGGACCACCACCTCTCCAACTGGATCCTACCTCACAAACCGACCTCAGTATGTGAGAGCCCGGGACTGTGTGTCAGATACCGTGATCTGTAATACAGAGGCACCTCAGGGTACGGTTCTCGCCCCTTTCCTCTTCACACTGTGCACTGCAGATTTTAGGTGCAACTCATCTAGCTGCTACTTACAGAAGTATTCTGATGACTCTACAATAGTAGGCCTCATCACAGACGAAGATGACAGGGAGTACAGAGAATTGAACCGGGATTTTGTGGACTGGTGCCAGTGGAACCACCATAGGATTAATGCTGGGAAGACCAAGGAGATGGTGGTAGACTTTCGTAAGTACAGATACCCTCCTAAACCAGTGGATGGGCATTGAGATTGTCAACACCTATAATTACTTAGGGGTGCTCCTCAATAATAAGCTGGACTGGGCAGATCACCTGGATGCACTGTACAGTCACGGCCAAAAGTTTTGAGAATGACACAAATATTATATTTTCACATGATCTGCTGCCCTCTGGTTTTTATGTGTGTTTGTCAGATGTTTTTATCACATACAGAAATAGAATTGCATTCATATTATGAGTAACAGAAGCTTATATTGACAGTTAGAATGAGTTAATGCAGCAAGTCAATATTTGCAGTGTTGACCCTTCTTCTTCAGGACCTCTGCAATTCTCCCTGGCATGCTCTCAATCAACTTCTGGACCAAATCCTGACTGATAGCAGTCCATTCTTGCAGAATCAATGCTTTAATTTTGTCTGAATTTGTTGGTTTTTGTTTGTCCACCCGTCTCTTGATGATTGACCACAAGTTCTCAATGGGATTAAGATCTGGGGAGTTTCCAGACCATGGACCCAAAATCTCTATGTTTTGTTCCCTGAGCCATTTAGTTATCACCTTTGCTTTATGGCAAGGTGCTCCATCATGCTGGAAAAGGCATTGTTGAGCGCCAAACTGCTCTTGGACGGTTGGGAGAAGTTGCTCTTGGAGGACATTCTGGTACCATTCTTTATTCATGGCTGTGTTTTTAGGCAAGACTGTGAGAGAGCCGATTCCCTTGGCTGAGAAGCAACCCCACACATGAATGGTTTCAGGATGCTTTACAGTTGGCATGAGACAAGAGTGGTGGTAGCGCTCACCTCTTCTTCTCCGAATAAGCTGTTTTCCAGATGTTCCAAACAATCGAAAAGGGGATTCATCAGAGAAAATGACTTTACCCCAGTCCTCAGCAGTCCACTCCCTGTACCTTTTGCAGAATATCAGTCTGTCCCTGATGTTTTTTCTGGAGAGAAGTGGCTTCTTTGCTGCCCTCCTTGAGACCAGGCCTTGCTCCAAGAGTCTCCGCCTCACAGTGCGTGCAGATGTACTCACACCTGCCTGCTGCCATTCCTCAGCAAACTCTGCACTGCTGGTAGCCCGATCCCGCAGCTGAAACACTTAAGAGACGGTCCTGCCGCTTGCTGGTCTTTCTTGGGCGCCCTGGAGCCTTTTTGGCACCAATGGAACCTCTCTCCTTGAAGTTCTTGTTGATGCGATAGATTGTTGACTGAGGTGCAATCTTTCTAGCTGCAATACTCTTCCCAGTTAGGCCATTTTTGTTCAGTGCAATGATGACTGCACGTGTTTCTTTAGAGATAACCATGGTTAACAGAAGAGAAACAATGATGGCAAGCACCAGCCTCCTTTTAAAGTGTCCAGTGGTGTCATTCTTACTTAATCATGACAGATTGATCTCCAGCCCTGTCCTCATCAACACTCACACCTGTGTTAATGGAGCAATCACTGAAACGATGTTAGGTGGTCCTTTTAAGGCAGGGCTGCAATGATGTTGAAATGTGTTTTGGGGGATAAAGTTCATTTTCTAGGCAAATATTGACTTTGCAAGTAATTGCTGTTAAGCTGATCACTCTTTATAACATTCTGGAGTATATGCAAATTGCCATTAGAAAAACTGAAGCAGTAGACTTTGTAAAAATTAATATTTGTATCATTCTCAAAACTTTTGGCCATGACTGTACAGGAAGGGTCACAGCACTGTCAGTGACTGACTGCTTCACCCTAAGTGTGAGAAGGAGCGCTATCGGAAGTCTTTCCTCCCCGCTACGCTTAGGCTGGACAACCAACACCCTGCTAAGCGGAGATCAGTCCATACAGAGAACTGAAAGATCTTTAAGTTGTGGTATCCCCTCTACTACTTTTTACCTGTACCAACTATCAGACATTCCCAAATCATATGCCAAAAGTCTGCCTGTGGACAAAGACACCTAAGGCATCCGGGGTTGGGCAGACGTCCCATTTTGTATAGACGGGAAGGTGTCAAGTAACATTGGTGTAGAATATATGTTTGAATCAGTTTGTTGTTAGCTGAAGGTGACACATGTTGAGGAGATTCAAGGATATCTTGAAACATCTCATCTGTGAGAGTTGGGATATTTATGCTCCATCGCGTCAAGGCCGGGGCGTCCAAAGTGGACACCTTGGCCTGTATCAGATGTGCATATAAAGTAGATATCAAACCCCCAGGGCCCTGTGAGCGAAGTATGCCGATAAGCGGATACTGAGATATATTGTCCAATCGATCCGGGAACTGAGAAGAAAGTGCATGTCTAATCTGTAGATATCTAAAGAACTGCGTTCCAGGGATGCCATAGGAGGAGCTTAGCGAGTCAAACGTTTTAAAAACCCCTTGTATGTACAGGTCACTAAGAGAGGACACGCCATACTGCGACCAGGCCCGGGCGCCAGGCAGGGCAAATAACGTCGGCAGACCAGGGTTGTGCCAAAGCGGGGTCTCCGCAGGTATATCAGAATAAGCGGACACCTTTTTCGCCTGACGCCAGACCTGTCCCGCCAGGGCATGGATGGGCAACAATTTCCCCCTAAACAAGGCCGGGTGTTCCAACACCGGCCACAGATTATGCAGACCCAGGTGGTGAGCCAGATGTGCCTCAGACCTCGGTAGGGGATCAGATGAGAGCCACTTCCTAATAAAACGAAGCTGTCCTGCCAGGTAGTAAAGAAACAGATCAGGGAGTGATGTACCCCCGAGCTGCTTTGGTCGTTGTAGAGATGACAACCTAAGCTTAGATCTAGAGTTTCCCCATATAAAGGAGATAATGAGGGAGTCCATTTGTTTAAAAAATCTAAGGGGCACGGACACAGCAGAATGGCTTATAGCATATAGACATTTGGGTAGTACTATCATTTTAACTAGGTTGATTCTACCAGCCACCGACAAAGGCAGTGTAGCCCAAAGATTAAACTTAACCCTAAAGTGCGAGATGAGCGGAAAGATGTTCTGTTCCAAAAAACACCTATGGTCCCTAGATATACACTGTGTTCCAAATTATTATGCAAAAAGTGTTTAGGAGTGATAAGGTAAGAATTTTTTTGTTTGTCAGTTAAACTCATTGATGGTGATGTGTGTCAGGGCTCTTTATATCACTGAAAGCAATTGCAGACACCTGTGCTAATTAGTTTGGCAGGTGTGTCCAATTAAAGGCAAGACTACTTAAGAAGGCTGTCCCACATTATTAAGCAGCCTACATTTTCAGCCAAAATGGGAAAGAAAAAGGATGTGTCGGCTGCTGAGAAGCAACAAATTGTGGAGTGTTTAGGTCAAGGCATGACTACAGTCAACATTGCCAAGACACTTCATCGTGATCATCGCACAATCAAGAAGTATGTAGCTGATTCACAGCACACACGTGTGCGTGCTGATAAGGGAAAATTGAGGACTCTTTCCAACAGGCAATTACGTCAGGTTAAAAGAGCAGCTTCAAAAATGCCTTGTCATAGCAGCAGACAAGTTTTTGAAGCTGCTGGTGCCTCCAACGTCCCCAGAACAACAAGATGCAGGGTCCTTCAGAGGTTTGCAGCTGTGCGTAAGCCATCCTGTCGACCTTCTCTATCCACTGCACACAAGCAGAAAGGGCTCCAGTGGGCCAAAGAATACATGAAGACTGACTTCAAAACTGTTTTGTTCACCGATGAGTGCCGTGCAACGCTCGATGGTCCAGATGGATGGAGTGGCGCATGGCTTGTTGATGGACACCCCATGCAAACACGGCTACGGCGCCAACAAGGAGGAGGTGGAGTAATGTTTTGGGCTGGAATCATGGGGAGAGAGATTGTCGGCCCCTTTAGGATCCCTGAAGGGGTAAAGATGAACTCCATAATGTATGTGGAGTTTCTCAAACAGCACTTCCTGCCATGGTTCAAGAAGAAGAACCATGCATTCCGCAGAAAGATCATTTTCATGCATGATAATGCACCATCTCATGCTACAAATAACACATCTGCATCTCTGGCTGCTATGGGCATAAAAGGGGACAAACTTAGGGTGTGGCCCCCATGCTCCCCTGACCTCAACCCCATTGAGAACCTCTGGAGCATCATCAAAAGGAGTGTCTATGATAGCGGGAGGCAGTTCACATCTAAGCAACAGCTCTGGGAGGGTATTCTGACCTCATGCAAAACAATTGAAGCAGAAACCATCCAAAAACTGACAAATTCAATGGACGAGAGAGTTCAGAAGCTTCTTTCGAACAAGGGGTCCTATGTGCAAATGTAACATCACCTCGAATAAAGTTTTGGCTTGAAAACTGTTTGATTTCAGTTTGTAATAACCTGCTAATGCTTATAATTTCACAATGACCATTTTTTTGTTCTTAATAAAAATGAAAAGGTTGCAAATTCTGCTGTGCATAATAATTTAAAACATGCATTTTGAGTGTTTATTTTTTTTTTAAAATATACTGTTATCATAGGCAGTTTGTTCAAAAACCTTTCAATTATACTCGAATAGTTGATGACTGGAAAATTACAATGACTGCAATTCATATAGGTAATTTTGGAAAATATGAGAAAATATTATTTGCATAATAATTTGGAACACAGTGTAAAGATGCCCAGATATTTGCAGGTTGAGACTGTAGTCAATCCACATACCACATTCCCCTCAGCTACACTTGACGCACGGCCAATATGCATGTATGAGGACTTAGTCCAATTGGTCCGTAGGCCAGAATAATTACCAAATTCGTCAATTATAGCCATGGCTCTGGGCAGAGACCGGGAGGGGTCGCTCATAAACAGGAGTAAGTCATCGGCATATAGTGCTGTTCTCTCCTCCCGGGTGCCTATCACTATGCCTTTATATATGGGGTCATTCCAAAGCAGTATTGCCAAGGGTTCCACCGCCAGAGCAAACAGTAGCGGTGACAATGGACATCCTTGTCTTGTACCCCTACCCAAAGGAAAGTAGGAAGACAACGCGCCATTAATGGACAGCGCCGCTCTAGGGGAACAGTATAGAAGGGAAATCCAGGTAACAAACCCCTCTCCAAATCCGTATCCTCGCAACACCTGCAATAGAAAAGGCCACTCGACAGAGTTGAACGCCTTTGTTGCATCTAAAGAAGCCATCGCCCAGTCATGTGAGGATGATGCCCCAATCTGAGTTATCACCTGAGCCCTTCTAAGATTATCCGATGTGGATTTTCCAGGCATAAAGCCTGTCTGATCCGGATGGACAAGGTCGAGAACAACAGAATTTAGCCTTTTCGCCAACATTTTAGTAAGGAGTTTATAATCTATATTAAGCAGTGATATAGGCCTATATGAGCCACAGTCCAGCGGATCCTTGTCAGGCTTAAGTAACAGGATAATGGTGGCGTCATAAAAGAACTCCGGGAGACTGCGACCCACAAAGGCAGCGTTATAACAGTCAAGCAACACCGGGAGAAGCAGGCCCCCATACTGGGCATAAACCTCCACCGGGATGCCGTCCGGACCCGGCGATTTGCCCCTTGCCATATCTGCCAGGGCTCCCAATAGCTCCTCTAGCATAAAAGGGGAATCTAAAAATTCACGTTGGTCTTCTGACAATGTAGGAAGGGGGATCAAGCCCAAATAGGTGGCAAGCTCTCCGTCAGTGACTCTAAGCTTGGAGAGGTATAACTCACTGTAATACCTATAAAATCTGTCACTAATGGCCAAGCTATTGGACAGTACCTCCCCCCGTCTCTGAATGTACTCATAGTATTGCAGGTGAGGCTGTGTTTTGATGTATCAGTTGAGCTAGAAAGCTGCTCGACTGGTTGCCGAGTTCGTAAAACTTCTGTTTGCTAAAAAACAGAGACCTACGTGCCTTGTCATGCAGTATATGCAGATATTGTCTACCCGTCTGCAACCATTGCGACCTAGCCTCATCAGTTGGATTAGCCACGTATGCGGCTTCGAGCGAGGCACACTGGGTCGCCAAAGTGGTCTCCAACAGCGAGGATTCCCTCTTTACAAAGGAAATGGAGGACTTAATACAACCCCTAAGATATGCCTTCATAGTTTCCCATAAGAGGAGCGGAGAAGTGTTTGGGGAATTAATGGTCAAAAACGTCTGAAGTCGATCAGGTATTCGATCATGTGGTACAAATAGTTTCAACCAAAATGGGTGGATTCGCCAACCCTGTCGTGGCTTAGCAGCCGTACTACTATTTAATTGGACCAACAACGGGGAATGATCAGACACTGCCCTGGGTAAATAGGATATGGTCTGCAACAAAGAATATGCTTTAGTATTTCCAAAAGCATGGTCAATCCTGGACAGAGTATGTCTGTTGGCAGAGTGACAGGAAAAGGTGCGGGCCTCTGGAAACCGGACCCGCCACAAATCCAACCACCCCAATTCACGGATCACTCCGGCCATTGTAGTAGGGCGAGGCAGAGAGGGGGGAACCTGGCTCCGCGGAGAACCGATCCAATGCAATATCCATAACTTTGTTAAAGTCACCCAAACATAATGCAATAGCCCCAGGGAATCGGGTCGCAAACTGCGCAGCCTGCTGGAGCACAGCAAGATCAGACGCCGGTGGCAAGTACACACCCAGGATAACATACAGGACAGAGTCAACCCAGGCCTGGACAAAAACGTATCGTCCCTCGGGGTCCCTTACAATGAGGCCTGGCTCCCACCTGAGTCTACGATGCACCAAGATGGACACCCCCCTGGAATAGGAAGTGTGTGTAGAGTGAGCCGCCCACTGAACCCATGGCTTCTGAAGTCGCCTGGAATTGTCTGGAACCAAATGAGTTTCCTGAAGGCATATGAGGTGTGGGTCAGCCCTCCTAATCTGAGAGAAAACCAACGACCTCTTTCGTGGGCTACCCAGGCCCCTCACATTCCAAGATAGTACACTAAAGGACGCCATGGTCGTCTAAGAATGTAATGTAATCATGGCAATTCAGGACCCCAAAAGTGACCCGCCTATGAGTGTGTAGCACGTGGCTGAGTGAAACACAAAGTGGTGTGCAGCAACGTAAGAACCATATACAAACGAAATGAACCATTACACCCCTAAAGGGTGTGAGACATACTACTGGCATAAACAAACAATATTTGTTAAATTAACTGTGGCTACAATTAACGGGGGAAGAAGTGCACCCACAGTGGTTGGTATACGGGGCACTGTCTTAAAGGTATGGATAATCACTAGGCTAGGAGATATACTATTCAACAGAGCCAGGTTCACATGAGTAAATGAGATACACCGGCGCCCCGGGGGTCGCCAGCCCAGGTAACTATAAGACTACAGGATACTATAATAACAGAACCGCACTTTTCATAAAACTACTTATGCAATAAACAAGAGCATCCCGTAATACATAAGTCCTTATGTATGGTCCGATCGGACCTCTCACCACACGCCGTCAGGATCATCGTCTCGGAGATCGAGGAAGAAGAGATAGCCAGTCCTCCACATCCCTTGGTGAAGTAAAGAAAAGGGACCTGCCGTCATGGACGACCCGAAGACGTGCTGGGTAAATCATGGAGTATTGTATAGCCTTTTCTCTCAACCGCCTCTTAACGGCCACGAAGGATGCTCGGGTCTTCTGGAGAGCCGCCGAGAAATCTGGAAACATAGCCACTGCTGCTCCATTGTACTTAAGCTCGCCGGCCTGGCGCGCAGCCCGCAACGCCGTATCCCGATCCGTGCTGTTAATCAGACGGGCCAACAAGGGTCGAGGAGGTGCGCCCTGAGGCGGCGGTTTAGCCGGAACCCTATGGGCCCGTTCCACTGCAAATATTGGTGAGAAGTGAGCCTCCGGCAGGACATTTTTCAGCCACCCCCTCCACAAAGGCCCGAGGATCTTCACCCTCCGCCCGCTCCGGCAGGCCCAGGATACGGAGGTTGTTTCGTCGCAATCTATTCTCCAAGTCATCCGCACGCTGGGTCCACAAACTTGCAGCTCTCTCCAGCTCCTGGAGTTTGGCAGGAAGTGGGTTAACAGTGTCCTCTACCTGAGAGACCCGATCCTCCACCTCACACACCCTGCCTCGCAAGGTCTGAAAGTCCTGACGGAGCAGGCCCAGGTCGATTTTTACCTCCTCAATTTTCCCGGTCAGCGAGGAAGTGCCGGCATGGATCGTCTCCAGTAGCTGTCCAGTAACTTGCTTTAAAGTGGGCTCGGGGTCCTCCTCTGGAAGGGCAGGAGAGGCTGCCTCAAGCGATGGTGATGTAGAAGAGGATGCTGCCCTGGAGAACCCCCTCAGGCGATCAGAGACAGAGGTTGATTGCGGGCGACTCATTTTAGAGAGTCAGCGGCCGCTCTTCCTGCGTTCCGTACGGGTGGATATGTTGGCAGAGGAGGAGGTGTGATTGTAGCAAGACCAGGCCAGCCCCAGAGGATTATAGACAAGGTCTCTGGCTAATAGCAGTTGCACAGTAGGAGCCTCTATGTCAGGCCACCAGGGCCAATAAGCCAGCCGAGGACAGACAGTAACTCAACAGTCCAATAGTATCGATGGCAACAGACTCTGGATTATAAGCGATGTCTCCAAGAGAGAGCCGTCAGCAGAGTAATGAAATAAATAGATTGCCAGGAGGAACTAAGAGGGAACGGATGGCAACTCAGCGATCCAATAGTGCCGATAGCAACAGTCACTGGATTATAAGTAAGGCCTCCAAGAAGGCCAGTAGCAAAGTGATGGAGTAGATAGATTGCCAGGAGGAACTAGAGGAGGACAGATGGTAACTCAACAGTCCAGTAGCACATACAGCAACCGTCACTGGATTATAAGTAAAGCCTTCCAGAGAAGCAGTCAGCAGGACGATAAATCGTACAGAGGCACACACCTTCAATGGGTCAGAGACAGTTGATGGCTGCCACAGATATTGCCTTGCACTACTGCCCAGAGGAGCCAGGGGATGGTCCTATCGTGCCCAGCAGCAAGCAGGAGAGAGGAATGCCGGCTCCCAAACTTCCAGGCAGGGAACCATAGAAGGAACCGTCAGAGATAGGCTCAGCTCGCCAGGAACGCCAGACTCAGCGCCCCCTCATCAGCAGATGGCCAAACCGGTCAGGGTTAAAATGGCCGCCCGCCACGTGGAGAGAGGGGAGACCGCCGTCCGGGTGCCAGCAGGACCAGCGGCCTCAGCGGTGCCTGCACAGCCCAGGCCGGCCCACAAGCGCAGCCCCAGAACGGCAGCTCCAGGCCACAGCAGCGCGGGACAGAGCGGCTCCGGCAGCGGCGGTGGGAGTGTATGGCCGCCGGCCACGTGTAGCGATCACCGACTACTACCCAACGGAGAAGGACACCGGCAGAACGGGAGCTCTGGAACCAGGAGGAGGGCCTCAGAAGTGCGTTCCAGCGGACAGCGAACCCGGGCACCAGTAAGCAAGGATGGATTTCAGGATGGATGAGCGGCTCTAGCCGGAGCTCCGCTCACATGCGACCGTCCATGTCGCGCGCTAGCCACGCCCCCCCAGATAACTTTTAAATTTTTCCACTTGCAGAGACATATTAGGGCTTATAGTTTGTGGGACAAATTGTTCTTCATAATGGTACCATTTATTATTCTGAAAAATGTACTGGGAAGCTGTAATATAATTCAGAATTTGGTGGAATTGCAGAAAAAGTGTATTTGTTCGACTTTCTTGCGGGCTTCGTTTTTACGGCGTGAACTCTGCAGCCAAAATGACATGTCAACTGTATTCTATGTTTTGGTATGATTCCAGGGATATCACATTTTTATAGTTTTATTTACATTTTAACCCCTCAACAAAAATCCAAAACTTTGTAAAAAAAAAAAAAAATTTTCTTAGTCGCCATATTCTGACACCCATAACTTTTTATATTTCTGTGTACGGGGATACATAGGGAGTCTTTTTTTGCGGGGTCAGGTGTACTTTTTAGTTATTCCATTTTGGGGAATGTCTATTGCTTTGATTAGTTTTTATTCAAATTTTTATCAGAAGCAAAACAGTGAAAAAAATGGCGGTTTGGCACTTTTGATTTTTTTTTTTTCCTGCTACGGTGTTCACTGTACAAGAAAAGTAGTTTTATAAGTTTGTAGACCAGATGTTTTCAGATACAGGGATACCTAATGTGTATGTAATTCACAGTATTAAAGTACTTTTATATGAGTTCTAGGGAAAGGGGGGGTGATTTTAATTTTTTTAATATATTTTATTTTTATTTATTTATGAGAGTGTCATATATAAATATATTCAACAGAAACTAAGAGATCACTAGTTAAAGACGACCTTTCACGTCCTCATGTATATGCTGTTTTACATACCGCTAGAAAGCCGACAGCACGCTGAATTCAGCACACTATCGGCTTTTCCGGTATGTGCCCCGAGGCTGGAGATATCGGCGGTCGTAGTTTTACGGTTTACTGTCAGAAGGGCGTTCCTGACAGTCTAGCTGCACTACGCACAATGTAAAACCGCATATGCACGAGGACGTGAAAGGTCCTCTTTAAGAAGAAGTTGGGAATGTTATATTGATTTGAGGCAGCATGTAAAAATCACATTCCGACTTTGTTTTTAACTTTTTCTAATACTTTTTTAATATTTCTATCATGTAGTTTCGGAGAACATTCACTTGATTCATCAATTTAGTTTTGGGCCAAACTTGTTAAGTTCAAAAAAGAACTGCTATTATTATCCTTTCAGGTCTCTTCAGAGTATAATAATAGCAGGAGAGCCCAGGAGAGGTGAGTATGACTGTTTGTTATGTATAGTCACCTCTCCATGGTCTCCACTTATTACATTCAGGTTTGTAATGGCAAACCTCAAATATTTTGGGTTCAAAGTTTTTGGAAAATTCGTATTGAACCCATCTTGCTACAAACTCAGCCCTACTAACATGTAATCAAACGTCACAGTCAATAATCCCCTAGACTGTGCAGGTATTTCATGGATTTTATCTCTAGCGCACCTGATACAACTACATATAAAAATCTAGAAATGTATTGTTTGGTTGCTTTGAGGGGTTTATATTCTGTAAATAGTCCTTTAGACCTGCAATCTCTCCCTTGTTGATGACAAACCAGAGAGAACCATTAAGTGGATGCAATGACTCACCATCAATATAGTTTGCCTTTAGGTTTATTGCAGTAGTAGCTATCCACATATGTCTAGTATAATATACATTCCACATAACACATATAAAATTAACCAAATTGCAATGTAATATAATGAAGTTAGCAGTAGACAAGGTTATCTGGTCAGCTGTGTAGTCACTAATCATTACTCTAAACTCCACACAAAATCCACTTCTTATGATCTCCTCTTCCATCTCTTCACTTCCTCTCATGTTATCGTCATCGGTTACAATGCCAACCCAACTCCAGTTAAAGTGTTTCAGTAGTTGGATAATGGCCGTGTACTGAGAACGCTGATAAGGAACTGTGTGAAAAAAGTGAGGAAACCAAGTCTTGTCATCAAAGATTGGATCTGGAGCTCCGTAACTAACCTAGATAAATAGAAATACAATGAGTTTACACATTTCTTAAATAAAAGAGTCTTAGTGAACCAGCACCTCAAGACTATACAGCGTAAGGAATAGAGTCTAAAGTTTGGAAATTGTTGTCAGGTAAATATGAATAACTTGTATTCTTGGCACATAAAATAACCTAAGCAATATACACTAAATAGACCAAAGTATTGGGGCGCACCTCTTAATAATTGAGTTTCAGTGTTTGATTCAGTCCCATTGCCCTCGATGTATAAATACCAGCCAGCATAGTACATAAATCACTAACACTTTGATGACTCAATAACTGCAGAGTCCAAATCTCATCTGGCATTAACATCAGCACAAAACAGTGCCCCGCCAGGAGCTTCATGGCAAAGATTTCCATGACCAAGCAGAAACATGTAAGCCTCACATCACCAAGCACAATGCCAAGTGTCAGATGCACCCTGGAACACTGGAAACATGTTCTGTGGAGTAACAGATCACACTTCTCTATAGGGCAGTTTGATGGTTGAGGCTTGTTTTGGCAAATACCAGGAAAATATTACCTGGATGATGGATAATGCTATATGGTTGTATTTTAGTGGTGTGCCTTGGTCTCATAGTTCCAGTGAAGGGAAATAAGACATTTTGGACAATTGTATACTTCCAACTTTATGTAAATAGTTTAGGAAAGACCCTTTTCTATTCCAGGATGACTGTGCCCCAGTGCACAATGCAAGGTCCATATAGACATGGTTGGATGAGTTTGGCGTGGCAGAACTTGACAGACCCAACCTGACTTCAATTCCATCGAACACCTTTGGAATGAACTAGAATGGAAATTACAAGTCAGGCCCTCTCATCTAACATCCAACATCTCTGACCTCAGAAATGCTCTTCTGTTTAAATGGACAAAAATTTCCACAGACACAATCTAAAATTTTGTAGGAAACCTTCTTAGAAGTGTGAAAGCTGCAAATGGAGGACCATATCCATATTAATGGATATGAATTTAGAATGGGATATCATAAAAGCTCCTCTAGGTGTAATGTGTAGGAGTCCCAATACTTTTGTCCTAGTGTCTAGTTTCCTATTCTTGGTGTAAAAGCGTTCTGTATGCTAAGTATGTCAAGTTAAAAAAAAAAAAAAAAAAAGTTTCTTAGAACCAAACAAGAAAAACATTAATGTAAAATATAACTTTTAATGTCCATTTAAAAATCCATACATGGGTTAGTAGCAGAGATGAGCAAATCGATTCTGCAGAAGTAGAATTCGAACCGAATTTCAGGAAATCTTCGATTCACCATGATTCCGGATTTCTTCACGCTTCGATGCATTGAACCGCATTTTTTTTTTTTTTGAATGGCCTCCACACATGTTAGGACAAGGGGGAAGGGACTCTGGAAGCGTGTGATCACCCACAATGCCAAGCATGCAGCTAATCAGCAGACAGCAGGACCTGTGATGTCACAGCCCTATAAAAACCCTTGGCCATTTTAGGTACAGTCATTCCACATTGCTCTTACTGTAGGGAAAGACGTCGATAGGAGCTAGGGAGAGACTTAGAAAACATATAGAAAGAGGGAAAGAGGCTGAGCCTTAGAACTTTAGGGAAAGCATAGGGAGGAATTGAGAGAAGAATTTGGGGTGGTTGCAGGGTCATTTACAGCAAGAATTTGCAGCATAATTCACATTGCAGCACTCACTGCCATTATACTGCTGCGCATTACTCATATCTGTGTCTTCAAGGTGGAACACAACAAGCCTTTTGCAGTGCAGTACAGCAAAAAAAAAAGTGAACTATACACTAATATCTGCACGTATCTGTAAAAAAAGCCTTTTTTAAAGGCGTTTATTAAAAGGGGCTTATTCACTGTTCTTCCAAGGCATAACATTATTCCGCACTATTGTGCCAAATAAAACTGAATTATCATCCAATAATATCTGCACTTATCTGTAATAAACGCCTTTAATGTGGGGAAAGACATAACGACCATATTCGCCATTTTGTTGCCAGTATAAAGTTGCAGGCCATTTTTAAAACAGTATTGTCAATAATAATTCAATAATTCTTAGCGGTTATTACTTATTTAAAGGTGTTTATTAGTGTCTAAACGCATAAGGAGGACCATATTCGCCATTTTGTTCCCATTATGCTGATGGAGCCGATACTGCTCCTGTCACCCCCACCCCCTCCCACAGCTGCCATGCCAGTGCAAGTTGAGCTCTCAGCCCCCCCCCCCGGTCAGACATGTGAGAGGATGGACGATGGTGCAGATAGGCAGCAGCCAACTTACTACATAGGATATCTCTATAGTATTTCAGTTTGGCCTCCCTCTCAGCAAGTATAAAAAAAGGTTCCCATTTTTCACCTGTAGCAAGGGTCTAACATGGTGGAGAGCTAGTAGTCATCCCTCTGCTGAATGGTGACAATTTGGCTGTCACTGCACAAGGAAGTCAGCATGCTTCGGGCCATTTGCACAAGTGACTCCGAGGGACTCCCTGCATCCATCTCCACTGCATACTGCCACGGTGTGTCTGAGTCATCTGCCTCATCATCCTCATCACCCTCTGGTTGCTCCTGTTCCTCCTCTCCACCCATTTGGCTACACATTGTTTGTGCTCCAATGTCCTCCTCATCCTCCTCCTCCAGTTCAGCCCCCACAGGGCTCATGTGGCCTTAAGATGTAGACGCCACATCTCCAGTCCCCTGACCAGCCAGATTGAAAAGCATCTTTTCTAGGATGTGAATCAGTGGAATGACGTTGTTCATCCCGTAGTCCTGGCGACTGACTAACAAAGTGTCCTCCTCAAAGGGAACTAGCAAACGGCAGGTGCCACACATGAGCTGCCACTGGCTAATGTTAAAGTTACAGTTGTGCTAAAGGCACAGGAAACTTGGTCAAAGTTGAAGGAAAGATGAATGCAGCACGTTATCAGCAAATACTGGAGGAAAATTTGCACTCATCAGCCAGGAAGCTGCACATGGGACGTACTTGGACGTTCCAACATGACAACAATCCAAAACACAAGGCCAAGTCGACCTGTCATTGGCTACAGCAGAAGAAAGTGAAGGTTTTGGAGTGGCCATCTCAGTCTCCTGACCTCAATATCATTGAGCCACTCTGGGGAGATCTCAAGCGTGCAGTACATGCAATACAGCCCAGGAATTTACAGCAACTGGAGACTTTTTGCCAAGAAGAATAGGCAGTTTTACTATCTGAGAAAATAAAGAGCCTCATCCACAACTACCACAAAAGACTTCAAGCTGTCATTGATGTTAGAGGGGGCAATACACGGTATTAAGAACTGGGGTATGTGAACTTTTGAATAGGGTCATTTTGATGTTTTTGGTTGTCATTATGATTTAAAAAGAAAAAACACAGAAGTTTGACAATAAATGGCTTCAACTAACCTCTAACCATGAGTGGAGAAAAAGTTTGAGTTATCATTCATATTCTCTGAAAAAAGGCCAAAAGACCAAAAATCTGCTGGGCTATGTAAACTTTTTAGCACAACTGTACACAGGGGAGTACCTCTGTCCGCTTGGATCATAAAGAAATTGTTTATGGCTTTTCTCTGTTCATATAGTCGATCCAACATATGGAGCGTTGAATTCCAACGGGTGGAAACATCGCATATCAGCCTATGTTGTGGGAGGCCGTTCTGCAGCTCAAGGAGGGTGTGCTTGGCGGTGTACGAGTAGCTGAAGTGCATGCAAAGTTTCCTTGACATTTTTAGGATGTCTTGCAGATGGGTGGAATACTTAAGGAAACGCTTCACAACCAGACTGAACACGTTCGCCATGCAGGGCGCATGGCTTAGCCCTCCTTGACGAAGCGTCAACACCATGTTCTTCCCATTGTCGGTCACCATGGTTCTGATTTTGAAGCGTCGCGGAGAAAGCCAATATTCGATTTCTTGAAGAAGGACACAGAGCAGTTCCTCCCCTGTGTGACGTCGTTCGCCCAGGCAAACGAGGTGTAGAACAGCATGACACCGCTGTGCCCCGCACATGTGGTATGCTGGAGGAGCACTGTGAATTGTCCCTGCAGTGGAGGCTGAGGAGACAGCAGAGGATGAGGCGTACATTGTTGCAGGACCAACGGCTTGAGAATGTGGAGCCTGAAGCTGGATCACCTGTCCAAGTTGCTGGTGTGTCTGGGCAGGCACCACATTAACCCAGTGGGTCGTAAATGACATATATTGTCCATGACCGTAGTTACAGCTCCACATGTCGGCGCTGCTGTGAACTTTGGCAGACACCAACAGGCTCAAGGACTGGCCCACCTTCTCTTCTACATATTTGTGCAGGGCTGGTACTGCCTTTTTGGCAAATAAATGACAGCTTGGGACTCTGCACCTTGGCTCGGCACAAGCCATGAGTTCTCTGAAAGGTGCAAAGTCCACCAAGTGGAAAGGGAGTGACTGCAGCACCAGCAACTTGGACAGGAGCACGTTCAGCTTCTGCACTGTTGGATGAGTGAATGCATACTGTTGTCTCTTCAAAATCGCTTCTGTGATGGATTGCTGACGCAATGACTGACTAGGAGGAGGAGCATGACCATCATGACCAGCAGATGATGCTTAGAGAAAATGACAAAAAAAGAACGCCGAGCGGCACATAGTATAATACTGTTTGATATTAATGGTATCACGTGCTCTAATTAATAGACAGCTGTGAGAGATTTTGTCCTTGTATTGAATTGACAGTGTGAGAGATCAATTCATAATATACTGATTGATTTGTTTTACTCTCACCTGGTTCAGTTGTGAGAAGTCACAACTGCTATATCCGCTTTTAGTTTATGGAATGCAGCAGGGTCCCTCAATGCCAGAATTCCGAAGATCTGGATACAATATTTGTAAATGGAGTAGGATGCAAAAGAGTGATCCAAAAAATAGAGGAATAAATCCTGCGCTTTCCAAGTGTTTTATCTTCTTTCTTTTATTAGCTCAACACACAACGCGTTTCGGAGATATAATCTCCTTTTTCAAGTGTAAATGAGACGAACATATACATGACATATAACATTGCGGCAATAAAAAGGCTTCTAGTGTGCTGGTCACACCCTATTAGGGAGGGGCCGAGCCAACTAGTAAAACCAACAAAAAAGTATTAAAACACATGTTAAGGGTGAATAAAAGTTTCAATGAGCATTTCACATGATAATTCACAAACCTACTATTATTGCAAACAGAAGATCAGAAATTTTCCTCTTAAACGGAGGCTGCTAGGTTCTGTTAGCGTCTCCAAAAACTTAGTGCGCATGCGCAGCATATTAACCCGCCGAATACTTCCCGCAGGTATCAAACATATATTCGGCAGGTTAGTATGATTGAACATATGGCCATGTTGACCTTCCCCAGTGGCTTTACAAAAAACTGCCACACCGCCGAATAGGTGATTTTACCCCCAACACTCTGGGATAACTGACTGCTACCGCCACTGCCTCCGTGAACCCCTGCACCTCTGCTTTCCAGGCAGGTAGGCTGCTGCGAAGCGGGTGGTCTACCCTGGGCACGTTTAGCTCCCGACCTCCCACTGCTGCCACCCTGCTGACTCCCCCCGCTGCCTCATGCGTAAGCTGCAACCCTCTTCTCTTGATGATGATGAAGCCCCTCCCAATTACAATTGGCTACATCGTCTTCCACTACAGTCTGCAGTTCACTGATGTCCTCCTCAACACCACCTCCCATTCCACTCTCCTCATCACTACCTGCCCACCTACCGGAGGAAGCAGTGGATGTCTCCTCCAGACCTTAGCTGAGCAATAGCTGCTGACTGTCCCATGGATCCCGCTGCCTTGGGATAACTTTGGACTCTGACCTATCCTTCAAGCCGCACATCCAAACCCTCAACACCTCCTGCCACCTCCAACTGAAGAACATCTATCAAATCTGCTCCTTCCTTACCCCAGAAACTACAAAGATGCTAGTCCATGCCTTCATAATCTCCCGCTTAGACTACTGTAACACCCTTCTCCATGGCCTACCAGCAAATACTCTCGCCCCCCTCCAGTCCACCTTAAATTGTGCTGCTCGCTTAATACACCTCTCCCCCTGTTCTTCATCGGCCGCTCCCCTCTGCCAATCCCTTCACTGGCTACCAGTTGCCCAGCGAATAGAGTTCAAATTACTAACGCTGACATACAAAGCCATCCACAACCTGTCCGCTCCATATATCTCCAACCTAATCTCCCACTACCTGCCCACACCTAACCTCCGATCCTCCAAAGACCTCCTACTCCGCTCTTATCTGCTCTTCACACAACAGTCTCCAAGACTTCTCTTGTGCATCCCCCACACTCTGGAACTCATTACCAAGACACATAAGACTGACCCCACAATCACAAGCTTCACGAAGGCCCTGAAGACTCACATATTCAGGAAGGCCTACAACCTCCAATAACGCTACAGTCTACATACCACCACCTGAACAGCCTCTACCCCCACCTTCTGTCTCTATCCCTCTTCCCTCATAGATTGTAAGCCCTTGCGGGCAGGGCCCTGTATCCCACTGTGCCAGTTGGTCACTGTTAGTATTATCTGTTTTGTATATCTTGTGTACCATACTGTATGTAAATCCTCAAATGTAAAGCACCATGGTATAATGGTGCTATATAAATAAACAATAATAATAAATAATAATAATACCGCCTCCTCACTGTACAGTGGATCTGAGCCCACAGCATAGAGTACTTCTCTAGCTGAGGGAACAGAAAAGGACAGAGGCAGGTTGAGGACAGGTGAGGACACAGGGCCTGATGCCGGGCCATGCCAACTAAGGGTTGTGTCTGACGAACCCACCGACTCTTGGCTGGGGGTGTCTGATGTGACTTGGGATGAATTGGATGACTGAGTGAACCAGTCTACAACCGTTGGGTTGCTGATCAAGACACAACCGCTACTTGACAGTTGGAGCTCAGGCCTCTGTAACTGACCCCTGCTGCCATGCGCCCTTACTCTGCTGCGACCTGTGCCTGCGTCAGAAACATTTAGGCCTGTGGCCCTCCACTGTGCATGGCCTCTCGCTTCTGTCTGACATATTGTTCGATGAAAAAACGTAATTGCAAAGAACAAAAAGGCCTGTTATTTTCTACTTTGAAGAGAATGGCAAATATGCCCCTTATTTCTTTCCCCACTAATGAACACCTATAACAAAAGCGTGATAAAGGCAGAGATTTGTGGCTCCGAATTATTGACAATACTGTATTGATAAATGTCCAGCAACTTTATACTGGGAACAAAATGGTGAATATGGACCTCCTTATGGGTTTCCACACTAATAAACACATTTCAATAAGGTGTATGCTCCCCCAGCATACCACATGTGCAGGGCACAGTGGTGTCACGCTGTTCTACACCTCGTTTGCCTGGGCGAACAAAGTCACACAGGGGAGGAACTGGGTCACTGTATGTCCTCCTCATGCTGCTTCCCACTGGGTCACTCTGTGTACTCCTCATGCCGCTGCCACAGGGTCACTGTATGTCCTCCTCATGCCCCTGCCACTGCTGGGTCACTGTATGCCCTCCTCATGCCGCAGCCACTGGGTCACTGTATGCTCTCCTCATGCCGCTGCCGGGTGACTGTATGTCCTCCTAATGCCGCTGCCACTGGGTCACTGTATGGCATCCTCATGCTGCTTCCAACTCCACATTGTCGCCTTGCCACTCTGTAGACATCTAAGTGGAATCTGCAAACGAGAGTGTAAAAGGAGTGCGCTCTTTCACTCTACAGTAGGATGTTGGGCCTCTGTATGGTTCTTTCTACCTAGCTCTAACATGGACCTGTAAGGCTGGGTTCACACTTGAGTTAGTTGGACAGTTTGGACTATCCAAATAAGTGAAGTGTGCAGTGGTTCTAAGAGCGACGCCTGTCATGTGCGTGTCATTCGGACTCACAGTATTGTTTGACTACCACAGTAGGCTCCCTATGCGTGTTACTGCAAGGCACAGTGTTCTACACCACTATACAGGCTCTCTACAGCTAGGAAATAGGTGTTTTTTAGCGATATTTGCCGCGAAGTAATTCAGATAGAAGCAAATTTTTTTGGAACTTTGAATAGAAGTGCTGAATCAAACTTTTGAGAAATTCGCTCATCTCTAATTGTGACCTAAAGACAAAGTATTTTTTTTAAGTGTCTTTTGTCTAAGCAAAAATATATAACAAATCTATGCACATTTGGTATTACCGTAATTGCACTTACCTGCAGGATAAAGTTAATATGTTATTATTGGCATACAATAAAGTTTGGTTTAAAATTTATAGCTAAAAGAAAGTTTAGGGGAAAGTTTATTAAATTATTGAACAGCGTTACTGAAAAATGCAACTAATCCCACAATAAATAAGGCCTCACATGGCTACATTGCTAGAAAAATAAAACAGATATGGCTCCTGGAATATGATAAAAAAATGATACAGTAAATAATGCTTAGTCCTTGAAAAGGTTTTCCCATGAATATAACCTTATATAAATATGTAGACAATTAAAAGTTACATATTTTTGTAAATATAAATACATTTTTGTTTGCAGAAATTAAAGATTTTCTCTAATAATCTCATCTCAGTGACAGTTTATTGTCTTGATCGTTTATCAATGGATATGACCATGAATGCAGGAACTTTCTATGGTCTTTAACATGTTGGAAACCCAGCCATGATCTCCTTATTGTGTCTGGGTTATCTTCTCATACATAAAGTGTCCATGCCTGATAATCTGTCCACAATAAGCAAATCATGGTTGGGTTTCTGGCTGTAGAAAGGTTCTGCATTCATGGTCGCATGCTTTGGCAACCAACCAAAACAACAAACTGTCATCACTGCATATAGCAAAAAACAGAAAGGAAAAATTGTGAGCAAAGGAGAAGGTGATCCCAGAATAAGGAACTACATTGGTATATAGTAGGACAATGTGTTTTGAGTTCTATATCAAACTCTTCCTCAAGTACAAAAATACATACGACCATGCTATATGCTATTATTAACTAAAAAGATGACGCTCTCTGTATTGTTTCGTCAGTTTGTGGCCACAAAGGTATGTTTCTGCTCCTATTAAAGGCCCCTCCATGTCACAATTATTGGAATAGGAGGCAATTTGGATCCCTTTAAGTCTTAGATATAAACATACTTAGTAATTCTATTATTTTGTACTCCTGCTCCATGTCCCACAATGCACCTACTTGTGCATAATTGTGAGCAGCCAATAAATCTGCCAGAACATAGGATGGAGTAGACATCAGATGGGTAATAAATGCTATTATTTTTTCTTGTTTAGCGCATCTGAAATTCTCCACCTCTCCTCTACCATCTGATATTTTTTGGGCTCTCTCAATAGTTAAGGCTTCACAAGGGTCTGAGTCGTGTGCCTGGAAACCCAAGGTGATGTTAGGCAAAATGTCGCTTCTTAGGTTTATCTCCTCAATGGCAAATTGAAAAGTAAAAAAAAAGCCAAATATGTTGAAGATCAAATCTGTAAAGTAACAAAAGCTATTTTAGTTTTGTCCATAGTGGATAATTATAGATATGTGAGCAAGCTGTGGAGTTGGGGTCGGGAACAATTGTGGGTGGGATTAGGAAGCATTATATTTTGTGTGGGGCACAAAGGGACATTATACTGTGTGTGGGGGGGGGACAAAAAGGCGCATTAAAGGGTTTTTTCCACAAATGAAATTTATGGCACATCCACAGGATATGGCATAAATGCCTGATAGGTGCAGATCCCAGAGGTGTGATGGGCATCTATCTCTAAAATGAAACAATAATAATAATAATAATAATAATAGTCCCACAATGGGGAAATTCAGTGTGTTACAGCAGCAAAGATAAGCAAATACAAATACAACATGAACAGGAATGTTCCAAGGTGAGAGGCATTACAATGAGAGTAGACAGACAGATAGGAAGTAGCAGAGGAGGGGGGGAGGATTTAACAGGCAGAAAGATATTTCAGTTCTCTGTGTGTATTGATCTCCTCTTAGGTCAGTGTTGGTTGTACAGCCTAACCGCGGTGGGGAGGAAAGACTTCCGATAGCGATCCTTCTCACACTTAGGGTGGAGCAGTCGGTCACTGACAGTACTGCCCAGAGCGATCACGGTCTCATGCATGGGATGTGACTTCTTCTTCCGCATGGAGCTCACCACGGACAGTATCCTTCTGTCACCCACCACCTGCACTGGGTCCAGGGGGCTCCCCAGGACAGAGCTGGCCCTTCTAATCAGCTTGTCAAGTTTCTTTCTGTCCCTGGTTGATATACTGCTCACCCAGCAGGCCACTCCGAAGAAGATGGCTGATGACACTACCGAGTTGAAGAAAGTCCTAAGAAGTGCCCCCCGGATTCCAAAGGCTCTCAGCCTCCTAAGCAGGTAGAGCCTGCTGTGGCCCTTCCTGTACAGGACCTCCATGTGATCTGCCCAGTCCAGCTTATTATTAAGGAGCATACCCAGGTACTTATAGGTGTTCACAATCTTGATGCCCGTCCCCAGGATGTCCACCACTATCTCCTTGGTCTTCCCCGTGTTAATCTTCATGTGGTTCCGCTGGCACCAGTCCACAAAATCCCGGTTCAGTTCTCTGTACTCCCTGTCATCATCGTCTGTGATGAGACCTACTGTTGCAGAGTCATCAGAATACTTCTGTAGGTAGCAGCTAGATGAGTTGCACCTAAAATCTGCAGTGTACAGTGTGAAGAGGAAAGGGGCAAGAACTGTACCCTGAGGTGCCCCCGTATTACATATCACAGTATCTGGCACACAGTCTCGGGCTCTCACGTATTGAGGTCCATTTGTGAGGTAGTCTAGGATCCAGTTGGAGAGGTGGTGGTCCACTCCAGCAAAGCCCAGCTTGTCTCTCAGTAACCCGGGCTGTATGGTGTTAAAAGCACTGGGGAAATCAAAGAACATTATTCTCACTGTGTTCCCTGGTTTCTCCAGGTGAGACAGAGCCCTGTGCAGAAGGTGGATGATGGCATCATCTACCCCAATGCCTGGCCGATAAGCAAACTGGAGAGGGTCCATAGTGGGGCTCACTAGAGGGCGGAGATGTGTGAGAACCAATCTCCCTAAGATCTTCATCAAGTGGGATGTCAGTGCTACAGGTCTGTAGTTGTTGAGGTCCATAGGGTGAGGTTTCTTTGGAACTGGTACCACACAAGAAGATTTCCATAATTCAGGGACTATTTCCTGCCTCAGGCTCATATTAAACATGTATGTAATTATACCACACAGTTGGTCCCCACAAGTCTTAATTAGCCTTGCACTGATGTCATCTGGCCCTGCGGCTTTCCTCGCCTTGATCTTTTTCATCTCCCTCCTCACCTGGGCCCTTGTGAAGGTCAGACTGTGGTCAGATATAGACGGATTCCTGGATTTACTGGTCTGTTGGGGAGTAACTGCATGGGGTGAAGTTATTGTGGTGGGGGGAACTGAAGGACATGCTGGGGTAGGAGGAGTTGGTGTGTGATCAAATATGTTGAAGAATAGGTTTAGTTCATTAAGCCAATTTACATCTGCCTCAATCTGACAGACAGCCTGTTTATGACCCAAAATTGACTTAAGCCCCTCCCAGACCCCCCTTATGTCTTTCCTTTCCATATGCTTTTCCATTTTTTCCTTATAACTGGCTTTTCCCTGCCTGATTTGATGCCTCAGCTCTTTTTGTACTTCCCTCAGCCCCTCCTTATCTCTTGTCCTGAATGCCATCTTTTTCTCCTTAAGTAGTGTTTTTATATCAGAATTAATCCATGGTTTGTTGTTGGAAAAGCACCTCACCACTTTTGTGGGTACTGTGTTGTCCACACAAAAATTAATATAGTCCCTTATGCAGTGTGTGAGTCCTTCTATTTCTTCTCCATAAGAAATCCTGCAGAACTTCCCATGCGGCTGTGTCAAAACAATTCCTCAGAGCCTCATCACTCTCTTCGGACCTTATCCTCACTGTGCGGGTGACAGCTGGTTCTCTACGTACAAGTGGCTTGTACACAGGTCGGAGATGCACTAGGTTGTGATCCGATCTTCCCGGGGCGGTAGGGCTGATGAGTTATATGCCTCCCTCGCGTTGGCAAAGAACAAATCCAGTGTTTTGTTGTCTCTTGTGTGGCAGGTTACATACTGTGTGAAAATGGGCAGTGTGGATGATGGAGAGACATGGTTGAAGTCACTCGACACAAGAAGGAGGGCCTGGGCGTTTCGCGACTGCAGCTGGCTCACCGTGGCTTGTAGGACCTCGTGGGCAGCGTCAGCTTTCGCAGAGGGGGGGGGACATATGCAGCTATCACAATGACATGTGATAGTTCCCTTGATAGATAGAAAGGTCTCATGCTCACAGCTAATAGTTCAATGTCTTTACAGCAAGTTTGCTCCTTAATCACAATGTGCCTCGGATTACACCATCTATCATTCACAAATATTGCCAGCCCTCCTCCTTTCCTCTTACTGCTCTCCCTTGTAATGTCCGCTCGAAGGAGTTTAAAGCCATCCAAGGAGACAAGAGTGTCCGGAGTAACTTCAGTGAGCCAAGTCTCTGTAAGCAGCATCATGCTGCACACCTGAAACTCCTGATGATGCGTGGTGAGCGCCGTTAGTTCGTCCATCTTGTTTACAAGAGATCTCACATTGCCCATAATGATGGAGGGGAGAGCTAGTCTGAAACGTCTCTTTTTAATGCTCTGTAGGACTCCGGCTCTACACCCCCTCCCCCTCCTTTTCCTTCTCCAGATCTCCTGGGGGATGTCTGGGCAAATGGTATGCAGCCCTGCTGTGTCTCTAAACTGCAAAAGTTCCTCTCTGGAGTAGACAAAATAATTGTCTGCAGACACAATAGTTCCCATTTGAAGTAGAACAAAACAAACAAAAAGTATCACAAAGGTCCAATTCCAAGTCTTCATGTGTTTCTTCATAGTGCAAAGTCCCTTAAGTAGAGTGATAAAACAAGACAAAGAAAGAAAAATAAGAGAAAGACTCAGAGCTGCTGAAACAGGCTGCCACTCCAGCGGCGCCATCTTGGAAAAAAAAAAAAAGTCTCTGTGCTCTGCTACTTACTCAACCTTGCTGAGAATACGTTCAGCTATGGTGGTGCTTTACGGAAACAGTGTAGCTCTGAGCTACACTGTTTATGTAACTTTCACTCTTTATATTATGTGGAAGCATAAGGGGACATTATGCTATATGGGGACCACAAGAGGACATTATACTGTGTGGTGGGTATAAGGGAGCATTATACTGTGTGGGGCACTAAGGATGGCCTTATATTGTGTGAAAGCTCTAGGTGGGCATGATACTGTAAATGGGGAATATGGCAACATCATACTATGGTGGGCACCAAGGGGGCATTATACTGTGCGAGGGAACTAAGGGGGTAGTATGCTGTGGGAGCAATTAGAGGGCATTAAACTTTTCGGGCACTAAATGGACATATTGCATGGGGGCATTTGTGGGTCAGTATACTGTGGTGCAGCAACAAGCATTATATCATATAAGGAAAATTAGGGGGGATAATACTATGTGATTAAACTAATGGGTTATTATACTTTGTGAGAGAGCGATGGCATCAAGGGAGCATTATATTGTGTGGGGGCACTAAAAGGGCATTATTGTAAGGGAATTGCCAGTTGAGCAATTCTCCAGTGCTGCTGCAAAAACCTGAGAGGAAGGGAATACAGAGACAGTGAGCCCTAAAGTTGACCCAGACCCTGTCCCTACCTACTTGTCTCACTGTCCTAATGACAGGAACAACTTGGAGCCGGTCCCTACTCTGAATAAGTGACAACACAGAACGCAGACAGGACGCACAAACAACAAAGGGAGGTCAGCTAGCCAAGGGGTCGGTAACAATGGAGCAATGCAGTACAGAATCAAAATCCAAGAGAATAGTCAAAGGAAAGCCAGTGGTCAGAAAATCAGAAGAGCAGGTATCAGGTAACAAGGAGTATAGCCAGTAAGCGAAATACAATAGCAGGCGCCAATGGGAAAGTGAGCAAACAATAAATAGGGAGAAAGAACCCGCCCCAGACTTGATAGGAGGACAGGGTGTCAATCGCAAAGTTAACTCTTAGTGGAGCAGGGGGAGAGCAAGCTGAAGGAGAAGGGCGTGGTGGAAAATCAATTAAGGAGGTGAGGGAATAGGACTGTGTTCAGACAATACAAGAAAAACCCAAAGAAAGAATTACAACCGAGCACGCCTCCTGCGCCGCAGCGTGCGCCCGGAGGACGGCGCCAAAGCCCGGACAGGCAAGGACGTTACAGTACCCCCCCCCTTTTACGAGGGACCTCTGGACCCTCGTCAGATGGACCAGGTTTCGAAGGGTTCTGGCGATGAAAGAGATTAATTAAATGTGGCGCATGTAGGTCCCTACCAGAAACCCACGTTCGCTCTTCCGGGCCATAACCTTTCCAGTGCACGAGGTACTGAACAGCATTCTGCACCCGACGGGAATCCAGAATTTTTTCTACTTCATATTCTAGTTCCCCTTGGACCACCACCGGCGCAGGTGGACTGGAAGAAATAAGGACAGGGGAGATATACTTCTTCAAAAGCGACTTATGGAAGATGTTGTGGATACGAAAAGAACTTGGAAGTTGTAATTTAAAAGATACTGGGTTTATGAGTTCAGAAATGACATAGGGCCCAATGTAACGTGGTGCAAATTTCCCCGAAGGAACTCTAAGACGCAGATTCCTAGTGGACAGCCAGACTCGATCTCCCACTCTGTATTCAGGGCCAGGTAAGCGTCTTTTATTTGCCTGCCATTTTTGATATTCTTGGGCTTTAACCAGGCTCAGACTAGCCTGGGCCCAGACTGTGCACAGTCGCTGTTAAGTCTGTTCGGCAGTGGGATTAACAGACTTGGTGCTACGGAGGGAGGAGTACCTGGGGTTAAAACCATAGTTGCAATAAAACGGAGACATTTTAGTGGTGACGTTAACCCTGTTGTTTATTGCAAACTCTGCTAGAGGAAGAAAGGTTCTCCATTTTTCTTGAGCATCAGTCACAAAACACCTTAAGTACTGTTCCAAAGTTTGGTTGAATCTCTCAGTCTGGCCATTGGTCTCAGGGTGGAACGCGGAAGAGAAAGACAGAGAGACCCCCAGACGACCACAAAATTCCTTCCAGAATCTAGAGACAAATTATACACTCCGATCAGATACAATATTTTCCGGTACACCATGCAAACGGAGTATGTGATTAATAAAGAACGAGGCTAGACGTGGAGCACTAGGAATTTTCTTTAGGGGTACAAAATGACACATTTTGGAGAATCTATCCACAACAACCCAAATCACAGTCTTCCCTTGGGAACAAGGCAAATCAGTAATGAAGTCCATAGACAAATGGGACCATGGTCTCTTAGGTATAGGAAGGGATGAAGAAGGCCCTCGGGTAATCTCCTAGGAGTCTTCATCTTAGCACATGTCTCACAGGCAGCAACAAATTCACATACGTCTCGAGACCAGGACGGCCACCAGTAAGAGCGGGAGAGAAGGTATTTAGTCCCAGCGAAGCCGGGATGTCCCGTTAAGGTAGAACAATGAATTTCCTCCAAAACCCGAAGACGAAGATTTGGAGGTACAAATAGTTTCCCAGTGGGAGTATTACTGGGAGCAAGATCTTGTGAATTAACCACTAAAGTAGCAAGATCAGAAGTAATAATGGCGAGAACCACTCCGGGAGACAAGATTTTATCTGGGACATCCTTAGGGGCACCGCTGGGACCAAAACTGCGAGATAGGGCATCAGCCCGTACATTTTTAGAGCCTGGACGATAAGTCACCACAAAATTAAAACGTGTGAAGAATAGCGCCCAGCGGGCCTGCCTAGGAGACAGTCGCTTAGCGCTATCCAGATACAGTAGGTTCTTATGATCGGTGAATACTGTAATCTGGTGTTTGGCCCGCTCGAGGAAATGTCTCCACTCCTCGATTGCCCATTTAATTGCTAGGAGTTCTCGATTACCAACGTCATAGTTGTGCTGCGTAGGAGAGAATTTCCTCGAGAAGAAGGCTACACGTTGCAAACACGTGAAATTTACAGAGCCCTGAGACAACACGGCACCAAGCCCCACTTCAGAGGCATCAACCTCAATAATAAATGGGTGATCATATTCTGGTGGTACTAATACAGGAGCCTCAACAAAACATTTCTTGAGATGTACAAAAGCCTCTTCCGCTTCCGGAGTCCATTTGGTCACATCGGCACCTTTCTTTGTGAGATCCGTCAATGGCTTCACTATAGAAGAGAAATTCTTAATAAATTTTCGATAGTAATTGGAGAACCCCAAGAAACGTTGCAGGGCTTTAAGGTTGGAGGGGCGTTCCCAGTTTTTAATAGCCATGACTTTTAGTGGATCCATACAAAAAGAATCGGGAGTAATAACGTAACCGAGGAAGGTGACCGTTTGGAGTCCGAACAGGCATTTGGACAGTTTGGCAAAGAGAGAGTTTTGACGCAACAGTAGCAAAACACTCCTAACATGCTCAATATGTGTGGCCCAATCAGGAGAGAACACTAGAATATCATCCAGGTAGACAACCACATAACGACCGAGCAAGTCTCTAAAGATATCGTTAACAAAGTGTTGAAATACTGCGGGTGCATTACATAACCCGAAAGGCATTACCAAATATTCAAACTGACCTTCCGGGGTGTTGAACGCAGTTTTCCATTCATCTCCTTCTCTAATCCGGATCAGATTGTATGCCCCACGGAGGTCAATTTTAGAAAACCAGCGGGCACCCACAATCTGATTGAAAAGATCAGGGATCAGGGGAAGAGGGTATTGATTTTTAACCGTAATTTTATTTAATTCTCGGTAGTCAATGCATGGTCGCAGTCCGCCATCTTTCTTTTTAACAAAAAAGAACCCAGCTCCCATGGGAGACTTAGATGGACGGATGTGACCTTTAAGAAGACTATCCTGAGTGTAATCCTGCATAGCCTCACGTTCTGGAGCAGAAAGATTGAAGATCCTTCCCTTAGGGTATTTGGAGTCGGGAAGGAGTTCAATCGCACAATCGTAAGGTCTATGCGGCGGTAAAACTTCAGCAGCTTTAGGATCAAAAACATCATGAAAATCAGACAGAAATTGAGGAAGAAGCGTCTTCTCACTGAGACAATCGGAGGCATGCAAAGCAATACAATGGGAGGAGCACTGATTCCCCCACTTCACTAACTCTTTTTTGGCCAATCAAAGGTAGGGTTATGGAGGTCTAGCCAGGGAAGCCCTAAAATGATATCAGACGAGAAATCCTCCATAACAAAAAAAACTCATGAGCTCCGTATGTATTGAGCCCACTTGCAAAGAGAGTAATGGGGTTTTAAAACAGATTTTACCCCTGACCAGTGGAGTAAAATCCGCCACAGTAACCAACAGAGGAGTATCTAATGATACAAGTTCAATACGTAAAGCAGAAACAAACGAAAATTTAACAAAGTTAGTGGCAGCCCCAGAATCTACTAGGGCCTGCCCAGAAACAGATCTGCCCCCAAAGGACAGAGACACAGGTAACATCAATTTGTGAGATTTTTCAGAAGATACCTGACTGCCTGAGTGGTTCTTCTGAATACCACTCAGGCCCTGAAGTTTTCCGCTGGTGTACGTGGTTTGATGGAACAGTCTCGGATGAGGTGACCCGGTTTGCCGCAATACAGGCAGAGATGATTTCGGAGACGGTATTCTCGTCTAGCCTTGGTATCCAGTGCTCCAAACTGCATAGGCTCATCTCCAGGGGTGACAGAAGGAGAAACAGATTTTTTAACAGAAAGAGAGGGATAGACAGAAGACTTAGTGGGACCAATCCCCACCCTCTCTTTACGTCTGTCCTGGAGTCTCCAGTCAATGCGGACGGCTAAGGTCATGGCCTTTTCTAAGGTAGGGGGATCAGGGTGACTTACCCAGACATCCTTCACTGAATCATTCAGGCCCTGTTTAAAAAGAGCTTTCAAAGCGGAGTCACACCAACCTGCTGTTATACTCAACTTCCGAAACTCAGAGCAGTAAGTTTCAGCGGATAGTTTACCTTGCCGGAGGGTAAGAAGTTGGGACTCGGCAAGTCTAATTTGATCAGGCTCAGCATAAATGGCCCCCACAGACTTAAAATTTTTTTCCAGATCTTTCCACTCCTCTGCTTCAGGGGGGAGTTTAAGGGCCCAAGTCTGTGGATCCCCCTGTAAGAGGGAAATGACCACCCCCACCATCTGAGACTGCAACACATGAGGGTTGACATGAAAATACAACAGACATGATTCCCTGAACGTCTCAAATTTACCTCGGTCCCCTGAAAACCTATCCGGGAGTAACATTTTAACCCTGGGAAGGGAAATGACAGCAGGTGGTGTAGCAGCGGCCTCAGCTTGATTCGGGGTGAGAGTGTGTACCTGATTGGCCAGCTCAGACACCAAACCTGCCAAACCCTCCATTCAAGTCACAAGGTCCTGAATAGAAGCCATGCCAGTAATGAGTAGAAGGGTTAAAGTTTTTTCTTTTTTTTTTAAGGCCTGCTATTCTGTAAGGGAATTGCCAGTTGAGCAATTCTCCAGTGCTGCTGCAAAAACCTGAGAGGAAGGGAATACAGAGACAGTGAGCCCTAAAGTTGACCCAGACCCTGTCCCTACCTACTTGTCTCACTGTCCTAATGACAGGAACAACTTGGAGCCGGTCCCTACTCTGAATAAGTGACAACACAGAACGCAGACAGGACGCACAAACAACAAAGGGAGGTCAGCTAGCCAAGGGGTCGGTAACAATGGAGCAATGCAGTACAGAATCAAAATCCAAGAGACTAGTCAAAGGAAAGCCAGTGGTCAGAAAATCAGAAGAGCAGGTAGCAGGTAACAAGGAGTATAGCCAGTAAGCGAAATGCAATAGCAGGCGCCAATGGGAAAGTGAGCAAACAATAAATAGGGAGAAAGAACCCTCCCCAGACTTGATAGGAGGACAGGCTGTCAATCACCAAGGCAGGACTAAAGTTAACTCTTAGTGGAGCAGGGGGAGAGCAAGGTGAAGGAGAAGGGCATGGTGGAAAATCAATTAAGGAGGTGAGGGAATAGGACAGTGTTCAGACAATACAAGAAAAACCCAAAGAAAGAATTACAACCGGGCACGCCTCCTGCACCGCAGCGTGCGCCCGGAGGACGGCGCCAAAGCCCGGACAGGCAAGGACGTTACAATTATATTGTACAAAGCAATTGGGTGGTTCAAAGGGGGCATGGTCGGAGCTTGGCAGGGTTAGAGGTGTGGCTTAACACAAATATGCTGCTGTGCTCAATTCAAGGTTTGTCCCTCTTTTTGTCTTCTGAATGTTCTGAGGTGTGCACAGCCTGCTGTGGATCTTTTTTATAGCCAAAATTGGGATCTGATAGAATGGAGCTTTCCATAATTTTTTTTTTTTTTTATTATTATTGAAGTTAATACATGATGGCTACAGACTGAAGACTTTCTGTTTATATCCACCTTGTATTAAAGGGATTGTCTAGGGAGTATTTATTTACTTACCTGGTCTAGCAAAATGCTTTTGATGGACCCAGGGGTTCAAGCAACATCACGACCCCTCGGTCATGTGTTCAGTGGTAGCATTGGGCTCCCCGGATTTCCCCCCTCCCCCTCGTTCATGTATCTCACAGGTAGTTAATTACCTGTGCTGTGGGGGATGGCTATAGTAAATTAGGGGTGGAGTGACCCAGGGAGGCGAACACTGCATCTGATCATATGACTCGGGAGTCGTGATGTCGGCGGAACCCCCAGGAGCACCAAAAGCATTCCGCTGGACCACCTTCTTTCAGGTCTCCAAGAGGACCCAAAGGATGGAAACCCAAACGCTAGTGTTAACTTAAGCATTAGAGGTAAACATTGATCGATATGTTTGTATTTATTTAAAAAAAAGGAAATTAGCAATTTTCAAAATGTGAACTGCTCTGCTTTTCATACCACACAAATATATTAAGTATTATCTACTATATCTCTATGTATAAATAAACAATAATAATAATAATAATCTCTGCTATATATTGGCATCATCTTTTAACCATCTTTTAATTTATTTTGGACGTTAGAAGGCTTACAAGTGTAACAGTGATTTTCCATATTCACAAGGAAGTTTCCCAAACCCATTTGTTAGGGACCACTTCAGTTCTGAAGGGGATTATAAAGGACTATATATTACTACCCCACATAAATCACCAATTTTAAAAACTGCACCCCTCAAATAATTCAAAACAGTATTTGGAAAGTTTAACCCTTAAGTATTTCACGGAATTTAAAACAATTTGAATGTGAAATTTAGACATTACATTTTTCTTTCAATAATACATTGTTTTAGCCGTAAAATGAACACATTCACAAGGGATTAAAGGAGAAATGCATTTTACAGTTTGTTATGCAATTTCTCCTGAGCACAGAAATATCCCATATGTGGATGTAAACGGATGGTTACATGGCAGTGCGGAAGGGAAGGAGTGCCTCTGGGTATTTGAAAAGTAGATTTTACTGGATTCGTTTTCAGGTGCCATGTCTCATTTGCAGAGCTCCTAGAGTACCAATACAATGGAAACCCTACAAACGTGACCCGTTTTGGTAACTACACCCCTAATTGAATTTATCAAGAAGTATAGTGAGCATTTTGATCCCATAGTTGTTTCACACATTTTATTAACTTTGGGACATGAAAATTAAAAATTACTTTTATCCAATAAACTGTCCACTTAGCCCCATAATTTTCATTTTTCAAGAGGTTAAAGAAGAAAAAACACACCTAAAAAAAACAATTTCTCCTGAACACGGCAATATTCCATATGTTGTCGTAAAATGTTGTATGGGTACAAAGTGGGGCTCAGAATGGAAAGAGTGCTATTTGACTTTTGGAGGGCAGATTTTGCTGGAATAGTTTTTGAGTGCCATGACATATTTGCAGAGTCCCTAAAGTACCAATCCAATGGAAACCCCCCCAAAAGTGACCTCATTTTAGAAACTACACCCCTCAAGAAATTTCTCAAGCGGTATTATCATTTTGAGCCCACGAGTGCTTCTCAAAAATTAATGTACAAAGTGAAAATTGAAATTTTTAAAGAAATAAATACATTGTGCCCATTTTGTGTTATCAAAGACACGCACTCCTAAAACTATCAAGTGGGTTGTCCTGGGTGCAAAAAAGGTGTATATGTGGGCGTAAACTGCTGTTTGTGCACACAGCTGGGCTCAGAAGGAAAGGAGCACTGCGCTTTTTAGCTTTTAGAGTATAGATTTAGAGGGACTTTTGGGACGCCATATTGTTTTTGCAGAGCCCTGGAGGTGCTAGTAAGTTTGAATTACCCAAGAAGTGACACCATTTGGTAGGGGCAATTTTAGGGTCTCTGCAATCATGATCTAAATCTGCATTCCAAAAGCACATAGCGTCCTTCACATCTGTGCACCTTGGGGTGTGTCCAAACTGCAGTTTATGCCCACATGTATGGCACTGTTGTACCCCGGATAACGTACTTAATTATGTCATATGTGGGTATAAACTGCTGTTTGGAAACAGAAGAGAAGGAGCGCTATTTTGGTTTTCGGAGCAAAGCTTGGAAACTACACCTCTCAAGGGGTTCATCGGGCAGCGTAGCGAGCATTTTTAAACCTTGAGTGTTGCATTAATTTAATTTCCAGAAATGAATTCGCAGCTGATAATGAAAAGTGAAAATTGCAATTTTTCCCAGAGATACGCCATTTCAGTGCGCCATATGTTGTGTCCAACTTGTGTCAGCAGAGACATACACTCCAAAATCTCTTAATCTGGTATGGCTTTTGGAGCGTTCGTCTCTGATACAAGCCAGGCACAACATATTGCACACCGAAATTACGTATTCCTGGAAAAATTTACATTTTCTCCTTTCACCATCATCTGCATATAAATTTATGGAAAATAAATGATAGCAACACTTGAGAGGACGCTAGTAGTGGGCGGGATTGCTTAACTAGGGAGACAGGGAGGGGGGTGTAATGGTGTGAGAAAGGAGGGGGGTCTGAGTGAGAGGGAGCTAGTGTAGAAGGCACACAGGAAACTACACAGCAGGAAGTTACACCATGTAAACAAATGCAGAGGATGCCAGGAGCTCCCACAGACTCCTAGAAATCACTCAAAACACTGCTAAAGGTATATGTGTGTACTTATTAACCCATTACTAGCACAAACTGACCTTTTTTAAAAAATGATTTTTTTTTTTTTTGTCCTTTAAGTTTCATAGCCCCAGGGATGCATAGAAAAAGCACTTTTATTCTTTATTCAAATGAGGATCTTGGAGCACAGGGGGAGTTTTGTTTTATTACTGAGCCCTACTGTATCATCACTAAACACGCCCATCCTGCATTCAGCTCCTCCCCCTGAGCAGTGTGAGGATCAACTTAAACTGGGAGGATCAAATCACACTGCCTAGGGGGAGGAGCTGAATGCAGAATGGGTGTGTATAGTGATGATGCAGCAGTGCTCAGTGTCTGAAGAAAACTCCCCTTGTGCTCCAAGATCCTCATTTGAATAAAGAATAAAAGTGCTTTTTCTACGCATCTCTGGGGCTCTGAAATGTAAGAAAGGTATTTTTATTTTTTACTAACAGCATTTTTTGCTGAAGCACTATGGGAGCCGTTTAAAGTAGCTGGGGGCAGTTATAGACTCCCTTTAAGTACGTTATCCTGGGTACAACAGTGTCATACATGTGGTCATAAACTGCAGTTTGGGCACACAGCAGGGCACAGATGTGAAGGAGCACAATGTGGTTTTTGGAGTGCAGATTTAGATGTTTGGCATTTGGATGCCATGTCATGTTTGCCTCTAAGGTACCAGAAAAGTGAAATCCCCTAGGAAGTGACCCCATTTTGAAAACTGCACTAGTCAAAGAATTTATATAGTGGGCATTAGTATCCCAGATGTGAATGCACAGTGGATGGTGAAAAGCGAATTTGTAAGGTGTACGGAATACATTCGGTACACCAAACTCCCTACTATATCCCCAGTAGCTCCTATGATTGGGGGTCACTCTGGGGGTCACTTCTGGTGTCTTTTTACTCATAACATCCAAATCTGGGGTGTCCCCTGATATACGCTCGCACAGTTTATACATTCCCTTCCTGCCGCAGCCAGTTTTGTTCTAATGATTTGGCGATTTTTGGGGTTTTTGTCTTCACATTCAAGCTATATATTTTTTTAATTTTTCTAGTGATGTAACCATATAAGGAATTGTTTTTTGTGGTATGAGATGCATTTTGTAATGACACCATTTTTGGGTGCCTATAATTTGACTCAATTTTATTAACTCTTTCTTGGTGGATTAAAAAAAATGACATCAATTCTGGCATTACTTTTTACCTTTTAATTTTTTTTACAGTGCACAATTAACATGGTAGCTTTATTCTTTGGTTCGGTACGATTACAGCGATACCTAATTTATACAGTTTTTTTTTTATGTGTTACCAATTTAAATCAATTATTTTTGCATCACCATCTTCTGAGAGATGTAACATTTATATTTTTCGGTTGACAGACTTGGTGGAGGGCTTATTTCTTGAAGAGCAAGCTGTGCTTTTTATTGATACTGATTTGAGGATTATACGACTTTTTGATCCCTTTTTATAGCATATTTTGTGAGGCGAGATGGTGAACTATCATTACTTCCGGTGTTTTTGTTTTTTTTTCCTTTTTTTTTTTTTTTTATGACGTTAACCGTGTAGGTTAAATAATGTTTCATTTTTACTCTACGTTTTGTTGTTACAGACACCAAATATGTATTTTTTTTTTTTTTTTTTTTTTTTTTACATAATTTATTTTATATAGGAAAGGCACATTTTTGGGGGCTTTATGTATTTATTAAGTTTTTTTTAAACTCATTTCATTTATTTTCTTACATTTTTTAATGAAATCCAATATGGTCTATAGGGCCTTATAGGTGTCTCTACTTGTGTAGGGTGGTGTTCAGGGGCAGTATTTTCACCCTGTGTTGGGCCTTCCTTTCTGGCGTATACATATGCTAGTTCCCCTCATCCATCCAGCATTGGAGTCGTTTAGGGCTCTTCGTCTGAATCATGGTAAGCCTTGTTTTCTATAATATTGTTCCAGGCCTCCGTGTTTGGACTATTTGGTTGTTACATACCCTTTCTCTATATATTCTAGTGATGACAACAGGCATTGTTTAGCTTGGGTTGAATTGTTTATGGTTTTTGAATTGTTTGTGACTTTTACCTAATTTATTAATAAAGGTTATGTATTAAATTATGCTTAACATTATAGATTATCATATTGGATTTGGTTATTGTATCTGATAATCTTTTTTGATTTACTTATTAATTTTTTGAATTTTACATTTTTTGATGTCCTACTAGGGGACCTGAACCAGCGATGCTCTGATCGCTGATTCAGTACTATACACTGCAATACACATGTATTTCAGTGTATAGAAGAAATCAGCATATGCAGACATACACTACCGTTCAAAAGTTTGGGGTCACCTAGACAATTTTGTGTTCCCTTACGTCCTACAGCAGCACAATATGGGGTATATCTGCCCCTGTGTGTTGTTTAGGACAGGTGGAACTTTTAATTAGCACCAAACATGCTTACTAACCTGCCCTATAAGAGGGCACGAGAGACCTCCCTCACCTGTGTTTTTTTCTGTCCTGTGTGGGACAGGTGGACGGAGGTCTCTTGTGACCTCTCTTGCTGTAAGGGGTCTTTTTCTTACCTTTCTTGAGGTGGTCGGTTTCCTTCTGTTGCCGGCTTGCGTCCGTTCTTCTGCAGCGCTCTTCTGCTGGTAAATCTTCGGCCAGCGGTAGGCTTCGGCCTAGCCGGAAGTGACATCGGGCTTTGCGGCCGGCCAGAACCCTTCTCAGCGTCCGGGTTTCCGTGGGGCCGGATTTCGCCGGACTCCATCGCGGCCTACTTCCGGTTTTTCTGCAGAGCTCAGGAGGGTAAGTAATATTTATTTTTCTATTTATTTATTCTTGTTTATGTGTTATATGAATTATTTATTCATATCGCCGGGCTTGCTCTGCATGGAGTTTCTATGTATATTTTCATTGTGTTTAGTAATTGTGTTTGGCTCCTCCTCCACTTATGGTTACCTTTAAAAGGTCCCATCGTCCATTTGGGCTGTGGGCTGTGATTTTTCTGGCTCTCCTCTACTGCTTGTTGCATAGTTGTGTCACAGAAGAAGCTTGAGAGTAGATTATATGGAATAATCAGCATTTACTTCTTAGAACATGAGGTAAACAGCATCAAAACGTTAACACAGCAAAACTTGAAAGTAAATAGGACCTTTTACAATAGAGAGATAAAAAGCAAGGTACAACAAGTCTCACATAGCATACCATTACACTCTATTCAGTATATAACACTAATAACATCGCCATCTACTGTCAGATAGATGTAAACTCCTCCTGCACACAAATAAGTCTATCTGTTGCATATATATATGTATATAGTATATACCAACACCCTTTCTCAACAGTAAGAACTTATTCAGTTAAATATAATCTCTTCATCAGTCTCTGGTGTCTTTCAGTACTCAACGCCTTTGTGAAAATATCTGCTGTCATATCTTCAGTTGGGCAGTATTCTAAATTCAGAATTCCTTGTTCCTGATGATCCCGTAAGAAATGAAACTTCACATCAATGTGTTTAGTTCTGGGATTAACTCTTTCCATCTGAGCAAGAACAAGACATCCTTGATTGTCTTCATGTAACGTTGTTGGTCCTAACTGTCGTTGTCCTAAGTCTGTTAGTAGTTGTCTTAACCAAAGAACTTCTTGACTCGCATGAGCGGCGGCTACATATTCTGCTTCTGTAGACGATAGTGTTACTATAGATTGTTTTTTACTAGTCCAACTAATTGATCCGCCCGAGAGTAAGAAAAGATAGCCACTGGTAGATTTTCTATCAATTGGATCTTCAGCCCAGTCTGCATCAACATATCCAGTTAAAACGCATTCATCACTTGCAGGTAGTTTCAGTTTAACGTTGCTAGTTCCTTTCAGATAACGTATTACTCTCTTTACAGCTTTCCAATCCATTTCATTGGGGTTTGACACTTTTCTGCTCAAAATTCCTACTGCTGCTGCAATGTCTGGCCTTGTAACAGTCGCTAAATATAGTAATTTTCCCATTGCTTTTCTGTATAGCTCATTATCTGGTAACATATTTTGTTCACTTTTAATTTCCTTTAGATAATTAGTTTCCATTGGAGACTTTACTGGTTTCGCATCTTTCAGTCCAAATGTTTCTATTATATCTTTGATCATGTGATTTTGGTTAAGTTGGAAACTCCCATCTTCTTCTCTTTCTATCTGTATCCCTAGGTAATGCTTCACATTTCCCAGATCTTTGATCTCAAAGTGTTGATCCAAAATTGGGATATATCCTCCCAAGATGTAGGTTCATATACTTTATTTGTACTTGCCTTGTATGAAAGACGTACAGGTGGTTTTCCTTTGTTTTCTCTCATTGAACATCTTGGTTCTGTGTCTGTCTGTAGTTCTATCTCTTCACTTTCAGTATTTTGAACTTTATCAATTTCAACTTCTTTTTCATCAGATGTTCCTGCACTTATATCACTGTTGACTCTCTCATTTCTCATTTCCAGTGATGTCATAATGTTATCATTTAGATCTTCAATGAATGTTACACTGTTACTCACCGTAACTCTGTCTTTTTTAGGATCTAGGATTCTGTATCCTTTGCAGTTGTCACTATATCCAACAAATATTCCTTCTATGGCTCTGTTTTGAAGTTTGAAGCGTTTCTCTTCTGGAACAAAAACAAAAGCTTTGCAACCAAAAACTCTTAAATGATTCACACTTGGTTTCTTACCATGCCACAGTTCATATGGGGTTTTTTTCAGTTTTCTTGAAAAAAGTCTATTTTGCAGATAAGTAGCTGTCATTGCTGCTTCACCCCAGTATTTCTCTGGTAGTTTGGAATCTGTTAGCATGCATCTTATCATTTCAGTCAGAGTTCTGTTTTTCCTTTCTGCTACGCCATTTTGTTCAGGTGTGTATGGAACAGTTTTATGATGCTCTATTCCATTCTGTCTTAAATAGTTTTCTATTTGGTGTCCTGTGAATTCACCTCCATTATCACTTCTAATGATGATTGGCTTCCTCTGAAACTTATTATACGACTTTGACACGTATTCTTATAATTTACTGAAAACTTCACTTTTGTTCTTTATTAAGTACGTGACTGTGTATCTTGAGTAGTCATCTATAAAAGTCACCATATATCTATTACCTCCTGATGTGGTTACTTTCATGGGTCCACATACATCAGTATGCACCAAGTCAAGTGGTTTTGTGCCTTTTGTTTCACTCTCTTTAGGTATACACACTCTTGTAGCTTTAGATTTTATACAACATTCACATCTTACAATAATTGAGCAATCAGATATCAACAGATCTTTTGTCAAATTTTTGTTCTGTAATGCCATGATACTCTCAGGATGTCTGTGTCCTAAGCGTCTATGCCACATGTGAATACAATTCTTGTGATCATGTGTACATAACTTAATCTGTTCCTTTAATGTGTCTAGATGATATAATTGTTCACCTGCTTTTACATTTATTATTATCTTGTCTCCTGCTAGGATTGCACATTCATCATCTTTGAATTTTACAGTAAGTCCTTTAGCTGTTAGACGTTTTACAGATAATAGTCCTCCATCTAGTCTTGGAACATATAACACATCCTTTACTAGTATCTTTGAATTATGCCCAAATTTATCAGAATAGATTAGCATTCCTTGTCCAGTACCTTCCGCGGTTATTTTGCTCCCATCTGCAAGGTAAATAGCTTCCTTCTTATTTAGATCAAGTTCAGTAAAGAAGCTCTTATTACTTGTCATGTGACTTGTTGCTCCTGAGTCAATATACCAACTCATTGATAACCTTGTATCGGTTACTTTAAATGTACCATTCCAGTGATCTGCATGTGGGTTAGATATTGTGCTTTGCACCTTCTGTTTACTTTCTTTATGGTATAACTTCTGTTCTGCTTTCCATATAGTACAGTCTTTCTTTAAATGTCCCTTTTTCTTGCATCTGAAACATACTCTTGTTTCTGTTTTGTAGGTCCTCTTATCTGTAATTTTAAGAGCATTTACACTGTCCTTTTCTGAGGAATCATTTGTTTGTTCTTTCCTTCTCTGGTATTCATCTATGAGTCGTGTTTTTACAAACTCTAGTGTAATGTCTGCTTCAGGTCTTGTTTCTAGTGCATTTATCAAAGCAGTGTATGAATCCGGCAAGCTACACAATAATATTGCTGCTACATGACTTTCTTTAATATCTTCACCAACTGATCTCAGCTGTGTTATCACTTCCATCATGGAGTTTATGTGCTCCTGCATGTCTTCCTGTGCACTTAATCTCATCTTGTAAAGTTTCCTTAGCAGAAACAATTTGTGATTTAAGCTGGATCTTTCATGTAACTTTCTCAATGCTTCCCACATTCCCTTTGCTGTATTCTCATTCCTTATGTGGATTAACTGATCATCCTCCACTAATAAGCTGATAGTAGCTCTTGCTTGTCTGTTTTTCTTATCCCATGTCTCATTATTATCATTGGGTCTATCTGTAGTGATTACATCCCATAAATCATCTTTAGACAATAACATCTCCACTTTGAACTTCCATAACTGATAGTTCTCATTGTTCAGCTTAGCTACTGTAGGTCTGAGTTCTGAATTGCTGGTCATTTTAACTTGTCTTACTTGTTTGGAGAGAATTGTTCTGAAGAATCCTTTTGCATTCACTGGCTCTTTTTGTCTTCTATGCCTGGGCCCATAACCTGTTGCATAGTTGTGTCACAGAAGAAGTTTGAGAGTAGATTATATGGGATAATCAGCATTTACTTCTTAGAACATGAGGTAAACAGCATCAAAACGTTAACACAGCAAAACTTGAAAGTAAATAGGACCTTTTACAATAGAGAGATAAAAAGCAAGGTACAACAAGTCTCACATAGCATACCATTACACTCTATTCAGCATATAACACTAATAACATCGCTATCTACTGTCAGATAGATGTAAACTCCTCCTGCACACAAATAAGTCTATCTGTTGCATATATATATGTATATAGTATATACCAACACCCTTTCTCAACAGTAAGAACTTATTCAGTTAAATATAATCTCTTCATCAGTCTCTGGTGTCTTTCAGTACTCAACGCCTTTGTGAAAATATCTGCTGTCATATCTTCAGTTGGGCAGTATTCTAAATTCAGAATTCCTTGTTCCTGATGATCCCGTAAGAAATGAAACTTCACATCAATGTGTTTAGTTCTGGGATTAACTCTTTCCATCTGAGCAAGAACAAGACATCCTTGATTGTCTTCATGTAACGTTGTTGGTCCTAACTGTCGTTGTCCTAAGTCTGTTAGTAGTTGTCTTAACCAAAGAACTTCTTGACTCGCATGAGCGGCGGCTACATATTCTGCTTCTGTAGACGATAGTGTTACTATAGATTGTTTTTTACTAGTCCAACTAATTGATCCGCCCGAGAGTAAGAAAAGATAGCCACTGGTAGATTTTCTATCAATTGGATCTTCAGCCCAGTCTGCATCAACATATCCAGTTAAAACGCATTCATCACTTGCAGGTAGTTTCAGTTTAACGTTGCTAGTTCCTTTCAGATAACGTATTACTCTCTTTACAGCTTTCCAATCCATTTCATTGGGGTTTGACACTTTTCTGCTCAAAATTCCTACTGCTGCTGCAATGTCTGGCCTTGTAACAGTCGCTAAATATAGTAATTTTCCCATTGCTTTTCTGTATAGCTCATTATCTGGTAACATATTTTGTTCACTTTTAATTTCCTTTAGATAATTAGTTTCCATTGGAGACTTTACTGGTTTCGCATCTTTCAGTCCAAATGTTTCTATTATATCTTTGATCATGTGATTTTGGTTAAGTTGGAAACTCCCATCTTCTTCTCTTTCTATCTGTATCCCTAGGTAATGCTTCACATTTCCCAGATCTTTGATCTCAAAGTGTTGATCCAAAATTGGGATATATCCTCCCAAGATGTAGGTTCATATACTTTATTTGTACTTGCCTTGTATGAAAGACGTACAGGTGGTTTTCCTTTGTTTTCTCTCATTGAACGTCTTGGTTCTGTGTCTGTCTGTAGTTCTATCTCTTCACTTTCAGTATTTTGAACTTTATCAATTTCAACTTCTTTTTCATCAGATGTTCCTGCACTTATATCACTGTTGTCTCTCTCATTTCTCATTTCCAGTGATGTCATAATGTTATCATTTAGATCTTCAATGAATGTTACACTGTTACTCACCGTAACTCTGTCTTTTTTAGGATCTAGGATTCTGTATCCTTTGCAGTTGTCACTATATCCAACAAATATTCCTTCTATGGCTCTGTTTTGAAGTTTGAAGCGTTTCTCTTCTGGAACAAAAACAAAAGCTTTGCAACCAAAAACTCTTAAATGATTCACACTTGGTTTCTTACCATGCCACAGTTCATATGGGGTTTTTTTCAGTTTTCTTGAAAAAAGTCTATTTTGCAGATAAGTAGCTGTCATTGCTGCTTCACCCCAGTATTTCTCTGGTAGTTTGGAATCTGTTAGCATGCATCTTATCATTTCAGTCAGAGTTCTGTTTTTCCTTTCTGCTACGCCATTTTGTTCAGGTGTGTATGGAACAGTTTTATGATGCTCTATTCCATTCTGTCTTAAATAGTTTTCTATTTGGTGTCCTGTGAATTCACCTCCATTATCACTTCTAATGATGATTGGCTTCCTCTGAAACTTATTATACGACTTTGACACGTATTCTTATAATTTACTGAAAACTTCACTTTTGTTCTTTATTAAGTACGTGACTGTGTATCTTGAGTAGTCATCTATAAAAGTCACCATATATCTATTACCTCCTGATGTGGTTACTTTCATGGGTCCACATACATCAGTATGCACCAAGTCAAGTGGTTTTGTGCCTTTTGTTTCACTCTCTTTAGGTATACACACTCTTGTAGCTTTAGATTTTATACAACATTCACATCTTACAATAATTGAGCAATCAGATATCAACAGATCTTTTGTCAAATTTTTGTTCTGTAATGCCATGATACTCTCAGGATGTCTGTGTCCTAAGCGTCTATGCCACATGTGAATACAATTCTTGTGATCATGTGTACATAACTTAATCTGTTCCTTTAATGTGTCTAGATGATATAATTGTTCACCTGCTTTTACATTTATTATTATCTTGTCTCCTGCTAGGATTGTACATTCATCATCTTTGAATTTTACAGTAAGTCCTTTAGCTGTTAGACGTTTTACAGATAATAGTCCTCCATCTAGTCTTGGAACATATAACACATCCTTTACTAGTATCTTTGAATTATGCCCAAATTTATCAGAATAGATTAGCATTCCTTGTCCAGTACCTTCCGCGGTTATTTTGCTCCCATCTGCAAGGTAAATAGCTTCCTTCTTATTTAGATCAAGTTCAGTAAAGAAGCTCTTATTACTTGTCATGTGACTTGTTGCTCCTGAGTCAATATACCAACTCATTGATAACCTTGTATCGGTTACTTTAAATGTACCATTCCAGTGATCTGCATGTGGGTTAGATATTGTGCTTTGCACCTTCTGTTTACTTTCTTTATGGTATAACTTCTGTTCTGCTTTCCATATAGTACAGTCTTTCTTTAAATGTCCCTTTTTCTTGCATCTGAAACATACTCTTGTTTCTGTTTTGTAGGTCCTCTTATCTGTAATTTTAAGAGCATTTACACTGTCCTTTTCTGAGGAATCATTTGTTTGTTCTTTCCTTCTCTGGTATTCATCTATGAGTCGTGTTTTTACAAACTCTAGTGTAATGTCTGCTTCAGGTCTTGTTTCTAGTGCATTTATCAAAGCAGTGTATGAATCCGGCAAGCTACACAATAATATTGCTGCTACATGACTTTCTTTAATATCTTCACCAACTGATCTCAGCTGTGTTATCACTTCCATCATGGAGTTTATGTGCTCCTGCATGTCTTCCTGTGCACTTAATCTCATCTTGTAAAGTTTCCTTAGCAGAAACAATTTGTGATTTAAGCTGGATCTTTCATGTAACTTTCTCAATGCTTCCCACATTCCCTTTGCTGTATTCTCATTCCTTATGTGGATTAACTGATCATCCTCCACTAATAAGCTGATAGTAGCTCTTGCTTGTCTGTTTTTCTTATCCCATGTCTCATTATTATCATTGGGTCTATCTGTAGTGATTACATCCCATAAATCATCTTTAGACAATAACATCTCCACTTTGAACTTCCATAACTGATAGTTCTCATTGTTCAGCTTAGCTACTGTAGGTCTGAGTTCTGAATTGCTGGTCATTTTAACTTGTCTTACTTGTTTGGAGAGAATTGTTCTGAAGAATCCTTTTGCATTCACTGGCTCTTTTTGTCTTCTATGCCTGGGCCCATAACCTGTTGCATAGTTGTGTCACAGAAGAAGTTTGAGAGTAGATTATATGGGATAATCAGCATTTACTTCTTAGAACATGAGGTAAACAGCATCAAAACGTTAACACAGCAAAACTTGAAAGTAAATAGGACCTTTTACAATAGAGAGATAAAAAGCAAGGTACAACAAGTCTCACATAGCATACCATTACACTCTATTCAGCATATAACACTAATAACATCGCCATCTACTGTCAGATAGATGTAAACTCCTCCTGCACACAAATAAGTCTATCTGTTGCATATATATATGTATATAGTATATACCAACACTGCTAAGGAGTAGTAATATTCCTTCTGTGATTCAGAGTTTACTCTACTTACTATTGCGTATACTCTTGCTGCATTTTTTGCGACGACCGACCACCTTAAGGTACCCCTCTTTTTCTGGTTCTGGTTGCGGTTTGTAATATTAGTATTGTTATTTTCTGTGACTTTTTGTGGTTTTTTTAGATGTCTTCTTCTGCTTCTGGCTCTGGTGATGGAGATTTTAGGAGGAAGAAATCCTCCAAGCGTAAACATTTAGCCTGTTTAGACTGTAAGACTCCTTTGCCTGATGGCTATGAGTTCACCCGTTGTCGCCAGTGTCGTGGCCCCCCTTCTGAGGAGCCATCTATTCGTGAGGTTGTGACATGGGTGAAAGAATACATGGAGGATTCTCTCAAAGAAATCCGGAATTCTATCTCCCAGATCGCCAAGAGACCACGTCTTGAAAAACATTCTCTCTTGCGGGTCTCGAACAAAGATTTTCAGGTTGTGGATGAAACTTTGTCCTCTGATGACTCCGCTGAAGATGCCAGAAGACCTCTCTTCCCACTCAAGAAAATTAATAGGCTGCTGAAGTCCATCCGGTCTAAGGACCGTGATGTTCATGGGGAAGCCTCCACATCCACCTATAGAGGGCCCAGAGTCTTCCAAGTGGACGAGACATTAAAAAAATTAATGTCTTCAGAGTGAAAATTTCCGGAGAAACCCTTTGTAATTACTGGTAGGTTTAAGACCTTGTTCCCCATCGCAGAGTCTCAACTGGATCAGTGGGGTCCGCCCCCTAAAATGGATATAGCGGTAGCCATGTTATCTCGCCGCACTCTAGTACCATCTGAGGATGGAGTAAATGTACAGGATCCTATGGATTGGCGCATGGAGAATACTCTCAAGAAGGCCTACTCAGCGGCCTCTGCCCAGACCTTGGTCGCTGTGGCGTCATGTGAAGTCTCAGCCAAACTACGGGCTGATTTGCTCCAGCTTGAGAGGAACATTGATTCTGGTGTCTCCAGAGACGAGCTACTTTCCATTTTAAGTTCAACTTCTTTGGCGGCAGAATTTTTAGCTGAGGCCTCCCATTATCAACTAAGGCTGGCGTCAAAGTCCTTGGCACTTTCCACGGCGGCGAGGAGACCCTTATGGTTAAAACCTTAGAGAGCTGATTTTATCTCCAAGTATAACCTTTGTGCTTTACCATTTGAGCCAGGAAGAGTCTTTGGCAGTAGCCTGGACGAAATTTTAGAGGGCTTGGTTGATAAAAAAGGCAAAACTCTGCCTCAGTCTTTTAGGTAGTATAATGTTGTACCGTGTTAGCCATTGAGAGTAGTGGAAGAGTGAAGAAATCAGGCGATACCTTATAGAGGCTAACTGAGTATATTTATAAGTAAGCTTTCAGGAGTACTAGCTCCCTTCATCAGACATGGTGTGATACAATAACTGAAAATTCACAGATTTTTATACACATGGTCTTCAAAGCATTTTAGAGTCCTTAAAAAAAAGGCCAAATAAAATGCAATCTAAGTAGAGAAGTTATTTATAACAGGTCAAAAAACAATCTGGAAAGTTGTGGTGCGTGACAGAGGGATCTGTTATCTGTTTGCTATCAGGAGGTGATTTGTGACCCTCACAGGTCATACATAGTGTGACATGAAGCTGGCATGAATATTAAGTTCAAATTGCAGAGTTTGAAATTTTTCCATAAACTTTTATACTGATTATAACGACAGCTTCCACCCCAAGCACACAAGACAATCTATCATCTACAGCCAGGCTATACGATACAATCGTATTTGCTCCGACAAAACAGACCTGGACAAGCACCTCCTGGATCTGAGGACGAAATTTCTCAGATTGGGATACAAACCAAAAGTAACAGACAACCAATTAAACAAAGCGGCAGCCATTAACAGAGACAGTCTGCTCACATATAGAGAGACCCGGAAAGAAGCCCGAGTGCCCCTAGTTGTCACCTACAACCCACAGCAGGAGATCCTACGAAGGATTGCCAAGGAGCTCCAACCTGTGCTACATAGGGACAACAGACTCAAGGACATATTTCCAGTCCCCCCTCTCCTTTCCTTTCGACAACCACCAAACCTGAGGCGTATTATCGTCCGGAGTGCCCTGAAGGCCCCAACTGAAAATGGCACCTCACCTTGCCTACACAAAAGGTGCATGACCTGCAAGCACATCCACACCGCTGACAGTGTACCTATCCCACAGTCACAACAGGTGCACAGAATAAGGGGGACATTCTCCTGCAGGTCTTCCAATGTGGTGTACCTCATAATGTGTGTGCAATGTCCCACCACAGGCCTCTATGTGGGGGAAACAGGGCAGAGACTCAGTCAACGAATGAACTCACATAGATCCAGCATTAATAACAACAGAACCGATCTCCCAGTGGCCGCACATTTCTCCGGAGAAAACCACTCTATTGAAGATTTGCGGGTTGTGGTTTTAATGGGACATTTTAAGACGCAGGAAAAAAGGAAAGAATCAGAATACAAGTTTATGGAAAAATTTCAAACTCTGCAATTTGGACTTAATATTCATGCCAGCTTCATGTCACACTATGTATGACCTGTGAGGGTCACAAATCACCTCCTGATAGCAAACAGATAACAGATCCCTCTGTCACGCACCACAACTTTCCAGATTGTTTTTTGACCTGTTATAAATAACTTCTCTACTTAGATTGCATTTTGTTTTGGCCTTTTTTTTAAGGACTCTAAAATGCTTTGAAGACCATGTGTATAAAAATCTGTGAATTTTCAGTTATTGTATCACACCATGTCTGATGAAGGGAGCTAGTACTCCTGAAAGCTTACTTATAAATATACTCAGCCTCTAAAAGGTATCGCCTGATTTCTTCACTCTTCCTCAGTCTTTTAGGGGTAGATTTGGCCCTGGCCGCGGCAGAGGTTATCCACCTCGACATGGTCAGCAGTTCCAGAGGGGCTCTAGGTACTACTCTAGAGGCTCTGGACGGAGATTCTCCAAGACTTAGGATAGAAGGAAGCCCAGTTTTTGACATGAGAAGCTGTCTTCCTGTGGCCAAGATTCCTGTCGGGGGTCGTCTCTCCCTTTTCTTCAGCACTTGGCAGGAAAAAATTCAGGACCCTTGGGTCTTACAGTTAATTTAGCGAGGTTATGCAATCGAGTTTTTCTGTCCTCCCCGAGATCGGTTTGTCCTAACTCGCTGTCTTCCTGCGTCTCAGCAGGGTATTTTGGAACGCTCCATTCGAGAGAATATTCACAAAGGAGCTCTAGAAGAAGTTCCTCCTCTAGAAGAAGGTTTGGGGGTTTATTCTCCCGTTTTTCTAGTGCCAAAGCCAGCAGGCAGATGGAGGATGATTATAGATCTGAGGTATCTGAACCGTTTCATCAGAAAAAAACGGTTGCACATGGGAAACCATAAACTCAGTATCGTCTTTTCTTCTCCAGGGCAATGTTTTTGTCACCCTAGATCTGAAGGATGCTTATTTGCACGTGCCAATTTACCCTCCACACAGGAAGTTCCTAAGAATTGCTGTTATAGTTTCCGGCCACAGGAAGCATTATCAGCTCTCGACCCTCCCTTTCGGGATCTCCTCGGCTCCCCACACCTTTACCAAGGTGGTGGCTCCCATAGTAGCTGCCCTTAAGCTTCAGGGACTCTTTGTGGTCCCTTATCTAGACAACTGGCTAATAAAAGCCCAGTCAGTGTCTGTTCTCCTCCAGCATTTACAGATTGCCATATCCCTGCTTCAAAGCCTGGGATGGCTCATAAATTGGGAGAAGTCAGAAATTGGCCCCTCAACCCAAAGGAAGTTTCTTGGTTACTTCCTAGATTCAGACCGGTTGGAAATCTCCTTGACGACTGCAAGGAAAGAAAAATTTATTACAACAGTTCGGCAACTTTTCAGGAGGCCGAGAGCATCCATTAGAACTTTAATGAAGATCCTAGGTCTGATGTCATCTTCCATCATGGCGGTTCCTTGGGCCTTATGGCATCTACGTCCTCTTCAGATGGAAATCTTAGGAATTTGGGATTGTTCTCTTCCCGGTCTCAACAGGAGGATTCGATTCTCCCCCAGGACCCGTCTTTCCCTCAGATGGTGGTTGCACCTCAAGGACGGAAGGTCCATGGTCCAACCTCATTGGACCCTGTTGACTACAGATGCATCCCTTACGGGATAGGGAGCCCATCTGGATGGAAACTCCATAAAGGGAGTCTGGAGCGCTCCAGAAAGAAGGACGTCGTCCAACTGGAAGGAGCTCAGAGCTGTGTACCGTGCCTTACTCCATTTCTCTCCTCTTCTCAAGAGCAGTCAAGATTCGCTCAGACAACATGACGACGGTATTATATGTGAACAGACAGGGAGGCACCAGATCATCATCCATCCTCAGGGAAGCAGATCTGATTTTTTTCCTGGGCAGAGAAAAATCTGACCCATCTATCCGCGGTTCACATCAAGGGCTCCCTGAACTCAGTAGCGGATCGGTTGAGTCGGGGTCTTGCCGTATCAGGAGAATGGTCACTGAATCCAGAAGTCTTTCATCAGATTAGACCGGAAATATGGTCTCCCAGAGATAGACCTCATGGCAACCCGACTCAATGCCAAGGTGGAGACATTCTGTTCCCTGTACCAGGAGGACAATCCCTTGGCAGTGGATGCCCTGTCCATCCCTTGGAGGTCCAGGCTGTCATACATTTTCCCTCCAATCCCAATGATACCGAGAGTATTGATAAAAATAAGACAGGACCAAGCCTCTGTAATAGCCATCATTCCATTCTGGCCAAAAAGAGCTTGGTTTTCCCAGCTCATGGTGATGAGTCGAGGGATATATTGGAGGCTTCCCCCCACCCAGAACCTGGTTTCCCAAGGATCACTGAAGTTCCAGGATCTAAGGAGATTCAACCTGACAGCCTGGAGGTTGACCAGTCCCTACGAATTTATAGAGGACTGTCAGAAGCTGTCTTGAAGACGCTTTCCTGTGCGAGAGCTGAATCCACCAAAAGGAATTACCACAGGACGACTAAGATTTTTTTGGAGTGGTGCTCCAAAAGAGACGTGGATATTTCTAATCCTTTGACTTCTGATGTTCTGGATTTTCTTCAGGATGGTTTGGACAGGGGCCTTGCCCCTAATACTTTAAAGGTACAAGTATCGGCTTTATCCACCCACTTAAACAGACGGTTGTCCCAGAATCCCCTGGTTGCAAGATTCCTTAAAGGAGCGGTGAGACTGAAACCTGCGGTATCTTCTCCTATTCCCCAATGGGACCTTGTGACGGTCCTTTCAGGCCTTTGTGGTCCTCCTTTTGAACTTCTGGAAGCTGCGGAGCTAAAATTTTTAGCCTTTAAAACTACTTTTTTGTTAGCCATCACATCTGCCAAAAGGGTAGGAGAGCTTCAGGCGCTCTCCTCCAAAGAACCTTATATTGTATTTTTTTTCGGATAGGGTCCACCTTAGGTTTTTGCCTGGTTTCATTCCTAAGGTTCCTTCACGTAACAATTATAATCAACTGATTTCTTTGCCTGTTTTCCTTCCGGATCCATCTTCAGAGGAGGAGGTAAAACTTCATACTTTGGATGTGGTAAGGTGTCTGCGAATTTACTTATCGCGGACACAATCTTTCAGGAGAGCTGAAAATCTCCTAAACAACATGTATGGTAAAGACAGAGGTCTTAAAGCTTCCAGACCCTCCTTGTCCAGGTGGATTAAGGAGGCAATCAAAATTTCTTTCCTTGCTTAGGGGTTGCTTCCTCCAGTTTTTAGTACAGCCCATTCGACCAGGGCTGTGTCGACTTCTTGGGCTGAGAATCGCTCGCTTCCACTAGATCAAATTTGTGCGGCTGCTTCTTGGTCATCCCAGCTGACTTTCGTTAAACACTATCGTTTGGATATCCGTAGTTCAGAGGCAACTGCCTTTGGTCAGACAGTTCTTGAGGTTGTAAGGCGAGGAAACCCTCCCTAGGGGAATTACTTGCTATATTCCCATATTGTGCTGCTGTAGGACGTAAGGAAATCGTTGATTATATTATTAATCTGTTTTCCCTTAGTCCTAACAGCAGCACAAGGCTTCCCTCCCTAAAATCTTGTTTTCTTTTACGTTATAATTTACACAGGTGAGGGAGGTCTCTCGTGCCCTGTTATAGGGCAGGTTAGTAAGCACGTTTGGTGCTAATTAAAAGTTCCACCTGTCCTAAACAACATGCAGGGGCAGAGATACCCCATATTGTGCTGCTGTTAGGACTAAGGGAAAAAAGATTAACAATATAATCAACGATTTTCCATGAAAACTCACACTTTTATTTATCAAATGAGTTGCAAAATGAATAGAAAATATAGTCAAGACATTGACAAGGTTAGAAATAATGATTTTTATTTGAAATAATAATTTTCTCCTTCAAACTTTGCTTTCGTCAAAGAATGCTCCATTTGCAGCAATTACAGCATTGCAGACCTTTGGCATTCTAGCTGTTAATTTGCTGAGGTAAACTGGAGAAATTTCACCCCATTCTTCCAGAAGCCCCTCCCACAAGTTGGATTGGCTTGATGGGCACTTTTTGCGTACCATACTGTCAAGCTGTTCCCACAACAGCTCAATGGGGTTGAGATCTGGTGACTGCTCTGGCCACTCCATTACAGATAGAATACCAGCTGCCTGCTTCTTCCCTAAATAGTTATTGCATAATTTGGAGGTGTGCTTTGAGTCATTGTCCTGTTGTAGGATGAAATTGGCTCCAATCAAGCGCTGTCTACAGGGTATGGCATGGCGTTGTAAAATGGAGTGATAGCCTTTCTTATTCAAAATCCCTTTTACCTTGTACAAATCTCCCACTTTACCAGCACCAAAGCAACCCCAGACCATCACATTACCTCCACCATGCTTGACAGATGGCGTCAGGCACTCTTCCAGCATCTTTTCAGTTGTTCTGCGTCTCACAATTTTCTTTAAAAAATAAGGAAATTTCTAAGTGACCCTAAACTTTTGAACGGCAGTGTATAGTCTGACTTCCTCCCATTGCAGCAGGATCAATCAGGTGTGAGGGTTCTGACCAGTGACCCCGGGCTGCTGACAATATATATCGGCACTCTGAGATGTTGCCATGGGGGGCCAATTGGGGGCAATAAAATAGATGGAAAACCCCCTTAGAGGCATCTAAGGGGTTAAAACCCCCAATCTGAGCTTAATTTGGAATATTCGGGTCGAACTGGGCTTTGTACAAGTCAGTTTGCCCATCTCTAGTCACAATAGGCATAAAGCACACACATAGCCTTCTGAACTCTGCTATAGACAATGCAACAAGAAGTGGATATGGCCGTACCCAGCAAGGTTTTTAAAAATAAAAAATAAATTGCTTAAACATTTAGTAATAATAATACATTTTACTTCTATAGCGCAAACATATTCTGCAGCACTTTACAAATTGTAGGGTTCAAGTACAGACAAAAAGATATATTACAGAGAAATAGTAAATTCACACAATGGGACTGAGGGCCCTGCTCGCAAGAGCTTACAATCTATGAGGTAGAGGGGGTGACACAAGAGGTAGCAGGGGCGGCATAGGAGGTAGCATTGCTTATACAGTCTAGACATTTATGTGATAGAGTTTACTTTCAAGTTGATAGTAGTATAATGTTGTACCGTGTTAGCCATTGAAAGTAGTGGAAGAGTGAAGAAATCAGGCGATATCTTTTAGAGGCTAACTGAGTATATTTATAAGTAAGCTTTCAGAAATGGCCGCACATTTCTCCAGAGAAAACCACTCTATTGAAGATTTGCGGGTTGTGATTTTAATGGGACAGTTTAAGACGCAGGAGGAAAGGAAAGAATGGGAGTACAAGTTTATGCAAAAATTTTAAACTCTGCAATTTGGACTTAATATTCATGCCAGCTTCATGTCACACAATGTATGAATCTGTGAGGGTCACAAATCACCTCCTGATAGCAAACAGATAACAGATCCCTCTGTCACGCACCACAACTTTCCAGATTGTTTTTGACCGGTTGTAAATAACTTCTCTACTTAGATTGCATTTTGTTTTTTGTTTTTTTAAGGACTCTAAAATCCTTTGAAGACCATGTGTATAAAAATCTGTGAATTTTCAGTTCTTGTATAACACCATGTCTGATGAAGGAAGCTAGCACTTCTGAAAGCTTACTTATAAATATACTCAGTTAGCCTCTAAAAGGTATCGCCTGATTTCTTCACTCTTCCAGAGTTTACTTTCGTTACACATAAATAAAGCTGTATGAGCCATCACCAGTCAGTGTCCTTTAATGTGCCAATGGTGCCTGGATATATAAAGTTACAGTCAGATACAGCATCATATCCTGTGGGGTAATGCGGGAGTGTGAACAGTGGAGGGTTAGTTTTAGGGATTCTAACTGCGGAAGGGTTTACATTAGGAATTGTGATAGGCCTGTCTGAAAAGATGTGTCTTTAGTTTGTGCTTGAAGCTGTAGAAATTGGGAGTTAATCTGATAGTCCGGGATTGAGGATTCTAGAGGAGTGGTGCAACTCAGGAGAAGTCTTATATACGGGAGTGGGAGGTTTTGATAATAGAGGATGTTAGTCTTAGGTCATTGAGTGAATGGAGAGCACGGGTTGGGCGATAGACAGAGATGGGGGAGGAAATGTAGGGAGGTGCAGCATTATGGAGAGCCTTGTGGATAAGGGTGATAAGTTTATATTGTATTCTATATTGAATAGGCAGCCAATGTAGTGACCGGCACAGACTGGAGGCATCGCTGTAGCGTCTAGACTGATAGATGAGCCTGGCCGCTGCATTCAGAATAGATTGTAGAGGGGAGAGTTTAGTAAGGGGAAGACCGATTAGTAAGGAGTTACAGTAGTCAAGGCGAGAGTGAATCAGGGCAACAATAAGTGTCTTTAATGTATCTCTGGTAAGGAAAGGGCGGATTCTGGAGATGTTTTTGAGGTGGAGATGACATGAGCGTGCGAGTGATTGGATATGGGGGGGTGAAGGATTTCTTCAGTAGCAGGGTAAGGACAGCATGTTTGAAAGAGGAAGGAAAGATTCCAGAAGAAAGAGAGGTTAAATATTTTAGTAAGGTAAGTAGTGATGGCAGGCGACAGAGATTAGAGAAGGTGTGAGGGGAAAGGGTCAATACTGCAGGTCATAGGGTGAGAAGAAGGGAGGGAGCTGCCGAGAGACTTTCTCTTTTGTAACTGGTTGAAAAGGTGAGAATGAACAGTCTGAAGTGTGGTAGGTGAGGAGATCATTGCAGTCTGGGGATTGGACAGTTATTTCCTGACAGATCTTATTATGGAAATAAGTGGCCAGGTCTTCTGCACAGAGGTTTGCGAATGGCGCCTGCACCTTAGGAGTGAGAAAAGAGTGAAAAGTATGAAAGAGTCTTTTACGGTTACCGGAGAGAGAATAAATGAGAGTGGTGAAATAGCCTTGCTTGGTGAGGTGAAGGACAAAGCATAAACTTACAGTGGAGGAAGTCTGCAGGTGTATGTGTTTTTCTCCTGTAAGTATGTGAGCCAGAGAGCGCTGTTGAGCGACCCAGGCCAGACCAGAAAAGGCTCTCAGCCACGCCTTTGGGTGGTGACACGTAACTCCAGGAGGGCTGGAGTGTCCTGCAGGAAGTGGTGGACCAACTAGGACAGAGAGAGAGGCTCTGTCCCAGAGGTCTGGCGTCTAAAGGAGTGGACTAGCTAGGACAGAGAGAAAGGCTCTGTCCCAGAGGGCTGGCGTCCACAGGAGTGGACCAGCTAGGACAGAGAGAGAGGCTCTGTCCCAGAGGGCTGGCGTTCACAGGAGTGGACCAGCTAGGACAGAGAGATAGGCTCTGTCCCAGAGGGCTGGCGTCCACAGAGGACTGTTGCTGGAGCTGAGCAACAGTCAGGACAGTTAGGGGCTCAAGGAGTGAGTTAGGCCCTAACTGTGGCATAGGTTTTTTGTTGTTTTGCTGTGTTGCAGTTAAGCTGAATAAAGCCACTTTCATTTTACGCTTGGACCGTCTGAAAGCTATCTTTCTGGCGCCCAGTGCCATGAACCACCGCTGTCCGGACCAGGAGTCAGCCGCCATTTTGAGTTTAATTCCCCAAATTATCACACTCCACAGAGGTTCAGCACACCTAGAGCACCACTGAAGAAAACGCACCTGTGTCGTGTGCCTGGATTGCTGCCTCCTGCATCGCAATTTTCGAGTGGAGGTGGGAGCCTCCTCATCCAGTGTGCTTTTAGGGGTTTCATTGTAGTGACAAGAGAGTGAAGAGATAGGGGACAGCGAGCACTGTAGAGTATCTGAGAGATGCTGGGTGTTAATAGCACATAAATTCCTATATGTATGATGGGTAGGTGTGTCCTGTGAAGGAGAGAAAGCACTGATGGTGAGAGACAGAAGGTTATGGTCAGAGACTGGCAGAGAAGAGTTAGTAAGTTTAGAAAGTGTGAAGAGTCGATGGAAGACAAGAACGATTGTGTTGCCATCTTCGTGTGTGGTGGAAGAGAAAAATTGTGAAAGACCAAAAGAAGTGGCTATTGAGAGAAGCTGTGGGGTAGCTAGGGAGACAGGAGTGTCAATGGGGATGTTAGAGTCACCTATGATGAGGGTAGGAATTTCACAGGATAAAAAGGGGAAGCCAAGAAGCGAAGTGATCCAGAAATTGGTAGGGTGAGCCAGGTGGATGGTAGCTCATGGCTACACGTAAGGAGAGCGGACGGAAAAGTCTGATGGTGTGGACCTCAAATGAGGGGAAGGTGAGTGAGGGTACTGGAGACAGACCACTTTTATTCTTTGTTCAAATGAGGATCTTGGAGCACAGGAGTTTTCTTCTATAACTGCTTTGAATTAGTTTTAAATTAGTTTTAGATTCAATGAGAGAAATCAAAATTGTCACCATCATTAATAAGAATTGTAAAAAAATTTAATTATCTTACCCTGCGCAAGATAAAATCGGAGATGTCTTGAAGTCTGAAGGACATGAGAATAATTGTGTATGCATTTGTAAAATACCTGCTAATACCAGGTCACCCTCTATGAAATATGAATACAGTTTAGTTGGTTGCCACCGCGCAGAACAGGCACTCTGTGGATCATCAGTCAAAGATGCGCTGGGATCTGCCCTAAGAAAGAAATGAAGATAAAGTTGTGATATACAAGTGTCTCCACTTTTTACTATTAAACAGGGTTTTCCCAGGCCTTTACTATTGATGATACCTCAAAAAACAGACAATTTTGGCGATGAATTCATACCCATTCCTGAGCTCTCATGGGAGATGACGTTACAGGTGTCTCTCTGCCCAAAATAGCAGGAAAGCAGGAAAGACCTTAAGATAAATCAGGACAGTTTTATTAATGGAGGGCTCAGTGCAAAACTTGTAAGTGAGCACCCCTAGCTGCTGCAGAACCTCATAATACACACCCAAGCTGCAGCAGAAAATCATAATACATACCTAAACTGCTGCAGAACCTCATAATGAGGGGGTGGAACTTGAGGGGGGTGTAGATGCTGTGGTCACACCAGGGCTCAGGAGTAGAGATGAGCAAATCGATTCTGCAAAAGCGGAATTCGATCTGAATTTCAGGAAATTTTCGATTCGCCACGATTCCAGATTTCCTCACACTTCGATGCATCGAATCACAATGCTTAAAACTTCACTTTTAATAATATCAACTAAAAAATGAATAACCTGACCCTCACAGAGCAAATAGTAATAAAATCCACTAATACCATCATAACAGAGCAGAACCATAAATAGCTATGCACCATTTGTGCAGTAACCATAGATCATTTTAAATCCCTATAATGAGACCTCAATATCATAAATAGGCGATCACTTAGATATAGATCTCTGGAACCTAGCTGAACTGCCTCAACATATATCCAGCCATGCTGCAGGTTGAATCAATTTAGCCAAAGTATTATTTCAGATGAAAAAAATGCTTAGAAACCAGCACACCTCATATATCCTGAGACTACTGGCCTATTGCCACGCCAACAGGACTCAGAGGGACTAGATCTCATAACCAAAAGGCAAATAGGATTCAACACTGCAACTGACTTAAAATATCAAACTCCTCAATGTATAAATAAACTACCCAACGCGTTTCCTCTACCAGATTCATCAGGGGCAAATATCAAATACAGCAATTTTTTATGAGCAGTAAAAACTGCTATTCCAAGATGTCTTAGCAGAAAAACATGGCGTGACCGCTCTGATAATGGCGGTCCCGATATGGCCTCTTAAGCGCCCTTATAAATCATCCTACTCCTCCCATTGGGACTGCAAAGCCAATCACCACACATGTATCTCACACACCTCCTCAATACCCCTAATGAGAACAGCAAATCACGCTGTCTCTCACAACCGACGTCGTGTGGTACCTCCTCTCCTATCCCGTTGGCCAATCACGCTGTCCGCCAACACGGACGTCATACGGGAACTCCCATGTCCCCGCTGGCCAATCACGCTCTTTATTGTCATACGGGACCTCCCTTCTTGTTGCGGGGGATAATTCCGCCCTCCGTCCTTTCAGAACAATAGGCCTCATCTATCAAAGAACCAGCCTATGACGGGGACGACACTAAAATACGATGTAATATGGTATTCATATACCAGGAACAATATATGTAAACATTGATACTCAATTATGTCACCTACGCCTTCTTCAGATATAAATACCTAAACTATTCCATCTGCCGCTCCCAGAACCACTCCCCACAAAAATAAAACACTCCCTACTCATTCATTCATAAAGGTATTAGGAGTCTTTATCCCAAAATAAACGGGGGTATTAACCACAATCAGACACAATATCTTGTCTGATTATCACATCTATATTGCAGTAAATATAGGTTAATATTGAGAAAATGAGATGAAACCATGTACAGCCCATAGAACTAACGGGGAGTAAGTCACTCTAATAGGGACCAGGGGTGAAAAAATCACCACCTGCACATAAGAACAGGAATACCACTGTATACAATACAAATATAAGAAACTGGAGAGCAGACAAAAAAAAAAAAAAAAGGGTATGGATAATATATTGAAAGAGAAATTTACATAGATAGAGGCAAGATAACTAATAAATGTATATCGCTCCTACATCAAATAATCATCAACCAATAAAATAGGTAACATCAAACTGTTCGTTAAATCCATGAGTTTGCAGAGTGTTCAATCGATAAATCCACTGTACTTCTTTTTTAAGGATAAAATTATCCCAATCACCTCCTCTAGGTGGTGGTCTCACCCACTCTATAGCCTGAAATTTATGACAAGGGGGAAGGGACTCTGGGAGTGCGGGATCACCCACAATGCCAAGCGTGCAGCTAATCAGCAGCCAGCAGGACCTGTGATGTCACAGCCCTATAAAAACCCTCGGCCATTTTAGGTACAGTCATTCCATATCGCTCTTACTGTAAGGACAGACGTCGTCAGGAGCTAGGGAAAGACTTAGAAAACATATAGAAGTTCAGGGAAAGAGGCTGAGCCTTAGAACTGTAGGGAAATCATAGGGAGGAATTGAGGGAAGAATTTGGGGTGGTTGCAGGTTCATTTACTGCAAGAATTTGCAGCATAATTCACATTGCAGCACTCACTGCCGTTATACTGCTGCTCATTACTCATATCTGTGTCTTCAAGGTGGAACAGAACAAGCCTTTTGCAGTGCAGTACAGCAAAATAAAGTGAAATATCATACACTAATATCTGCACGTATCTGTAAAAAAAAAAATCCTTTTTAAAGGCTTTTATTATAATGGGCTTATTCACTGTTCTTCCAAGGCATAACATTATTCAGTGCTATTGTGCCAAAGAAAACTGAAAGTTGCAGGCCATTTTTCAATACAGTATTGTCAATAATAATTCAATAATTCTTAGTGGTTATCACTTATTTAAAGGTGTTTATTAGTGTCAAAACACATAAAAAGTATCATATTCGGCACTTTGTTACCAGTATAAAGTTGCTGGGCATTTATAAATAGTATTGTCAATCATTAAATAATTCTGAGCTACAAATCTCTGCCTTTAGCACGCTTTTTTTATTGGTGTTCATTAGTGGGTGAAGAAATAAGGGGCATATTTGCCGTTCTCTTCAAAGTAGAAAATAACAGGCCTTTTTGCCCTTTACAATTAAGTTTTTTCATCGAACAGTATGTCAGACAGAGAAGCGAGAGGCCATGCACAGGAGAGGGCTGCAGGCCTAAATGTTTTCTGGCGCAGGCACAGGTCGCAGCAGAGTAAGGGGGCATAGCAGCAGGGGTCAGTTACAGAGGCCTGAGCTCCCAGTGTTAAGTAGCGGTCGTATCTTGACCAGCAACCCAACGGTTGTAGACTGGTTGACTCAGTCATCCCAAGTCACATCAGACACCCCCAGCTAAGAGTTGGTCGGTTCGTCAGACACAACCCTTAGTTGGCATGGCCCGGCAGTAGGCCATGTGCCCTCACCTGTCCTCAACCTGCCTCTTTCATTTTCTGTTCCCTCATCTAGAGAAGTACTCTATGCTGTGGGCTCAGATCCACTGTACAGTGAGGAGGAGGTACTAGAGGAAAGTCAGCAGCTACTGCTCAGCCAAGATGTGGAGGAGACAGACGCCGCTTCCTGCGGTAGGCGGCAAGTAGTGATGAGGAGAGTGGTGTGGGAGCTGGTGTTGCAGAGAACATCATTGACCTGCAGACAGTGATGGATGACGATGTAGCCAATCGTAAATGGGAGCCGGGTGAATAAGGGGCCTCATTGTCATCAGGAGAAGAGGGTTGCAGCTTGCGTATGAGGCAGCGGGGAGTCAGCAGGGTGGCAGCAGTGTGAGGTCGGGAGCTAAACGTGCCCGGGGTAGATGACCCGCTTCGCAGCAGCCTACCTGCCTGGAAAGCAGTGGTGCAGAGGTTCACGGAGGCAGTGGCAGTAGCAGTCAGTTATTGCGGAGTGTTGGGGGTAAAATCACCTACTCAGCGGTGTGGTAGTTTTTTGTAAAGCCGCCGGGGGAGATGAACATGGCCATATGTTCAATCTGTGGGCAGAAGGTGAAGCATGGCCAGGGTGCCAATGTTGGCACCACAGCCCTGCGCCAACATATGCAGTGTCACCATAAAGTGGCCTGGGAGAGCCGTGGCTCCAATGTGGTGGCCCAGCCTTCTGCAGCAACCGCTGCAGCACCCAGTGACACGCACCCCATTTCAGGCAGTCAAGGCTCCACCACCTCAGCTGAAGGAAGCTGTGTGTCCTTCCCATCATCTGCTGGTCGTGATGCTCCTGCTCCTCCTCCTAGTCAGACATTGCGTCAGCAATCGATCACAGAATCTATATCTAAGAGACAACAGTATGCATGCAATCATCCAACAGTGCAGAAGATGAACGTGCTGCTGTCCAAGTTGCTGGTGCTGCAGTCACTCCCTTTCCACTTAGTGGACTCTGCACCTTTCAGAGAAATGATGGCATGCGTTGAACCAAGGTGTAGAGTCCCATGCCATCATTTCTATGCCAAGAAGGTAGTACCACAAATATGTAGAAGAGAAGGTGGGCCAGTCCTTGAGCCTGTCGGTGTCTGCCAAAGTGCACGGCAGTGCAAACATGTGGAGTTGTAACTATGGTCAAGGACAATATATGTCATTTACGGCCCACTGGGTTAATGTGGTGCCTGCCCAGACACACCAGCAACTTGGACAGGTGACGCAGCTTCTGCCTCCACGTTCTCACACTGTTGGTCCTGCAACAATGTCCGCCTCATCCTCCAATGTCTCCTCAGCCTCCATTGCAGGAACCCAGTGCTCCTCCAGCATACCACATGTGCAGGGCACATCGGTGTCACGTTGTTCTGCACCTCGTTTGCCTGGGCGAATGAAGTCACACGGGAGGAACTGTTCCATGTCCTCAGTCAAGAAATCGAGTCCTGGCTTTCTCCAAGAGACCTTAAAATTGGAACAATGGTGACTGACAACGGGAAGAACATGGTGTCGGCGCTGCGTCAGGGAGGGCTGAGCCATGCGCCCTGCATGGTGCACGTGTTCAATCTGGTTGTCAAGCGTTTCCTTACGTGTTCCACCCATCTGCAAGACATCCTAAAAATGTCAAGGAAACTTTGCATGCACTTCAGCCTCTCGTACACTGCCAAGCATGGCCTCCCACAACATAGGCTGATATGCGATGTTTCCACCCGTTGGAATTCAACGCTCCATATGTTGGATCGACTATATGAACAGAGAAAAGCCATAAATGATTTCTTGATGATCCAAGCGGACAGAGGTACTCCCCTGTGTAACTTTAACGTTAGCCCGTGGCAGCTCATGCGTGACACCTGCCGTTTGCTAGTTCCCTTTGTGGAAGCCACTTTGTTAGTCAGTCGCCAGGACTACGGGATGAACAACGTCATTCCACTGATTCACATCCTGGAAAAGATGCTTATCAATCTGGCTGGTTAGGGGACTGGAGATGTGGCATCTACATCTCATGGCCACATGAGCCCTGTGGGGACTGAACTGGAGGAGGACATTGGAGCACAAACAATGTGTAGCCAAATGGGTGGAGAGGAACCAGAACAGCCAGAGGGAGATGAGGAGGATGAGGCAGATGACCCAGACACACCATGGCAGTATGCAGTGGAGATGGATGCAGGGAGTCCCTTGTGCAAATGGCCTGATCCATGCTGACTTCCTTAGGCAGTGACTCTGCGGTCACTGTATGCCCTCCTCATGCTTCTGCCACTGGGTCACTGTATGCCCTCCTCATGTTGCTGCCACTTGGTCACTGTATGGCCTCCTCATGTTGCTGCCACTGGGTCACTGTATGGCCTCCTCATGTTGCTGTCATTGGGTCATTGTATGGCCTCCTTATGCCTCTGCCTCTGGGTCACTGTATGGCCTCCTCATGTCGCTGCCACTTGGTCACTGTATGGCCTCCTCATGCCGCTGCCACTGGGTCACTGCATGGCCTCCTCATGCCGTTTCCACTGGGTCAATCTGTGTCCTCTTCATGCTGCTGCCACTGGGTCACTGTATGCCCTCCTCAAGCTGTTTCCACTTGGTCACTGTATGGCGTCCTCATGCCGCTGCCACTGGGTCACTGTATGCCCTCCTCATGTTGCTGTCACTTGGTCACTGTATGGCCTCCTCATACCGCTGTCACTGGGTCACTGTATGGACTCCTCATGACGCTGCCACTCAGTCACTGTATGGCCTCCTCATACCGCTGCCACTCGATCACTGTATGGCCTTCTCATGCCACTGTCACTGGGTCACTGTATGGCCTCCTCATGCCACTGCCACTGGGTCACTGTATGTCCTCTTTATGCCACAGGCACTGGGTCACTGTATGCCCTCCTCATGTTGCTGCCACTTGGTCACTGTATGGCCTCCTCATACCACTGCCACTTGGTCACTGTATGGCCTCCTCATGCCGCTGCCACTGGGTCACTGTATGGCCTCCTCATTCCGTTTCCACTGGGTCACTGTATGGCCTCCTCATGCCGCTGCCACCTCCACATTATGTCGCCTTGCCACTCTGTGGTTTCCTGATGCTGCTGCCAACTCCACATTATGTCAACTTGCCACTCTGTAGACATATATGTAGAATCGACAGACGACGGTGTGAAGTGCGCTCTTTCATTCTTCAGTAGGATGTTGGGTCTCTGCACGGTTCTTTCTACCTGGCACTAACATAGACCTCAAGTGGGTTCACACTTGAGTTGGTTGGTCAGTTTTGGCCCGTAACTGTCCAAATAAGTAAAGTGTGCAGTGGTTCTAAGAGCGACGCCTGTCATGTGTGTGTCATTCGGACTCACAGTATTGTTTGACTACCACAGTAGGTTCCCTATGCATGTTACTGCAAGGCACAATGTTCTACACCACTATACAGGCTCTCTGAAGCTAGGAAATAGCTGTTTTTAAGAGATATTCGCCGCAAAGTAATTCGGATCGAAGCAAATTTTTTTGGAACTTCGAATCGAACTGCCAAGTCGAACTTTTGAGAAATTTGCTCATCTCTACCCAGGAGCTTTAGGGGGCCCATAAGGAATCTCTTCCCAATATGAAAAGACCAGTACTGTAAACAATACATTATAGATAGGGGGCCCTGGTACAGATTTTGCATTGGAGCTTCATGTTATGCCTATGCTCATAATACACACCACAGCTGCTGCAGAACCTCATAGTACATGCCACAGCTGCTGCAGAACATCATAATACAGATCTCAGGTGCTGCTGGTCCTCATAATACACACCTTGGGTGCTGTAGAACCTCATAATACATACCTCAGATGCTTCTGAACCACCACATAATAAAGATATCAGGTGCTGCAGAACCAGGGGCGCACCTCTAATGAGGCGAGGTGAGGCGGCCGCCTCAGGCGGCACTATCGGACGGCATTTTTTATTTTTTTTTTACTATTCTTTATCCTAAACCAGCCCAAGACAGGCTGCTCTGAAAACAAAGCTGAGCGGTAACTGTCCCTGGCTGGCTTAGGAGACCTCTGCATCTCAGTGCATGTGGCGCTGCTATGACATCATCACACATCCTGCGCTGAGACACAGCAATCAAGGGATTGCAGGTAGGTGAGGATAATTTTTTATTTATTTTTTTAAATAGGCCTATTTACTTACCTATCTTCGCTCCTGCTCATGGCCGCCCCCCCAGAGGCGTAGCTAGCGGGGAGGGGGGGCAGAGGGGGGCGGTTTCCCCAGGCCTACTGACCCCAGGCCATTAATGATTTACTTTTAACTAGATCGGTGTCCGCAGACACCGATCTAGTTAAAACCCATCCTGTCTTGTAAACCGCAAGCCACTTCAGGCCTGTGGTTTACACCGAGACAAGGCCGGCGCGATGATGTCATAGCATCGCGCCACCTGTGCGTGGACCCTGCGCATCATAGAGCAGAGGGCAGAAGAAGAGGCAGCCGCAGCTCCATTCACCAAAGGATCGCAGGTAGGTGAGTATAACTTCTTTTTTTTTTTTTAGCGCAGTTGTGAGTGTTTTAATAGTATAAGGGGTTGTTAAGAGGGAGAAATATAAGGGAGGATTCATTAGGGGGCTTTATGATAATAGGGGGTTCATTTATATAAGGACTATTAGGAGGCATTACAAAGAGGGAGGTCATTTATATAAGGGGTCATTAGGGGTGCAGTATTTATGTCAGGGGGAATCAGGGGCATAATATAAGGAGGCAATTCATTTAATTTAGGTGGCACTTGGGCTTTATTAAAGCTAAGGCCCCACATAGCGGGCAGCAGCAAAAAAGCGTTGCAGGAAAAAACGCAGCGGTAATGAATCGCAGTTTTTCCCGCAGCGCTTTTCACAGAAAGTCCGCAGAGGTTTCATCTGTGGACTTTCTGGTCCATTATACCTATTGGGAAACCGCCGGTGTTTCCGTAGGAATAATTGACATGCTGTGATTTCCAAAACCGCAACAGTTTTGGAAATTGCAGCATGTCCACTGTGTGTATTTTTCCGCAATATGTGGATGGAATTTGATAGAATCCCATCCACTTTGCAGGAACTGTAAAACGCTGCATTTTTTTCCGCGGCGTTTAAACCGTGGCCACACCACGGCATTTCTGCCACGTGAGGCCAGGGTCTTAAGGAGTTTTCCACTTCATTTTTATTGATGATCTATCCTCAGAATAAATCATCAATAATAATATCAGTGAATCCCCGCTGATCAGCTGTATGAAGGGGCCATGGCGCAGTCTGTTTATAGTGTCCGTGTGATGTAATTCCAGCCTTGTCACATAGACATGTATAGGACGAGGCTGTAGTTACATTACATGGCTGCTATGAGATGTATGATACTACATAAACAGAGAAGCGGTCACGGTGCTTACACAGATACCACGGTTCATTAAAACAGCTGATCCTGGGGTCTCGGGTATTGGAAGCCCACTCATTTTTTTTTACTTTTTAATAAGGAAATGCCTGGGGCATTAATAATAAGTGGCACTATTTAAAGGGGGTACACAGGGAAGTTATTAATATAAATATATAATTATATTATATATTTTATAATTGGGGTAGCAGCAGAATGGGGGCTTTGTGTAGGTGAGGACAATGTGGGTCAGGTGCCTGGAAAAGTGAGGAGCCAAAGATGTCTGTGTTGCAAACTTTACAGAGACAAGTCACAGCTGGAAGAAGTGGTCATGGCAGTCCAGAGGGAAGAGAAGGGAAATGTGACCGATTAGTCAGAGACGTCACCTGTAAGTCACAGAATGTTACTGCCCTGTATTCACCTAAATGATAGAGGATAAATACCTGATTGATGGGGGTCTGTCTGCTGAGACCCCCACTGAGCCTGAGAATTGGGTTTTTTCCCCCACTATGTGGGAATTCAGCCTGATCGCAGCCATATATATAGGTGTGTCGCTTGGTGGATGGACGAACCCGCGTGGCTCTCATTCACTTCAATGGGAGTGCCAAAGATAGCCGAAGTCCAGTACTCAGCTATCTGCGGCGCTCCTATTATAGAGAATGGGGGCCACGTGGGCTCGTCCATCACCAAGCAGTTACTTTCATTGTTAATGCTGTGATGTTGATCTCTGACACTGAAGTAATATAGGAAGAAGAATTATTTTATAAACTTTTTTTATAACTTTGTATATATTGTGCTACAATAGCAGCGTGTGAAGCTAGTAGCATGTAAACTCAATTTTTTATTTTTTTTTTGGGGGGGAGGGGCGTCTTTCCATAGTCCGCCTCAGGCAGCAAAGAGGCTAAGTTCATCACTGTGCAGAACCTCATAATAAAGATAACCATACACATGTCAGCTGCTGCAGAATATCTTCATACAGTAGTTAAAAGACAAATGTAAGAACCCCCCAGTTACACCCCCAGCAATGCTTTATATAACATGGTGTGGTTAATATAAAAGGTTGTGTCTAAGGGCAAAGGCATCAAACCCGACATAATACATCAAAGTACATTTACACCAGGACAAAAACATCTCATGTCTGCAATCTCCATATACATTGTATTAACCCCTGTATCTCCATATACATTGTATTAACCCCTGTATCTCCATATACATTGTATTAACCCCTGTATCTCCCTATACATTGTATAAACCCCTGTATCTCCCTATACATTGTATAAACCCCTGTATCTCCATATACATTGTATTAACCCCTGTATCTCCATATACATTGTATTAACCTCTGTGTTTTTCTGTATATTGATTTAACCCGTTTCTTTCTCTTCATGGTATTAACCCCTGTCTTTTGCTATACATTGTATTATCCCATGTTCGCTTATATGTGATATTAATCCTCGTCTCCCCCTATAAATGGTTCTGTTCCCTGTGTCCCCTAAACATGTTATTAACCCTTGCATCTCCCTGTACATTGTATTATCCTCTGTATCTCCCTATACGTCGTATTACCCGAATGTCACTTCCAAGTCTGCCTTCTATACATTGTACTTGGCTCTTCTAAATCTTAATATAAGCTTTCTGTGAATTATATTAACCCTAAAATCCCACACTTGGCTTTACTAATAGCAGTGCACTCTTCCTAAGCATTGTATTAACTCCATAATGCCACACATGGTTATACTGTCTTCACTGAATTCTTTCTATACATTGTAGTAAATCCCTGATCAGCAGACAAGGGTTCACTAACTTCTATGTAAGCCCCTTCTGCATGTTACTGCCTACACTTGTCCCCACTCCTCTCATAGCTGGGGGTCAGGGAGATCTCACACAGCTAATGTACTGCTGCCTCCTGCAGGCCTGGAGGTAAATGATGGCTGTGTAACCTCCTGTCACTGCGGTATAGATAGACCAACACTACTCTTATCTACATAATGAGCTGCGGGAGCCTCTGTGAAAAGTGTCATTGACAGGGTGACCAGATGATGGGGCTTCAAAACCTGGAGACTCCCTGCAAACAGCGTGAGATGACATTTCTGTAACTATGTAATCTAGTAAGGAGAGGTATGTGGAGGGTTAACCGAGACACTGAAGAGAGAAGGCGGGAGGAGGGGAAGTCTCAGTTACTTTATACAAGGCAGCTCCTGCATGTACGGGGACAGGTGCGGACACATCCAGGGACACCATAAACCACTGCCATCCTGCTATTAGCCCGGAGTGCCATGTATCTACAGTACTCTGTGCCAGCTGGCCAGCTGACCACACGGACAGTATGTACCTTCCTCCACAACTGCATTGGCAACTACTTTACCACTCTGGACTTCCCGCTTGTATTTACAAGCAGACTGAGGATTGCTCAAATTAGATCCTCCCCCTCCCTCCATCCCTTCACCCTCCTACTCTGCTTACACATGCTGTGCTTACACTGCAAAAGAAAAAAATAACTAAGGTGCATATTAATCAGATGTGCATATTAAAATAAAATGAGATGCGGGTGTCCTTTTTGGACATAATTTAGCAGATCTGGGAATAATAAATAATTAAAGGGGATGTCCAGTATCAGCAAATAAATGCTAGTGTTTCTATAATGAAAAGTTCTACAATTTTCCAATATACTTCCAGTATCAATTCCTCACGGTTTTCTAGATCTCTGCTTGTTGTCATTCTTTGTTTACTTCCTGTGAATGAAAATCAGTCCATGGTCATGTGATGGACATGTAAGAGACAGCCAATGTTGTCTTAAGCTTCATTTGTCTGTATAAACTGTTAATGTTGAATGTATTTCTGTGATTCTGTTCCTTTAAGACAGCAGCCATTGTAATTGTGACATGATGCTGGAGTGAGACCCCCCCCCTTTTATGTCAGCCTGCCTGTTCTGCAGACAGAGTGTGAGCAGAGAAGCAGGAAGTGACGAGACAGAGAGCAGCGGCGATCTTGGCAAGGGTTGTATTGAACTGGTGTGGAGATTTTTCTGTACAGCTAAGCTGTATCTTGGTCCAGAGACAAACAGAGTGTAAAGAGACAACAGGACTAGTGAGTCCACGTGAAAGGAACTGTGCTCAGTGGCTGATCAGTGAGACTGACATTGTGACTGTGTATATGGATACCACAGATAGAGACTCGCAGTGCTGTTGATGTACTGGACGGCACCTGCTAAATCCCGCTTTACATCCCAGCTCAGTGTATGGATTCGGCAGGACTGTCAGTGTGCTGAGTGGAATCTGCTGTTGGATTACATTGCATTCAGTTGGTTTCCCTGTCTGTTAAAGAGGACTTCATTTCTCCCAAGATCCTGATAACCGTGAGGAGAGGACGCTTCACTATAAAAGAAAGGACCGACTTTGGGCCCCACCGCGCGCTTCTACGGACTGTAAGCGGTCCACCTGGACCACTGGGGAAAAGGGGGTGCACCCAAATGTGAAGTCAGGGTCAGTTAGGGATAGTTTTGAGTATATTGTTCATTCAGTGTCCATACTGCAGAAGTGGACAGAGTAAAAGTAGAAACCATTGCAGAATTTGCCTTGAAATTGTTCATGCTATATTGTATATTTTGCTTGTCTTTAGCCCTGTCATTTTACCTTTAACTAGCCTTTATTAACTTATAGTAAATATATATTTTTTTTCTTGAACTACCGCGTGTGCGTTCATTTCTGGTTGCGGAGTCCAAACCACCTGCCTTGCTCTCGGTTCACAAATTGGCGTAGTCGGCAGGATTCGCTTACCAGAATGGACGGTGACGCACCCGTTCGGGAGAATGGTGCTGGAGGAAGAATGCCAGCAGGGGCTATAATGAGTCAGTTAGCTAAATTTGATGGCAATAATATGTCAGTGAGTATGTGGGTGGAACAGATACGAATGATACAGCGAATGTACCAGACCGCACCAGAAGTACTAGTAGAGCTAGCAATATTGACATTACAAGGGGATGCTAAGACCACGGTGATACTGAGGCCATTTGAACAAAGGCAGACATTTGAGCAAGTAGTCCAGATTCTAGAAACCATCTATGGAGAAACTGCATTGCTGGGGTCTCTGCAGGCTCGGTTCTTCCAGAGGGTACAACAGGAGAATGAAAGCCTTCCCCAATATGCAAATGCCCTACAAGAACTGCTCCGAGATATTCAAAGGAAGGAAAGAGGGGGCTCGCCAGCCTTCTGTAACCCTGATCGGACTCTCCGTGACCAGTTTGTCCTGGGGATACGTGACGGCAGTTTAACTGTGACTATGCAGGATTTTATACGACGAGAGACTGATGCTAAATTCCATGATGTACAGGTAGAGGCCATCTCCCGTGCCAATAGTATGGTCCCGAGGCCGCAGACCGCAGTTGGAGTTACTTTGTCACAGGGGGCTAGTTCTGGCTCAGAGACAGTAGAAAAAGGGACGGTTAAAGAAATTCTCACAGTAATGCAGAAACTGCAAGAACAAATGGAACACTTGCACACTCGTTGTGATGAGCAGTCTATGAAAATTGCAGACTTCCAGAAGACTGGAGATGAAAGGGTGAGCCATCCACACCCAGCAAGTCAGAATCACCCACCACCCCGCTGGAGGGGTGAGGATAGGACCTACCGAAGGGGTCCAAATCATTTAGTGCAGTGCTCAGGAGAAATCGAAGGGGCTTACCGAAGGGGCCCAAACAGATGGCCAGAACGACGGGGGATACGCTGCTGGGAGTGTGGACGGATGGGCCACGTTGCTGCTAGATGTCCAGAGCAGCGACAAACTTATGAGAGACCGCCGTTAAACTGAAGTCCCCTGCTGCTGAAGGGCGTGTAGTAGGGGAGACTGACAAGGAGACTATGTGGGGAGAATGCCCTGATGATGACCTGATCGCTGCAAGTCCTGTCATACAGGTGGAAATGGAGGGTATTCCGGTTACCGGGATGATTGACACGGGTTCCCAAGTAACGACCTTGAGTAGAGACTGTTATGAACGGTACTTCCGGCAACATGTGAAATATGATCCCCATACATTCGTACGAGTGGTCGCAGCTAACCAGTTACCAGTTCCGGTCGTGGGAGTGGCCTGGATGAATGTCCGGGTATGTGGCCAAGATCTAGGTAGGAAAGGCATTGTGGTGGTACAGGAGTCACATGAAGTAAAGGTCCCTGTCATTTTGGGGATGAATGTGTTAAAAGAATTAGATCAGATCCTCTTTGAAAAGAAAGGTCACGGTTATTGGAAAGAAACCACCACCCATCGGCCTACTCAAACAGCTTTCCAGCGGCTGATCCGGACATGTGGCTTACAGAAAAGTTCAGATGCACAGCGTCCTCTGGCTCGAATTTCAGTTCCTTTGCATACAAAAGTTACACTGCCACCCAGTCGGGAGACAATAGTGTCCATGCCCGTAGGCACCTGTCGGAAACTAGAGGGCATAGCTGTGTTGGTAGAACCACTGCAGGCAGCCGAAGGAGGTGTTGATCCGCTAGTGGCCCGTTCCTTGGCAATAGTTCGCAATGGAAGAGTACCACTTCGATGTGTAAACACTCAGGACCAGAGTGTGGACCTGACCCCAGGGAGGCTGCTGGCTAACATCTATGTGACTCCGGAGGAAGTAAGGAAAGTAACTCCAATGCAGCTGAAGCCGACTGAAAGGGATGAGTGGACCGTAACTGTGTCCATGGGAGAAGATGAGGAACCCACCTCTGAATGGAATGGCTGTGCAATTCGAGAACAGATGAAGATGGATGTAAGTTCATGTTCTCTGGAATGGGTGCAGAAGGTAGATGAGCTGTTGTGGGAGAACCAAGCCACCTTTGCACAGTATGCTGAAGATTTTGGATGTACCACAGGGATCTACCATGAGATTCCCACAGGAGACACCCCTCCAATTAGAGAGTGCTACCGACAAATTCCTCCACAGTTGTATCAGGAAGTGAAAGAACTGTTAGCTAAGATGCTACAGGGTGGGATCATCCAAGAAAGCCAGAGTCCCTGGGCGGCTCCTGTGGTGTTAGTAAGAAAAAAAGATGGGTCCATCCGATTTTGCGTAGACTATCGGAAGTTAAACGCTTGCACCGTACGAGATTCCTACCCCTTGCCACGGATTGAGAAGTCCCTCTCAGCGCTAGGGAGAGCCCGGTACTTCTCCTCACTAGATCTGGCTAGTGGGTATTGGCAGGTGCCGATGGCCACAAAAGACAAGGAGAAGACGGCATTCATCTTGCCCATGGGACTATACGAATTTAACCGGATGACCTTCGGGTTGACAAATGCACCCGGAACGTTTCAGCGGTTGATGGAGAAATGTCTCGGTGACTTCAACTTTGAGTTCACTCTCATCTACTTGGATGACATTATAGTGTATTCTGCGACCTTTGAAGACCATCTCCACCAGTTGGGGCAAGTATTTCGAAGATTGCGGGAACATGGGCTCAAATTGAAACCCAGTAAATGTCGGTTGTTCCAATCTGAAATTGATTACTTGGGTCACCGTGTGGCATCCCAGAGCTGGCTATGGCTGGGCTGAGGGTGATCTCTGTGCATTGTATTATTTCCTGTTGCTTCATAGCCTGTGTGACATAGCAGGGGGTCCTGAGTCTCACACAACACAGCGCCACCTAGAGAGCCTCACACATGCATTACACCTCCCATAGGATTGAATAGTAACCAAATGTCCAATGGGAGGACATCGCCTGGGAAAAGGGGAGGAGTCAGCTGATCACTGGGTCCCCATGGTAACACCCCGGCAGGAAGGTCCTGCGTGTGAGGAGTTAGAAGTGTGGAGTGTTAGGAGGAGGAGGTGAGGAGATAAGTGTGATGTCCTGTGAAGAAAGCAGTGAGTTTAGTGCAGGAATCTAAAGTCCTAGACAGGCCCAGGAAGGTTGGAGAGCTGACATACTCCAGCTATTCAGAAGATCCTGTCCCCTGTCTGCCTAGCCATCGCCCTGAAGGAAGTCAAGCATCATTATCTTGTCAGCATGAGACTGTGGAGAGAACATTCTGGAACACGTGCTCCATAGCAAGTATCACAGGATCCAGGGGCCAAGGCCAGACCTGTGGAATATCCTGCCACCCTGACTATTGCACCCCGAAACTCTGAGCTATCAGGACCACATAACGTGAGTGGGGAATATTATGTACTAGTATCATGGTGGGCATCCTCCTATGAGCCAAATAGGAGCCCAGACGCACCTTAGGGCTGTAACACTGAAGTATAAGGGCTAGGAACACCTTTCATCAAGTCTACCCTGCACCCCAGGACTTTGCTGTGTCACCAGGCGTACCCCGTTGTTTTGTATTGAAGAAACTGTTTAAGCATTTGTGCCTCCACACCCATGGAAGTAAAAGTTCAACTTTACAACCGTTTCTGTGTCTGACTCTGCACCGACAACATCAGGGCGCCCCAAACACCACCAGTCGGCACAGTATAGGGGAAGCGCCCCGGGGGAACAATCACCACCAACATTTGTGCAGCCCCCTCATCACCGGTACCAGTGGTGGTAACGTGGGACAGCACCAGCGCTGCGCCCTCGTGCCCAGAGACCGTGACAAGTCTGCGCTGTTTGCACCCCCGCAATCCCAACTGCAGCGTTACCTTCCATCTGGTCACCGCAAGAAAAACTGGCGTCACGAACAGGATACGGGTGTGTGCCATTTTGAGAAAGTCGCCACGAAAAGTGCACCAAATTGTCTCCAGAGCATCGGTCTTTATTGTGGACTTTGCTAAGATCAAGTTTATTCCCTGAGAGTGCTTGCCACAAAGAGGGGGAGCCCTAAACCCCTGAAGTAATCCCTAAAGACTGTCCTCTCAGTGTGTTACAGCCCTGGAAGAGTTAAAACGCCCAGGACTTGTTTGCTGCGCCACATCGCTGTGTAAGAACGCCCACAAAGGGTTAACTGTACCTTGCAAAAGTGCGGGAGATTTTTAGCACTGCCCATGAGGCCAGGAGACCCATCTGCCGCCATCTTAGGAGAGCCCAGAATGCTGAGCGCATCGCTCCAGCGCACCCATACAAGAAAGTGAAAGGCGAACGTGCCAGCGCCATTTCTGACTCTCCGGTGCCGCATCACCGTCCCTGCTGTGCACCGCTGATCTCTGGTCCATGCTGCAGTTGCTGTCAGTGAGTACTGTGCCTCCCTGTCCTTGTCTTCAGTCCTCCCACGGCCCCAGCGAGTGTTTTCCGTGTACAGTGTCCGTGGGGAGTGCCACCATTAAAGAGGGGGAGCACACCGTCAGCCTGCATCACAGTGACTCTGTTAATAGCTACAGCATTCTTAAAGGGACAGCATTCCAAGTTGTAGTCTCCATTCCCTGCCAGCAAGCAGTTGAGTTTCTTAAAGAGACGGCGACCTAATTTCAGTCATACCTGCAAACAACATGACTGAGCAAAGTGACATTGTGCCATCTGTTTCTAGTGATCCAGCAGTGCCCATGGCGAGCAGCCTACCATTCTCCATGCCATTTTACCCTGGCGCACCATGGCTGCCGCGCTACAAAGGGGAGGCGCATACCCTCAGGGACTTTCGTGAGAAGATGCTGTCTCTCTTCCAGTTCTATCCTCTGAATACAGAACAGCAGATACAGATCCTGCTGGGCCAGCTTGAGGGTGCTGCAGCTAGGGAGGTCAAATCCTGGCCTGCCTCTGACAAAAGAACCCCTGGGCAAATTCTGGACAAACTCCAGGTGAACTTTGACGTGCGATCTGTCTCCGAGGTAAAGATGCGCTTCTTTTCCAGACGACAACTACCTGGTGAGACCCTGCGGGACTATGCTTTATCCCTCCAAGAGGCATTCAGAGCTGTGGTGCAAGTGGATCCACGTGAAAATGTGGACTCTGATAAAATCTTGCTTGACCGCTTCATAGAAGGGGCGGGTACCACATTGCTCCAGAGTCAGTTGCGAATGCTTGCTGCACAACATCCCAGCATCACGTTTGCTGACTTCAAGGCCCTTGCCATCCAGGTCTTGGGACAGGAGCAGCCCCAGCCGAGCCCAGTCATCTGTGTTCCCTCACCTGGACCCTCAACAAGCATTGCTCCAGTTGTCCTGCCACTACCTCTGGGTACCTCACCTGCTGCCCAAACTGCGCAGACTACACCAGCAGACTCCAGAGATGACCTTCTGGCCCGAGTGGATCATCTGACCCGTGCCATGGAACAGATCACCGTCCGTCTAGATCGTCTGACCCAGCCGTCTTCATCGTCCAGTGATCCTTTGCGAAGTCTCAACATCTCACCTGAGTCGCCACCCAGACGTCCGTCTTCAGTGAAACCTCCGCAGAGTGAGAGGCCATACTGTACCTATTGCCATAGATATGGACACACCAGGCCTCAGTGTTTTCAGTTAAACGGGCCACCCCCGAGGCAGCGGGCCGCCCCTCGGGAGGAAAGAAGAAGGGCCCAGGTGAATCTTCAGTGCCATTGTCACGCTTCGTCTCAGCCTGCCCACACATCACAATCCGGGTGAACGGCGTCCCTCTGACAGCGTTGGTGGACAGTGGATCTCAGGTAACAACCCTGCGCAAGCAGGTGTTCCTTGAACATTGGGACTTAGGTGTGTTGAATAGAACACCTGACACATGGATAAATCTGTGTGCCAGCAATGGACAGCCCATACCACAGCAGGGTTATTGGGAACCCACTATCCAGATTGGGGACTTGAAACTGCCTAGACAGGGTGTAATTGTCACTGATGTAGAGGATGATAGGTTTGCAGTTGTAATATTAGGCATGAATGTTTTACGCCATTGCTTTGCAGAAGTGTTGGATGCCTTGCATGCCTCTCTCCTTACAGCTTCTCCCAGTGACCAGCAGACCATTCAGCGGGCCATTCGTGTACTCAATGCCCAGCACAAGTTCGCCAACAAACAAGGTGAAATTGGTCGAGTCCGGATCCAAGATACCCGTCCAGTAACCCTACAGCCTGGAACAGAAACTATGGTGTGGTGCCGTGCCCGTCCGGGCATAGAAAATCAGGACTACGAGGCCTTGCTACAACCCATACAGGTAGATGGCCAACCACTTGTCATGGCTGCCCGCAGCCTTGTCACAGTTTCCAATGGATGTGTTCCTGTCCGCTTAGTCAACTTGGGCGATGCTCCCGTGAACCTCCACAAGTTCCACTCTGTGGCCCTGCTACACCGGTTAGCACCAGAAGACATTCTCTCTGGTGATTCTACCGCCACACAGCGTTCCACCCAAGCTGCTGAGAACATTCAGAATGGAGCCACGAAGTCCTGGTGGGATGAATTGAACGTGGGAGACGCCAATACCCCTATAGAGCACATCAATGGGGTTCGCAATGTGGCCAAGCGTTACCAACAGGCATTCAGCAAACACCCATTGGACTTTGGTAAGACCACGACCATACAACATCGCATTCTGACTGGCGACCACCATCCAATCAAGGAGCGTCACCGTCCAATACCACCAGCGATGTACCAACCGGTGAAAAAGTTGATCCAAGAGATGCGAGATGGTGATGTCATCCGGGAGAGTAACAGCCCCTGGGCAGCCCCGCTAGTCCTTGTCAAGAAGAAAGACGGAACCCTACGATTTTGTGTGGACTATCATAAACTCAACAACGTCACGCACAAAGACGCATACCCATTGCCGCGGATTGAGGAATCTCTAACGGCTTTGGGATCAGCTACCTGTTTCTCGACCCTGGACTTAACCAGTGGATACTGGCAAGTCCCTATGGCGCCTGAAGATCGTGAAAAGACTGCGTTTACGACCCCGATGGGACTCTTTGAATTCAATAGTATGCCATTTGGGCTATGTAATGCCCCAGCCACATTCCAACGGCTTATGGAGAGGTGCCTCGGCCATGAGAATTTCCAGAGTGTGCTACTGTACCTGGACGATGTTATTGTATTCTCCCGGACATACCAAGAACACCTTCGTCACCTGTCCGAGGTATTCAAGGTACTTATACAGCACGGCCTAAAGTTGAAGCCCTCCAAGTGCTACCTGTTGAAACCCCAAGTTCACTACCTTGGGCATGTCGTGAGCGCACAAGGCGTCCAACCTGATCCTGAAAAGATCACTGCAATCCAGAACTGGCGAAGACCAACTACCGTCAAAGAAGTCCGAAGCTTCCTTGGATTCGCAGGTTACTACCGGCGTTTCATACCACACTTCGCCCAAGTAGCCGAGCCTCTGAACGAGTTGTTGCGCGGTTGTCCCAGAGAAAACTACAACCGAAAGCTTCCGGTAGACTGGACAGCGCGTCAAGAGGAAGCCTTTCAAGCGCTTAAAGCACTTCTGACGCAACCACCAATTCTAGCCTATCCCGACTACAGTCAGCCATTCCGCTTGTACACAGATGCAAGTCACCAAGGTTTGGGTGCAGTGTTGTCCCAGGTTCAGGACAACAAAGAGCGAGTCATCGCCTACGCCAGCAGGAGTCTGAGAGGCGCGGAGAAGAACGACCAGAACTATAGTTCTTTCAAACTCGAACTTCTGGCGCTTGTCTGGGCCGTGACAGAGAAGTTTAAAGACTACCTGGCTGCCACACCCTTTACCGTGTACACAGATAACAATCCGTTGGCGCATCTGGACACTGCTCGACTGGGAGCCCTTGAACAACGGTGGGCCTCAAGACTCGCGAATTACAAGTTCTCTGTCAAGTATCGCAGTGGCAAGTCCAACGCTAACGCTGATGCACTCTCAAGGTTGCCTGTGGGAGAAGAACCACCCCGAGAAGACATCTGGGAAGAGGTGGAGATGCCACCATTCTACAACAAGTTTGCCCAACAGGTTGCTATTGGTGTCCCTGTAGAAGGAGAATCTCTGGCGAAAACAGCTGCCGAATCCCTCCAGGAGCCATCTCTGTGGAAAACGTTCCAAGAAGAGAGCAGAGTTTTAGGAGAATTGTCAGATTTCCTGCTTACAGGAAGAATACCAACCCGTGTAAAGAGAGGTCTTCATGACGTGGAATTAAAACGCCTTTGGCGACAGAGGAAGCGCCTGTTTGTCCAACGAGGCCTTCTACTTAGAAATACTCTTGATCCTGTCACAGGTGAAAGGCTTCATCAGATCCTCGTACCAAGAAGAGACGCACAGATGATACTTGAGGCGTATCATGACAGATCCGGTCACTTCGGGGTACAAAAGACCGAAGCTACCATCCGTCGTCGCTTCTATTGGGTTGGGATGAGGAGTGACATTGAGAGTTGGTGCCGAGAGTGTCCCGCCTGTAGTATCACCAAGGAAGGTCGAAGAGATCAGAAGGCCCCTCTACATCCAATTAAGACTCAAAAGCCGTGTGAAATTGTTGCTCTGGACCATGTGAAGTTGGGTCCCACACGTTCCGGCTACAGCTACGCTCTGACAATGGTGGATCATTACTCCAAGTTCCTTGTCATCGTGCCTGTCAGAGATCTTACAGCAAGAACTACGGCTGAGACCTTCTACGCAGAGTTTGTCCGCCATTACGGTTGTCCTGAGCATATCCTCACCGACCGTGGATCGGCGTTTGAATCCCAATTGTTCCGTGAGCTGTGTCAGTTCCAAGACTGCAAGAAGTTGCGAACCACAGCGTATCACCCTCAAGGGAATGGTATGTGCGAGAAGGCAAATCAAGTGATCATCGGCATGCTAAGAAAAGCCGCAGTTACACCTGGTGTTGAGTGGCCTGAGCGTATCAAGGACTTGGCCTATATTTACAACAACACACCCCAAACATCTACGGGATACGCACCATTTTATCTAATGTTTGGAAGACAAGGTCAACTTCCTTCAGACTTAACCCTTGGTGTGAAGGTCCCTGACATCATCAATCCACTACCCATAACAGACTGGGTTGTTGAACACCGCCGACGTATGGAGGAAGCTAAAGAGATAGTTGAAACGCGCATGGATGAGGTTCGTAGGAGACAACAGGAGGATTACAACCGTCACGCCCATGCAGCGCCCCTGAAAGTTGGCGACCGTGTATGGTTAAGGAATAACCATCGGAATGGGAAATTGGATCCATTCTGGGAGAAAGAACCATACAGTGTCATCTCCATACCATATCCTGAATCCGACGTGTATGAGATCTCTAAACCTGGGAGACAGCCCCAAGTAGTACACCGAAACCGTCTGAAGCTGTGCCTTAAAGAAGGACTACCCACAGAGGTGCCCCCAGCTGAGACAACGAGTACAGAGATCTTGTCACCTTCTGAAGCGAAAGAGAGACCCCCAACGTTAACTGAGCTTATGTGGGCGCCTAAACTACTACCATTTAGCTGTTATCCACCAATTGCTCTAGTGCAAGAGAATCCTTCGACATATGATTTAATTGATTTCAGTGACTCTGTTCCTGATTCAAATCTCGTTCCACTTAGGCGTTCTGAGCGTACCACAAAAGGCATACCTCCAACACGCTATAGTGATGCCATGGCTGTCCTTGAGTAAAAGAGGTTAACTGTCTCTGCTCCTGTATATATGTTATTCCTGCTCTGATTACATTAATGTTTTTCCTGTGTGTATATACAGTATATATATAATATCTTGCCATGTAATATAGTATTTACACTTATATGCAACAATCCAAGCCATAGTGCCTGGCTCACCGAGCCAAGGAAGTTCTGTTACCCCATTGCGGTATGGACATTCGTGCTAGAGTGCCTACTCTTCCTTACAGAAAGGACTGTTTATTGTTTCTCAGAGAGACTCTCATGATAATGGACACTCACGAAATTTGTGCCAGAGAGCCTCTGGACCCATTTGCACTACTGTTGTTTCTATATGGACTGTCTGATGGTACCGCCAAAAGGTTCCATAAGTCTGAGTTTAATTATCTCTCCGTTACCCTTCAGACTTCTCATGGACATTCCAGGACTATGCCGGGAGGTCTTACCTCAAGTTTCTAAGTATTATATTTTTCTAAATTGTTAGTGACATTTGCACTTTGTTCGTATTTATTAACGTTATGTTACATTTCTCACCTTCACCCCAGCCCGTCGCCGAGGTCGGCTCAGTGAAAGAGGGGGAGTATGTGGCATCCCAGAGCTGGCTATGGCTGGGCTGAGGGTGATCTCTGTGCATTGTATTATTTCCTGTTGCTTCATAGCCTGTGTGACATAGCAGGGGGTCCTGAGTCTCACACAACACAGCGCCACCTAGTGAGCCTCACACGTGCATTACACCTCCCATAGGATTGAATAGTAACCAAATGTCCAATGGGAGGACATCGCCTGGGAAAAGGGGAGGAGTCAGCTGATCACTGGGTCCCCATGGTAACACCCCAGCAGGAAGGTCCTGCGTGTGAGGAGTTAGAAGTGTGGAGTGTTAGGAGGAGGAGGTGAGGAGATAAGTGTGATGTCCTGTGAAGAAAGCAGTGAGTTTAGTGCAGGAATCTAAAGTCCTAGACAGGCCCAGGAAGGTTGGAGAGCTGACATACTCCAGCTATTCAGAAGATCCTGTCCCCTGTCTGCCTAGCCATCGCCCTGAAGGAAGTCAAGCATCATTATCTTGTCAGCATGAGACTGTGGAGAGAACATTCTGGAACACGTGCTCCATAGCAAGTATCACAGGATCCAGGGGCCAAGGCCAGACCTGTGGAATATCCTGCCACCCTGACTATTGCACCCCGAAACTCTGAGCTATCAGGACCACATAACGTGAGTGGGGAATATTATGTACTAGTATCATGGTGGGCATCCTCCTATGAGCCAAATAGGAGCCCAGACGCACCTTAGGGCTGTAACACTGAAGTATAAGGGCTAGGAACACCTTTCATCAAGTCTACCCTGCACCCCAGGACTTTGCTGTGTCACCAGGCGTACCCCGTTGTTTTGTATTGAAGAAACTGTTTAAGCATTTGTGCCTCCACACCCATGGAAGTAAAAGTTCAACTTTACAACCGTTTCTGTGTCTGACTCTGCACCGACAACATCAGGGCGCCCCAAACACCACCAGTCGGCACAGTATAGGGGAAGCGCCCCGGGGGAACAATCACCACCAACATTTGTGCAGCCCCCTCATCACCGTTACCAGTGGTGGTAACGTGGGACAGCACCAGCGCTGCGCCCTCGTGCCCAGAGACCGTGACAAGTCTGCGCTGTTTGCACCCCGCAATCCCAACTGCAGCGTTACCTTCCATCTGGTCACCGCAACCGCGTATCAGGAGAAGGGGTGAGACCATCAAGAGACAAGATAGCGGCTGTTCAAGATTGGCCGATACCGACTACCCTGCGAGAAGTGAGGGCGTTCCTTGGAGTAGCCGGTTACTATCGACGGTTTATTAAGGATTTCGCCAAGGTAGCAGCACCACTTAATGCTCTCCTACGAGGCACATCCGGTGGTCCAAAGAACCGGTCCGTGAAGTGGGGACCTGAACAGGAACAAGCCTTCCAGGCATTGAAGGATGCACTGACAACAGCCCCAATCTTGGCATATGCTGATTACCACTTGCCGTTCCAGCTATATACAGATGCAAGCCTGTATGGTCTTGGAGCAGTGCTTTCCCAGCTTCAGGATGGCCAGGAGAGGGTCATAGCGTACGGCAGCCGGTCTTTGAGAGATTCTGAAAGAAACCCCGAGAATTATAGTTCATTTAAATTGGAGCTGTTGGCACTGGTATGGGCCATGACCGAGAAATTCTCTGAATATTTGACCGGTGCTGAAGTTTTAGTACTGACTGACAACAACCCACTAGCTCACCTGGAAAATGCCAAGCTCGGGGCGTTAGAGCAGAGGTGGATAGCCCAAATGTCTACATTCAATTACCGCATTAAGTATCGGTCCAAGACAGAGAACCAGAATGCTGACGGACTTTCTAGGGTAACTGCCCAGACCCCCACAGAAGACGTGGATCATGAGTTGGAGCATGTGGAGGTGCCCGATTTCAGCAGATTTTCACAGGCCTTGACCGCCACTAATCAGTTTGAGATGGAGGGGACTGAAATGGCTCCTTTCTTTGGTCCCTCACGACAGGAATGGGCACAGATACAACAGACCCATGAGGGGCTGGCGCAGATGATCAAGTGTGTTGAGAAAGGCCAGAAGCCCTGTAGAGAGGAAAGAGAACGACTGACACGTGAGATATTATCTGTTTTGAGTCAGTGGGAAAAGTTGGAGATGAAAAATGGAGTGCTATGCCGAAAGGTCTATTTACCTTCTGAGATCGACATTCGATACCAAATTGTGGTGCCTAGTGAACTGGCTCGCTCCTTGGCAGTTGAGGCTCATAATAAGAATGGACATTTTGGTCATGAGAAGACCTTTTGTTGGTTACAGCGACTGATTTACTGCCCTGGTCTTCGTCAAATGGTCGAAGAAGTATGCCGCAGCTGTCGAACTTGTGAGATCCATAAGGCAATAGAACAGAGAGCTCCCCCTGCAAACCATCGTGACCCAGGAACCTTTAGAAATTGTCATGATAGACTATCTAATGGTGGGCCCATCCAATAGCGGACACCAGTATTGCCTCGTAATGGTGGATCACTTCACCAAATTTGCGGTGGTAACCGCCACCAAGGACCAGACAGCTGAGTCAGCAGCTCGTGCTCTGTGCCAAGATTTCATTCGAGTATATGGGTGCCCCCAACGCATCCACTCCGACCAGGGCGCCTGCTTTGAGGGACACGTAATGAAAGAAGTTCAACGTATCTACGGGATAAAGAAGTCGCACACGACTCCATACCACCCTCAGGGAAATGGGGCCTGTGAAAGATTCAACAGAACTCTGCTACAGATGCTGCGGACTCTGGAGGAAGACAAGAAGTTACAGTGGCCTCAGTTCTTGTCTGAAATGGTGTGGGCCTATAACAATCAGGTCCATTCTACAACGGGGTACTCTCCTTATACACTTCTCTTTGGGCGGTCTGGGCGAAGTATAGGAGAATTACAGTTGAATGATGTGGATGGGTTCCCTCCGAGGGATCCAACCTCTTGGGTGCGGGCGCATCGGCAGAGACTTGAGACGATCCATCGATTGGTGCGGCAGCGCCTGCAAGAACATCCCCATCCTGATAAGACCCCAGTGCAAGAAGCACCATTGCAACCAGGCGACCTGGTGCTAGTTCGTGTCAAGAAACCCCAAGGGAAATTGGAAAGCAGATGGGAGGCTTTGCCGTATCGTGTTGTTGGCCGCAAGTATGCGAATGGGCCAGTGTACCAGGTCCAGAAAGAAGGAACTGATTGTGTTCGAGTACTTCACCGAAATATGTTGCGCCTGTGTCATTCTGAAGGGACAAATCACGATGGGCCTGCCAATGTGAATGAGCTCCCACAGTCAGAGAATGGAGGTGCGGAATGGGCCTCCGACGAGGAGGATGATTGTTGGCCGATCCCTGCTCCTGGGGATGTTCCACCTGTGACTACTGTATCTCCGGCCTGTGCCCCCTCTGGTGCGGAATCCGCTGGTCCTTCTCAGCCCATAGCTGCAGCACCCCATAATATACCACCGGTCCTCAGACGGACCACTAGGCACTGGTATTCCCCCTGTTCGGTATGCGCAGGATGAGTTTGTTTGGCCTGCCATACATCGGTATACTACCACCCTGTGCATAAAAGTACAACCCTCTGGATATACAGTCATAGGCAGGGACTGCCAATCTTAAAGTGGGGGGGGAATATGTAAGAGACAGCCAATGTTGTCTTAAGCTTCATTTGTCTGTATAAACTGTTAATGTTGAATGTATTTCTGTGATTCTGTTCCTTTAAGACAGCAGCCATTGTAATTGTGACATGATGCTGGAGTGAGACCCCCCTTTTATGTCAGCTTGCCTGTTCTGCAGACAGAGTGTGAGCAGAGAAGCAGGAAGTGACGAGACAGAGAGCAGCAGCGATCTTGGCAAGGGTTGTATTGAACTGGTGTGGAGATTTTTCTGTACAGCTAAGCTGTATCTTGGTCCAGAGACAAACAGAGTGTAAAGAGACAACAGGACTAGTGAGTCCACGTGAAAGGAACTGTGCTCAGTGGCTGATCAGTGAGACTGACATTGTGACTGTGTATATGGATACCACAGATAGAGACTCGCAGTGCTGTTGATGTACTGGACGGCACCTGCTAAATCCCGCTTTACATCCCAGCTCAGTGTATGGATTCGGCAGGACTGTCAGTGTGCTGAGTGGAATCTGCTGTTGGATTACATTGCATTCAGTTGGTTTCCCTGTCTGTTAAAGAGGACTTCATTTCTCCCAAGATCCTGATAACCGTGAGGAGAGGACGCTTCACTATAAAAGAAAGGACCGACTTTGGGCCCCACCGCGCGCTTCTACGGACTGTAAGCGGTCCACCTGGACCACTGGGGAAAAGGGGGTGCACCCAAATGTGAAGTCAGGGTCAGTTAGGGATAGTTTTGAGTATATTGTTCATTCAGTGTCCATACTGCAGAAGTGGACAGAGTAAAAGTAGAAACCATTGCAGAATTTGCCTTGAAATTGTTCATGCTATATTGTATATTTTGCTTGTCTTTAGCCCTGTCATTTTACCTTTAACTAGCCTTTATTAACTTATAGTAAATATATATTTTTTTCTTGAACTACCGCGTGTGCGTTCATTTCTGGTTGCGGAGTCCAAACCACCTGCCTTGCTCTCGGTTCACAGACACACAGGTGCACGGCTCGTTACAGTCACAGCACAGTAATCAGACATCCACTTTGTAACGAGCCGTGCACCTGTGTGTCCATCACATGACCATGGACTGATTTTTATCCACAGGAAGTAAACAAAGAATGACAAGAAGAAAACCATACAAAGAGTAACATTTATTTGCTGATACTGGACATCCCCTTTAAATGTTTATCATTCCCTGACCTGCTAAATGGTGTCCAAAAATGGCACCTGCATCTCATTATTTTAATGTACAAATTTTTAGGATAAAATACACCTAACATGATATTTTTGGTGGTAGTTTTTGCTTACCTGCTTATTTTGAAAGAATTATTGCTGTAGCTGGATATCCCGGACATGGCGGCTGGAAAACTCAGTACACATTTTACTGAGTCTGAAAATATGAGAAAACATAATATTCCGGACAACAGTATAGTAGACATGTAATAAAGATGTTATTCTCATAATGGATTCACTAAGAAGAGAATCTGCTGTAATGACACAGACAATTCACCATACACCGTCTTTCCTCTCTTCTCCTTTCTTAGTGCAGTGTCTGATCTTTTATACCTCTCGGAATTCTATTTTCATCTAAACTTAGAAACATATAAAAGTGAATCTGCGTATAAGTAACCTTATGATCGCAGCTGGTTAACTAATCCTTACAGCTAGGAGGACCGTTGGGACTGTACATAAAAATTGTAATATCAATGGTATTGCACTCTCTCTATATATCTTATATATGTTTAGCAAAATTTGGCAATATTTGCGAGAAAAGTATAAGAATCTGGTCACACAACTGACTTCACCGCCTATGTGCTGTCCACGAAAAAGTTTTTTTTTTTAATGTTTACAGGTGTTGCAAATGAGACCAGTAAAATAAAAAACATTCAGGCAGCTCTCCCCGATCCCTCATTTTCAGCAGTGGCTACTGCATAAGATCTCCAGCTGATGTCAGCAGTGACAATTGTAAGTGGCAGAATCAGTGAGAACTGGCTACATCCTACCCCTAGCCGTGCAGTTTGCAGGGAAATCTAAAGGCCACTGGGGCCATAACAAGCAATAAAAATATACATTTTTGAAACATTGTAATAGAAAAAACCATTGGCATGCACTAAGTTCATTTCATATATACAGTACAAAAACCCAGCCCATTACATTACTGTGGCATAAGAACCACTTTATTTGGAGAATGCCCAAGGACACTTGCAGGTAACATGTTTTTAGAGTATAGCTGTTCCCTTTCCTCTTTTCCGCTATTTAGTCCAGACCACCATGACAACTGTGCTCTTTTTCCCATCTCAGATACAGCATCGGGAAATGGTGGAAAACGAATCAGCCACACCAAGCAAATGCAGACTTGACCCAAGCTTTTGAACAGTGCTATAATTCTTCATACTTTAGTTCCAACTAATTTCTTCATTTTGTGTCCTGGTTTGGTGGTGTTAAAGGCAATGATGACTGTAACAGTTTTTCTTAAAATTGTTGAAAGAGCCACAGCAAATATAAGTCCAAACGAAATCTGACGCAGCAAAATAGTGATGTCTCCAGGTAGTCCAATGAAGAGAAAGCAACAGAGAGAAGATGGCAGAAGACAAGTGAGCAGAATGTAGCTGAGGACACTATTATTGGTCCTTACTATCTGCATATGACGATTGATAAATATTGGTGAATATGATCATTGAGACCCCTATGGCTACAGCACAGAATAGCACTGTCAATAATACAGGTGACAGGCAGTGTAATACCAAGGTTATCATTAGACCATTGATCTTCAGGACATTTTAAACAGATACCGGTATTCATATCTACTAAAAAAAAAAAAAATCAAAAATGACTCATGACCTTTACTCTATGATAAGGAAAATAGGAAAAAAGGAAAAAGAACACATCTTCTAGTAAAATTCCTGTTCTGATTCCTGAGCTAAATCTGATAACCCAAACTCCCTTCATCATAGAAGACTATTATTCTAGGAGTCCCTCACTTATGGCAGCTCTACTGTCTCATACTGTATATAGAATGGAATAATGGAGCCATGAGGAGGCAGGGACTTCTAACAATATATATGACTCTGATGCAGGATGTCCAGGTGTCCGAACTCAGTTTGGCCGGGGAAATACGGCCAATATATGCAGGGCCGTTTTAATGCATTGAGGGGCCCTGTGCAAACTTTTTGAAAGTGGGCTCCCTAATGCCCCCCCCATAACTTAATTTCCCCTGCCCCACTCAACCACCAAAGTAACATTAAAAAAAAAAAAAAAAGAATACTAACCTAACCATGTTCCAACGGGCCTGCAAGCTCCGACTGTAATGTCTGCAGCTCGGTGCTCATTGTGCTTCCCTGTCGCAGACATTATCAGCCGAAGGCTGAATAATGGAGCACGGAACTGATAGCTCCATTCTCCACTATTGTATTCTACCTCTAGAGTTGAAACCAATGCCTGCAGCCCGGAACAGCTGAACAACACCCAAAATGTGGGACTGTCCTGCTTGATCCAACTGGCTGAGATGGCCCCCGCAACCATAGGGCCCGGTGCAGCTGCACCATTGCACCTATGGTTAAAGCAGCCCTGAATGTAGGCACCATATCTTTCATCCTGGTTTCCTCTGTGTGTATGAGGCCTCAACTTTCTAAGTTCATTAGTGGTAGGTAGGCCAAGACGGGCTGTCCCACACCATCTGATCCCACAGCTTGTGGTAGAAACCTGCTTTTGTTACTGAACATCTTCATTGCTTAACTGTTAGAAAATCTGATATCTCTGAAGCATGTCCTGTGTTTTTCCCAGTGGTTGCTGAAACAGAGGATCAAGTCTAAGGTTTGCCTCAAATTCACCGTGGTGGAAAGGGATAGAGGACTAGAAGAGGGAGTGAAGAGCAAATGCCACTACCATCTCTACTTGTAGAGTGCCCACAACTGTGGATACTGCTTGTTGTAAGTGAGCTGTGACCATGAGATTTGTCACTGGAAGAAGCTGCTAAGTAAACTGCTGCAAGCATCACCAGTTCAAGCACCTTTATGTCTCCTGTGTGTCTCATCCATGTGCACCATCAAGGGCACTCCAAAACACCAATACACAGGAGACACTCTGGTCATACCCTCTACTATTATCCAAGTGTGATTCCTTCAACACTGTGCCGCCTAAGGGCCTGTAAGATGATTTGGCACCGAAACCACTGTGACACTAGAAGGCGTAAGTAGTTGCCTCCTCCCTGATGTTAGCCTTGGGATGTTGCACATGGTATGCACCACATATTACATTCCACATAAGGTCTCAGGCAATCAGATCAGCTAATTTCAGCTGATAAAGGCTCAGACAGTCTATGTTATATCTCTATGTAAACACAAAGATAACACTGCCAGTCCTGGCAGCGTGCAATTTTTTTTTTTTATCCGAACCTGTGTAATGCAATATCCATTTACTGTGCATATTATTATATCTGCATTTATATTACATTTCTTGTCATCATAATAAATAATCTCTCATGGTAAAGGCCATTTCTTTATCTATTGAGGTACCTCATAGTGTCCTGTCCATCAAACAGTCAAAGCCCATACACCAGCTTGTTGAAGAATACAGGAAGTGAGGAGAAGAGACAGCAGGCAAACTACTGAGAGAGGGAGAAAGTGGGAAAACCACTTTAAATTCTACAGAAAAAAAAAAGATTTAAATGATAAAAAAATTAAAAAAGATAAAAAACTATATGTAAATGAAACATGTACTGTGAATATAACATGTTATTTTTCTCATACAATTAGCACCTTATAAAAATGAAAACTAATGACAGAATGGCTTGTTTTTTTGTATCCAGTTCCTAAAAAAGGAAGTGAAGAAAGTAAACTAATAAGTACTCCAAAAGTGGTAAACTATGATTGCTCTTTACAAAAAAAATGGAAAAAAATCTGGGGCATACAGACAATCTATTTTCATCATCTATCTATGGGCTAAGCGATACGTGTCAGATCATTCTGGTCCACCATTGGGAATCACATTGATCACTAGAATAGAGGTCCTGAGCCCCCAGTTTCTCCTTGCTGGACAACCTTAGTCTTGAATGAAGTGGTAGCCGAGCATGTGTGGTGCCATCTATCTTCTATAGTTCCATAGACTCTGAATCGAGCAGTGTGCAACCACCAGTTTATTCCAACTGTTGAGGGTAGGATTGGTCATCAATATTGTTAGAGTAATCCTATAGCTAATCTTATATATCCTACATTGTAACCTCATATAGCCATACATATATACTCATGCATCATGAACCAATGTTTCAATACTTTGTATTTCATATCAGCCATGATGACCTCTCCCTGTTTTTGCCATTTTTGTACATATTCTCATTTTTATACACAGTAAACAATTTGTACTGCCAACTTTTTGTGTAGACAGTCTGACCAGATATGGTCACAGATATGGTTGAAGGATGCGAGGGAGTCAAGATTACTTCATCCATTATTGTTAGGTAACATAAGAATTATTGTGTAATATGGGTAAAATATAATTTGAGATGAATTCCCAGAAATTGTGTAAAATTCCATATTTGTATGCCAATAACCCATCCCCAATTCACGTAATATGATTGATTGCTACTCTTGGTTTATACTCTATAAAATAAACGACCAGTGCTCCTCCCACAGGAGATCTCTGGCAGTTACTGACAAATCTGTGTCGTCTCTGTCTTATTACCGGTACCGGGTTGGGTTGACTTATTTACCTAATCTACCTGAGTTTATTTTTAACTCTGACAATATGCAGGTCTCAGAAAACCCCTTTAATGTGGCACCAAAATAAAACCAGAATGTTTTTAGTTTTAGATAGCAAATATAAAAAATGCTAATTTCTTTTGTTATCTTTTATAATTCCATCTACTTTACCTTAAAAACTTTATACTAGAGTGTAATCCTCTCGCCCAACTAACATGGTTGCTATAAAATCTGAAAACAAAGGTCCTATTATGTAGATTTAACCCACCATTAGCTAGAATATGAGACCAGAAAATGCATAGTTCCAAAAAAAGTAAAACATTTGTTTTTTGTGTTAACAGCAAATAAGGTGGGCTCGACAGACAAAAGTTAGTGGCCACCACACAGCATAATATACTCCACAGTGGCCCCCACACAGTATAATATACACCATAATGGCCCCCACACAGTATAACATGCTTCACAGTGGCCAACACAGAGTATTATATACTCCACAGTGACCCACAAACAGTGTAATATACTCCACAGTGGCCCCCACACAGTATAATATACTCCACATTGGCCCTACACAGTATAATATGCTCCACAGTGACCTCAACACAGTATAATATAATCAACACTGCCCCCCACACAGTATTATATACTCCACAGTGACCCACACACGCTATAATATACTCCACATTGGCACCTACACAGTATATTATGCTCCACAGTGGCCTTGAAACAATATAATATACTCCACAGTGGCCCTCACACATTAAAATATACACCATAGTGGCCCCCACAAAGTATATTATGCTCAGAAGTGGCCGCCACACAGTATAATATACTCCACAGTGGCCCCATCACACTCTATAATATGCTCCACATTGGACCCACACAATGTAATATGCTCCACACTGGACCCCCACATATGCTCCACGGTGGGCCGCACACAGTATAATATACTCCACAGTGCCCCTCAAACAGTATAATATAATCCTCAATGGACCCCACACAGTATAATATACTCCAGAGTGGCCCCCACACAATATAATATGCTCTAAAGTGGCACCCACAGAGTATAATATGCTCCAGAGTGGCCCCACACAGTATAATATGCTCCAGAGTGGCCCCCACACAGTACAATATGCTCTACAGTGGCCCCCACACAGTATAATATACTACACAGTGGCCCCCACACCATATAATATGTTTCACAGTGGCCTCCATAGTATAATATGCTCGACATTGGTCCCCACCCAGTACAGCTCCAGAGTGGCCCCCACAGTATAATATACTCCACAGTGGCCCCACACAGTACAATATGCTCTACAGTGGCCTCACACGCAGTATATGCTCCACTGTGGCCCCCACACAGTACAATAAACACCACAGTAGCCCCCACACCGTATAATATACTACACAGTAGCCCCCGCACAGTATAATGTAAACAAAAATGGCCGCCACACAGTATTATATACTGCACAGTTGCCACCACACAGTATATTATACTCCAACTTGGCCCCACACAGTATAATATGCTTCACAGTGGCCCCCACACAGTATAATATACACCAGAGTGGCCCCCACACATTATAATATGCTCCATAGTGGCTCCCACACCGTATAATATAGTCCACAGAGGCCCCTACACTGTATAATATGCTCCACATTGGACCCACACGGTATAATATACTTCAAAGTGTCCCCCACTCCATCTATTACGCTTCACAGTGGCTGCCACACCATATAATATGCTCCACAGTGGCCCGGACACAATATAATATGCTCCACAGTGGCCCCCGACACAGTATAATATGCTCCATAGTGTCCCTCACACAGTATAAAATACACCACAGTGACCGCCCACAATATAATATGCTCCAAAGTGGCCCCCACACAGTACAATATACACCACAGTGGCCCCACACAGAATATAATATGCACCACAGTGTTCTCCACACAGTACAATATACACCACAGCAGCCGCCAACCAGTATAATATGCTCCACAGTGGCCCCCACACAGTACAATAAACCCCACAGTGGCCCCCACACAGTATTATATATTTCACAGTTGCCACCACACAGTTAAATATACTCTACCTTGGCCCCCACAGAGTAGAATATGCTCCACAGAGGACTCCACACAGTACAATATACTTCTCAGTGGCCCCCACACAGTATAATATTCTCCACAGTGGCCCCTACCTAGTAAAATATGCTTCACAGTAGCCACCACACAGTATTATATACTCCACAGTAACCCACACACAGTATCATATGCTCCACAGTGGCCCCCACACAGTAGAATATGCTCTACAATGACCTTAACTTAGTATAATATACACGACAGTGGCCACCACACAGTATTATATATTCCAAAGTGACCCACAAACAAAATAATATACTCCACAGTGGCTCTCACACGGTGTAATTTTTTTCCACATTAGCACCTGCACAGTATATTAAGCTCCACAGTGGCCTTGAAACAGTATAATATACTCCACAGTGGCCCCACACAGTATAATATGCTCCACATTGGCCCCCAAACAGTAAAATATACACCATAGTGGCCCCCACACAGTATATTATGCTCAATAGTGGCCCCCACACAGTATGAAATACTCCACAGTGGTCCCATCACATAGAAAAATATGCTACACATTGGTCCCACACAATATAATACTCCACAGTGGCCAACACACGATATAAAATGCTTTACGGTGGCCCCCACACAGTACAATAAACCCCACAGTAGCCCCAACACAGTATTATACTTCACAGTTGCTACCACACAGTAAAATATACTCCACCTTGACCCCTACAGAGTATAATATGCTCCACAGAGACCCCCACACAGTACAATATACACATTAGTGGCCCCCACACAGTGTAATATACTTCACATTAGCCCCACACAGTATAGTATGCTCCACAGTGGCCTTGACACAGTATAATATACACCACAGTGGCCCCCACACAGTATAATATACTTCACATTAGCCCCACACAGTATAGTATGCTCCACAGTGGCCTTGACACAGTATAATATACACCACAATGGCCCCCACACAGTATAATATGCACCACAGTGGCCCCTACACAGTATAATATATTTCATAGTGGCCACCACATAGCATTATATACACCACAGTGACCCACACACAGTAAGATATACTCCACAGTGGCGCCCACACTGTATAATATACTCCACATTGGCCCCTACACATGTACTTTCCGATTAGAAGCAATGAAAGTACATGTACAGCCGCCAATTAGTGATAAATGTATATTTCCAGGAGCACTGTATGGCAGCATCCTTATGGTGAAAACACACTATGTATCTGGATGCAGCTATATTCTTAGGCCACTGGAACTTTTAGCTTGATGTAAATCTGCGTTCACATGTTGCAGCCCCTGCACACCATATTATGTCCCATAGCGGTCCCTGCACACGGTATTATGTCCCATAGCGGCCCCTGCACACGGTATTATGTCCCATAGCGGCCCCTGCACATGGTATTATGTCCCATAGTGGCCCCTGCACCCGGTATTATGTCCCATAGCGGCCCCTGCACACAGTATTATGTCCCATAGTGGTCCCTGCACACCGTATTATGTCTCATAGCGGCTCCTGCACACGGTATAACATTCTAACTTTTATCATTTTTACCACTCACTAGCTATAATTATACTGTGGGGTCTCTTCAGACCCCAGAGTATAATAAGTGCAGGGCCAAGAGAGGTGACAAACATAAAAAAAACTATGTACTTACCTTTTCCTGTGCTCCGCAGCCGCTGTGTTCTCTTCGGGTGCTTCTGCCTGTAGTTAGTGACTGCTGATTGGTTGTCAGGGGTCACGTTGCGTCATTATACGTAATGACGTCGGACGTGATCCCAGAGGTCCTGTCAGTGACCTCTTACGTCAGACAGAAGCGCCCGAAGAGCAGACAGTGGCTGCGGAGCGCAGGAAAGGTGACTTACATTGTTTTTTTTATGTTTCATCACTTCTCCTGAGCCTCCGCTTATTATACTCGGGGGTCTGAAGAGACCCCCGAGTATAATAACAGCAGTTTCGTTTTGGCCGTGTTTGGTCCGATCGAAACTGCTGGGTGATGACTCGGGTCGCTGTGCCAGGGAAATATGCCTCGCATGCCACTCTTAACACGCGTGCCGGGGGTTGCCGACCCCTGCAGTATAATATGCTTCACAGTGGCTTCAACACAGTAAAATATAATCTACAGTGGCCCCTACACAGTATAATAAATGTAGAAAAAAAGCCAAATAGAGATCCAGCAGTCCAGAAGTGTCCTGATTAAATAATTAAAACTTAGCTTTTATTGTTCCCATATGTAGTTCCTTATGCTATGAGTAAGGAACGCGTAAGCCATAGAGATGTATTCCTCTGATTGATGGCAACTTGTACAATCAATTTTTTTGTATGGGAACAATAAAAGCTAAGTTTTAATTATTTAATCGGGACACTCCTGGACTGCTGGATCTCTATTTAGCTTTTTTTCTACATATATTTTACTGTGTAGGGGCCAATGTAGATTATATTTTACTGTGTTTAGGCCACTGTGGAGCATATTATACTGTGTAGGGGCCAGTGTGGAGTATATTATACTGTGTTTGCACCACTTTGGAATATATCTTACTGTGTGTGGGTCACTGTGGAGTATATAATACTGTGTGGTGGCCACTGTGAAGCACTGTGGAGTATATTATACTGTGTGGCAGCTATTGTGGTGTATATTATATTGTGTGGGGGCCACAGTGTAGCATATTATACTGTGTCGGGGCCACTGTGGTATATATTATACTGTGTGGGGACCACAGTGGAGCATATTATACTACATGTGAGGCCACTGTGGTGTATGTTATACTGGGTGGGGACCACTGTCAAGCATATTATACTATGGAGGCCACTGTGGAACATATATGGTGTGGGGGCAACTGAGAAGTATATTATACTGTGTGGGGGGCCACTGTGGTCTATATTGTACTGTGCGGGGGCCACTGAGTAGCATATTATACTGTGTGGGGGCCACTGTGGTGTATATTGTACTGTTTTGAGGCCACTGTGGAGCATAATATACTGTGTAGGTGCCAATGTGAAGTAAATTATACTGTACAAAAAAGAGTGTGTGTACACAGCCCAACTCAAATAGCCGTTGATATCCAGAAATCCAGGATCCTATTCCAATGCACTGGTCTCCACCCTACGGTCAAGCGCAACATATATGTAGAAAAAAAGCCAAATAGAGATCCAGCAGTCCAGGAGTGTCCCAATTAAATAATTAAAACTTAGCTTTTATTGTTCCCATATAAAAAAATTTATTGTACAAGTTGCCATCAATCAGATGAATACATCTCTATGGCTTAGGCATTTCGGAATACGTAGTTCCTTACTCATAGTATGTGAGTTGGGCTGTGTACACACACTCTTTTTTTTTGTACAGTATAATATACTACACATTGGCACCTACACAGTATATTATGCTCCACAGTGGCTTCGAAACAGTATAATATAATCCACAGTGGCACCCACACCATATAATATGTTCCACCATGGCCTCCATAGTATAATATGCTCGACAGTGGTCCCTACCCACTCAGTACAGCATACACCACAGTGGCCTCACATACAGTATAATATGCTCCACTGTGGCCCTCACACAGTGTAATATACACCACAGTGGCCCCCACACACAGTATAATATGCTATACAGTGTCTCGCGCACAGTACAATATAGACCACAGTTGCCCCCCACACAGTATAATATACTTCACAGTTGCCCTCACACCATATATGTTCCAAAGTGGCCTCCATAGTATAATATGCTTGATAGTGGTCCCCACCCAGTACATCATACACCACAGAGGCCTCACATGTATAATATGCTCCACTGTGATCCTCACACAGTACAATATACACCACAGTGGGCCCGACACAGTATAATATGCTACACTGTTGCCCACACACAGTACTATATACTCCACAGTTGCCACCACACAGTATATTATACTTTAACTTGGCCCCCACAGAGTATAATATGCTCCTCAGTGGCCCCCACACAGTATAACATGCTTCATAGTGGCCCCCACAAAGCATATTATACACCACAATGGCCCCCACACAGTATAATATGCGCCACAAAGCCCCCCACACAGTATAAAATGCTCCACAGTGGCCCACACACCGTATAATATGCTCCACATTGGACTCACACAGTATAATATAATAATAATAATTTTATTTATATAGCACCAACATATTCCATAGCACTTTACAAATCAGAGTACATATGAGACATTACGATTTGACAAAGAAATAAACATATTAAACAATAGGAGTGAGGGCCCTGCTCGGAAGAGCTTACATTCTATGAGGAGATAGGGGGACACAAGAGGTCAGAAGGCTTGTTTGCTACCATGGTCCAGCCATCTTTTAATAGAAAAGGTTGTGTAACTGAAGCTGTATGAACCCGTCACCAGCCAGTATCTGTGAATAAACAGATACTAAGTGCAAGGAGTGCAGTGTAACTTCTAGATGGAAGGGCCAGGATCTGAGGAACAGGAGGGAGGATAAAAGGTGTTATTGTTCTGCACCTCCGCACACTACACGGTGATCAGGTCACGTGATAAGCCTGACCATACAGATGTGATTTTAGGGCAGTTTTGAAGCTGCTGTAGTTGGGGATTAATTGGATTTTCTGGGGTAAAGCATTCCAGAGCACCAGTGTAGCTCGAGAAAAGTCTTAGAGACGGGAGTGGGATGATCGGATAACAGAGGATGCAAGTCTAAGGTCATTGGCAGAACGGAGAGGTTGGTTAGACAGTGACAAGAGAGGACATATGGGAGGGCACAGCGCTATGGATGGATTAGTGGGTGAGTGTGATAATTTTATATTGTATTCTGTGATGGATGGGCAACCAATACAGCGACTGACACAAGGTAGATGCGTCTAGAATTCTAGAGATGTTTTTAAGGTGCACATGGTAAGAGCATGCAAGTATCTTAATATGTGGGGTAAAGGTGAGATCTGAATCAAATACAACCTCCAGACAGCGGAAATGCCGCCTCTGTGTAATAGTAAGGCCACAGACAGAAATGGAGATATCAGGGTTAGGTCGGTTAGCAGATAAAGGTAACACAAGAAGTTCCGTTTTTTAAAGATTCAATTTCAGATAAAGAGAAGACATGATGTGAGAGACAGCAGAGAAACAGTCACTGGTGTTCTGTAGTAGTGCAGGGGTGATGTCAGGGGATGAGGTATATAGTTGGGTATCATGTGCATAAAGATGGTATTGAAAGCCAAATTTGCTAATGGTTTGTCCAACTGCGGCTGTGTAGAGAGAGAAGAGGAGGGGACCTAGGACAGAGCCTTGAGGAACCCCAACTGCAAGGGGCAGAAGAAAAGAAATAGCACCAGCGAATGATACACTAAATGAGCAGTTAGAGAGATAGGAAGAAAACCAAGAGAGAGTGGTATCTCTAAGGCCAATAGAGTGGAGCATAGTGAGGAGGAGTTGGTGGTGTACAGTGTCAAATGTTGCTGAGAGATCCAGAAGAATAAGTAGTGAATAGTTCCCTTTAGATTTAGCCATCAAGAGATCGTTGGAAACCTTTGTGAGGGCCGTTTCTGTAGAGTGTAGTGCATGAAAACCTGATTGTAAGGGGTCCAGAAGAGAGTTAGCAGAGAGATAGTGGATTAGACGTGAATAGACCAAGAGTTCCTTCAAAGTGGCCCCCACTCCATATATTATGCTCCACAGTTGCTGTCACACCATATAATATGCTCCACAGTGGCCCCTACACAGTATAATATGCCCCAAAGTTGCCCCCAGACATTACAATATACACTAAAGTGGCCACACACACTATAATATGCTCCACAGTGACCCCAACATAGTACAATATACACCATGGTGGCCCCCACACAGTATAATATGCACTACAGTGGCCCCCGCACAGTACAATAAACCCCACAGTTACCCCCACACAGTATAATATGCTCCACAGTGGACCTCACACGGTATAATATACACCACAGTAGCCACCACACAGTATAATATGCTCCAGAGTGACCCCCCACACAGTACAATATACAGCACAGAGGCCCCCACAAAGTACTATATAATCCACAGTTTACACCACACAGTATAATATACTCCTCCTTGTCCCCCACAAAGTATAATATGCGCCACAAAGGCCCACACCCAGTATTTTATGCTCAATAGTGGTCCCCACACAGTATATTACACTCAGCAGTGGTCCCATCATACTGTATAATATGCTCCAAATTGGACCCACACAATATAACATACTCCACAGTGACCCACACACAGTATAATATACTCCACAGTGGCCCCCGCACAGTATATTATGCTTTACCGTGGCCCCCACAGTATAATATTCACCACAGTAACCCTTAAACTGTATAATACACTCCACAGTGGACCCCACACAGTTTATTATACTCCACAGTGGCCCCCACAGATTATAATATGCTCTAGAGTGGCCCCACAAAAATATATAATGGTCCGCAGTGGCCCCCACACAGTATAGTATACACCACAGTGGCCCCCACTCTACAAAGTATAATATGCTCCACATTCGTCCCCACACAGTATAATATGTTCCACAGTAGCCTTGACAAAGTATAATATACTCCACAATTGTCCCCACAAAGTATAAAATGCTCCCCAGTGGCCCCCACAGTATAATGTGCTCCACAGTGGCCTCGATACAGTATAATACACACCAAAGTGGCCCGCACACAGTATAATATACTCCACAGTTGTCCCCCACACAGTATATTATACTCCACAGTGACCCCCACACCATATAATATACTTCACAGTGGCTCTCTCACAGTATATTAAACTCCTAGTTGGTCCCTACACTGTATAAAATGTTTCACAGAGGCCTAGACGCAGTATAATATACTCCACAGTGCCCACACAGTAAAATATACTCCACATTGGCTTTTACACAATACAATATATACCACATAGGCCCTTCACACAGTATAATATACTCCACAAGGGCCTCTACACATTATAATATACTCCACAGTGGCCCCCACACAGCATAATATGCTCCACATTGGCCCTTACAGAATATAATATACACCACAGTGGACCCCACACAGTATAATATGCTCCACAATGGCTCCTACATAGTATAATATACTCCAGTGTCCCCCCACATGGTATAATATGCTCCACAGTGGCCCCCACAGAGTATAATATACTCCAGAGTCGCCCCCACACCATATAATATGCTCCACATTGGCCCCACACAGTATAAGATACTCCATAGTGGTCTCCAAACAATATAACATGCTCCACTGAGGCCCCCACACAGTAATATGCTCCACAGTGGCCCCCACACAGTATAATATGCTCCATATTGGCCTCGATGCAGTATGATATACTCTACAGTGGCCCCCACACAGTATAATATGCTCCACAGTGGCCCCCCACAAAGTTTAATATGCTCCAATGTGGCACACACAGCGTATACTATACTCCACAATGTCCCCCACACAGTATAAACTGCTTCACAGTGGCCCCAATCAGGTTATTATATACTACACAGTGGCCCCCACACAGTATAATATACACCACAAAGGCCCCCACACAGTATAAAATACACCAGAGTGGCCTCCACACATCATAATATGCTCCATAGTGGCCCCCACAGTGTATAATATGTTCCACAGGGGCCCCCACACCGTACAATATGCTCCACATTGGACGTACACAGTATAATATACTTCAAAGTGGCCCTCACTCCATATATTATGCTCCACAGTGGTCGCCGCACCATATAATATGCTCCACAGTGACCCCTACACAGTATAATATGCTCCATAGTGGCCCCCACACAGTACAATATACAGCAAAGTTGCCCACGCACAGTAAATTATGTTCCACAGCGGTCTCCGCACTTTATAATATACATCACAGTGGCCTCCACACAGTATCATATGATCCACAGTGGCCCCCACACAATACAATAAACCCCACAGTGGCCCCCACACAGTATTATATATTTCACAGTTGCTACCACACAGTAAAATATACTCCACCTTGGCCCCCACACAGTATAATATTCTCCACAGTGGCCCCCACCTTGTATAATATGCTTCACAGTGGCCCCACACAATATTATATACATCACAGTTGCCACCACAAAGCATAATATACTCCACAGTGGGCTCAGAAATTACAATGTACTCCACATTGGCCTCTACACAGTATAACATGCTCCACAGTGACACACAACCTGTATAATATACTCTACGGTGGCCCCCACAGTTTGATATACTCCCTAGTGGCCCCCACACAGTATAATATACTCCACAGTGGCCCACAAACAGTACAATATGCTTGACAGTGGCCCCCACACAGAGTAACATGCTCCACAGTGGCCCCCCACTCAGTTTAATGTACACCACAGTGGAGCCCACACAGTATAATATGCTTTATATTGGCCACCACACAGTACAATATGCTCCACAGTGGTCTCAATGCAGTATGATATACTCCACAGTGGCCCCCACACAGTATAATATGCTCCACATTGGCTCCCACGCAGTCCACTATACACCACAGTGGCCTTCACAAAGTATATGCTCCAATGTTGTACTCACAACGTATAATATACTCCATAGTGGCCCCCACAAAGTATAATATACTATACACAGCAGTGGCCCCCACACAGTACAAAATGCTCCACAGTGGCACCAACCAGGTTATTATAACATAAGATAAGATAAGATAATCCTTTAATAGTCCCACCATGGGGAAATTCAGTGTGTTACAGCAGCATAGATAATACAAATACACAAAAAAAAAGCTCCAAGGTAGAGGCATTACAGGGACAGTAGGTATAGATAAAAGAGGTAAAGGTAAAAAAAAGTGGTAGAAGGGATATCACAACTTAAGATCTTTCAGTTCTCTGTATGGAATGATCTCCGCTTAGGTCAGTGTTGGTTGTACAGCCTAATCGCAGCAGGGAGGAAAGACTTCCGATAGCACTCCTTCTCACACTTAGGGTGAAGCAGTCGGTCACTGACAGTACTGCCCAGTGCTATCACAGTCTCATGCATGGGATGGGAGTTATACTCCAGCATGGAGATCACCACGGACAATATCCTTCTATCACCCACCACCTGCACTGGGTCCAGGGCGTTCCCCAGGACAGAGCTGGCCCTTCTAATCTATTATATGCTTCACAGTGGCCCCCACACAGTATAATATACACCGCAAAGGCCCCCACACAGTATAATATGATCCACATTGGCCCCCGCACAGTATAAAATACACCAGTGGCCTCCACACATCATAATATACTCCATAGTGGCCCCCACACTGTATAATATACTCCACAGAGGCTCCCACACAGTATAATATGCTCCACATTGAACCTACACAGTATAACCATTTCCGTACCGCCCATAGACTATATACGTCCAAGGGGTGGTTGCCTTGTTCTGCAAGGACGTACGGCACGAAACGGTGAGCCGGCTGTAACTTCATTACCTTCATTACCTAGTTTATTACCTTCCCTGCCATCCCTCCTCTTTTGTTTAGATTTTCCCAGATATAAAAAAAAATTTAAACATGCAAATATGAAAAAACACAAAAGAGAATGAAAAAAAAGTCAAATCATTGATCATTTTACACAAAACTCCAAAAATGGGCCGGACAAAAGTATTGGCACCCTCAGCCTAATACTTGGTAGCACAACCTTTAGACAAAATAACTGCAAACAACCGCTTCCGGTAACCATCAATGAGTTTCTTACAATGCTCTGCTGGAATTTTAGACCATTCTTCTTTGGCAAATTTCTCCAGGTCCCTGAGATTTGAAGGGTGCCTTCTCCAAACTGCCATTTTGAGATCTCTCCACAGGTGTTCTATGGGATTCAGGTCTGGACTCATTGCTGGCCACTTTAGAAGTCTCCAGTGCTTTCTCTCAAACCATTTTCTAATGCTTTTTGAAGTGTGTTTTGGGTCATTGTCCTGCTGGAAGAACCATGACCTCTGAGGGAGACCCAGCTTTCTCACACTGGGCCCTACATTATGCTACAAAATTTGTTGGTAGTCTTCAGACTACATAATGCCATGCACACGGTAAAGCAGTCCAGTGCCAGAGGCAGCAAAGCAACCCCAAAACATCAGGGAACCTCCGCCATGTTTGACTGTAGGGACCGTTTTCTTTTCTTTCAAGGCCTCTTTTTTTTTCCTGTAAACTCTATGTTGATGCCTTTTCCCAAAAAGCTCTACTTTTGTCTCATCTGACCAGAGAACATTCTTCCAAAAAGTTTTTGGCTTTCTCAGGTAAGTTTTGGCAAACTCCAGCCTGGCTTTTTATGTCTCTGGGTCAGAAGTGGGGTCTTCCTGGGTATCCTACCATAGAGTCCCTTTTCATTCAGACGCCGACGGATAGTACGGGTTGACACTGTTGTACCCTCGGACTGCAGGGCAGCTAGAACTTGTTTGGATGTTAGTCGAGGTTCTTTAGCCACCATCCGCACAATCTTTCGTTGAAATATCTCATCAATTTTTCTTTTCTGTCCACATCTAGGGAGGTTAGCCACAGTGCCATGGGCTTTAAACTTCTTGATGACACTGCGCACGGTAGACACAGGAACATTCAGGTCTTTGGAGATGGACTTGTAGCCTTGAGATTGCTCATGCTCCCTCACAATTTTGCTTCTCAAGCCCTCAGACAGTTCTTTGGTCTTCTTTCTTTTCTCCATGCTCAATGTGGTATACACAAGGACACAGGACAGAGGTTGAGTCAACTTTAATCCATTTCAACTGGCTGCAAGTGTGATTTAGTTATTGCCACCACCTGTTATATGCCACAGGTAAGTAACAGGTGCTGTTAATTACACAAATTAGAGAAGCATCACATGATTTTTCAAAGGGTGCCAATACTTTTGTCCACCCCCTTTTTTATGTTTGGTGTGGAATTATATCCAATTTGGCTTTTTGACAATTCTTTTCATGGTTTTCCATTGAAGACAAATTAAATGAAGATATTATTACCAAAGCATTTGTGATTGCAATCATTTTCTGGAAGAAATTGAGTATTATCTTACAGAATTGCAGGGGTGCCAATACTTTTGGCCAGCACTGTAAGTGGCCCCCCACACAGTATAATATTCTCCACAGTGGCCCCCACACCATATAATATGCTCCACATTGGCCCCAAACAGTACAAGATGCCCCACAGTGAACCCCACACAGTATGCCATGCTCCACTGAGGCCCCCACACAGAATATAATACTCCACAGGGACCGTCAAACTGTATAATATACTCTACGGTGGCCCCCACACAGTTTAATATACTCCCTAGTGGCCCACACAGTATAATATGCTCCACAGTGGCCCACACACAGTACAATATGCTTTACACTGGCCCTCACACAGTTTAATATTCACCACAGTAGCCCCCACACACTATAATATGCTCCATATTGGCCGCCACACAGTACAATATGCTCCACAGTGGCTTCGAAACAGTATGATATATGCCACAGTGGCCCACACACAGTATAATATGCTCCACATTGGCCCCCACATAGTATGCTATAAACCACAGTGGCATCCACAAAGTATAATATGCTCCGACGTTGCACCCACAATGTATACTATACTCCATAAAGGCCCCCCAAACCATATAATATGCACCCCATTGGCCTCACATAGTATAATATACACCACAGTGGCCCACACACAGTATAAAATGCCCCATAGTAGCCACCACACCGTATAATATGCTCCACATTGGCCTCACACAGTATAATATACACCAGAGTGACCCCACAAATAGTATAATATGCTCCACAGTGGCCCCCACACAGTATTTTATACTCCACAGTAATCTACACACAGTATAATGTACTCCACTGTGGCTCACACACACCAGTATAATATACTCCACGTTGGTCCCTACACAGTATATGTTCCACAGTGGCCTCAACACAGTATAATATATTCCACAATGGCTCCCACACAGTATAATATGCTCCACATTGACCCCCACACAATATAATATATACGACAGTGGTCCCCACACATTATAATATACTCCACAGTGGCCCCCACACAGTATAATATGCTTCACAGTTGCCCCAACACAGTATAATATACTCCACAGTGGCCACCACAACATATAATATGCTCCACATTGACCCCCACACAATATAATATATTACCAAATAATATATATGGAAGGATACCTTGATAAACCAAAATAAGAAAAATCCAAAGGACGTGTGATAGCCCAAAGTAAAGTATCTGAAACTTCAAAATCTTTATTGATATATTCATCTAAGAGATCCCACTTCAAATAAACAATTTCCTAAATCCAAAAACTAGAGATATTTGTGAGGATATAAGAAGATGACCGAATAGTGTAATCAGTGATTAATCTTCCCAAACATGTAGTAAGAATACTACTTCCCCCAATAGGAGATACTCATCTAATCAAGGTGAGGGTAATATTGTCAGAGGTGACCCCTTCCAGACTGGAGTAGAGGTAAAATTGTTGAACCTTAATGATAGCCAAATCTGTCCTGAGGTTAAAAGGGTGTAGTTATTATTGTATGCTCTCCATTAGCACACAAATGTGCTGGATGGCATAATTAGCCTATTTATGCATACAGTGGGTATGGAAAGTATTCAGACCCCTTTTAAATTTTTCACTCTTTGTTTCATTGTAGTCATTTGCTAAAAGCAAAAAAGTTAATTTTATTTCTCATTAATGCACACTCAGCACCCCATATTGACAGAAAAAAAACAGAAATGTAGATATTTTTGCAAATGTATTAAAAAGAAAAACTGAAATAGCACATGGTCATAAGTATTCAGACTCTTTGCTGTGACACTCAGATTTAACTCACATGCTATCCATTTCCTTCTGATACTCATTGAGATGGTTCTACTCCTTCATTGGAGTCCATCTGTGTTTAATTAAACTGATTGGACTTGATTAGGAAAGGCACCGACCTGTCTATATAAGACCTCACAGCTCACAGTGCATGTCAGAGCAAATGAGAATCATGAGGTCAAAGGAACTGCCCAAGAAGTTCAGAGACAGAACTGTGGCAATGCACAGATCTGGCCAAGGTTACTGTGAAGGACCTCGCCTTGCCAAGCCACTTGGCACACCTGCGACCAACCTTCTTTACCTCTCACTCACACCCCGTGAGCGGACCGGATCATAGGATAATACAAAACGATCTTTCTAAATTTTATATATTTATTAACACCTAAATGGGTCGGCACTAGACAATTAACACATACAGAGAATACTTGTAGCAATTAGCAAGCTAATACAAGTGGAAAGCAACATGACATGGTGCACAGAATAAAAATGGGGATAATAGAAGGAAAAAAACGCATTACCAACACAAGTCTGTGATTGGTTCTCTGGCTCCAGATGATGATGATGATGAGCTCAGGATACGTACTTCAAAAGTCCAAAAGCATGCATTCAGGTATGCTATTACAAGGGTATCACCCTGGACAGTGCTATCCGGGTGACTTTCAGCAGAAAAAAAGGCAAAAGACAATTTCCAGAACAAGTAGATAGTCCATTTCTCTGAGTCCATGTGCTGGCTGCAGGGTTCTTCCTAAAGCAAAGCATGTGTTCCCTACAGGCTGTTACACCTCTTCCAGGTTAACAAAAGGGTCTCAGGCCTCAATGCTAGGCTGCATGGTAGAGCACATGGTGGGAGTTTCTATCTTGATGTCCCCCGCACCTCTCCTCCAGGAACAGCACACCACAAAGGACAGAAGACAAAAGAGACCGTCTCAAACTGGTCTGAGACCTTTTACCTCCCCTGGTCTCCTCCCTAAGTGAGGTCAGCTGGAGGAGGAGCCCCGCCCCCCTCTCTACATCTCTTAGAATCATTTTTCTTTATAATTCCTCACCCGATGACTATAGAGTCAGGCCGGCGGTATGATAGGGTTCGTGACGAGATCCCCAACACGTAGACACCCCAATTCCCTCTGAGCAAGGAGATCAGTGCCTAGACCTTTTCCAGGCTTTGAACATGTGTGTATTCTGAGTGTGTGCCTTGACCTGACGCATCTGGGGAATTTATCGGGGCGACTGTAAGATGTCCCCCAGGCCAGATATTGTCGTAAAACCATAATCCCTTTTAAATAGAGCTGGCTCTGGTCTGTCTGCAGATGGTATGCAGAGCGTTTCCCCAGAACATATTTTCTGCAGGACACCCCGCCGGGTTAATGAGTATAGCAGTGTTATGCAAATAAAGGCCTGTGTCAGTGACTCTCTGGGGATCAAAGGGTTGCTGATTACAGATCCCATGAACCACATCCCCCAAGGCTATAAGCAAATTGCTGATAACAGACACAATATGAGCGATTATTAGTACAATAAATCCATATCTAAGTCTCATATCATCACAGTTACAAAAGAATTTCTGCAGCAATCAAGGCTCCTAAGAGCACAGCAGCCTCCATAATCCTTAAGTGGAAGAAGTTTGGGATGACCAGAACTCTTCCTAGACCTGGCCATCCAGCCAAACTGAGCAATCGTGGGAGAAGAGCCTTGGTGAGAGAGGTAAAGAAGAACCCAAAGATCACTGTGGCTGAGCTCCAGAGATGCAGTAGGGAGATGGGAGAAAGTTCCATAAAGTCAACTATCACTGCAGCCCTCCACCAGTTGGGGCTTTATGGCAGAGTGGCCCAAAGGAAGCCTCTCCTCGGTGCAAGACATATGAAAGCCCGCATAGAGTTTGCCAAAAAACACATGAAGGACTCCCAAACTATGAGAAATAAGATTCTCTGGTCTGATGAGACGAATAGTGAACTTTTTGGCGTTAATTTTAAGCGGTATGTGTGGAGAAAACCAGGCACTGCTCATCACGTGCCCAATACAATCCCAACAGTGAAACATGGTGGTGGCAGCATCATGCTATGTTTTTCAGCTGCAGGGACAGGATGACTGGTTGCAATTGAAGGAAAGATGAATGCGGCCAAGTACAGAGATATCCTGGAAGAAAACCTCTTCCAGAGTGCTCTGGACCTGAGACTGGGCCGAAGGTTCACCTTCCAACAAGACAATCACCCTAAGCACACAGCTAAAATAACAAAGGAGTGGCTTCAAAACAACTCTGTGACCATTCTTGACTGGCCCAGCCAGAGCCCTGACCTCAACCCAATTGAGCATCTCTGCAGAGACCTGAAAATGGCTGTCCACCAACGTTCACCATCCAACCTGACGGAACTGGAGAGGATCTTCAAGGAAGAATGGCAGAGGATCCCCAAATCCAGATGTGAAAAACTTGTTGCCATTCCCAATAAGACTCATGGCTGTACTAGCTCAAAAGGAAGGGGCTTCTACTCAATACTGAGCAAAGGGTCTGAATACTTATGACCATGTGATATTTCAGTTTTTCTTTTTTAGTATATTTGCAAAAATATCTACATTTCTGTTTTTTTCTGTCAAGATGGGGTGCTGAGTGTACATTAATGAGAAATAAAATGAACTTTTTTGCTTTCAGCTAATGGCTGCAATGAAACAAAGAGAGAAAAATTTAAAGGGGTCTGAATACTTTCCGTACCCATTGTAGTTGGTGCATTCTATCCTGAGTCTCTTTTATTAGTTTGAGATACCCTGGAGTGGTTATCATTAAGGTTCGACAATTTTACCTCTACTCCAGTCTGGAGGGTGGTCACCTCTGACAATATTACCCTGCCCTTGATTAGAGGAGTATCTCCTATTGGGGGAAGTAGTATTCTTACTACATGTTTGGGAAGATTGATCACTGATTACACTATTTGGTCATTTTCTTATATTACTTGCAAATATCTCTAGTTTTGGGTTTTAGGAAATTGTTTATTTGAAGTGGGATCTCTTTTAGACAACTATATCAATAAAGATTTTAGACACTTTACTTTGGGCTATCACACATCCTTTGATTTTTTTCTTACACCTTAATATATTCCCACAGTGGCCCCCACACAATATAATATACTCCACAGTAGCCCCCACCGAGTATAATATGCTCCAAAGTGGCCCCAACACAGTATACTATACTTCACAGTGGCCACCACACCGTATAATATGCTCTACATTGGCCTTACACAGTATAACATGCTCCACAGTGGCCCCCACACAGTATAATATACTCCACATTAACCCTCAAACTATATAATATACTTTACTTTGGCCCCAACACAGTTTAATATACTCCCCAGTGGTCCCAACACAGTATAATATACTCCACAGTGCCTACATACAGTATAATATGCTCCATAGTGGCCCCCACACATTATAATATATTAGAGATGAGCGAATCGAAGCTGACAAAGTTGAATTTGATCTGATTTCAGGAAATCTTCGAATTCACATTGAATCGAGATTTCCTCACGCTTTGTGATATCAAATCGCATTTTAAACTAAGGACACGTCGGAATAGCCTTTACAAAGGCTATTCTACTCCTACCTTTGGCGTTGCATCATTCCCCCTGCGATGTCCTGGTCATCCTCCCTCCTGTAGTAAAATAATCAAAATGGCCGCCGGACATGCGCAGAGCTGCACAGAATAGAATCAAGATGGCCACCGGACAAGCAAAGAGCCACACAGAATAGAATTAAGATGGCCGCCATACATGCTCAGAGACACTCGGAATAGAATCAAGATGGCCGCTGGACAAGTGCAGAGCCGCTCGTGGCGGCCATCTTTATCCTAATACTACACGAGCGTCTCTGCACATGTCCGGCGGCCATCTTGATTCTATTCCGAGCGGCTCTGCTCATGTCCAGTGACCATCTTAATTATATCCCATACAAGACCGTTTCTGCGCATGTCCGGTGGCCATATGGACTCTATTCCGAGTGGCTCTGCGCATGTGCGGCGGCCATCTTGATTATATCTCATAAAAGACTGTTTCTGTGCATGTCCGGCGACCATCTTGACTCTATTCTGAGCGGCTCTGTGCATGTCCGACGGCCATCTTGATTACATCCCATACAAGACCGTTTCTACGCATGTCCGGTGGCCATCTTGAGTCTTTTCCAGGGGGCGTGATGCAACGGCAAAGGTAGGAGTAGAACAGCCTTTCTAAAGACTATTCTGACTTGTCCTTAGTGTAAAATGCATATCCCCAAATCCCCAGGCTCTCTGCAGCCAGGAAAATAGCTGTTTTTAACATGATTCACCATGAAGTAATTTGAATCTAAGCTAATTTTTTGGGAAATTTGGTGAAACTGCTGAATTGAATTTTTGAGAAATTTGCTCATCTCTATATAATATACTCCAAATTGAACCCACACGGTAAAATATACTTCATAGTGGCCCCCACACAGTATAATATGCTCCAAATTGGACCCACACAGTATAAAATACTTCATAGTGGTCTCCACGCAATATAATCAGTATATTATATTCAACATTAGCCCCATACAGTACATTATGCTCCACAGTTGGCCCCTACACAGTATAAAATGTTCAACAGTAACCTCGACACATTATAAAATACTCCATGGTGGGTCCCACACAGTATAATATGCTCCACATTGAACCCACACAATATAATATACACCACAGTGGCCCTCACACAGTATAATATGTTCCACAGTGGTCCCAGCACAGTATAATATGCACCATGTTGGCCCCATACAGTATAATATGCTCCACAGTGGCCCCCACACACTATAATATCATTTGCAGTGGCCCCACACAGTAAAATATACTCCACTGTGACCCTCAAACTGTATAATATACTCCACAGTAGCCAGAACACAGTTTAATATACTCCCCAGTGGCCCTCACACAGTATAATATGCTCCAGAGTGGTCACCACACAGTATAATATGCTCCAAAATGGCACTCAGACAGTACAATAAACACCACAGTGGCCCCACACAGTAATATATACTCCACTGTTCCCACCACACAGTACAATATGATCCACAGTGGCCTCGACATAGTATAATATACTCCACAGTGAGCCCCACACAGTATAATTTGCTCCACATTGGCCCCCACACCATATAATGTGCTCCACATTAAACCCACACAGTATAATATACACCACAGTGGCCGCCAAACAGTAAGCAATGCTCCATAATGGCTTCCACATCGTATAATATATTCCAAAGTGGCCAATACACAATCTAATGTGCTCCACATTGGCCCCACACAGTATAATATACTCCACACTGGCCCCACACATTATAATATGCTCCACAGTGGTCCCCACACAATATAATATGCTTTTCTGTGGCACAACACACAGTATAATAAACTTATACACACAGTTACATAAACACACAGTTACCCTCAAACTCTATAATATACTCAACGGTGGCCCCCACAAAATATAATATACTCCCTAGTGTTCCCCACACAGTATAATATGCTACACAGTGCCCCCCTCACAATATGATATACTCCACAAAGTCCACCACACAGTATTATATACTCCACAGTAATCCACACACATGTACTCCATTGTGGCTCCCACACACAGTATAATATACTCCACGTTGGTCCCTACACAGTATATGTTCCATAGAGGCCTCAACACAGTATAATATATTTCACAATGACTCCCACACAGTATAATATGCTCCACATTGACCCTCACACAATATAATATATACAACGGTGGCCCCCACACATTATAAAATACTCCACAGTGGCCCCCACACAATATAATATGCTTCACAGTTGCCCCTACATAGTATAATATACTCCATAGTGGCCACCACACCATATAATATGCTTCACAGTTGCCCCTACACAGTATAATATACTCCACAGTGGCCACCACACCATATAATATGCTCCACATTGGCCCCACACAGTATAATTTACTCCACAGTAATCCTCAAACTGTATAATATACTTTACTTTGGACCCCATACAGTATAATTTGCTCTACAGTAGCCCCAACATAATTTAACATACACCCCAGTGCCCCCCACACAGTATAATATACTCCACAGTGCCAACAGACAGTATAATATACTCCACAGTTGCCCACACAGTTTAATATACTCCCTAGTGGCCCTCCACATAATATAGTATGCTCCACAGTATAATGTACTCCACGTTGGTCCCTACACAGTATATGTTCCACAGTGGCCTCGACACAGTATAATATACTCCACATTTGCTCCCATACAGTATCATATGCTCCACATTGACCCCCACACAATATAATATATACCACAGTGGCCCTCACACAGTATAATATGCACCAGAGTGCCCCACTCAGTGTAATATAAACCACAGCAGCCCTCAAACAGTATACAATACTCCATAGTGGCCCCCACATTGTATAATATACTCCACAGTGGCCTGCACACAGTATAATATGCTCCACAGTGGCCGCCACACAATATAATATGCTTTACTGTGGCCCACACACAGTATTATAAACTCCACAGAGGCCCCCACACAGTATTATATACTCCACAGTGACCCACACGCAGTATAATATACTCCACGTTGGTCCCTACACAATATATGTTTCACAGAGACCTCAACACAGTATAATATACTCCACAGTTGCACCTACACAGTATATTATTCTCCACATTTCCCCCACACAGTATAATATACTCTACAGTGACCCCCACACATTATAATATTTTCCACAGTGACCCCCATATAGTATGATATCCTCCAGAGTGGCCCCCACACAGTATAATATGCTCTACAGTAACCGCCACACAGTATAACATGCTCCTCAGTGGCCCCCACACAGTAGATAATGCCCAACAGTGGCTCCCTCACAGTATAAGATGCTCCACAGTGGCCCTCTCACAGTAAAATATACACCACATAAGCCCCACACACAGTAAAATACCTTCCACAGTGGCCCCCACACAGTACAATATACACCACAGTGGCCCCCACACCGTATAATATGATCCATAGTAGCCCCAGCACAGTAAAATATACACCTCAGTGGCTGCCATACAGTATAATATGCTCCATAGTGGCTCCCACACAGTACAATATATACCACAGTTGCCCCCACACAGTATAATATACTCCACCTTGACCCCCACAGAGTATAGAGTATAATATACCCCATATTGGCCCTCACACAGTATAATATAAACCACAATGGCCCTCACACAATATAATATGCTCCAAAGAGGCCCACACACAGTACAATATACTCCACAGTGACCCCCACACAGTATAATATGCTCCACAGTGGCCCCTACACATTATAATATTCTTCACAGTAGCTTCCATATAGTATGATATGCTCCAGAGTGGCCCCCACACAGTATAATATGCTCCACAATAAACACCATGCAGTATAACATGCTCTTCAGTGGCCTCCACACAGTAGATAGTTCTCAACAGTGGCTCCCACACAGTAAATTATACACCACAGTGGCCCCACACACAGAAAAATATGCTCCACAATGGCCCCACACACAGTAAAATATGCTCCACAGTGACCCACACAGTACAATATACACCACAGTGGCTGTCATACAGTATAATATGCTCCACAGTGGCTCCCACACAGTACAATATACACCACAGTGGCCCCCACACAGTATAATATACTCCACCTTGACCCCCACAGAGTATAATATGCCCCACATTGGCCCTCACACAGTATAATATAAACCACAATGGCCCCCACACAATATAATATGCTCCACAGTGGCCCTCTCACAGTACAACATACACCACAGTGGCACCACACACAGTATAATAAACTCCACAGTGGCCCCCACACAATATAATATGCTCCACAGTGGCCCCCACACAATATAATATGCTCCACAGTGGCCCCCACACAGTAAACTATTCTTTATAGTTACCCCTACACAATATATTATGCTCCACATTGGCCCCACATAGAATATTATACTCTACAGTGGTCCCCACACAATATATGCTCCAGAGTGGCCCCCACACAATATAATATTCTCCACAGTGGCCCCCATATAGTATAATATGCTCCAGAGTGGCACCCACACAGTATATTATGCTCCACAGTAACCGCCACGCAGTATAATATGATCCCAGTGGTCCCCACACAGTACAATATGCTCGACAGCGGCTCTCAGACAGTATAAGATGCTCCACACTGGCTCCCTCACAGTACAATATACACCACAGTGGCCCCACACACAGTACAATATACGCAAAATGGCCCCCACACCGTATAATATGATCCAGAGTGGCCCCAGCACAGTAAAATATACACCACTGTGGCTGCCATACAGTATAATATACTCCACAGTGAATCCCACACAGTATAATATACACCACAGTGACCCCCACACAGTATAATATCCACAATGGCCCCCACACAATATAATATGCTCCACAGTCGCCACCACACAGTATAATATGCTACACAGTGGCCCCTGCACAGAATAATATACACCACAGTGCTTGCCACACAGTATAATATGCTCCACAGTGACCCTTACACAGTACAATATACACCACAGTGGCCCGCACACATTATAATATATACCACAGTGGCCCCCACACAGTATTATATACTCCACAGTGGTCCCCACACAGTATAATATGCTCCACTTTGGCCCCCACACAGTATTATATGCTCCGCAGTTGCCCCGACACAGTATAATATACTCCATAGTGGTCCCCACACAGTATAATATGCTCCACATTGGCCCCCACACAGTATAAAATACTCCACAGTGGCCCCCACACAGTATAATATGCTCCACAGTGGCCCTCACACAATATAAATTACTCCACAGTGGTTTCACACAGTATAATATACTGTGTGGGGCCTACACAGTGGAACATATTATATTGTGTGCGGACCACTGTGGAGTATATTATACTGTGTTGGGGCCAATGTGGACCATAATATACTCCACAGTGACCCACCACACATTATAATATGCTCTTGTACTTACCTATGTTGCCACGAAGAGCACGTTGCCACGATCTCCTTCCTCAACAGTGCAGGCACTGATGAATGACATCATCACACCTGCATTGGGGTGGAGGTCTCGATATTTTGTTAGTGTAAGCTGAGGTCCCGAGGACAGTTTTCAGATGTATGTGCATTTGCATTTTTGCTGGCATACAGGAATACTGGTCGGGATCCCCTTTTTCTCTCTTTTCTGATGTTCTCTATTATTTATCGTAGCTCTCCGATCCATATTCCCTCTGGTGTATTGTTGACAGAAGCGCCGAGGAGATGCGCATTAGGATCTCCATAGAGAGTGACATCATTTAGCTGGGCTGGGCAGGGGCGGACTTCTTCTTTGTGACGCCGCCTACAGCCCCACATGATTTGTCCAGAATGGAGGCATGTCAATTTAGGTGGGTGTGGCCATACTGGGAATTGCTGTTGTGCGTTCCCTTGAGCTACTTACCTTTTATACTCAGTGCTAGACACATTTAGACTTAGGACTAGAGGATAGTCACATGCCCCTTTTTACATACAAACAGAGATACATATATACTTCTGCTCCTATATCTACTTTAGCGAGACCTAGCGCTGTTCATGTGACATGTCTTTGATCTAGGTCTGCCACTATTTTGACCATAGATCGTTTATTTCAGTTAACCCCTGACTTTCCACAGTCTTTTTAGTGTGGATATTTAACAAGCGGGAGTGAATTGTTTTACTCATTCCCAATTTCAACCACACTAATTGTCATATTTGGTGTTGGAAATAGGGGACTGCACACAATTACTATGGTCTTGGTCAGTAATTTCTTTATGACCGACCAATTTAGACATCCCCTTTTGGTTGGTTCACTGTACACCAAAAATCCTTTTTGAGTCTTATAAAATAGCGTATCTCTGTTATTAAATTATATACAGAGGGCCTGTCTTGGTGTATACTTGGTGAACCACGAGTGTGACCGTTTATGCATACTCAAATAGCTAAGGGATTTCCAGACAGTCAATGCACTTTTTTGTCTGCTTGTCCGGACTTTATATTTTGTTTGTTTTAGACTTTTTTTTTTAACCCCTTCCTGCCGGTGACATTTTTCGATTTTCGATTTTTGTTTTTGACTCCCCACCTTCCAAACCACATAACTTTTTTATTTTTCCACTCTCAAAGCTATATTAGAGTTTATTGTTTGCAGGACAACTTCTTCTTCATGATGATGCCATTTATTATTCTGTACAATGTACTGGCAAGCTGGAAAAAAATTCAGAATGGGGTGGATTTGAAGAAAAAGTGCATTTGTGCGACATTCTTAGGCGCTTCGGTTTTACGCCATTCACTCTATAGCCAAAATGACTTGTCACCTGTATTCTATGTTTCGGTACGATTCCGGAGATACCAAATTTATATGGTTTTATTTACATTTTAACCCCTTAACAAAAATCTAAAACTTTGCAAAAAAAAATATTTTTTTTATATTTTTTATATAAAAAAGTTTTTTTTATATTTCTGTGTATGGGGATGCATAGGGCATCTTTTTTTGCAGGGCCAGGTGTACTTTTTTGGGAAATGTCTATCACTTTGATCACTTTTTATTCAAATTTTTATCAGTGGTAAAACAGATAAAAAATGGCGGTTCTGCACTTTTGATTTTTTTTTTTCCCACTATGGCGTTCACCATATGAAAAAAATATTTTTACAAGTTTGTAGACCGGGCGTTTCAGACACAGGGATACCTAATGTGTATGTGTTTCACAGTAATTTTTTTGATTTATATGTATTCTAGGGAAAGGGGTGTGATTTGAACTTTTTTTTTTTTTGTTTTTTTTATATTTTTTTAAACTTTTTTTTTTTATTTTTTTATTACTGTTTTATTAGCCCCCCCTAAGGGGCTTGAACCTGCAACAGTTTGATTGCAAGTCCCATAGACTGCAATACAACTGCATTGCAGTCTATGTGACTTTTGGTATGTTACTATTGTGGCTGATTATAGATCAGTCGCAATAGTAATATCCCTCTTGCAGGTCTGGAAGCCGTCAGAAGTCACCAGGCTGCCAAGGGAACAGGTCGGCTCCTGTGATCTCGCCGCGTGGGAGCTGGACTGCAGTGGAAAAGGTACAGGGCCGGTGGATCCTGGCCTCCAATGCCCGCGATCAGAGTGGACTCTTATCGCAGGCATTAGCTCTGGGTCTCCTGCTGTAGAGACCAGGTAGCTACGGCAGCCGCTCTGCAGCACAGCGGTTACCATCTTTAAAGACCTGACATCCGCTGTACTATTATGGCGGATGTCGGGAAGGGGTTAATAAAGGTTACGTTTTACACTATTTAACTACTTTGACCTGTCAATTCACTTTGTCACGTTTGAAATAATATATATACAAAGTCGCTAGTAGAGGTTACCTCTCCTCTATACATTTTGAGGCTGTCCATATAGCATTTGCACATACACCAGAATGAAGCGCTCGCTCGCCAGGGGATCTGGGACAACTGTCCTGTATTCCCCAATAGCGAGCGATCGAGGAGCCTGACTGGGGAGATGGCGTGTGTACACAGAGAGGGCTCTGAGTGCCCCCTCTGAAACGCGTGCCATAGGTTTGAGTGCCCCCTCTGAAACGCGTGCCATAGGTTTGCCACACTGGCTCTAGGGTCTGAAAAGACTGATTATGAAGGGGCGGGAGACACTTCATAAATCTCTTGTTCCTCGCACCAGTCTTAATAAATTTGGCCTTATGGGTCTACCAGAAATAACTTGTACACTGTATTTGGCTTCTGTTTGGCATTCCCATAGAGGTAAGTGGGAATGTGAATTTTAGAATTTGCAGCATATCAATTTATTTATTTTTTCCAGCATGGGTTTTAAAAAAAAATGGTCCCAAAATCCACATGTACATGTAAGAAAACCTACACCGAAACTACAACAGTTGACCTGGATTTCCCACGCAGATTTCTGTGTATACATGCTAATTTCTGGGTGGATTTTCCACTTGTAAATCCTGCTCGTGTGCGCACAATCTTAATTGTACAAGGCATATCATCAGGATTATGTGAGGATTTTCTATGTAGATTTCAATCTGGAAAATCCACACCATAATATATTAGCTTTTCTTATACTCATGCACATAATGTGGATTTTTTTTCTCCACGGAATTTGGCCTATGGTGTATATTTTAAGATCCACAGCATATCAATATATTTCTTTTTTCCAGCTCGGATTTCAGAAAAATAGCTTCAAAACTCTCATGCCAAAATCTGTTCCAAAATCTGCAATTACATGTATAAAAATCCACACCAAAATCTCCACTATCTGGTGCAGATTTTCCACCAATGTGTATACTTGTGAATTTCTGTGTGGGTTTTCTGCATGTAGACATGTTATTTTCATGATAAAGTAGATAATAAAGAGTGAACAATCGGCTCCATAATATCGGAAGATTTACCCTATACGATCTTTTCCCCATTCTCCTCCTTAATGCAGTGTCTCATCTTTTGTACTTTTCAGATCTGTTATTTTTTTCTAAAATTAAAAATATAACAAACTAATAATTTATTATGGGAACATCAATTATGGTCAAAAGGACCATTAACTAATGGTCCTGGCAGCTAGGAGGACCTCTGGGATCGATAAATGGCAGTACAGTAAAACTAGTAATGTCATCAAACTGTTTCATCGTAGTATGGTGCTCTGTAGAATTTCCTTAAAATGGTTGTCCAGGGTTACGTTTTTTATGGCCTATCCTTATGGAGCTCCTCCTGTATGGAGTTGTCCCTTATGCAATACAAGTTCCATCACCTGTATAGCATCTGGGCACCATCACTGAAGCTCAGCTCCCGCTGACTTCAATGTGCAGTGAGGGCCCGGCTGTTATACAGTAGAGACAGAACTTTGTAGATCCGGCAGTCCCACCCCCACCGATCAGGTATTTATGTCCTGTCCTAGGAATAGGGCATAAAAATCTTAACCCTGGGTAACCCCTTTAACCCTGTTTGGTTGTATGTGGTCACTATTTATTTATTTTATTTGTATAGAACCAACATATTCCGCAGCGCTTTACAGATATTGTCAGTCACTGTTCCATATAGAGCGCACAGTCTAAGCACCCTATCAGTATGTCTTTGGAAACCAGTGTACTTAGAGAAAACCCATGCCAACACAGGGATAAGATACAAACTCCTTGCAGATGTTGTGCTTGGTCAGATTTTAAACTAGGACTTCAGTTCTGTAAGGCCACAGTGCTGTCCACCGAGGCACCATGCTATTTGGCTCTATGTGGGCAATATTTGATTATGTAGGAAAACAGTATGGATGGCTTCACAGGAGAATATTTGGTCCGTACAATATGAGCTGTATTTCGCTTTATTTCCCAGATAGAACACTAAGCAGAGACCTGGAATCAAACCATCATGAACATCCATGATGCCTTTCTGCGAGACTACTGTCCCAAACTGAAGACATAATCACAGTGCGGTACAGCAGTTCGGCAGCGAAGCATCATAAATTAATATGATTCTTAGACATTTGGCCAATTTCTCCGACCAAATAAACCCTCTTGAAGCTGGTGTAACACAATGATGGTCTGGCCTCTGCAATAGCCAGAGAAAATGGACTGCAAAACTCACCTACAGGGCTCTCTTTCTCACATCATCATGAGGTCAGTGTTCTAGTGCGTTCCGGAAGCTGTATTGTGTGGTGGCTCTTCAGAGGTGGAACATGGTTGAGCTTGCGAATTTCACCATGGGTAAAGTTGATTGGGTTATCCAGGGCAGGAGTGGCTCCATATTTAAGGGCTTGTTCCCATACTCTTTATGGGGTTTAGAGCACAGCTTGGAAGGTGGATCTCTTGTAGGAGTGGTGGACAGCTCCATGTAACCAGATGAAGAATGCACTGGACAGCTTAAGAAGGAAAGTCTGCTCCTGGCCAGAAAGACGGTTCTGTGAACTGGACAACCTAGGACACTTATGGATAAGAAGATGGATTCTCCAGTGATGGGTAGTGCATACCCTTTGACAGTGGAAGAGTTCTGTTTTTCACCAAGGGTTGCGATGTTGCACACTGGACCTAATTACAACAAGAGGTGTAACTTGAAGCTCCTGGAACCCAATGCAAAATCTGTAATGGGACCTCTACCTACCTTGTGCAATTTAGAATACTGGTATATCTATAGCTATCCCATGACTACAACTAAGCCCCTGACTACAACTTTCAACCCGTTACCTATCAACTGTTTTGCTCTGAAAGATTTGCCTTCCTTGTATATCCATTATCTACCTCAGTAAAAAATACTTCAGTGAGAAGCGAAATGTTCATGTCCATCATTGCCGGTGGCTGGCTTCAGGAGATGTGCCCCTGTTGGTGTCTGGATGGCAGCTCAAGAAGAGAAAGGCTGGACCCTACAGTGCATTGACTAGGAAGGACTACAGTACTGGCCACAGTGGAGAAGCCATATTGTCACCAAGTATTTGCCAGTGCCTGTAGATGGAAGTACTCTGCTGGGCCTAGGACAATTATGTCTTAAGACAGTTCAGTTTTTCATTTCTTGGATACGTTTTTGTGAACAAGGAAGATGAGCACAAAACAAATACAAACCAAAACAGGAAAATCCTGCCCACAATGGACATAGAGGCCAGTTAGCGGCATGAACATCAGTTAGAAACCAACCACGTACTGTAGGAGAGTTCACACAGATTTCTATGGTGCTATTTTTTATTGTGATCCAATTCCCCAACACTGATAAATTCAGCTTTTTATAAATATGCAAATAAGTCTTAAAGTGCTACTTATGGTGTTCTCTCAGATTCAAGTTCCCCCGACTCTCATTTGCATACCTCCCAACCGTCACGTATGCAGCAGGACAGTCCCGGATTCCGAGTTCTGTCCTGCTGTCCCGGTCAGCGGGAGGTATGTCCCAGTTTCAACTCATCTGCGTCCTGCCTCACCACTGTGCCCCTGTGTGCTCCGGCCCGGGAGCTGTAGGCGCAATGTGATGAACAAATCCGGGAGATGACACTGCAGACAGAACAGCAGGGCAGTGAGGAGAGGTGAGTATCAGTAGTTTTATTATGTTAAACTTTGGAGGCAAATGGAGGGGGAACATTAAACTGGTGGCAGATGAAGGGGTGCATTAAACGGGGGGCACATGGAGGGGGAACATTAAACTGGTGGTAGATGAAGGGGGACATTGAATTGGGGGCAGATGAAGGGGGACATTAAACCGGGGGAGATGAAGAGGGACATTAAACTGGAGAGAAGATGGAGGATGACAATAAGCTGGAGGGGACATTAAGTAATGGGGGTCGCTGGACGGGGACATTAAACTGAGGGCAACTGGAAAGGGACATAATACTGGGGGCAACTGGAGGAGGACATTAAACCGTGGGAGTAGCTGGAGGGGGACATGTCCACCTCTAGTTGCCCCCAGTTTAGTGTCACCCTCCAGCTACCCCTATGGTTTAATGTCCCCCTCCAGCTGCCCCCAGTTTAATGTCCTCCTCTAATTACCCCCAGTTTAATGTCCCCCTACAGCTGCCCCCAGTTAAATGTCCCCCTCCAACTACCCCACGGTTTAATGTACCTCCCAACCGTTACGTATTCAGCAGGACAGTCCCGGATTCCGGGTCCTGTCTTGCTGTCCCGTTCGGCGGGAGGTATGTCCCAGTTTCAACTCATCTGCGTCCTGCCTCACCACTCTGCCCCTGTGTGATCCGGCCCGGGAGCTGTAGGCACAATGTGATGACGTAACTTACATTGCGCCTGCAACTCCCTGAACAAATCAGGGAGATGACACTGCAGAGAGAACAGCATGGCAGCAAGTAGAGGTGAGAATCAGTAGTTTTATTATGTTAAACTTTGGAGGCAAATGGAGGGGGAACATTAAACTGGTGGCAGATGAAGGGGGACATTAAACTGGGGGAGATAAAGAGGGACATTAAACTGGAGGGAAGATGGAGGATGACAATAAACTGGGGGCAACTGGAGGGGACATTAAGTAATGGGGGTCACTGGACGGGGATATTAAACTGAGGGCAACTGGAAGGGGACATAATACTGGGGGCAACTGGAGGAGGACATTAAACCGTGGGAGTAGCTGGAGGAGGACATGTCCGCCTCTAGTTGCCCCCAGTTTGGTGTCACCCTCCAGCTACCCCTATGGTTTAATGTCTCCCTCCAGCTGCCCCCAGTTTAATGTCCCCCTCCAACTACCCCACGGTTTAATGTAACTCCCAACAGTCACGTATTCAGCAGGACAGTCCCGGATTCCGGGTCCTGTCCTGCTGTCCCGGCTCGGCGGGGAGGTATGTCCCAGTTTCAACTCATCTGCGTCCTGCCTCACCACTGTGCCCCTGTGTGCTCCGGGCCGGGAGCTGTAGGCGAAATGTGATGAACAAATCCGGGAGATGACACTGCAGAAAGAACAGCAGGGCAGCGAGGAGAGGTGAGTATCAGTAGTTTTATTATGTTAAACTTTGGAGGCAAATGGAGGGGGAACATTAAACTGGTGGCAGATGAAGGGGGACATTGAATTGGGGGCAGATGAAGGGGGGACATTCAACTGGGGGAGATGAAGAGGGACATTAAACTGGAGGGAAGATGGAGGATGACAATAAACTGGAGGGGACATTAAGTAATGGGGGTCGCTGGACGGGGACATTAAACTGAGGGCAACTGGAAGGGGACATAATACTGGGGTCAACTGGAGGAGGACATTAAATCGTGGGAGTAGCTGGAGGGGACATGTCCGCCTCTAGTTGCCCCCAGTTTAGTGTCACCCTCCAGCTACCCCTATGGTTTAATGTCCTGCTCCAGCTGCCCCCAGTTTAATGTCCCCCTTTAGTTGCCCCCAGTTTAATGTCCCCTACAGCTGCCCCCAGTTTAATGTCCCCCTCCAACTACCCCACGGTTTAATGTACCTCTCAACCCTCATGTATTCAGCAGGACAGTCCCGGATTCCAGGTCCTGTCCTGCTGTCCCGGTCGGTGAGAGGTATGTCCCAGTTTCAACTCATCTGCATCCTGCCTCACCACTGTGCCCCTGTGTGCTCCGGCCCAGGAGCTGTAGGCGCAATGTGATGACGTCACTTACATTGCGCCTGCAGCTCCCTGAACAAATCCGGGAGATGACACTGCAGAGAGAACAGCAGGGCAGCGAGGAGAGGTGAGTATCAGTAGTTTTATTATGTTAAACTTTGGAGGCAAATGGAGGGGGAACATTAAACTGGTGGCAGATGAAGGGGGACATTAAACGGGGTACAGATGGAGAGGGAACATTAAACTGGTGGCAGATGAAGGGGGGCATTAAACTGGGGGAGATTAAGAGGGACATTAAACTGGAGGGAAGATGGAGGATGACAATAAACTGGGAGCAACTGGAGGGGACATTAAGTAATGGGAGTCGCTGGATGGGGACATTAAACTGAGGGCAACTGGAAGGGGACATAATACTGGGGGCAACTGGAGGAGAACATTAAACCGTGGGAGTAGCTGGAGGGGGACATGTCCGCCTCTAGTTGCCCCCAGTTTAGTGTCACCCTCCAGCTACCCCTATGGTTTAATGTCCCCCTCTAGTTGCCCCAGTTTAATGTCCCCCTCTAGTTGTCCCCAGTTTAATGTCCCCCTACAGCTGCCCCCAGTTTAATGTCCCCCTCCAACTACCCAACGGTTTAATGTACCCTCCAGCTGTCTCGTAGTTTGATGTCCCGCTCCAGCTGCCCCAGTTTAATGTCCCCCTCCAGATGCCCCCAGTTTAATGTCCCCTCTAGTTTTCCCCAGTTTAAACTGGGGCACCAGGAGAGGGACTTCATACTGTGGGGCAATTGGAAAGGAACATTATAATATGAGAGCATATAATGTTAGGGTGACTGTAGGAGCATTATACTGTGTGGGGGCACAAAGAAAAATGGATGAGAATGGGCAGAGTCAACACAAGTGGGTGGAGCTAAATTTGCCACGTCACGCATGTCCCATTCTGTCTCTCTTTCTGTCCTTTGAAAGTTGGGAGGTATGCATTTGGGCCCCCAACTTCCACTGTTTTCAGGATTTCAGAAAGGGATTTGCTCTCAGAGACTAGTCTTGAAGAGGACGGAAGCAGAAAACAATGAAGAGTTCTGGGTTGTAGAAGACCTTACCCAGTTGTTAAGAGACTGTTACTGTTTATATTGCCTGCTGTTATGTATGTGTATTTAGTTCAGAGACAGGTAGGCGTAAGTCTAGGCCAAGAGTTTGGTGGGCCTGTTGGCCATGTTGGCCATGTGGGGATGTCTAGTCTGGGGCTGCCAATGGTAGAGAAAGTCTCCTAAATCTCAATAGTGGACACTCAGGACATGAAGTTGTTAGTTGAGGCAAGAAGTGCCTAATGTAGTTATTTCCCCACTCTGAGTTTGCAGGGAAGTCTCCATGTGGCAAGCTCCCTCAAATATGGGAGACTTGGTAAAAGGCAAATTAACCCTTGTAGCAACATTGACCACTTACCAGCAACTCTGCAAAGCATGGAGGACGTGTAAGGCCTTATTCATATGACCATCATGTGAATAAGGCCTAAGGGTAAAATGTATACCCTCATCTGCTAATGAAAGGCTGCCATCTATTCTATTACAAGTTGCTTGTTTCTTAGAATGGACTTTATATTTGCTGATAGACTGCTCAGATTCATTTGTTGATGCTATGTACAGTACATACTACACATGTATGCACAGTATATACATTTGCACTATATACAGTTGCACTATATATAGTATAAAGGGAGATTATTAAGACTGGTGTTCTGTACACCAGTCTTAATCCATTCCCACACTGAAGCTAGCTGCTCCTGAATTCTTAAGAGGGTACAGCCTCTTTTTGGCCTGGAAAATCCCTTTAAGGCTGGGGCCCCAAGTAGCAGAAATGCCAGAGAAAAAAAAAACGCAGAATTTTACAGTCACTGAAAGGTGGATGGGATTCTAGCGAATCCATCTACACCCAGGGCCGGCGTTAGGGGGGGGGCAAACTGGGCAATTGCCCAGGGCCCCGTCCCCAAAGGGGCCCCCAGGATCCGGAATCTGATGACTCCGGATCCCGGAGTCAGGCTCGGCCAAATCAATAACAGAAAGGGATCGCAGGGCCCCTTTCCGAGGTGAGTAAAAAAAACAAACATTTTTACTCACCTGTCCTTGCGTCCGACGTCATCTTCTGGCGTTCCGGACATCACCGCTGAGGCCAGGCCTCAGCCATAGCGATCACGTGGGGCGTGCTGACAGCGTGCCTCACGTAATCGCTGAGGCCCAATCACAGGCCTCAGCGGTGACGTCCACAACGCGTGACGTCAGCCGCAGAGAAGAAGAAGCCAGCGCCGGCGGGGATAGCGGAGCAGCACGAGGAGGCCCAGGAGAGGTAAGACAAGGTGAGTATAACTGTTTGTTATTTTGCCTTACCTCCCCCGGGCCATCGATTATTATACTCTGGGGTCTGAAGAGACCCCAGAATATAATATAATAATAGCACTGTAGGGCCCCTGTGGAGCATTATACTGGGGGGCCCCTCTAGATAGCATATTATACTGTGTAGGGCCTCTGTGGAGCATTATACTGGGGGACCCCTCTGGATAGCATGTTATATTCCGTGGGGCCTCTGTGGAAAATTATAATGTGGGGGGGGCACTCCACATTATGCTCTCCAGAGGGGCCCCCCAGTATAATGCTCCACAGTGGCCTCACACAGTATAATATGCTCTCCAGAGGGGCCCCCCAGTATAATGCTCCACAGTGGCCTCACACAGTATAATATGCTCTCCAGAGGGGCCCCCCAGTATAATGCTCCAAAGTGGCCCCACAGAATATAACCTGCCCTCCAGAGCCCCCCCACTTTATAATACTCCATAGAGGCCCCACAGAATATAACATGTTCTCCAGAGGGCCCCCTACCCAGTATAATGCTCCACAGTGGCCCCACACAGTATAATATGCTCTCCAGAGCTCCCCCCAGTATAATGCTCCACGGTTTCCCCACACAGTATAATATGCTCTCCAGAGGGGCCCCCCCAGTATATTATACTGTGTGGGGCCACTGTGGAGCATTATACTGGAGGGGGGCTCTGGAGAGCATGTTATACTGTTTTGGTTCACTGTGGAGCATTATACTGGTGGGGGCTCTGGAGAGCATATTATACTGTTTTGGGCCGCTGTGGAGTATTATACTGGGGAAACCTCTCTGGGCAGTATATTATACTGTGTGGAGGCCATTTCTGGAGCATGTTATACTGAGTGGGGTCACTGTGGAGCATTATTCTGGGGGGGCCATCAGAAGAGCATATTATATTGCGTGGCGCCACTGTGGGGCATTATTCGGGGGGACTAATGAGCATTATACTAGGGGGCCCTCTGGGGATCATATTATACTGCGTGGGGTCTACTGTGGATCATTATACTGGGGGGCGCTCTGGGGGAGCATAATATATTGCGTGGGGGCCACTGTGGAGCAAAATACTGGAGGGGGCACTGTGGAGCATTATACTAGCGGGTCCCTCTGGGGAGCATATTATACTATGGGCCACTGTGGAGCTTTATACTGGGGGAAAGGACAGTGTGGGGAGCCTGTTATACTGTGTGGGTCCACTGTGGAGTGTATTATATTGTGTGGAGCTTTTCGGGAGCATATGATACTCTGTGGGGCCATTGTAGAGCATTATACTAGGGGGGACTGTGGGGAACATATTATACTGTGGGGGACCACTGTTGAGCATTATACTGGGGGAACCCCTCTGGGGAGTTTATTATACTGTGTGAAGGTTATCATGGAGCATGTTATACTGTGTTAGGCCACTTCAGCATTATACTGGGGGGGCGTTGTGGGGTGCATATTATACTGTATGGAGCATATTATATTGTGTGGGGCTGCTGGGGAGCATATTGCACTGTCTGGGGTCACTAAGGGGTAGTATACTGTGTGGGCCACTGTGGAGTATTATACTGTGTGGAGCCTTACATACCATGTGGGGCCACTATGGGGGGCTCAGGGGAGCATTTTATACTGTGTGGGGTCACTGTGGAGCATTATATACCATGTGGGGAAACTGGAGGGCTCAGGAGAGCATTTCATACTGTGGAGCATTATATACCTTGTGGAGCATTATACTGTGGGGGGGGGGGGCTCACAATTCCTGCTATGTCTGCATCACAGCTCCCTGACTATAATCTTGCACATACGTGTAGTGCTCCATGGCCATGTCATTCCCCATACAGTACTGTGCATGAACTGGCCATGGAGTTATTGGGGCCTGCACAGTACTAATGGGGCTGACTATACTGGGAACATACTCAGTAACACCAGATAGTCAGCACATATGTAAGTCTTCAGTGAAGGAGCAGTGGTGTAGGCTATTAGCAGGAAGCTGTTGGGTGGGGCCCCAGAACAAGTTCCTCTGGTGGGCCTAAGGCCCTTCAGTCCGACAATGTATAACGGAGAACTGTTATATATAAGGGTGGGTTACTATATATAATTGGGAAACCTAAGTATGAGGGGGCTATTATAAGGGGGAACTATTATTTATAAGATGGGCTATTATTTATAAGGGGGGAACTGTTATATATAAGGCATCCATTATAAGGGGGAGCTATTATTTATAAGAGGAGAACTATTTATAAGGGGGTATACTTGTTAAGTGGGCTTATTTATAAAGGGGGCTATTAGTGATAATGGGGACTATTATTTATAAGGGTAACTATTATTTATGAGGGGGCTATTATTTATAAGAGAGCAGTATTATTTTTACGGGGTGACTGTTACTGATAAGGGGGAATATTACTAATACAGGGTACTATTTATCATTTATAAGGGGCTATTACTGATAAAGGTGTAATATTATTTATAAGCAGGGACTATTATTTATAAGCAGGCGCTATAATAACTGATGACTGGGTGCAAAAATCTATTAGGTGGTACACAGGTGCTCATTTGATTTGTGTGTGGTAAAATGGGGCTTGTTATTACTTTTTTGTTGGCAGAAAGGAGGCATTATTATAGGGGTTGTCACTGGAAGACAATGGTGTTGTTTGCATATCAGCATTTGGGGCCCCGCTTTTAATTTTGCCCAGGGCCCCACTTTGTCTAAAACCGGCCCTGTCTACACCTTGCGAAAAAGTACACTTAGAGAACTCACTGCAATTTTCATAACCGTTGCGGTTTTGGAAATTGCAGCATGTCAATTATACCTAAGGAAACACCAGCGGTTTCCCTATAGGTATAATTGAAGCAGAAAGTCCGCACAGGTTTTTCCTGCAGCCTTTTTTTGCTGCGGCCTGCTACGTGGGGCCTTAGCCTTAAGGTGAGCTCCTTTATTTACTAGACCCTGTACAAGTTGCATATATATTATGACTGCCCAGTATTGACAAGTAAATGTCAGGTCTTTTCACGTAATTCTGATAAGACAATACCGAGAACTTGTCTTCATGTCCTATGTATGCTATCTACATTGTGTATAGTATGTAACTGTAAAATAAAATCATGCCTTTGTAATATTTTACATTGGATAATGTCAGATATCTTCACCCGTCCAATAATTTGACACTTTTTTTTTTTCTGAAGCCATCATGTAAAGTGTAACTGAATCAATGTACATGAATACTCCATTTTTCTTACAGACAAAGAATAAAAAAAAACCATGAGGTCACCACTGATACATAGAATTCTCCTAAGGCTGCAAACAAGCCGCGTCCTGAGAGCCGCTTACCGTATTTTCCCTGTTTGTTTTGCAGTCGTGGTTTTACTATTCTTTAGGGAACAATTTGCCTTTGTCACTGTAGAATTTCTTTTTGCTCATCATTACCTCTGGGAAAGAAGCAGGCACAGAGAAGATTACATCCCGGGTGTATGCTGTAATGTGTAGTTACTATTGCCAAATTAATGTACGGTTATAGATGGTTTGCTGAAAAAATATACTGAAAGTAGTTTATAGGAAATGTGTTGCAATTGCCTGTATTGGAAATGACTACTGTAAATGAATAGAATGAATGGCAAAGGTATAAGTTAGTTAGGACCCCCAGTATTAGGTGATATAACATTAGTAAAGTGATCTGTAGCGTTCACACATAACATCATTGGACAGTAAATACCAACAAAGGGCAATATTATATAGTGAAGGATGCAACCAGCGTAAAATTTCAGACAAAATGTCTATTTCACATGCAGTTCAGATGTTCCGATGCCCAAAGCATACTGTATAACTCATTGCTAAAGATGGGTGAACCTCGTAAGAGTCGTTTCTCAAATATTTACAAGGTTTGGCCATCGGTCACCTGTCTTGGGTTTTCCCAAGCGGACCTGAAGAATGGAAACCTAATCTGTTTAAAAAGCAGTTACTCGTGGAAACTCAGCAGACCCCATTATCGTCTATGGGGTTCACTGGGTTTCCGCCCATAAATGTGGAAAAATGCGGAGCGTAAAGTCCTGCTTGCAGGAAATTTCTCTCCACAATTTTCAGGAATATTCAGGGATGGAAACCACGAATGTAGAGCAGGTATAGTTATGAACCAAGCCTTACCGGAAGTGCTATTATTATACTCCGAGGTCTTTTCTAAGACCCAAGAGAGCTGAGGTCTATCGCCGGCATCTTTGGTCATTTTCCATAGTCTTCTGGATAATGTCAGTGGCTTCAGGATTTTTGGAAAATTTGTTAAGAACCCTGCTCGTATGAATGGGTTCACTGATCTCTACTCATTGTCAAAGGTTATATTTCTTACCAACCAATTTAAAAAATATCCACATGTGTAACCATGGGGAATTCCCATTTCATGTTACTATAATATGTGTGTTATTTTAAGATCGCCTAGAGTCCAACCTTTGGGTCTCAAACTGATCTAAAGAATTCGGTGGCCTAAGGGCTTCTTTAGCTCTTCATCTACTTTAATGGATCTGGCCCTACTCCCAACTCCCTGCACAGTCTGATGGCCCCTAGTGCCACTGCACACTGAAAAGGTGTAGCGAACAGTGAATTGTAGATCTACTGTGTTACCAAACTAGTTTGACACCAACTGCCCCTTTCTTATAGAAAATAAATTATGTATAAAAAAAATATAAATGAATAAAAACAATACATATTTGGTATCTTCATGTCCGTAACAACCCATACAATAAAACTGAAACATTATTTAGTCCAAAAATATTTGCATGCACACAGCCCAACTCACGTATAGCTGAATCTTGATTTGGTTGGGATAGTATTCAAAGTTGCACAGAAACCCGTCTCCACAGCTCGAGACTTGTGAGCAATCCAGAAAAAAACAACTTGTGGGATCCAGCAATTCAGTTAAAAATTCCAAAATTATAAAATATAACTTTTAGTTACTCCATATAGAAAAAAGTTAAAAAGTTACATCATATGGTGAAAAGTTTGATCATTAAAAAAGCCTACGCGTTTCAGGACTCAACCTGTTCCCTTACTCAAGGCATACAGCTTAAGATTTTCACCTTGATTTAAAAATCCTACTGCTATTTGGACACACCTATTCGCTAATCACCTAAATATATAGACCTGTGGTTATGTTATTGCTTTTTCAAACTAAGATGTCTTAATCTCGATATTAAACTGACCATCAAAAGTTATAATACGCTCATGATAATTGTAATAAATGTCTAATTTGATGATATCGTTATCATTATTAAAAAAAAATAATAATAAATGAGTAAGGGACCTGGTTGAGTTCTGAAACACATAGGCTTTTTTTATGATCAAACTTTTCACCATATGATGTAACTTTTTAACTTTTTTCTATATGGAGTAAATAAAAGTAATATTTTATAATTTTGGAATTTTTCAACTAAATTGCTGGATCCCACAAGTCGATTTTTTTCTGGATTGAAACATTATTTAACCTGCAAGGTGAATGTCAGGGGAAAAAAATGGAAAAAAACGCCGGAAATAATGATTTTTTGCCATCTCACTTTTCCAAAAATGCTATAAAAAGTGATCAAAAAGTCATATATATCCCAAAACAGTGCCAGGTCGTCTTACAAAAAATAAGCCATCAAGCAACTCTTGTTAACTGAAAAATAAAAATATGCGTCTCGGATTGATTTATTTTTCAATGTCATGACACTTTTGCAGTGCCCTAAAATGACCACAAGGCCGGAAAAAACGCGGTGTTTTACAGTCACAGCAAAGTGGCAAATCTAGCGAATCCCATCCCCAGTTTGCAGAAAAATACACGCAGCGGACACGCTGTGATTTCCAAAAACGTTGCAAAAAATATAACAATAAAGGAATTAAAAATTGGAATCACATATAAAAGTAGAAAAATAAAGTGACACACATACACATTAGGTATCCATGTGTCTCAAAATGCCTAGTCTGCATGGTGGGATAAGAAAATGCAAAAAGAACGAAACTGCCGTTTTTTCACTGTTACCCCTCTCACAAAAAGCAATCAAAGAAATAGATATTACCCAAAATGGTATAACTAAAAAGTACATCTGGCCCGCAAAAAAAAGAAGCCCTATACATCACCATAAATAGAAATATAAAAAAGTTACAGGTGCAAACTTTTTGGATTTTTTAAAATTTGGTGTACCCGGAATCATACCGACCTATGAAATACAGTTGACTTGTAATTTTGGTTTGGTTTGAATGCTGTAAAAACAAAGCCTGGAAAAAAAGTCGCACAGTCGTAGTTTTCCTTCAATTCCACCCCATTCTGATTTTTTTTTCCAGCTTCCCAGTACATCATACAGAATATTAAGTGGTATCATTATGAAGAACAATTTGTCCTGCAAACATTAAGTCCTCATATGGCTCTTTGAACTGAAAAATAAAAAAATATGGGGTTTGGAAGGTGGGGATTTAGAAATGAAAATCGAAAAATGCCTGCAACGGGGAGGCGTTAAATCAACAATATTGCTTCAGGTACCTCACAATATGTGAGGAACCCCCCAGCTGTTCATGGGATGTATCAGGGGTGGCAACTTTGACAGAAATGACCATTTGCTGATCACTTCTACTGCCTAGGCCTTTCTCTAACTGCAGAAATTTTTACTTTAGCAATAAAATAGACTCTTTATAAACTGTTTAATGTTGTATTGGGCTGAGGACACAAATTTTATCATGGACATGGAACACTAGTAGTGCACAGGCAACACCATGTTCTAGCTGGTGAAAAAGATTGAGAAACCCTCATATAGACCACAATTTTACCCTGGTCAAGCATCTGTTGATTATAATTATACATATTTTCCGGAACATCTTCATTGGACATCCTTTAAAATTATATAGATTTCCCACACAGTAGAGTAAACTTGTCCAAATCCATAGATTTTAGTGGGATTGCCCAACTCTAATTTGTATGGCCAACTCTCCCTCACAATGGCAGATGTTAAGAGAAAGAAGGATCTGAAGGCCTTATCCTAAGAATCTCCTCTCTTAAAATTTCCATAACAATTTTTTTTTTTCAGAAGCCCGATTCAACTTTTGTGGATCCGTGGCAACCCAACAAAAAGACATATACAAGCAATACAAAAAGTTATCCATACATAGTTAAGTTTAGCCAATTTGATTAATATTCCAACATGTTTAATTATAATGATGTTAATTAATAAAAAATTACACATTGCAGAATGCTTACCAAAATTTAAATGTACAATAGTACCAAGTTTTGCAAATAATTGAGCATTGCTTCACTGACATTTTCCCTGTTCAGGGCAGCTGTCACATCACTGAATTACATGGACAGTCCATGAATTCCAATGGGTTACTCATAGATTATGGTTGATCACTGAAGGCCTGAGCAGTCGGACACCCTGTAATCATCACCCTGCGGTCATTTTATTGCCAGGAGACCTTTCTAATACAAAGATTTTCCCCAATATCTGCCCTGGTAAATAACAACTTGCTAAAGGTTTCACTTTCTTAGATTGTTGTTCATCTCAGATGGTCATTTGCCTTCAACACAGTGTCCTATGTTCATAATAGACTCAGACCTTCAATTGCTACATCCAATTGTAAAATAATGTCTGTCCGTAAACTGTAAAATAGTCTACAATTGAATGAAATCCTTACTCACGTGTTGACCCATAAGGTAACATTATTGGAGGACTCAGCTTCATATAAAACATGGAGATTTATTGAAGACTTCATGGGAAACAGATACATGGAAAACTTCCAGCATAACAGAAACATCAGTCAATGTCTTACATTTGTAGGAGAAGGTCAGAGTTAGGATTCTTCAAGGTGGTTCTCTTGCATCATCTTGGCTCATGCTTATTCATCAATGTGTGTTGGTCTTCTGCAGGACGATTCTGCCATCCTTTCCAAGGTCTTAGAGGGAGTAGACACAGGTCGGAAGAGGGAGACACCCAAAGTGAGAGACAGGGACAGATCCCCACAGGGAGAGGGAGACCCCCACCGAGAGTGAGACCCAGACATGTGTGTCTGTCAGTCATTTATATTCATGAAAGGGGGTGTTTCCCAACATCCTCATACTTTCTACTACTGTATTTGGACAATACTAAAATAGTCATACCCTATCCATACCCATGCACCATAAGATACAAGAGCTTTGTCAGCAAAATACAATTAACCCTTAAAGGTCTTGAATATTGCATGTCAAATATTATTTAACACCAATCACTCACCAAATTATGTTGACAAAAATAATATCTCACAACTGAAACAGGTAAGTCATGCCATCATCATTTCTTGCCTTGACTTTCTGCTCTAGGTTGGTCACAGTGTTGTCTAAAGCAGTCTTACATAGCTTATCTTTGTCCATTACTCTACCCATTAAGATTACTATTCTTAAAGGGGTTTTCCGGGCAAAAGATGTTTTTTAAAAAAGGTCTGTAATTGCTATTAATGTGTTATAAATGCACCCAAATATCTTTAACAGTGTTTTGAGTGATTTCTGTGTTTCTTTGGGAGCTCCTGGCATCTTCTGCATTTGTTTACATGGTGTAGCTTCCTGCTGTGTAGCTTCCTGTGTAGCTTCCATACTAGCTCCCTCTCACCTCACTCTCCCCCCTTCCTCTCTCCCTCCCTTACACCCCCTTCCTGTCTCTCTAGCTATCCCGCCCACTACTATCCCTTTCTTACTACCTCAGCACACCCCTCCACCCCATCATACTTACCTCTCTTCCATCCAGACTTACTCCTGCGGGATGGCTCCTCCCTCTTTTCTGTTTCTGCAGGCATGCAATAATGACCCAAAACACACAGCTAAAAACACCCAAGAATGGCTAAGAGGAAAACATTGGACTATTCTGAAGTGGCCTTCTATGAGCCCTGGCCTAAATCCTATTAAGCATCTTTGGAAGCAGCTGAAACATGCCGTCTGGAAAAGGCACCCTTCAAACCCGAGATAACTGGAGCAGTTTGCTCATGAGGAGTGGCCAAAATACCTGTTGAGAGGAGCAGAAGTCTCATTGACAGTTACAGGAATCGTTTGATTGCAGTGATTGCCTCAAAAGGTTGTGCAACAAAATATTAAGTTAAGGGAACCATCATTTCTGTCCAGGCCTGTTTCATGAGTTTTCTTTTTTAATTCTGTTGAAGCATGGTTGAAAAGCAATGTCTGACTTTCATTTGTTCATTTTCATAGAATTTTTATATATTATTACTTTTGTCAGATTCAAGTTATTTCTGTGACCAATGTGGGTTTTTCTTTCATTAAGTGAGGGGTACCAACAATTTTGTCCACGTGTGTATGTGCTAGCCACTAGGTGGTGTAAGAAATACTTAATGTATATTGCCATGCGCACCATTTTGATTTATGGATTCCAGAGTTTAGTCTAGCACAGTGATGTCGAACCTATGACACGCGTGTCACAGGTGACACACCAGGACATTTTGGGTGACACGCATCGGCAGCTACGTATTGTGTTATTGCAATAAGCAGCTGCCGATACTTTTTACTCACCTGTCCATGCTCCTGTCCTGGCCGCCCTCCGCTGCCATCTTTAGGTGGTGCTACACTGAAGTCACGACGCTGAAGAACGCAGGACACTATGTACAGCGTCCCGGCCTTCTTCAGCAACAGCGAACCCTGGAGGCGGCAGCAGAGGGCGGCCAGGACTGGAGCGTGGACAGGTGAGTAAAAAGTATAGGCCACTACTCTGTGTGGGGGTGGGGGGATAACAGGGGGTTATATACAGTGAGTGGGCTTTAACCCCTTCCTGACATCCGCCGACTCTGTGCTGTTTTATACAGCAGACACCCGGCGCTAATTCCTGCAATTAGTGCGGGGATTGATCGCAGGCATTAACCTCTTTGACTGAGGTGCCATTTTACCAGCGGTGCGCAGGCGCCGCTATTTTGCCGGGGATCGCGGGCACCCGGAGCAAGCTCCGGGTCGGCGTCCCATTTGCATGACAGCCGGAAGCCTTGTGAAGGCTCCTAGGCCTGTCTTTAGTTACTTTCTATTGTAGGCTGCTTAATGGAGACTGCAGTAGAAGCGCTGTTTTTTAGCAAAGCATTGTAATGCATTAGCATTGTAATGCATTGCATTAGTGATCGGGGGTCTAATAAGTGCAAAAAAAAGTAAAAAAAATATGAAAAAAATAAAAAAATATTTAAAGTACAAATCCCCCCCCCTTTCCCTAGAACACATATAAAGGTACTTAAATACTGTGAAATACATACAAATTAGGTATCCCTGTGTCCAAAAACACCCAGTCTACAAATCTATAAAAATATTTTTTCCGTACGGTAAACGCAGTAGTGGGAAAAAAATCTAAAGTGCCAAACCGCCGTTTTTTCACGGTTTCACCTCTGATAAAAATTTGAATAAAAAGTGATCAAAGCAATAGACATTCCCCAAAATGGTATAACTAAAAAGTACACCTGGCCCTGCAAAAAAAGACGCCCTATGCATCCCCATATACGAAAGTATAAAAAAGTTACGGGTGTCAGAATATGGCGACTTTTAGAAAAAAAAATTTTCTTGCATAGTTTTGGATTTTTGTTAAGGGGTTAAAATGTAAATAAAACCATATAAATTTGGTATCCCAGGAATTGTACCGAAACAGAATACAGCTGACATGTCATTTTGGCTGCAGAGCAAACACCATAAAAACAAAGCCCGTAAGAAAGTCGCACAAATGCACTTTTTCTTCAAATCCACCCCATTCTGAATTTTTTTCCAGCTTCCCATTACATTATACAGAATGATAAATGGTAGTCTCATGAAGAAAAATTTGTCCCGCAAATATTAAGACCTCATATGACTCTGAGAACGAAAAAATAAAAAAGTTATGGGGTTTGGAAGGGGGGTAGTCAAAAACGAAAATCGAAAAATTCCTCTGGTGGGAAGTGGTTAAATAATGGTTCAGATACTGTGTGGGGGGTATTAAGCGTGTCATAAATTGTGTGGGTGTCAAAAAAAGGGTGTGTGATTGGGCAGAAAAAGGGAGTCATATACCGTGTGATGGGCCAGGAAAAAGGGGTCACATACTGTGTGATGGGCCAGAAAAAGGGGGTCATATACTGTGTGATGGGCCAGAAATACATATAATACAAATACATATATCAAAAATATAACTAGAGCTACAAATATCACAAAATTATGGATATTTCTATATGTGACACGCCACCTGAGTTAAGCTAGGTTTTTTTACGAATTTTGACACACCGGGCTTAAAAGGTTAGCCATCACAGGTCTAGCATCTGGGGGGGTGGGGGAATTGCAGTATAGGAGGGGAAAGATTTTTTTTTTTTTTTACACGTTTTAACATTTTAAAGAATCCAAAATTAGCCATTTTTCAGGAAAAAAAAGGCAATTTTGGAAAAAAGCAATGGTTTTATACAAAAATAAGCCATTTTGGTGTCTTGTAAATGCAACAGGCTTGAGAGAAAAAATTTTGGTTCTGTGCCTGGTTGAACTTGGAAAGTGATTAAAAAAAAAATCCAACCAAAAAAGATCCTTTTATACTATAGAATAAGAATACTGCGCCAAGATTGCATTGATATTGGAAGAATCAGCAACAGCACCACCAGCAACTTAGCCAGGTGCAAGTTAAGTTGCAGAACAGTCGAATGACTGGGCGCATAGTTCTCTTTCCTGAACACACATTCCCTTATGGATGACTGAGATTGGCATGGAGGAGGGGGAGTAGGAGGAGTAGAAGAAGCAGACGGTGAGGATGATGATAATGATGAGCATGTGCTAGATGTGGGGGCAGCACGGTGGCTCAGTGGTTAATACTGCTGCCTTGAAGCGCTAGAGTCCTGGGATCGTGTGGGTTTCCTCTGGGTACTTTGATGGACTCGCATACTGATTTGTGTGCCACAGCTGTTCCTAGTCCAGCAATGGACTTCTAAGTGAACTCTCTCTAATCTGGCATGTCCCTATTCTTGTCACATGGTGCTAGCATGCTGACCGGATTATTAGGTGCCATAGTATTTACATTTTACCTAGATTTTAGTCAACTAATTATCAGTCAATTTCATGAATAATTTTGTGTCATTAGTAAAACTGCTGCCGTGGGTCCAACAATTGCTATCCCTGGGTTATTGAAACGTGGGAAAAAGACACGTCAGGGGAATTAGTTGTTTATTAAAATCATTAATAGAACAGGTTGTTTCTCCTTTTTCTAATTATACTTCAGGGAGTATGTCGTAATATTTATTACAAACCAGCTTTAATGGGGAAGAGGAGGTATAAAAAAATTGAAAAGCCTCCTTTTCATGTGAGACTTACAAAGCCAAGACATGAATGTTGAAGGCTGGAGAAATTAATCTGTATTTTTTGATTGAGTGTTTGATACTGGAAAGCAGAGATTACATTTCATTAATAAACTGCGTAAGTAGAATTGTTATACTTATTAATAATATTAAAAAATATATATTTGGTTAAGAGACTTAAAATTATCCCTTTAACTTTATATTATAGGGATTTATCACCTAAAATATAATATAAATACAAGAATACATATCACCTATAAAATATAATATGATATTATTTTTTTAAGTCTTTATGAAAATAAATCACTGTCCATTATTGACAACATCTCATTTTAGATATTGTAGGATCTGCTAATTTCAACCACTGAACCGTAATCCAAAATATCATAATTAAAGGAAATTTGGTTTTGAAATCTCATGTTTACCATTTACGTGGTGACATTAGGTAGTTGCTGACAATTTTCAGAGTGGGTTATGAATTCCTTTTACTAAAGAATTGATGATATCGAATGCCTTAACCAAATTTTTTCCTTATTTTAAAAATGTGCAGAAATTTGAAGAAATCTGCATTAAATGGGACCATTTCATTGTTTTTCTAGACCAACTGGTGAATTGGTTCTCTTTATATCAATGAGTCAACCAAAGATAACAAAACATGTTAGGTCCAAGCCTCCCAAGATCCGTCCCAAGAAAACTGTATTTTGCATTGTGATTTTACTACGCACTTGTGCATCACCAAGTTTTCGTTAGTAACAACAGCCACACAACAATATTACACATTTTATCCCAGTTTAGGACATCTTTTAAGCTTTGTTGGTATAAGTAGGGGTGTATCTATGGGGGTACAGAGGCAGCAGTCCATACTAGGCCCTGGAGGCAAGCCCAAAAGCCTCACTACAGCATAAGAAGACACTAGTATTATACATAGAACATGGTAAGTGTTACAGAATTTGCATCAGGGCCCAGAAGCTTCTAGTTACTCCTCTGGATATCAAAAAAAATAGTTCAGAATGATTTGTCCCAATTGGATAACTCTTTCTCAGAAAGAAGCTATCTAGTCATTAGCTGATCGCCATGGATTCAGTGCCTGAAACCTCGAATGGTAATGGTTATCACAAGTGTGCCAGATCGGGAGGTACTCTCTGCAGCAGCTGCTCACTCTGCCCGATAGGGAAGTCCTAAACACATCCAGGGTACTGTATATATAGAGGGGTTACAGAGTTAGAACAGCCAGGGTATAGATCACTTTTTACAAACATGTTACTGACAAGTTTAACTGATGGTGGTTATGGGTGCTGGGACAACCACAATTACTAAAACAAAAAGGTGGAAGAAATCAACTGAGACTATGTCTCTTTCCTCGTGTTTGGCTCTGCTGTTCTTGAAATAGGGGGAAGTGGTGTAAAGTAACAAAGTCTATAGACTTTGTAGGAATCCACACACCGAACACGAAGTTGATCTCCATATCAGCCTTGCCCATGGTCCTCCATCGCTAAATCCAAAAAGATGATTATTTTTGGAAGACAAATGCATCAAAAGAGAAGGCAGTAGTGTTGAAAAGTAGACAAGATATGAGATTGCATGAGATGAGTAAGTAACTGGATGATACTAGAAGGAACCTTCCTTTATGACGTCCACTTGTAATCTGCAAATAATACTGTCAATGTAATACTTATGGAGGCGTCTGATCGTCATCCTTTATATAATATTACAGATCTCTCTAATCATGTGCAGTGATAACCAAACCCTGATCTCAGATTTCTTACTGCTTGGTTTCAAAACTCATCTGAACCTTAGACTTCTACTCTTTTCTTTGTTCTTGGTCATATACCTTGTTATATTAGCAGGCAATGCCATGATTATCATTTCTGTTTCATTTGTTCAGTATCTGGATATTCCTATGTTCATTTTCCTAAAGCATTTAGCCTTGGCTGATGTATTGTTCACCACAAATATTATACCGAATATGTTGTACATCATCATAAAGGAAGGTGGTAAGATATCTACCAAGGGTTGCTTCACCCAATACTACTTTCACTGTATCTCAGTGTTTGCTCAGTCCTTAGTTCTTACTACAATGTCTTTTGACCGTTATATAGCCATCTGCCAGCCCTTACGTTATTCTTCTGTTATGAACCACAAACTTTGTCACCATCTTGTCTTTTGGTCTTGGGCCACGGGAATCCTTCTAATGCCAAGTGAAATGGTTTCCTTGTCTCAGCTGAAGTTCTGCGGTTCTAACATCATTGACCATTTCTTCTGCGATTTTGCGCCTGTCTTAAAAATTACGTCTTCGGATACCTCTTTAGTCACATGGGAAGACTTTATCTTCACTGTTCTCCTTATTGTGTTTCCATTTTTTTTAGTGATTGTATCGTACACTTTTATTTTTATATCCATTCTTAAGATCTCTACAACAGCTGGCAGGAAGAAAGCCTTCTCCACCTGTAGTTCCCACCTGGTTACACTGAGCACCTATTATGGTACTATTATAACTATCTATGTATTTCCAGTGGACGAGAGCGCGCTCACTGAAAACAAACTGAAATCTCTTTTATATATTGTTCTCACCCCATTTATTAACCCGATTATATACAGTATGAGGAATCGAGAAATCAGGAAAGCATTTAAGCAATTATTATGCAACATAAAATAGTAAAAGTAACTCTATATCAGAACTGTTTTATATAATTATATACAATGTAAATGGATGTTATAAACTAGGAATCTGTAAATATTACATATATATTGCCATACATAAAGAAGAGAAATAAGCAGCACTCTTCATATAAATATAGGATGGGTGCCAAAAAACTGTATCCAAAGTTAATTCAATAAAATATGCTGTGATATCACAATGTGCATCATGTCCCTTTTTGTGTGCATTATGCTTGTGCTTACATCACTGTGTGAATTATCCTGCATTATCTCTGTACTGTGATTATATTGTGTCTTATTCCTGTACTATGATATTACATCGTGTCTTATTCCTGTACTGAAATTGCACTGTGCACATTATCCCACAATTGTGACATCAAGGTGTACATTATCCAACAATTGTAACATCACCCTGTGCATACTGTGTGCATTATCCTTGTGCCAAATAACACTTTCAGACCCTGGTTCAACTTCTCGCCTAGTCCAAAATAACTGGCTATTCATGTTGACAAGTAAAGCAATCTACAATTATGTACAGTGTAGAATCGATGGCTCCTGCAAAAGTGGCAAGTAGTCCAGGTCCACAGGCAGCAAAGCTCCACACCAATATTATATCACCAGCACCATTCCTAGCTGTTAGCATGATTCTTACTGGGCATTGACTGTTGTCTCTATTACAGTGGGGAAAAAAAAGTATTCAGTCAGCCACCAATTGTGCAAGTTCTCCCACTTAAAAAGATGAGGCCGGCCTGTAATTGTCATCATAGGTAGACCTCAACTATGAGAGACAAAATGAGAAAACAAATCCAGAAAATCACATTGTCTGATTTTAAAAGAATTTATTTGCAAATTATGGTGGAAAATAAGTATTTGGTCGATAACAAAAGTTCATCTCAATACTTTGTTATATATCCTTTGTTGGCAATGACAGAGGTCAAACGTCTTCTGTAAGTCTTCACAAGGTTGGCACACACTGTTGCTGGTATGTTGGCCCATTCCTCCACGCAGATCTCCTCTAGAGCAGTGATGTTTTGGGGCTGTCGCTGGGCAACACGGACTTTCAACTCCCTCCAAAGGTTTTCTATGGGGTTGAGATCTGGAGACTGTCTAGGCCAGTCTCCTATGATGTCAATTACAGGCCGGCCTCATCTTTTTAAGTGGGAGAACTTGCACAATTGGTGGCTGACTAAATACTTTTTTTCCCCACTGTATAAGAGAATTATCTAAATCTTGAGGTAAGATATAATTGTTCAATGCTATGTATCCAGTTACAGCTGGTGTACACAACCTGTAGCCGACGATGGCAATCTGTGTGCCCCACCAACCATTGAGTGCTGTCTATAGACAATGGGACCAGTTTGTTAATCCTGGCATTTAATGCCCTGATTTTAATCTAGTTCTCTGTTGGTGTGAGATGTACCAGAAATATTAGTAGGTGCTAGCCTAATTCTGGTGCAACTTGGGAGGTTTTTTGTGCCAGAATTTAAATCCATGCCAGCCAGGGACTGTCGAAGATTTTAGCTATAACTTGTGCCCCTGCTATGAAGAAATAGTAGGGCTCTATGACATCTATTTTATGCAGTTTAAAGGAGCAATCAGGGCACAATTGACATTGTATTACTGTCAATTTTTGCGTTACTGATGGGCCCCAGGACTGCCATTACAAAGACCCTATTCGGTCCAAATTGTACCATAACCATTATTTTTTGTCTGGAGTGGGTCAAAAACTGTAAAAAAAAATAAAGCTGAAGAAAAGTTATACGTAATTTAACCACTTAATTTCTGGAGGGTTTACCACCTTCATTAGCAGATAATTTATTTCAATTTTAGCCAAGGACCTAATAAACTACTACTAATTCATCCCTTCAGCTACATAGGTTTGAAACATTTTTTTCAGGACAAATTAGGACTTTTGTTTTGTACAATTAGATGATTGATATAATTAGATTTTTGTAAAAAAATATTGAAGAAAACTTAAAAATTCTCGGTCTCTATCAGTCCCATAAGTTCTTCCTTAGGGCAGTACCCCGTTTTTGTGATCGGTGGGGGACCCAACAGTGTAGCCACTAGTAATCAGACATTTATCACCCATGTCTGACTTGCATAAGATGTATAATATATTCACTCTATTAGCAGGACTGGAGAGAAATTTGCATCCGCCCTATGTAACTATTCTGTGCTATCCACCCATTTGTTTTATAGAAGTAAAGGAATATCAGATGACAACATTATATTCTATAACAGGGGTAGGCAACCTTTTTTGTTCGGCGTGCCGATTTTAATTGAAAAACCAAAGATGAGGTACTCGGAGTGCCGGTCAATAATTGTAAGTCTGACGACCCCTAAACTAAAGTCATATACCACAAACCATAACACAGAAGTGCTGCCACCAGATGTTTTAGGACGCATGTGTTTACTGCTATTTCCTGGGATGCTCTTGTACTTTCTGATTAGAAGCAATGAATGTACATGTGTATCCTGTAATTAGTGGTAATGTATGTGTTCAGGAGCACCGTATGGCGGCATCCTTATGGTGAAAACACACTATGTATCTGGATGCAGCTATATTCTTAGGCCACTGGAACTTTTACTTCGATGTGAAACTGATGCATTTTTGCACAAAAAAAAAAAAGCCTGCGTTTTCTGTGCAAAAACACATCCTTAATACAGAAAACACACCGTTATACAGAATAATGTCCTATAGTGGTCCTTGCACATGGTATTATGTCCCACAGCCATAGCAGTCCCTGCACACCGTATTATGTCCCATAGCGGCTCCTGCATATGGTATTATGTCCCATAGTGGCCCCTGCACACGGTATTATGTCCCATAGTGGCGCCTGTACACGGTATTATGTCCCATAGCAGCCCCTGAACATGGTATTATGTCCCATTGCGGCACCTGCACATGATATTATGTCCCATTGCGGCACTTGCACATGGTATTATATCCCATAGCGGCCCCTGTACACAATATTATGTCCCATAGCGGCACCTGCACATGGTATTATGTCCCATAGTGGCCCCTGCACACGGTATTATGTCCCATAGCAGCCCCTGCACACGGTATTATGTTCCGTAGTGGCCACTGCACACGGTATAATATTCTAACTTTTATAATATTCCAATTTGTGTCACTCACTAGCTATTATTATACTGTGGGGTCTCTTCAGACCACAGAGTATAATAAGTGGAGGGCAAAGAGAGGTGATGAAACATAAAAAACAATGTTACTCACTATTCCACGCTCCACAGCCGCTCTGTATCTTCGGGCGCTTGTAGTCAGCGACCGCTCATTGAGTCTCAGGGGTCACATCGCGTCATTATGCGTAATGACGTCAGACGCAGACGTAACACCTGAGGCCCTGTCAGCTGACAGACCACAGAGTATAATAAGTGGAGGGCCAAGAGAGGTGACAAACATAAAAAAACAATGTACTCACCATTCCACACTCCGCAGCCGCTGTGTTCTCTTCGGGCACTTCTGCCTATAGTCATCTACCGCTCATTGGGTCTCAGGGGTCACGTTGCATCATTATGCATAATGACGCCAGACGCAGACACGACCCCTGAGGCCCTGTCAGCTGACTTCAAGCAGAAGCGTCTGCAGCGCACAGAGCCGCCGCGGAGCACAAGAATGGTGAGTACATTGTTTTTTATGTTTGATCACCTCCCCGGGGGCTCCACTTATTATACTCAGGGGTCTGAAGAGACCCCCACAGTATAATAACAGCAGTTTCGTTTTGGCCCTGTTTGGTCCGATCAAAACTGCTGGGTGAGAACTTGGGTCGCCGTGCTAGGGAAATATGCCTCGCGTGCCACTCTTGGCAGGCGTGCCGGGGGTTGCCGACCCCTGTTCTATAATATAGAAATATATATATTTTTTTGTTTTTGCACCTACACTACATATCATAACTGCACTTTTGTAGAACTTTGGGGTCATCTTAAGTAAGACATTATCATACAGACTTGGGGAAAGGTGATTTTGGACTGACACCCACACTGATCACTACAACTTATGGAGCTCTCAAAGAACTTCCCCCTTTATTGCTTGATGGCCTCTCTCAGCCTCAATTGGGAAAAAAGTATGGTAACTAGAACACAGTGTAACGTTTGAATCATTGTTGCTTTAAAATCTGCAGTTTAATTTTTTTTTTTGGACAATTGTGTAGGGTTTGGTGAACATTTTTGGAATATGCTTTATTAACCTACTTTACTTCCTTTAAATATAAAACAGGCTCTTAAGTTTTCCCTTACAATACTCTAACTAAGCTGTTGCCAGGGAAAATCTGTACACATTTGTATTGCCAGTATGTAGAACTGTCACAGTTGCTGTGAAAGATCCTCAGTGCGCCAACACCGCTGTGGCCCCACCTGAGTCCTCTTTCATATAAAAACCACACTCACCGCCAGTGAATGTCGGGTTCACCAGATAAATACAAGACAAGCTTTCTAAATTTTATATATTTATTAACCCCTAAATGGGTCGGTATTAAAATCTCACATATACAGATCAGAACAGATATGCAGATATATGCAAGCATTAACAGTTACTAGTTACAAGATACAGTACAAATCAAATAAAAGGGATTAAAGGTGAAATAATTACTTTACCACACATGTCCTTGATGTGGTTCTGTAGTCCAACACTCACACATGCTCTGGTATGTGTGAGATCACCAGTAGAGGCTTTTTAGCATGTGGCATTAAAACAATAATCCAGCCTGCATGCTTTTCACAGGAATCTCAGCATTAGTCCAGTAGTCTCAACAGAATCTCATCACAGCAGCCTCTCCTCATGGTCTGTCTGTATCAACTCCATAGCATGATCTCCATAGCATAATCTCAGCACAGTCTTCATAGCATGATCTCTCATCACACAGACCTCTTACCTCATCTTTTATACCCTTTATGCCACCTCCCAGAATGAGGTCACCGGCGACAGTACGTCTGATGAGTTAATTCAATCAAGTCCAGATCTTTTGTATAGAGCTGAGACAAAGTGAATTGATACACTGTTATCAGCCATATCTGATCAACAGCCCAGGCTTGAACAATGCACTATTGTTTGATCACTCAGGGATGTATAGGAATACAATGGAGCCCTATTGTTCCAGCCTGGCCACTACTGCCAATATGCACCTAGGCTTATAGCTGCGCACAGTATGAATGAGTACAAGCAAGAAGGGAGATCCTATACCCAGAGATCAAAATACATCTGAGTTATAGCCACACTTAAGCAGAATCATCACAGTTGCCAAAGGGGAGGGTCATTTCAAAAAGCAGTATCTCTGGATCTATAACTCCTAGAAAAGTGTCTCTGGTGTCATACAAAGCTGCATATAACAATAACATTCCCAACTATGTATTTAACTAGTGATATCTCCATCTCTGTTTATAACTAGAACTGTGGTATATAATCCAGAGATACAGTTATTTGAAGTACCCATACCCCAACCCTTTGGTAACTGCTACATCTGGTCATAGCAGCAATACACAGTGAATAGGGGTGTATGGGACAGACTCTCCCTGGCAATGCTTAGTTAAAGCATTGCTAGGTTGAACTTTGGAGCCTGTTTTATACTAAAAGTGCAGCAAAATAGGTTAATAAAGTATATTGCAAATATGTTCACCCCTTCACAATAAAAAAAAAATGGTGAAATAACACACTTGGACAAGACTCCTCCACACACAAAAACATGAACCATACACATGAGGGTGTCATGGTTCTAGGGCAATGCCCTGGTAATATTTCTTTTGGATGCTATGGTGCTCTCAAAATAGGCAACCTACACCCCAAATTAGTTTTTTAGACTTTGCAATAACTAAAACAACTGGTCTGTCAGTGTCCACAGCTCTCCTCTGCAGCTATGCTTATCATGTCTATTTCCTATAAGTAATGTGAGGCATAGAGATGGTGGCCATGGCTGCAGGGGAGGGCCAGTTGCAATCTCCAGGGTCACATGTATATGATATGGAATGATACCAGCGATACAGTTAGGTGAACCTGCTGATGGTCTCCATTACTACTGGCCCTTTCAGCTCCTGACACAGTCCTTTGCTGAGTCCTGCATAACAGTAGCAATACTGTGCAGCCATCTAATGGACTATATTAAAAAAAAAAAAAAAAAAAAACTCATCAAACATAAAGGAACTGATGCCAACTGTTCAATAACCCACTGCATGTACCCATCCCAACCAAAATTCATGTGTCACCCACACAGTTTACTATAGCCAAGCAGCACCCTCATTTTGAGGAAGGGAACTCATACGAAAAGTGAGACATCAACACTCTGGCATGCCCCAATTCTGACAGAAGCATTCCTTATTCAGTAACACTGGTGGTATTATTCTGTCACTATTTGGTGCTAATGGTCTAATTCATAAATGACCATGACTTCAACATTCCCTAAACCTGTCACCTCTAGTAGCCAGAATGTGTAGGGACAAACAGGAGCAGTCCTAGGCTTATCTCACCCACCTTCCCTATACACATGCTTGCTCAGCTCGGCCAAGATGTGCATATGTACTGAATAAAAGAGAAGAGAAAGACATATCTGGCATTGGCTTATCTCTACCTGAACAAAAGGATCAGTCATCTGAAATCCAAATACTGATTGTTATTGCCCCCATTATCGGCACAGGACTTTGATGATTTCAGTTTAAAAACAACAGACGCCCAACTGACCACATTATAATCAATGGGGTCTGACGGTCTTCAATGTAGATGCACCGCTAGTCTGAATCAAGTGTAACTTTGTCCCAGCATGAAATTACATTTTTTACTGTGACTTGAATTGACATGGCTACACTATGTCTGCATTATATGACATCACTATACCATGTCTGCATCATATGCACTGTATTACAGCTACAAATCCCACCATTCCTATGACTCTTTACATTAGACCCATATCCAGAAATGGATTTTCAGCTGTTATACGGCCATATAATATGGATGTATTATAGCCATGTGAATCCAGCCTTACATAGAGCTGGTAAATACTGGAAAGACGGAGGAAGGTTGCGGCCCAAGGGGGTATCCTGCATTTTCTAGTTATAGTATTTTTTTCCACAATTTTAACTGTTGACACAATAAGAAGACACTGTTCATTGTCCCAAGTGGACATGATTTTGCCGTTAAGCCCCATAGATCCAGCAATGTGTAAAAGTAACGTGTTGGTAATTGCTTTGTTTTCCATCATCTAATTATACTCATGGGATTCTTAGGACACTTGGATGGCTATGAGTGGCTCGTTGGATGAGGATCTAAGTTTCTGGGGTCTTATAAAAGGACGCTCTATCTGTACTGTCAAAGATTTCAGCAATGAACATCATGTGAATCTGAAATCAACATACCCAATATACGTTCACTCTTTTCCTCCATATTGGCTGCCACCAAACTCATATTAGACGGCTAAATCAAAAACTATTAGTACTGGGACCTAATATATAGTAAGTATCTTTTTATTGTTATGCTGTGCAAATAATTGTAATCCAGATTTCTAATATTTAGGTATCAGCAACCATATTTTTATGCATTTTATTGTTTTACATATTATGGGGAATGTAACTTTACAAAATATAAGACCAGACAAGACATAACATGAAACATTTTTTGACTAAAATATATTTATTATATATATTGAACATATAACAAATAAAAATTACAGAGAAAAAACATATCAGAAACATTTTTAATATAAAATGTATATTATATAACATTAAGACTAAAAGGTAATAAAAATATTTTAAAAATATAATAATACATAATAAATAGTATAAAATAATAAACATAAAATTAAATATATTAAATAACTAAATATTAAATATTATACTAATTCAAAAATAAAACATATCGATTTTGATAAAATTCCATATACTCCAAAAATTAAAATCCAATATGAAAAAACATTTCACGAAGGTGAAAGTACACAGAAAATGTTAGCCTTTTACACAATGCATGCATCTTTATACAGTGATGTCCTTTACATAAAACTAATTTTTCTTGGTGATTTAATTGAGCGCCTGTGAAAGTTTAGTCAAGACAAGACTAAAAATCCCAATAGGACAGCTAGTTATCCAGTAAAAGTAAGTGCTCCCCAATGGACAATACTATATCTACAGTCATAGGAAAAAGTTTGGGCACCCCTATTAATCTTAATCATTTTTAGTTCTACAGTCATGGCCAAAAGTTTTGAGAATGATACAAATATTAATTTTTACAAAGTCTACTGCTTCAGTTTTTCTAATGGCAATTTGCATATACTCCAGAATGTTATAAAGAGTGATCAGCTTAACAGCAATTACTTGCAAAGTCAATATTTGCCTAGAAAATGAACTTTATCCCCCAAAACACATTTCAACATCATTGCAGCCCTGCCTTAAAAGGACCACCTAACATCGTTTCAGTGATTGCTCCATTAACACAGGTGTGGGTGTTGATGAGGACAGGGCTGGAGATCAATCTGTCATGATTAAGTAAGAATGACACCACTGGACACTTTAAAAGGAGGCTGGTGCTTGCCATCATTGTTTCTCTTCTGTTAACCATGGTTATCTCTAAAGAAACACGTGCAGTCATCATTGCACTGCACAAAAATGGCCTAGCTGGGAAGAGTATTGCAGCTAGAAAGATTGCACCTCAGTCAACAATCTATCGCATCATCAAGAACTTCAAGGAGAGAGGTTCCATTGGTGCCAAAAAGGCTCCAGGGCGCCCAAGAAAGACCAGCAAGCGGCAGGACCGTCTCTTAAAAGTGTTTCAGCTGCGGGATCGGGCTACCAGCAGTGCAGAGCTTGCTGAGGAATGGCAGCAGGCAGGTGTGAGTGCATCTGCACGCACTGTGAGGCGGAGACTCTTGGAGCAAGGCCTGGTCTCAAGGAGGGCAGCAAAGAAGCCACTTCTCTCCAGAAAAAACATCAGGGACAGACTGATATTCTGCAAAAGGTACAGGGAGTGCACTGCTGAGGACTGGGATAAAGTCATTTTCTCTGATGAATCCCCTTTTCGATTGTTTGGAACATCTGGAAAACAGCTTATTCGGAGAAGAAGAGGTGAGCGCTACCACCAGTCTTGTCTCATGCCAACTGTAAAGCATCCTGAAACCATTCATGTGTGTTGCTTCTCAGCCAAGGGAATCGGCTCTCTCACAGTCTTGCCTAAAAACACAGCCATGAATAAAGAATGGTACCAGAATGTCCTCCAAGAGCAACTTCTCCCAACCGTCCAAGAGCAGTTTGGTGCTCAACAATGCCTTTTCCAGCATGATGGAGCACCTTGCCATAAAGCAAAGGTGATAACTAAATGGCTCAGGGAACAAAACATAGATTTTGGGTCCATGGCCTGGAAACTCCCCAGATCTTAATCCCATTGAGAACTTGTGGTCAATCATCAAGAGACGGGTGGACAAACAAAAACCAACAAATTCAGACAAAATTAAAGCATTGATTCTGCAAGAATGGACTGCTATCAGTCAGGATTTGGTCCAGAAGTTGATTGAGAGCATGCCAGGGAGAATTGCAGAGGTCCTGAAGAAGAAGGGTCAACACTGCAAATATTGACTTGCTGCATTAACTCATTCTAACTGTCAATATAAGCTTCTGTTACTCATAATATGAATGCAATTCTATTTCTGTATGTGATAAAAACATCTGACAAACACACATAAAAACCAGAGGGCAGCAGATCATGTGAAAATATAATATTTGTGTCATTCTCAAAACTTTTGGCCATGACTGTAAATATTTGGGTGTTTGCAACAGCCATTTCAATTTGATATATCTAATAACTGATGGACACAGTAATATTTCAGGATTGAAATGAGGTTTATTGTACTAACAGAAAATGTGCAATATGCATTAAACCAAAATTTGACCGGTGCAAAAGTATGGGCACCTCAACAGAAAAGTGACATTAATATTTAGTAGATCCTCCTTTTGCAAAAATAACAGCCTCTAGTCGCTTCCTGTAGCTTTTAATCAGTTCCTGGATCCTGGATGAAGGTATTTTTGACCATTCCTCTTTACAAAACAATTCCAGTTCAGTTAAGTTTGATGGTCGCCGAGCATGGACAGCCCGCTTCAAATTATCCCACAGATGTTCAATGATATTCAGGTCTGGGGACTGGGATGGCCATTCCAGAACATTGTAATTGTTCCTCTGCATGAATGCCTGAGTAGATTTGGAGGTGTGTTTTGGATCATTGTCTTGCTGAAATATCCATCCCCGGTGTAACTTCAAATTCGTCACTGATTCTTGTACATTATTCTCAAGAATCTGCTGATACTGAGTTGAATCCATGCGACCCTCAACTTTAACAAGATTCCCGGTGCCGGCATTGGCCACACAGCCCCAAAGCATGATGGAACCTCCACCAAATTTTACAGTGGGTAGCAAGTGTTTTTCTTGGAATGCTGTGTTTTTTTGACGCCATGCATAACGCCTTTTTGTATGACCAAACAACTCAATCTTTGTTTCATCAGTCCACAGGACCTTCTTCCAAAATGAAGCTGGCTTGTCCAAATGTGCTTTTGCATACCTCAGGCGACTCTGTTTGTGGCGTGCTTTCAGAAACGGCTTCTTTTGCATCACTCTCCCATACAGCTTCTCCTTGTGCAAAGTGTGCTGTATTGTTGACCGATGCACAGTGACACCATCTGCAGCAAGATGATGCTGCAGCTCTTTGGAGGTGGTCTGTGGATTGTCCTTGACTGTTATCACCATTCTTCTTCTCTGCCTTTCTGATATTTTTCTTGGCCTGCCACTTCTGGGCTTAACAAGAACTGTCCCTGTGGTCTTCCATTTCCTTACTATGTTCGTCACAGTGGAAACTGACAGGTTAAATCTCTGAGACAACTTTTTGTATCCTTCCCCTGAACAACTATGTTGAACAATCTTTGTTTTCAGATCATTTGAGAGTTGTTTTGAGGAGCCCATGATGCCACTCTTCAGAGGAGATTCAAATAGGAGAACAACTTGCAATTGGCCACCTTAAATACCTTTTCTCATGATTGGATACACCTGGCTATGAAGTTCAAAGCTCAGTGAGGTTACAAAACCAATTTTGTGCTTCAGTAAGTCAGTAAAAAGTAGTTAGGAGTATTCAAATCAATAAAATGATAAGGGTACCCAAATTTTTGCACCGGTCAAATTTTGGTTTAATGCATATTGCACATTTTCTGTTAGAACAATAAACCTCATTTCAATCCTGAAATATTACTGTGTCCATCAGTTATTAGATATATCAAATTGAAATGGCTATTACAAACACCCAAATATTTAGAACTAAAAATGATTAAGATTAATAGGGGTGCCCAAACTTTTTCATATGACTGTATGTGTAGTATAATATTAAGCTACTTATTGAACTTCCTAAGTAGTGACACAACTATGGTCAATGGCATAGATTGAGCATGCCCAGTAAAATAATAGCATTATAATTGACTAAATATTTCTCTCATTGGGACTAGATGAAATATAACACCATATAATGTACCATGTAATGTAATATTACAGCAATTATATCCTTGTAATGTCTCTACATCGATCAGTAAACCAGATGTTTAGACAGTATAATGAAGATCTGAAATATAATTCACTACACTTTACTTAATGAAATGCCCAGCGAGACTCTATATATGGCTTCAAAATAGATCTGCAATGCATGAACAATAAGCACAGATTACGTTTTTTAACAATTTTTTTCAAAAATTGAAAAATTAATGTACTCAATTTTAATAGTTGATCGAGCAAGCAACCACCATTGAGAGATGAGATGTCATCCAGCACCGAGACATCTGACCTTGGCAGACAATTGCCGGCTACTACAGTGAAGTGTTGTCAATTGTATCGCCACTGAAGCAGCCAGCGATTATTTGCTGTGTTCACATGATGAGACAAGACCATTCACGGCTAAATATTCTGCAGCCATGACACAAAGTGGTGACTGTCCTCAATGGCTACCAATGCAGCAGACATGGTGCAGAAATTAAAAAAAAAAAAAAAATATATATATATATATATATATATATATATATATATATATATATTTTTTTTTATTACTGTCAGGATTCCCATTACTCAAAGGTGGGTAAACCCCTTTAGCATATTTGATATATTTATTAGACTATAAGGCTACTATAAATTGAACATTAAATTGAAGGACTGGTGTATGTACACTGTAATCTTGGACAATTGCTCTTGACAGATTTACTATGGGATAGTGCTCCATTGCCTTCAAAATGTGTCCTAGATGTTTATTTAGATTTATCCACTTGACTGCTGGTTGTTCCCCCTTCAGCGGCACTGCAGGGAGCAGCTGGGGCACTCTCCTATGGGCACAGTTAAGTGGAGATGTAGAGTAGGGTCAGTCTCTAGCAGTCTTTCCTTCCTCCTCCCTCTTCTGTCTCTGCTACAGAAAGTTACAACAACCAGAGCGTCTTAATGGCTGTTTTAAGCCACTCATTGCCTCTCACAAAGCCAGCCAGTTCACTTTGCTCTGTACTGATGAGGGACAAAAATCCCGAAATGGCGCTGTATGCAGATAAGTGAAATTGGCTTGGCTAAAATCCCATTTGCTGTCTCAAGACTCGGTGAGTCAAAAGCAAATTGAGGATCTGTTACATCCAACAGAGGGCGCATGAGCTTCCCAGCTCCTTTCCCATAATGCCTTGTGATATGTAGATGCTAAGTAGAGGGCAAAAGGCAATTCAAACTCTACACACCTTCACTGGTGCTCTCCTCAATGTGAGAGATTCTTGTCCTTAAGGTAACCCAGACAGCAGCTCTGAAAGGACGAACAGAAAAGGGAGAGGGAGATCAGTCAGGAATTAGGCTTGGCTCTGCTCTCCATGGCTCCTCACTACTGGGATGACAGATCTGTAGGAGAGGTAAGTATGTGTAATGTGTGTAACTACGTGTGTATGTATGTGTGTAATGTGTATGTATGTGTGTAATGTGTATGCATGTGTGTGTAATGTGTATGTACAGATGTAGGAAACATTAACTTATTTAGAAAATGTTAAATTGACACAACGCATTACAATCTACTCATTTGAATGGTATCTAACATGTTAAATGTCAAGTTAATATTTGCTAAATATGTGTTATGTGTACAGAATAAGTGAACTGTGGTACATTACATATGTATGAGAAGTACTATATATGTGTGTGTGTGTGGTATAGTGGTATGATGTATATGTATGATGTATTTGTGCAGTGCAGCAGTATGATGTATGTGTGTGGTATACTGTTACTATTTATGTGTGTGATATAGCACCACTGTGTATGTATAACTGGTAATCCAAATCATAGCTGTAGTCTTGTCCTGCATTTAACTCTTTTTTTGTAATTTTGTGACATTATACAACCTCTTCTTAAATTTGCCCTTGCATCTGGAACCTCTCCTGTTTAATATTCAGATGTTGCTTTAGTTGACTGCTCTCAGCCTAAGCCCCCTTTTCTTGGTAAGGTACGATGCACAGTACGATGTACCTTACTTCTGACCATGAGTATTTCTGTACTTTGTAATCTGTATAAATAAAAGTCATATTATACTGGTTTTGCTGGTCAGTGATAGGGGGTTTTATAGCCAAACCTTCATCATTTGTACCATGACAGGTTTATATTGTACCATAAAACAGTGTTCAGCACTTTTAACATGAAAATTACAATTAAGAACATAATTTTAGTGTAGGATTCAGATTCATAATAAAATGTTATTTCAAGCTTTATGGTATCAGGTGACATGTCAACTTACAAAAAGTCTTTATAATATGTCCTAATATATGCCAACTATTGCTGTTACATAGTGATGTCAATGCCAAGATCAGTTAACTATGTTCATAACTTTTCCCTCTTTAATTTGTCCCTTTTTTAGTCTAATCACATACCACATAAGTATTTTAATCAGTTGAAAATAGTGAGGTTTGGGGTATTTTGGCCCCTAAAACTTTGCTTTGACCTTCACAATTATTCATATAGGCATAGCCAACATGAATGTTCTATCATTATAGATTGTTCTTGTATAACTGGAGAGTGTGGAGTGAGACAAGAGAGATACTCTGGAGGTCAATGTGATTATACACTCTCAAAAGCTGTCGGCCAAATGCTTGTTCAGCCAACAGCTACTCCTCTGATTCCCCTATATACATACACACTTGGTTTAGCAATCTAGTAGGCATGTTGTAGGAAGGAGTAAGCTACTACCAGAAACCTCATTTCTTCAACATCAATGTCGGAGGAGAGTCAGCATACCCTCATGTATGTGAGACAGTTGACCATTCAGCTATCTTTGCTCTTATATGTTTAACCATCTTTAACTTGTATACAGGTTAGGAGAAGTTTGTAGGCACTGGAAAGGCTGCATGTGGTCTGGTATCTATGGAAGAGTAGGGACATGCATAGGGATATCAAGAGAAAGCTTCACTTCTCAAGGGGTTTGAGTGACCATCAACCAGTGGTGGGTTGATGGTGGAGCAAAAAAAGAACATTGGAGGTGTTAGGTTGAGCATATAAAAATAGATATTAGTTGGTTTGTTGGTAGGTCCCAAACGAAGATGTTGTAGAAGACTGTCCAAGATATATCAAGGACATGCGTTAACACTTTGGTTGTATAATGGCACATACAGGGAACTACTTTTGGGTTCACGTTACATGGTTAGTGCCTGGATATTAGGATTGTGCCACCCTATGACAACCCTATTTTTTATACCTCAAAACATGTTGTATAAGTTGTATGAAGTCTTCCTTGATGCTATTAACAATGTTCTCCGATTACTTTACAGGTCTAGACAGTCTTTGAACCCCGTAACTTTGTGTAAACAGAATGAGACCACTGTGACCGAGTTCCTACTTCTTGGCTTCCAAAGTTTGTACAACCTCAGGATACTACTTTTTATTCTAGTATTTTCAGTTTACATGATCATATTGGCTGGAAATTCTCTCGTTGTTATCCTCGTGTCAATCAATTATCGTCTGCAGGTTCCTATGTTTTACTTTCTAAGGAACTTGGCACTTGTGGACATTTTGTTTACAACCAACATTGTACCCAATATGTTGTATATTATACTCATGGAAGGTGGAAAGATAACCACAACTGGATGCTTTGTGCAATACTATGTTCACTGCATTTGTATATATACACAATCTGTCATTCTCTCAGTTATGTCCTTGGTCCATGGCCATCTGTCAACCTCTTCATTATTCTTTTGTCATGAACCCTAAAGTTTGCTTTCATCTGGCATTCTGGTCCTGGGCAGCCGGTTTCGTTCTCATTCCATGTGAATTTATTCTCATATTCCAGTTAGAATTTTGTGGTTCACGTGTTATTGACCACTTCTTTTGTGACTTTGCCCCTTTTCTCAGACTTTCCTCATCAAACACAGAAATAATACAATGGAAAGACTTCACAATTTCTATCTTACTCATTTTCATTCCATTTTTGTTTGTTATTTTGTTCTATATTTGCATTTTTATAGCCATCTTTAAGATTTCCACAGCCACGGGAAGAAAGAAAGCCTTTTCTACTTGTAGTTCCCATCTGGTTACTGTCAGCACCCACTATGGGCTTTTGGTTACTATATATATTTTTACTGCTAGAGGTAATGCACTTTACGAAAATAAATGGAGGTCTCTGTTATATACAGTCCTAACACCGTTCATTAATCCAATTTTATATAGCATGAGGAACAATGAATTCAGAAAAGTGTTTAAAAGAGTAGCTCAAATAGGAAAATAAAGAGGACATATTTGTTAAATGTTTAGTCAAAGTTTGGAGAAATGTTTAATAAATCTATTACAAATGTCTGCACTTTGTATCCTCTCTACTAAAGTGACTTAGAATTGACAAATTCTAAAGTGCTCAAATACAATTTGGGGCTTTTGTCGGTCATATACATAAGATGGGTGTTGGCCAATAGCTATTTCTTTTGACTCCCACAAACAAATGGTAGCTTAGTGCGGAGAGGGAAGTAGCCCACTGCTAGACACCTCTGTTAGCAGCTTAGAACAAAGGGTCTCCATGTGGAAATCACACAGCCTGATTTTTCTTTCTCCTACCATCAATGACATTTGAGACATCCCCATACACATTAGAGTGTTAACTGGCTCCACTAGAGATGAGCGAAGCGAAGCTGACGAAGTAGAATTCAATCCGAATATCAGGAAGTATTCGATTCGCATCGAATCCGGATCTCCTCACACTTTGTAGTAACGAATCGCATTTTTTCCTAAAATGGCTGCTGCACATGTTAGGACATGGAGCAAGGAAATCTGGAATGTGGGATCACCCACAATGCCATGCGTGCAGCCAATCAGCAGCCAGCCCTGTGATGTCACAGCCCTATACATACCCTCTGCCATCTTGGATTCAGGCATTTTCCAGTGTACTTAGTGCAGTGTACTTAGTGCAGTCAGCAGGCGCTAGGGAAAGTGGTAGAAAAGACTTGAAAACTGATATTTTGCTCAATTGAAGATCAGGGAAAGAGCATTAGAAGTGTAGGGAAAGGATAGGGAGGAATTTATTGAAGCAGAACAGGGTGCAAGACACAGTGTTCTACAGACTCTCTGCAGCCAGGAAATAGCTCTTTTTTAATGTGATTCGCAGCAAATTAATTTGAATTGAATCGTTTTGGAAAATTCCGCGAACCAGCCGAATCGAATTTTTGAAAAATTCACTCATCTCTAGACTTCACCAAATTTTGTGGATTCAGCAGAAATCCAATGTTGGGCTGGCCCACCAGAGTACCAGAGGATCCTCCGGTGGGCCCAGATTATAACATAATTATAACACTGGTCGTGTAATAACAAGCAAAATTGCATGGCCAGTAAGAAGGAACAGGCAATAATCAAACATTGGTGTCTTAGTGCAACGTGTAGCTCAAGCCAAATTATGTGGCAGTACTTTCAGTCTGGATCTAAAAGAGCTAAGTGAAGTTTACTTCATTGGGAGCACTGGTGGAAGGGCTGCCAATAGAAGGCCTGAAAAATACACACCAAATACAGTATGTGTCATTTTATCTTATTTTGTGCTTGGTTTAGTGTTTTAAAAGCTTATTTTATCAGGAGGGCCAGTTGCAGTTTCCAGGGTCACGTGTATATGATATGGCATGATACCAGCGATGCAGTCAAGTAAACCTGCTGATGGTCTCCATTACTACTGGCCCTTTCAATCCTCTGCCGTGTCCTGTGTAACAGTAGTACTGCTGTGCAGCCATCAAATGGACTATATTAAAAAACAACAGACTATAATGCTGAATACACGGCTGACTATATCTACAACCTATATTGTATAAGTATATACTGGTGTGGCAAGGATAAAGTACTACTTTGCATTTGGTCCCCTTAAGGTACAGTATAGATTCTATGTGTAAATGGTGTGTGTAGTATGTGTCCTGTGTTTGAAGGGTGTTTGACATGTGTCCTATGTGTGTATGACATGTCTCCTACGTGGGAATGCTGTGTTTGGCATGTGCCCTATGTGTAAATGGTGTGTGTGGCATGTGTCCTATGGTGTGATGGGCAATACTCGAACTGGAAGTGCATGGTAAAGTTCATTATTATGCTTCAGGCACTAGAGTATAAAACCCAGAGGTCAGGGAAGGCATTTTTTTTCCCTTTCTGGGCTGCCCACCATCTCCTTCTACCCCCAGGTCACAGCTGAGGCTTGTGTTTGGGTATTAGTGGTCATGTGGGGGCGGCAACATTATTATGCTTTGATGATGCTGCCACCCATGACTTGGGGTTGAAGAAGATAGTAAACGGTCCAGAAGGAAGACCAAAATGGTGGAGGATGCTGCGGCGGAGCCCAGGAAAGGTGATTGAATGTTTTTTGTTTGTTTTTTTCTTTTAACACACCTTCCTTACACTTTGGTGCATGTGTGAATGTTGCGTTTTTAGCATGTGTCATATGTGTCAGTTGTGTGTTTGTGTGGCATATGTCCAATCTGTAAATGGTGTGTGGTAGGTGTACTATGTGTAAACCCGTATGTATACTATGATATATATGCTTTACTTCTTGCCTAATGAAAATCCAGTGAAGATAATAAAGAAAAATTATTCCAGAGCAGTTTTTGGGGTGAGACCAATGATTTCCTTGCTGCAATGGGCGGTACTAATGGTATTTCCAGGTTCATCCATTTGCAGAAATAAGCAACTAAACCATGTCTCTGCATTGAGTGCACAAATCATGTTGAGCCCTGTCTGTACTTAGGGTTTAATGTTGTGGATAATTTTCATCACATAAAATATAATAAGCCTGTACTCACCAATATATGGCAAGAGAGCCTGTGACATGGGTACAGCTACATTCATGTGATGGAGTCTCCGTTTGAAAACTCTGCTTCCAAAATCGCCAGCCAAAAATGTCCACCACTTTCACACATAGGACACGGATTCCTTTATAGTTAATGGGGTCTGTCGGGCTCCATATGTGATCGTTGTTGAAGTGGTCCGCCTATCCGTTGTTCTGGTCCTTCGACAGACCAGAACAACAGAAAAGCCAACACTAGTGTGAACCTAGCATGAACAACACAACACTACTAGACCCATGTGAATGAAGTACATCAAAAAGAGCCAGAGAAGCTGGAATAAAATGTGGGAATAAAGTGCGACTAAAATTGGTAAGTTTGCTATTTCCATAGACAACTCCATGATCAGTCATGCTTGGGAGACACTGTCATGGTGGTCTTGCCCAAATTGAGATTAAAAAGGGAAGTGAATTACTCTAATCAAAAAAGATGTCCCCCATGGGTCAGCCATAAAGACTGAAGGCACCTGTATAGAACTGGTATTTACTATATGGTGATAATACTGGTCTTTGTATAATGTTTTTATTCAGTAACACTATGGTGGTATTATTCATTCACTATTTGGTGCTAATATCTGGTCATGACGTGGTGGTATAATTCATGAATGACCATGACTTCAACCTGTCACCTCTGGCAGCCAGAATGTGTAGGGACAAACAAGAGAAATCCTAGGCTTATCTCACCTGCCTTCCCTATACACATGCATGCTCAGCTCGACCAAGATGTGCAAATGTATTGAATAAGAGAGAAGAAAAAGACATATCCGGCATTGGTTCAGTTGACATACTGTACATCTAATGTGTATGGGCTACTTTAGGATTAAGCTTTTGCCTTAGGAAAATCTTTTCCAAGAGGGAGTCAATAACTTTATAGTAAATTGGGTCCGCTGAGCAACGTTGTTGTCTGCAGTTTTAGAGGTCCGTATGTCAGCTGACCATAGCATAAGGATTTATTTTATTTATGGATTGATAAACATACAATGATTTGTTTGGTATGATATAATGGTTTAACTATTGGGCTGTAGTTGAGATTGCACCCCTGTAGTCTTGATGTTCCACAGCCCCATTGTCATAATATTCATTTGGAGTCTGTTCTGGGGTTTGATATAGCCAGTGCCCCATCCTTTATGTTCCATTTACTGCAATTGTCAGACAATGTATGCAGTATGGCTTCATTCTCATCTGCGCTGGAGTCTCTGTCGCAGAGTCCATCGAAAACCGATGGAGGAAAAAGTCCTGCACAGAGGTCTTTTTCCTCCGCTGGTTTCAGTTTAAAAATGATGGACACCTGACGGACCCCATTATAGCCAATGGGGTCTACCGGGATGCCACTCTGTTGTTTGGGATCCCGACTGACTCAAACAATGTAGTTGCACTGCTATTGTGATCCTAGCATACTGTAACTTTGTCCCAGCATGAAATTATGTTTTTTACTGTGTCTATATAGGATTATAGGATTTCCAGCTGTTATATGGGCCATATAGTATGGATGTATTATAGCTATGTGAATCCAGCCTTACATAGAGCTGGTAAATACTGGAAAGATAGAGGAAGGTGGAGGCCCAGGTGGGTATTTTCTAGTAATGGTATTTTTTTCTACAATTTTAACTGTTGACACAATAAGGAGACACTGTTTATTGTCCCAAGTGGACATGATTTCGCCGCTAAGTCCCATAGATCCAACAATGTGTAAAAGTAATGTGTTGTTAATTGCTTTGTTTTCCATCATCTAATTATACTCATGGGATTCTTATGACACTTGGATATCAATGAGTGTCTTATTGGATGAGGATCTAAGTTTCTGGGGTCTTATAAAAGGACGCTCAGTCCTTACTGTAAAAAATTTCAGCAATGAACATCACATAACTTGAAGCTGAAATCAACATACCCAATATATGTTCACACTTTACCGCCATATTGGCTGCCACCAAACTCATATTAGACGGCTAAATCACAAACTATTAGTACTGGGACCTAATATATAGTAAGTATTTTTTTATTACTATGCTATGCAAATAATTGTAATCCAGATTTCCAGACAGACATTTTAATCCAGATATAGGACCAGACAAGACATAACATGTATAATTTTTTGAATAAAAAATTTAATATCTAACAAATAAGAATTACAGAGAAAAAAATATTAGAAATGTTTTTTAATATAAAATGTATATTATATAAAATTAACACATACTAAAACATATTAAATAAAAATATAATGATACATAATAAATGCAATAAATAGTATAAAATAATAAACATAAAATTAAATATATTAAATTAAAAATTAAATAACTTATTAATTAAAAAATATACAAATCGATTTTAATAAAATTCCACAAATTAAAATTCAATTTGAAAAAACCATTTCACAAAGGTGAAATTATACAGAAAATTCTTAGCCTTTTTGCACAATGCATGCATTTTTATACAATGATGTCCTTTGTATAGAGCTCATTTTTCTTGGTGTTTTAATTGAGCGCCTGTGAAGGTTTAGTCAAGACAAGAATAAAAAGCCCAATAGGACAGCTAGTTATCCAGTAAAAATAAGTGCTCCCCAATGGACAATACTATATCCATGTGTAGTATAATATTACTCTACTTATTTAATTAAACTGCCTAAGTAGTGATACAACTATGGTCAACGGCATAGATTGAGCATGCCCAATAAAATAATAGCATTACAATTGACTAAAGATTTCTCTCATTGGGACTAGATGAAATATAACACCATGTACTGTACCATGTAATGTAATATTACAGCAATTATATCCTTGTAATGTTGCTAAATTGATTAGTAAATCAGATGTTTAGACAGTTTAATGAAGATCTGAAATATAAATCACTACACTTTACTTAACCACTTCTGTACTGGGCTATTATCCCTGGTTCAGGACTGGACACATATTTTTGTTTTTTTTGTTTCATACATGCGGTTTTAAGGGCTATAACATTTTTTTTCCTTTGGGTTATTCAAATAATTTTTGCGTCTTTTTTTTGTTCATAAATAAGGTTTTATTTTTATGTTTTTATTTTTCCATGTTTTTTCTTTATTTTAATATCCAAGAAAATGTAAACAAAAAGGAGGGGAAAATTAAATAGTTTTAAATTTAAATAGTTTTCCCTCTCTGTTGCGGTCATTTTTGCTTATTTTTTATTTTTTTTGCAATTAACCGTCCCTGCCTTTTCTATGGGATGTTCAGCCTGTAGCCCATAGCTACATGATCTTGTGCAGTAGGCTAATCTTGTAAGGCCGTAAATATATATATATATATATATGTCCTTGCAGAGTTAGAGGTGGACCGTCCGGACGTATATAGTCTATGGGCGGTCTAGAATTGGTTAATAAAATGCCCAGGGAGACTCTATCCATGGTTTAAATATAGATCTGCAATCTTAAACACCTACAATTTAAAAAAAAAAAAAATTAAAATGTACTTGATTTTAATAGTTAATCGAACGAGCAACCCCCATTGAGAGATAATGTGTCATCTAACACCGAGACATCTGACCTTGGCAGACAATTGCTGGCTACTACAGTGAAGTATTGTCAATTGTATCATCACCGAAGCAGCCAGCGACAATTTGCTGTGGTCACATGACGTGACAAGGCCCTTCGCGACTTAATATTCTGCAGCAATGACACAAAGTGGTGGCTGTCCTCAATGGCTACCAATGCAGAAAAGGTGCAGAAATTTAAAGTAAACTTACTGTAAATCAGGATGCCCATTTCTCAAAGGTAGGTAAACCCCTTTAGCATATTTGATATATTTATTAGACTATAAGAAGACTATAAATTGAACATTAAATTGAAGGACTGGTGTATGTACACTGTGATCTTGGACAATTGCTCTAGACAGATTTACTATGGGATAGTGCTTCATTGTCTTCAAAATGTGTCCTAGATTTTTATTTGGATTTAGCCACTTGACTGCTGGTTGTTCCCCCTTCAGCAGCACTGCAGGGAGCAGCTGGGGCACTCTCCTATGGGCACAGTTAAGTGGAGATGTAGAGTAGGGTGTAGGACGTCAGTCTCTAGCAGTCTTTCCTTCCTCCTCCCTCTTCTGTCTCTGCTACAGAAAGTTACAACAACCAGAGCTTCTTACTGGCTGTTTTAAGGTAACCCAGACAGCAGCTCTGGAAGGACGAACAGAAAAGGGAGAGGGAGATCAGTCAGGAATCAGGTCTCCAAGGCTCCTCACTACTGGGATGACAGATCTGTAGCAGAGGTAAGTATGTGTAATGTGTGTAACTACGTGTGAATGTATGTGTGTAATGTGTATGCATGTGTGTGTAATGTGTATGTACAGATGTAGGAAACATTAGCTTTATTTAGAAAATGTTAAATTGACACTTAACGCATTACAATCCACTGAACTGAATGGTATTCTAAAACATTAAATGTCAAGTTAACATTTGCTGAGTATTGATAACATCTGTACATGTAGTGTATGAAATAAGTATTGAATATGTTACCAATTTTTTTTAGTAAATACATAAAGGTGTTATTGACATGAAATTCTCACCAGATGTCGGCAATAACCCATACAATCCACAAAGGCAAAGAAATCAAACCATAGATGTCCATAAATTAAGTTATGTGTAATAATGAGAAATGACACAGGGAAAAAGAATTGAACATGCTGAAATTTATTAAATACTTGGTACAGAAGCCTTTGTTGGTGATGAAGCTACAAGACACCTCCTGTATGGAGAAACTAGTGGCATGCATTGCTCAGGTGTGAATTTGGCCCATTCTTCCACACAAACACTCTTCAAATCCTGAAGGTTCAGTGGACTCCTTCTATTAAGGCTGAGCTTTGCTTTCTTCCATAGATTTTCTATTGGATTCAGGTCAGGTGATTGGCTGGGCCATTCTAGTAGCTTTATTTTCTTTCTCTGAAACCATTTGAGAGTTTCCTTGGCTGTGTATTTTGGATAATTGTGTTGCTGAAATGTCCATCCTCATTTCATCTTCATCATCCTGGTAGTTGGTAGCAGTTTTTTTATCAATGTCTCGATACATATGTCCATTCATCCTTCCTTCAATTACTTAAAGTTTACCAGAGCCATGTACTGAAAAACAGCCCCACACCATGATGTTCTCACCTCCAAAATTCACTGTTGGTACGGTGTTTTGGGGGTAATATACAGCGCCTTTTGGCCTCCAAACATGGTGTGCCTTATGGCATCCAAAGTGTTTTTTGGTCTCATCTGACCAGAACATATCCTCCTAGTATTTCACAGGCTTGTCTTGAACATGCTTTTTGTTCAGCAATGGTGTCTTGCGTAGTGAGCCTGCATACCAGCCATGGAGGTTGAGAGCATTACTTATTGTTTCTTTTTAAAAGATTGTACCTGTTGATTCCAGGTCTTTCTGTCGCTCTCCACAGGTGGTCCTTGGCTCTTGGACAACTCTTCTGATAATTCTTTTCACTCCTCTGTCTGAAATCTTGCAGGGAGCACCTGGTCGTGGCCGGTTTATGGTGAAATGATTTTCTTTCCACTTCCGGATTATAGCCCCAGCAGTGCTCACTGGTATCTTCAGTGGTTTAGAGATTCTTCTGTAACCAATGCCATCAGTATGTTATGTAACAATACTGTAAGGTTGTGAAGATCTTGAGATGGCTCACTGGTTTTACCCATCATGAGATGTTTATTTTGTGGCACCTTAGCAATGAGACACCTTGTTATAGGCCATCAGTTGAACCAACTTATATTTTTTTTCACTCTTCTTATTATTCACTATTTTTATAATTCCCGATAGATTTCAGCTAGTGTCATTACTTTCCATCCCTTTTTGCACCTCTCTTTCTTCATGTGTTCAATACTTTTTCCTTGTGTCATTTCTCATTATTACACATAATTTATGGACATCTATGGTTTTATTTTGTTTTCTTGTGTGGATTGGATGGGTTGTTACCAACATCTGGTGACAATATCATGTCAATAGAACCTTTAGAAATATATTTACATAGAAAATTGGTGACGTGTTTGATAATTATTTTACCCTCTGTACTGTATGTGTTAACCTGCTGAATGTGTTATGTATACAGAATAAGTGTGTTGTGTGTATGTATGAGTACATTGCATATGTATCAAAAGTACAATACTAGTTCTATAGCAGTACTATATATGTGTGTAGTATAGCAGTACGTAGTATGTATGTGTGGTATAGTAGTATGATGTATATGAGTGATGTATCTGTGCAGTGCAGAAATATGATGTATGTGTGAGGTATAGTATTACTATTTATGTTTGTGATATAGGACCACTATGCAGTAGCATAACTAAAGTCTTGTGAGCCCTGGTGCAAACTTTAGTCCTGGGCCCCCCTCCCTAGAACGAATTCTTGATAATGATGGTTACAGGTGCTGCAGTGATATCTCAGATACTTGAAAGGAATACAACTATAGTACCCACAACTGCAGTTATCAAGAATATGGTGAGTGAGTAGCGCAGCACACGGCATGTAAACCATGCTGGGACAGTATAATATGCTCCACAGTGGCCCCCACACAGTATTATATGCTCCACAGTAGCTCCCACACAGTATTATATGCTCCACTGTGATAGGGAGTTTTATAGCCAAACCTTCATCATTTGTACCATGACATATATTGTATCATAAAACAATGTTCAGCACTTTTAAAATGGTATCAGGTGACATGTCAACTTACAAAAAGTCTCTATATTATTTCCAAAAATATATATTATAATTTTTTTTTATTTTTTTATCATCAAAAACCCAATAAATTTTTTTTTTTTCTTCCCTTTTTTCTCTTTCTTTTTTTTTTTTTTTTTCCCTCCCCTCTCTTCCTCCCCGCGCCCCCCCCCGCAAAGAAAAGGGGCGGCCGCCGCTCCCCCTCTCCCCCCCTCTTTTTTTTAAAAAAAAGGGGGGCCGCCACAGCGACACAACCACGCAGAAAAAAACCACCCCCCCTTTTTTTTTTTTTTTTTTTTTTTTTTTTTTTTTTTTTTTTTTTTTAATTTTTTTTTTTAAAAAAAAGGGGGGGGGGGGGGGAAAAAGGGGGGTTCTTTTGTGGTTATTGGGGCCCACCCCCCCCAAGGGGGGGGCGTGGCTAGGGGGCGCGCGACATGGACGGTCGCATGTGAGCGGAGCTCCGGCTAGAGCCGCTCATCCATCCTGAAATCCATCCTTGCTTACCGGTGCCCGGGTTCGCTGTCCGCTGGAACGCACTTCTGAGGCCCTCCTCCTGGTTCCAGAGCTCCCGTTCTGCCGGTGTCCTTCTCCGTTGGGTAGTAGTCGGTGATCGCTACACGTGGCCGGCGGCCATACACTCCCACCGCCGCTGCCGGAGCCGCTCTGTCCCGCGCTGCTGTGGCCTGGAGCTGGGGTGGAGCTGCCGTTCTGGGGCTGCGCTCGTGGGCCGGCCTGGGCTGTGCAGGCACCGCTGGGGCCGCTGGTCCTGCTGGCACCCGGACGGCGGTCTCCCCTCTCTCCACGTGGCGGGCGGCCATTTTAACCCTGACCGGTTTGGCCATCTGCTGATGAGGGGGCGCTGAGTCTGGCGTTCCTGGCGAGCTGAGCCTATCTCTGACGGTTCCTTCTATCCCTGCCTGGAAGTTTGGGAGCCGGCATTCCTCTCTCCTGCTTGCTGCTGGGCACGATAGGACCATCCCCTGGCTCCTCTGGGCAGTAGTGCAAGGCAATATCTGTGGCAGCCATCAACTGTCTCTGACCCATTGAAGGTGTGTGCCTCTGTACGATTTATCGTCCTGCTGACTGCTTCTCTGGAAGGCTTTACTTATAATCCAATGACGGTTGCTGTATGTGCTACTGGACTGTTGAGTTACCATCTGTCCTCCTCTAGTTCCTCCTGGCAATCTATCTACTCCATCACTTCGCTACTGGCCTTCTTGGAGGCCTTACTTATAATCCAGTGACTGTTGCTATCGGCACTATTGGATCGCTGAGTTGTCATCCGTTCCCTCTTAGTTCCTCCTGGCAATCTATTTATTTCATTACTCTGCTGACGGCTCTCTCTTGGAGACATCGCTCATAATCCAGAGTCTGTTGCCATCGATACTATTGGACTGTTGAGTTACTGTCTGTCCTCGGCTGGCTTATTGGCCCTTGTGGCCTGACATAGAGGCTCCTACTGTGCAACTGCTATTAGCCAGAGACCTTGTCTATAATCCTCTGGGGCCGGCCCGGTCTTGCTACCATCACACCTCCTCCTCTGCCAACATATCCACCCGTACGGAACGCAGGAAGAGCGGCCGCCGACTCTCTAAAATGAGTCGCCCGCAATCAACCTCTGTCTCTGATCGCCTGAGGGGGTTCTCCAGGGCAGCATCCTCTTCTACATCACCATCGCTTGAGGCAGCCTCTCCTGCCCTTCCAGAGGAGGACCCCGAGCCCACTTTAAAGCAAGTTACTGGACAGCTACTGGAGGCGATCCATGCCGGCACTTCCTCGCTGACCGGGAAAATTGAGGAGGTAAAAATCGACCTGGGCCTGCTCCGTCAGGACTTTCAGACCTTGCGAGGCAGGGTGTGTGAGGTGGAGGATCGGGTCTCTCAGGTAGAGGACACTGTTAACCCACTTCCTGCCAAACTCCAGGAGCTGGAGAGAGCTGCAAGTTTGTGGACCCAGCGTGCGGATGACTTGGAGAATAGATTGCGACGAAACAACCTCCGTATCCTGGGCCTGCCGGAGCGGGCGGAGGGTGAAGATCCTCGGGCCTTTGTGGAGGGGTGGCTGAAAAATGTCCTGCCGGAGGCTCACTTCTCACCAATATTTGCAGTGGAACGGGCCCATAGGGTTCCGGCTAAACCGCCGCCTCAGGGCGCACCTCCTCGACCCTTGTTGGCCCGTCTGATTAACAGCACGGATCGGGATACGGCGTTGCGGGCTGCGCGCCAGGCCGGCGAGCTTAAGTACAACGGAGCAGCAGTGGCCATGTTTCCAGATTTCTCGGCGGCTCTCCAGAAGACCCGAGCATCCTTCGTGGCCGTTAAGAGGCGGTTGAGAGAAAAGGCTATACAATACTCCATGATTTACCCAGCACGTCTTCGGGTCGTCCATGACGGCAGGTCCCTTTTCTTTACTTCACCGAGGGATGTGGAGGACTGGCTATCTCTTCTTCCTCGATCTCCGAGACGATGATCCTGACGGCGTGTGGTGAGAGGTCCGATCGGACCATACATAAGGACTTATGTATTACGGGATGCTCTTGTTTATTGCATAAGTAGTTTTATGAAAAGTGCGGTTCTGTTATTATAGTATCCTGTAGTCTTATAGTTACCTGGGCTGGCGACCCCCGGGGCGCCGGTGTATCTCATTTACTCATGTGAACCTGGCTCTGTTGAATAGTATATCTCCTAGCCTAGTGATTATCCATACCTTTAAGACAGTGCCCCGTATACCAACCACTTTGGGTGCACTTCTTCCCCCGTTAATTGTAGCCACGGTTAATTTAACAAATATTGTTTGTTTATGCCAGTAGTATGTCTCACACCCTTTAGGGGTGTAATGGTTCATTTCGTTTGTATATTGTTCTTAGGTTGCTGCACACCACTTTGTGTCTCACTCAGCCACGCACTACACACTCATAGGCGGGTCACTTTTGGGGTCCTGAATTGCCATGATTACATTACACTCTTAGACGACCATGGCGTCCTTTAGTGTACTATCTTGGAATGTGAGGGGCCTGGGTAGCCCACGAAAGAGGTCGTTGGTTTTCTCTCAGATTAGGAGGGCTGACCCACACCTCATATGCCTTCAGGAAACTCATTTGGTTCCAGATAATTCCAGGCGACTTCAGAAGCCATGGGTTCAGTGGGCGGCTCACTCTACACACACTTCCTATTCCAGGGGGGTGTCCATCTTGGTGCATCGTAGACTCAGGTGGGAGCCAGGCCTCATTGTAAGGGACCCCGAGGGACGATACGTTTTTGTCCAGGCCTGGGTTGACTCTGTCCTGTATGTTATCCTGGGTGTGTACTTGCCACCGGCGTCTGATCTTGCTGTGCTCCAGCAGGCTGCGCAGTTTGCGACCCGATTCCCTGGGGCTATTGCATTATGTTTGGGTGACTTTAACAAAGTTATGGATATTGCATTGGATCGGTTCTCCGCGGAGCCAGGTTCCCCCTCTCTGCCTCGCCCTACTACAATGGCCGGAGTGATCCGTGAATTGGGGTGGTTGGATTTGTGGCGGGTCCGGTTTCCGGAGGCCCGCACCTTTTCCTGTCACTCTGCCAACAGACATACTCTGTCCAGGATTGACCATGCTTTTGGAAATACTAAAGCATATTCTTTGTTGCAGACCATATCCTATTTACCCAGGGCAGTGTCTGATCATTCCCCGTTGTTGGTCCAATTAAATAGTAGTACGGCTGCTAAGCCACGACAGGGTTGGCGAATCCACCCATTTTGGTTGAAACTATTTGTACCACATGATCGAATACCTGATCAACTTCAGATGTTTTTGACCATTAATTCCCCAAACACTTCTCCGCTCCTCTTATGGGAAACTATGAAGGCATATCTTAGGGGTTGTATTAAGTCCTCCATTTCCTTTGTAAAGAGGGAATCCTCGCTGTTGGAGACCACCTTGGCGACCCAGTGTGCCTCGCTCGAAGCCGCATACGTGGCTAATCCAACTGATGAGGCTAGGTCTCAATGGTTGCAGACGGGTAGACAATATCTGCATATACTGCATGACAAGGCACGTAGGTCTCTGTTTTTTAGCAAACAGAAGTTTTACGAACTCGGCAACCAGTCGAGCAGCTTTCTAGCTCAACTGATACATCAAAACACAGCCTCACCTGCAATACTACGAGTGCATTCAGAGACGGGGGAGGTACTGTCCAATAGCTTGGCCATTAGTGACAGATTTTATAGGTATTACAGTGAGTTATACCTCTCCAAGCTTAGAGTCACTGACGGAGAGCTTGCCACCTATTTGGGCTTGATCCCCCTTCCTACATTGTCAGAAGACCAACGTGAATTTTTAGATTCCCCTTTTACGCTAGAGGAGCTATCGGGTGCCCTGGCAGATATGGCAAGGGGCAAATCGCCGGGTCCGGACGGCATCCCGGTGGAGGTTTATGCCCAGTATGGGGGCCTGCTTCTCCCGGTGTTGCTTGACTGTTATAACGCTGCCTTTGTGGGTCCCAGTCTCCCGGAGTCCTTTTATGACGCCACAATTATCCTGTTACTTAAGCCCGACAAGGATCCGCTGGACTGTGGCTCATATAGGCCTATATCACTGCTTAATATAGATTATAAACTCCTTACTAAAATGTTGGCGAAAAGGCTAAATTCTGTTGTTCTCGACCTTGTCCATCCGGATCAGACAGGCTTTATGCCTGGAAAATCCACATCGGATAATCTTAGAAGGGCTCAGGTGATAACTCAGATTGGGGCATCATCCTCACATGACTGGGCGATGGCTTCTTTAGATGCAACAAAGGCGTTCGACTCTGTCGAGTGGCCTTTTCTATTGCAGGTGTTGCGAGGATACGGATTTGGAGAGGGGTTTGTTACCTGGATTTCCCTTCTATACGGTTCCCCTAGAGCGGCACTGTCCATTAATGGCGCGTTGTCTTCCTACTTTCCTTTGGGTAGGGGTACAAGACAAGGATGTCCATTGTCACCGCTACTGTTTGCTCTGGCGGTGGAACCCTTGGCAATACTGCTTCGGAATGACCCCATATATAAAGGCATAGTGATAGGCACCCGGGAGGAGAGAACAGCACTATATGCCGATGACTTACTCCTGTTTATGAGCGACCCCTCCCGGTCTCTGCCCAGAGCCATGGCTATAATTGATGAATTTGGTAATTATTCTGGCCTACGGACCAATTGGGCTAAGTCCTCATACATGCATATTGGCCGTGCGTCAAGTGTAGCTGAGGGGAATGTGGTATGTGGATTGACTACAGTCTCAACCTGCAAATATCTGGGCATCTTTATATCTAGGGACCATAGGTGTTTTTTGGAACAGAACATCTTTCCGCTCATCTCGCACTTTAGGGTTAAGTTTAATCTTTGGGCTACACTGCCTTTGTCGGTGGCTGGTAGAATCAACCTAGTTAAAATGATAGTACTACCCAAATGTCTATATGCTATAAGCCATTCTGCTGTGTCCGTGCCCCTTAGATTTTTTAAACAAATGGACTCCCTCATTATCTCCTTTATATGGGGAAACTCTAGATCTAAGCTTAGGTTGTCATCTCTACAACGACCGAAGCAGCTCGGGGGCACATCACTCCCTGATCTGTTTCTTTACTACCTAGCAGGACAGCTCCGTTTTATTAGGAAGTGGCTCTCATCTGATTCCCTACCGGGGTCCGAGGCACATCTGGCTCACCACCTGGGTCTGCATAATCTGTGGCCGGTGTTGGAACACCCGGCCTTGTTTAGGGGGAAATTGTTGCCCATCCATGCCCTGGCGGGACAGGTCTGGCGTCAGGCGAAAAAGGTGTCCACTTATTCTGATATACCTGCGGAGACCCCGCTTTGGCACAACCCTGGTCTGCCGACGTTATTTGCCCTGCCTGGCGCCCGGGCCTGGTCGCAGTATGGCGTGTCCTCTCTTAGTGACCTGTACATACAAGGGGTTTTTAAAACGTTTGACTCGCTAAGCTCCTCCTATGGCATCCCTAGAACGCAGTTCTTTAGATATCTACAGATTAGACATGCACTTTCTTCTCAGTTCCCGGATAGATTGGACAATATATCTGAGTATCCGCTTATCGGCATACTTCGCTCACAGGGCCCTGGGGGTTTGATATCTACTTTATATGCACATCTGATACAGGCCAAGGTGTCCTCTTTGGACGCCCCGGCCTTGACGCGATGGAGCATAAATATCCCAACTCTCACAGATGAGATGTTTCAAGATATCCTTGAATCTCCTCAACATGTGTCACCTTCAGCTAACAACAAACTGATTCAAACGTATATTCTACACCAATGTTACTTGACACCTTCCCGCCTATACAAAATGGGACGTCTGCCCAACCCCGGATGCCTTAGGTGTCTTTGTCCACAGGCAGACTTTTGGCATATGATTTGGGAATGTCCGATCATACAATGTTTTTGGAAAGGGGTCGTGGATCTCCTGGCGGAAGTTCTGGCTAAACCTATACCATTAACCCCAGAGATATGCCTTTTCGGCGTATTAGATGAAGAAATATGGCAACACCATGTTAGAATCCTTTTGAGGGAGTCTTTATTTTATGCTAGGAAAGCTATCGCACTGCGATGGATGGCTCCGAAACCCCCATCAGTATCTCAGTGGAAGAAACTTGTTAATACTGTTCTTCCTTATAACCAGATTGTGTATAAAGGGAGAGGGTGCCCTCAGAAATTCCATAAGGTGTGGGGAACATGGTGCAATTCTCCGGTAACCCAATATACGGCTCCCTCATTGCGCTCTGCCATTAATTTACTCATGCCGTGAGGGGCGCGAGACACCAGGAGTATCCACGACCTCTCATTTTGGAGTGTATCCTTGTTGTTACCCTTGACTTATTGACTGCATGTTTTGTACATGATAACTGATGTATACAGTATTACGCATGTCCTGATTATATTCTTTCTGTACCGAGTCTACGTTATATGGTCCGGATGGGACGAGGACCTGGCGAGGTGGGATGTGGTGCGTTGAGTGAATTTACATTGAAATTCTCGTTTTTTGGTGCGCAACATGTTATGTATTTGTTTTGATTTCTTTTCCTTTGTCTGATACGCAATTTTCAATAAAACGAGTTTAAAAAAAAAAAAAACCCCCCCCCCAAAACCCCCCCGCCCACCCCTCCCTCCACCACCCACCCCCCCCCCAACCCCCCCCACACCCCCCCCCCACCTACCAACACCAAACAAACAACGTAGGGGGGGGAAGAAAACCCCCCCCACACCCCACCTCCCCCACACACAAAACAGGGGGGGGACCACCCACCCCCATATATGAGAGGCAGATCACCCCTCCCCCCTTTTTTTTTTTTTTTTTTTCACCCCCTTGAAATTTTATAAAGGTGGGGGGAAGTTTGTGTTCACAGAAAAGGCTGTGGTCTGGTATCTATAGAAGAGTAAGGACATGTGTAGAGGAGTCAGGAGAAAGCTTCACTTCTCAAGGAGTTTGGGTAACCATCAACCAGTCGTGGGTTGATGGTGGAACAAATGTTGTAGAAGATTGTCCAAGATATATGAAGGACATGTGCTACCACTTTGGTTGTATAATGGTAAAGCAAGGAACACAGGCAGGGGAACTACTTTTGGGTTCACAGTACATGGTTAGTGCCTGGATATTAGGTTTTTGCCACCATTTTTTATATCTCAAAACATGTTGTATAAGTTGTATGAAGACTTCTTTGATGCTATTAACAATGTTCTCCAATTACTTTACAGGTCTAGACAATCTTTCAACCCCGTAACTATGTGTAAACAGAATGAGACCACTGTGACCGAGTTCCTACTTCTTGGCTTCCAAAGTTTGTACAACCTCAGGATACTACTTTTTATTCTAGTATTTTTAATTTACATGATCATATTGGCTGGAAATTTTCTCATTGTTATCCTCGTGTCAATCAACTATCGTCTGCAGGTTCCTATGTTTTACTTTCTAAGGAACTTGGCACTTGTGGACATTTTGTTTACAACCAACATTGTACCCAATATGTTGTATATTATACTCATGGAAGGTGGAAAGATAACCACAACTGGATGCTTTGTGCAATACTATGTTCACTGCATTTGTATATACACACAATCTGTCATTCTCTCAGTTATGTCCTTGGATAGATACATGGCCATCTGTCAACCTCTTCATTATTCTTCTGTCATGAACCCTAAACTTTGCTTTCATCTGGCATTCTGGTCCTGGGCAGCCGGTTTTGTTCTCATTCCATGTGAATTTTTTTCTGATATTCCAGTTAGAATTTTGTGGTTCACGTGTTATTGACCACTTCTTTTGTGACTTTGCCCCTTTTCTCGGACTTTCCTCATCAAACACAGAAATAATACAATGGCAAGACTTTACAATTTCTGTCTTGCTCATATTCCTTCCATTTTTGTTTGTCATTTTGTCCTATATTTACATTTTTATAGCCATATTTAAGATTTCTACAGCCACTGGAAGAAAGAAAGCCTTTTCTACTTGTAGTTCCCATCTGGCCACTGTCAGCACCCACTATGGGGCTTTGGTTACTATATATATTTTTACTGCTAGAGGTAATTCACTGTCTGAAAATAAATGGAGGTCTCTGTTATATACAGTCCTAACACCGTTCATTAATCCAATTTTATATAGCATGAGGAACCAAGAATTCAGGAAAGTGTTAAAAAAAATAACTCACATAGGAAAATAAAGAGGACATATTTGTTAAATGTTTTGTCAAAGTTTTGAGAAATGTTTAATAAATCTATTACAAATGTCTGCACTTTGAATCCTCTCTACTAAAGTGACTTAGAATTGGCAAATGCTAAAGTGCTCAAATACAATTTGGGGCTTTTGTTGGTCATATACATAAGATGAGTGTTGGTCAATAGCTACAGTCATATGAAAAAGTTTGGGCACCCCTATTAATCTTAATCATTTTTAGTTCTAAATATTTGGGTGTTTGCAACAGCCATTTCAATTTGATATATCTAATAACTGATGGACACAGTAATATTTCAGGATTGAAATGAGGTTTATTGTACTAACAGAAAATGTGCAATATGCATTAAACCAATATTTGACCGGTGCAAAAGTATGGGCACCTCAACAGAAAAGTGACATTAATATTTAGTAGATCCTCCTTTTGCAAAAATAACAGCCTCTAGTCGCTTCCTGTAGCTTTTAATCAGTTCCTGGATCCTGGATGAAGGTATTTTTGACCATTCCTCTTTACAAAACAATTCCAGTTCAGTTAAGTTTGATGGTCGCCGAGCATGGACAGCCCGCTTCAAATTATCCCACAGATGTTCAATGATATTCAGGTCTGGGGACTGGGATGGCCATTCCAGAACATTGTAATTGTTCCTCTGCATGAATGCCTGAGTAGATTTGGAGCTGTGTTTTGGATCATTGTCTTGCTGAAATATCCATCCCCGGCGTAACTTCAAATTCGTCACGGATTCTTGTACATTATTCTCAAGAATCTGCTGATACTGAGTTGAATCCATGCGACCCTCAACTTTAACAAGATTCCCGGTGCCGGCATTGGCCACACAGCCCCAAAGCATGATGGAACCTCCACCAAATTTTACAGTGGGTAGCAAGTGTTTTTCTTGGAATGCTGTGTTTTTTTGACGCCTTTTTGTATGACCAAACAACTCAATCTTTGTTTCATCAGTCCACAGGACCTTCTTCCAAAATGAAGCTGGCTTGTCCAAATGTGCTTTTGCATACCTCAGGCGACTCTGTTTGTGGCGTGCTTTCAGAAACGGCTTCTTTCGCATCACTCTCCCATACAGCTTCTCCTTGTGCAAAGTGTGCTGTATTGTTGACCGATGCACAGTGACACCATCTGCAGCAAGATGATGCTGCAGCTCTTTGGAGGTGGTCTGTGGATTGTCCTAAGACTGTTCTCACCATTCTTCTTCTCTGCCTTTCTGATATTTTTCTTGGCCTGCCACTTCTGGGCTTAACAAGAACTGTCCCTGTGGTCTTCCATTTCCTTACTATGTTCGTCACAGTGGAAACTGACAGGTTAAATCTCTGAGACAACTTTTTGTATCCTTCCCCTGAACAACTATGTTGAACAATCTTTGTTTTCAGATCATTTGAGAGTTGTTTTGAGGAGCCCATGATGCCACTCTTCAGAGGAGATTCAAATAGGAGAACAACTTGCAATTGGCCACCTTAAATACCTTTTCTCATGATTGGATACACCTGGCTATGAAGTTCAAAGCTCAGTGAGGTTACAAAACCAATTTTGTGCTTCAGTAAGTCAGTAAAAAGTAGTTAGGAGTATTCAAATCAATAAAATGATAAGGGTACCCAAATTTTTGCACCAGTCAAATTTTGGTTTAATGCATATTGCACATTTTCTGTTAGTACAATAAACCTCATTTCAATCCTGAAATATTACTGTGTCCATCAGTTATTAGATATATCAAATTGAAATAGCTGTTGCAAACACACAAATATTTAGAACTAAAAATGATTAAGATTAATAGGGGTGCCCAAACTTTTTCATATGACTGTATTTCTTCCGACTCCCACAAACACATGGTAGCTTAGTGCGGAGAGGGAAGTAGCCCACTGCTAGACACCTATGTTGTAAGCTTAGAACAATGGGTCTGCATGTGGAAATCACACAGCCAGATTTTTCTTTCCACAGCCATCAGTGAGATTTGAGACATCGCCATACACAATAGCTGTTTCATTAGGTCTGACAAAATTGGAGGGTTCAGCAGACATTCAATGTCAGACCAGCCAACCAAAGTACTAGAGGATCACTGGTCATGTAATAACAAGCAAAATTGCATGGCCTGTAAGAAGGAATAGGCAATGATCAATATATGTATTACTGTGTGCAGCGAAAAAATCCAGGACTCTGTCTGTCATCACACACCCCGGGGGTTACTGCTGAGGTCTGTAGTTGGACCTAAGCAGTCACGTGGTGTGTACCGACATCATGACACTGGGTGCCATGATGTCAGCACACCTCACAAAAGGCCTGGAGAGGATGCGGGGGATCACCGGACGCCACAAGGATACCCAGGAGAGGTGGGACAAGGTAAGTATAATTGGCTGTTGTGTGTAATCACCTACCATGGGCCTCCATTTATTATACTATGGGTTCTGTTGAGAGTAAAACCTCATGAGAATTCATCAAAACGAATCTCTTGAGGTTCTCCCATCTCTCTTTCTGAATAAGCACGCAAAATGAAGGCTACCATTTTACAGATCAGAGGAAGCAGGATTACATGACCTTGAAACAGGCAGCTTCGCCATAATGCCCTGCAGTTAGCCCCCATTCAATCATGACTTTAGGTGTGAAGTAACAAATGACTCAGTGGATGGATCATAGCTACAGATGAATGAACCGATTTATAAAAAAAACTTTAAATTATTCCTGCCGCAGACATTTTTCGTTTTTGACTCCCTGCATTCCAAACACCATAACTTTTTTATTTTTATGTTCACAGAGCCATATGAGAGCTAAATGTTTGCATGACAAAATGGACTTCATAATGGTCCCATTTATTATTCCATAAGATATACTGGGAAGCTGGAAAAAATTCAGAATGGGGTGGAATTTGAGAAAAACTGTGTTTGTGCGATTTTCTTACTGGTCTTGTTTTTACGGCATTCACTGTGCAGCCAAAATGACATGTCACCTGTATTCTATGGGTCAGTACAATTCTGGGGATACTAAAGTTATATAGTTTTATTTACATCTTAACCCCTTAAAAAAAATCCAAAACTTTGCAAAAAAATTTTTTTCTTGGAGTCGACATATTCTGACACCCATAACTTTTAAATACAGGTATGTAGAGGGCATCTTTTTTTTGCAGGGACAGATGTACTTTTTAATTCTACCATTTTGGGAAATGTCTATTACTTTGATTGCTTTTTATTGAAATTTTTATGAGAGGCAAAAGAGTGAAAAAACTGCAGATTGGCTCTTTTGATTTTTTTTTTTTCCTGCTATGACATTCACCTTATGGTAAAATATTTTTCAAATTTTGTAGATCGAACATTTTTGGACACAAGGATACTTAATTTCTATGTGTTTCACAGTATTTTTTTTTACTTTTACATGTGTCCTAGGGAAAGGGGGGTGATAAATTCCCTGTTTTTTTATTTATTTTTTTATTTTTTTATTTTTGCTATAATTATTACTTATTATTTATAAATACTTTTTACTTTATTATTTATTACCTAGGGGTCTTGAACCCCAAGGGGTCTGATCACTGATGCAATTCATTACAATACTAATGTATTGCAACGTATTGTTAATTACCAGCATTTGTATTACAGGCTGCATAGAGCAGGCTGTAATACAAATAAATCAGAGACAAGCCTGGGATCTACACAAAGATGGCGGCAACAATGTGCCTCCACAAAAATGGCACCTTGGTTAGCTTTGACCGAGTCGCCGGAGGCAGTAATGCCTGTGACCAGTGCAGAGACCCGGTGACCACCATATGTAAATACCCAAAATCTGCCGTAATAATACAGCAGATGTCAGGAAGGAGTTCCACAAATAAGAACTTTTGTGGTCCGATTCGTATGAACTGGCTAAAATGGCAGTCACCACCTGAAAACACAAATGAAGACAGAAAATACAGCTGCACAGATAATACAGTGTAGGGAAGTGTAATGCCTGTTCTGAGAAGGAGAAGAGAAAAAATTTAGATTTATTTGATAAAGAGAGATAGGACACTGGAGTCACAGCTCCATCACAGCTGCATCACAATCAACAGGACATAGCCATAGGGAGTGCAGAGTAGCAATCGCTACCATGCCTTGGGGCCTCAGGGGGCCCAAAGGCCTGTCTACAACATAAGAATATATTGGTATTATTGATAGCCTGTGGTAAATGGGGGCCCCATTACATATTTTGCATAGGAGCCCAGGAGCTTCAAGTTATGCCTAGGTCAATCAATCTCAATTACCATTTTTAGGGTCAGAACATTCCAATTCAACCTGTAATGTGTCCAAGAAAACACAATTTAGTTACGCCACAAGGTACTTTGTATGCATCTGGAGTAATTTGGCATGCAGTTTTTCCCTTGCAGGAATGCCAAACTCTGATCTCAGATATTTAGAGTTAGTGTGCCCCTAATTTCCCCTCTGTGGCCCTCCGATCCCAGACCCACCCCTCCTGTACCTTATATATCATAGGACAGCTCTCATACTATGAGGGAAGGCACCCAGGCCTGTTATAAGTATATAGCAATTGAGGGTTGTTTTTGGCTTTGATTTTCCTATGGGACAAGTGATCTAATGATTACAGGATCAAGACTCCTAGGAGAGCTAAAAAAAAAAAGAATTTGCCAAGTTTTTAAAAATATAAAAATATAATACATAAAAATTCAAACCACCTTCCCTTCCTTAGATTACAAGTATAAATAAATAAACTAAAAGAAACATAAATTAAGCATTTTCACATCCGAACATTCCCAAACTATAAAAATCTAAAATATTTATCTCATATGGCAAACATCTTAGCAGTAAAAAAAGATCAAATCGCAGAATTCCCATTTTCTCGTCATTTCACCTCCTCAAAAACATTGGATTAAAGGGGTTGTCTGGGATAACCACTTTTTTAATATGAGGCCGCGGAAGGTGAACATTTTTTTAAAAACCCATACTTTCTTGTCCCGGTGCTCCAGTGAGGTCTGGTTCTGCTGTTCTTCTGTTTTCTTCTGTTGGAAGTCCCCACCACATGTGACCATCAGTGGCCTCAGCGACCTAAGGAAAGGGCCCTGGGACGTCACAGTGCGTCGGGGACTTCCGCTGGAAGAAAACACCGAAGCATCAGGACCAGATCGCACTGGGAGACACTGGGCTCACAATCTAAATTCCTTATCAGTATGTCCTTGGAATGTGGGTGGAAACCAGACTACCCGGAGGAAACCCACGCAAGCATGGGAAAACATACCAGCTCCTAGCAGATGTCGTCCATGACTTGATTTGAACCTAGGACTCCATTATACTTTTACCCAATTTTACAGAAAATCCATTGCAAAACATATACTGCATAAGCAATATAACAAAAAAAAGGTGAGAAATCCTTTCTGTAGGAAAAGTCTTTACAAAGGAAACATATACAAACCTTTTTTTGCTCCTTATTCACCATACACACCACAAGCAAACATTTATGGTGTCTATATATACAGTACTATGCAAAAGTTTTAGGCAAGTGTGGAAAAAAATGCTACAAAGTAAGAATGCTTTCAGAAAATGGAAGTTTTAATAGTTTATTTTTGTCAATTAACAAAATGCAAAGAGAATGAACAAAAGAAAAATCTGAATCACATCAGTTTTTAGAATGACTACCATCTTAGCAGGACACTTCACTGTAGTTATTGTCTATTAACTTACTACCACCAATAGTTTTCTAGCTCGGCTTTACAATATGACTCTTTGCCCTATATCCTATGTGTCTTTCACAAGAACCCCTAATTATGATTACCCTCATTTGCAAACTATTACACTAACTTTATTTACAATCTATTACAGCAATTTTGCCAGGGTATCCAGGGTTGTAACACAAACCCTGACCAACCGGGGTCAATTACAATAATAATACATGTTCTTCCAAAATTTGGGGGGTCAAATACAACTATAATACATGTATATCTAAAATTTTCTTACAAAAAGTATTGACATTTCAAATGATCTCTTAAAGATCATTGCAGGTCTTTACAGCTGTCTTGTAGTCCAAAGAATTTCATACTCTTTGCAGAAACTTTGTGCCTACGCACATGGCATGAGGAATTATACTTTGAGAGATCAAAGTGGACAGCAATTGTCCGGGGGCATCCACAATAAACAGAGCTCAATGTTACTACTATCTCCCCCTTTCCTAGTTTTGCCAAGTATATTCAGTCTCACACACATCATTGATCATACTTCTCCCTTCTTACACCAAATGTTTTATGATGGGTTTAAAGGAGAGTGAGAATCAAGAATGAAACAGCACTGACTTAAAAGGTAACTAAGTTTTCATCAAGTGTTGAAATATCTAGCTGGGCAGTTTGTTCCCTGTCTGCCTTCACACATGGTGTCCCATTTCTGCTGCTAATAGTCTCATTACAGCCGCAGCACATTTTGCATTTCTCCTTGAGGCTTGGGGCATGTACAATACAGAGCAGTTTGCTCCCTCCCCAATCCATTAGTACCACTACTGGTTTCTGTCTATGTAATTCTGCCAGGAGTAACCGTAAAATAGCAAACAAATAGCTTTGAAAATTCCCCCAAAATCCCAAGTAATATAGGAGGATTTAGCACTGGAATCCAAATCCAGGTTATGATGCAGCTTAAAAGATCCCTGACAAAGAAAAAGAGAAATCTGAGCACAATGAGGAAAGCCACTTGCTATCTAGACTAACATCCCATGAACAATAACACAAGCAGCTAGTCAGAAATAAATAGAAGTACATAAACTCTACACTGTGTGTGAGCTTGAGAAGCTGTGGATTCCTCTCTGTGCCGAGTACAGGCAGGGAAAGCTACAGTCATATGAAAAAGTTTGGGCACCCCTATTAATCTTAATCATTTTTAGTTCTAAATATTTGGGTGTTTGCAACAGCCATTTCAATTTGATATATCTAATAACTGATGGACACAGTAATATTTCAGGATTGAAATGAGGTTTATTGTACTAACAGAAAATGTGCAATATGCATTAAACCAAAATTTGACCGGTGCAAAAGTATGGGCACCTCAACAGAAAAGTGACATTAATATTTAGTAGATCCTCCTTTTGCAAAAATAACAGCCTCTAGTCGCTTCCTGTAGCTTTTAATCAGTTCCTGGATCCTGGATGAAGGTATTTTTGACCATTCCTCTTTACAAAACAATTCCAGTTCAGTTACGTTTGATGGTCGCCGAGCATGGACAGCCCGCTTCAAATTATCCCACAGATGTTCAATGATATTCAGGTCTGGGGACTGGGATGGCCATTCCAGAACATTGTAATTGTTCCTCTGCATGAATGCCTGAGTAGATTTGGAGCTGTGTTTTGGATCATTGTCTTGCTGAAATATCCATCCCCGGCGTAACTTCAAATTCGTCACTGATTCTTGTACATTATTCTCAAGAATCTGCTGATACTGAGTTGAATCCATGCGACCCTCAACTTTAACAAGATTCCCGGTGCCGGCATTGGCCACACAGCCCCAAAGCATGATGGAACCTCCACCAAATTTTACAGTGGGTAGCAAGTGTTTTTCTTGGAATGCTGTGTTTTTTTGACGCCATGCATAACGCCTTTTTGTATGACCAAACAACTCAATCTTTGTTTCATCAGTCCACAGAACCTTCTTCCAAAATGAAGCTGGCTTGTCCAAATGTGCTTTTGCATACCTCAGGCGACTCTGTTTGTGGCGTGCTTTCAGAAACGGCTTCTTTCGCATCACTCTCCCATACAGCTTCTCCTTGTGCAAAGTGTGCTGTATTGTTGACCGATGCACAGTGACACCATCTGCAGCAAGATGATGCTGCAGCTCTTTGGAGGTGGTCTGTGGATTGTCCTTGACTGTTCTCACCATTCTTCTTCTCTGCCTTTCTGATATTTTTCTTGGCCTGCCACTTCTGGGCTTAACAAGAACTGTCCCTGTGGTCTTCCATTTCCTTACTATGTTCCTCACAGTATAAACTGACAGGTTAAATCTCTGAGACAACTTTTTGTATCCTTCCCCTGAACAACTATGTTGAACAATCTTTGTTTTCAGATCATTTGAGAGTTGTTTTGAGGAGCCCATGATGCCACTCTTCAGAGGAGATTCAAATAGGAGAACAACTTGCAATTGGCCACCTTAAATACCTTTTCTCATGATTGGATACACCTGGCTATGAAGTTCAAAGCTCAGTGAGGTTACAAAACCAATTTTGTGCTTCAGTAAGTCAGTAAAAAGTAGTTAGGAGTATTCAAATCAATAAAATGATAAGGGTACCCAAATTTTTGCACCGGTCAAATTTTGGTTTAATGCATATTGCACATTTTCTGTTAGTACAATAAACCTCATTTCAATCCTGAAATATTACTGTGTCCATCAGTTATTAGATATATCAAATTGAAATGGCTGTTGCAAACACCCAAATATTTAGAACTAAAAATGATTAAGATTAATAGGGGTGCCCAAACTTTTTCATATGACTGTATGTGTAAGCATGTAGAGACTGTGAAGACAGACCTGCCCGGCGAACCCCATCAAATACTACTATTATTATACTCCAGTGTCTTTTCAGACCCCGGAGTATAATAATCGGAGACCCAGGGGAGGTGATAAACATAAAAACCTGTGTTACTCACCTCTCCGGCGATCCGATGTTACTCCCAGCAGACTTCGGCCTTCTTTGGTGACGTCGCAGGCGTCACGTGAGCCGGGCCGACGTCATTATGTAGCGACGCCGGTCTGTGCGACATTGAAGAAGGCCGAACGCAGGGAGAGCACCGGAGCCCAGGTAAGTAACACTGGTTTTATGTTTGTCACCACCTGGGTCTCCAATCATTATACTCTGGGGTCTGAAAAGACCCCAGAGTATAATAATAGTTCATGGGTGGGGGGTCACTATGGGACATAATACCATGTGCAGGGGCCACTATGAAGCATAATACCATGTGCAGGGGCCACTATGAAGCATAATACCGTGTGCAGGGGCCACTATGGAGCATAATACCATTTGCAGGGGTAAACGGTATTTGTATATTGCTTAATTTTTGATATATTCAGAAAAGGATGAGGATAGTATGTAACATGCCAATGTCTTAGGTTTTAACAATACATTATGTTCTTCCTGGTTGCCCTCAAAGGGCTGATTGTAACAGTAGTAATGTACAAATGTAACTACTCCTTAATAGCTCGCTTAACTGTTAAGGAGAAGTTACTTTTATACATGTGTAAAATAATCTTGGCCCTTCAAGGTACCCCGTGAGGCTGAAGTGGCCCCCGGTGAAAATGAGTTTGACACCCCTGTTTTAGAGGCTGAGTATATTTGATAGTAAACTTTCGAGAGTCTAGCTCTCTTCTTCAGACATACAAGAAACTGAAAATTCACACACTCTTTATACACACAAGACCTGGATCTTCAAAGGATCTTAGAACTGAAAATGGCACCTCACCTTGCCTGCAAAACAGGTGCACATCCACACCGCTGACAGTGTACCTGTCCCACAATCACAACGGATGCATAGAATTAGGGAGACATTTTCCTGCAGGTCTTCCAATGTGGTGTATCTCATAATGTGTGTGCAATGTCCCACCACAGGCCTCTATGTGGGGGAAACAGGGCAGAGACTTAGTCAGCGCATGAACTCACATAGATCCAATATTAATAACAGCAGAACAGATCTCCCAGTGGCCGCACATTTCTCTGGAGAAAATCACTCTATTGAAGATTTGTGGGTTATGGTTTTAATGGGACATTTTAAGATGCAGAGGGAGAGAAAGGAATGGGAATATAAGTTAATGCAAAAATTTCAAACTCTGCAATTTGGACTTAATATTCATGCCAGTTTCATGTCACACTATGTATGAACTGTGAGGGTCACAAATCACCACCTGATTGCAAACAGATAACATCAAGAATTAATGATCCCTCCGTCACGCCCCACAAGTTTCCAGATTGTTTATTTCCTGACCTGTTGTAAATAACTTCTCTACTTATATTGCATTTTGATTTTCTTTAAAGATTCTAAGATCCTTTGAAGATCCAGGTCTTGTGTGTATAAAGAGTATGTGAATTTTCAGTTTCTTGAATGTCTGAAGAAGAGAGCACTCTTGAAAGCTTACTATCAAATATACTCAGCCTATAAAAGGTATCACCTGATTTCTTCACTCTACCACAACTCACATTGAAGTAATTAGGAGGAAGAAAAATTCTGCAATTCAGGAATTTTCAATTCCCCAGCAGAATATGGTCAATCAAAAAAATTTGGCATCAAATTCCTGAAGTAGAATTTTTCAGTATGTACAAAAAGGATGTGAACATACCCTAAGAGAGTTTTTTTTTCGGGCAGAAAACAGCAAGATTTTGAAATAAACTGCATTACCTTTTAGTCCAGAATCACATACTGTATTAAATGAGAGTAAATTGTCTTAGAAGTTCTCTTAAAAAGTTAGTGACCATTAAAGCAAATATAAGAAAAGATAATAAACAAACAAGTACAAGAAGATCAGCAAGAATGTAAGTAGTCACTTAACTTCAGGTCAGGTCTCTCTCTCTTGGGGAAGCTCATTCATTGCGAGTGCTGACACCCCAATATACACAGACAATTCAAAGAAAATAGCAAGTCATAGCCACCTAAAATCAGATGAGCTTACTATTATGATATGCCTTGAGTTTATATACACCTAGCCCACTCCCTAAAGTATAGATACACTGGCAAGCAATAGGGTAACAATGTTTTGAACTTGTGACTTTCAGGTTCCATATCTCACCATCTTTTTATAGACAATCATCTTGACTATCTCATACATAAATTTGACTTGTAACTATTTAGCATATGATCAGTTATGCAGATACTTGTCATGTAACTGCATTGTTACTGTTTTGATCCTGGTGGTGGAAAAATCTTTTTCTTCTTGTATACTATACATTACAACCTGTTCTCACATTCCCTAATAGCTCAGTGTTATTAGGTTGATTACCAAGCGAAAATCCCAATCGAGGATCAGCCATGAAGATTTCCTAAGAAAAGAGAAACAGCATCATCCAGCTTATCGATAGCGGTCTCTCGATAAAAAACATTGACAAACTGCATCATGTGAGAGCCAGGACAGTTGGAAGTATACGACACAAAGTCCATCCGTCCATTCAAAAGCCAAGAGGTGGATGTCCAGGCAAAATATCCAAGTCAACAAGTCGGCTCATCACAAGGTATATCAGTTTTGGCAAACACAGCAGTAAAGGCAGCTCGTATGCTTTGTTATAGTGAGATCACAGATGCAAGCACCGTGCGGTGCGTGTTACACAAGTGTAGAATGGTGGCCCAAAAAAAAGGTGAAGAAGCCTCAACTTCAATATCGTCATGAGAAGCTTCAGGCAGTGTTGAAAGCCAAAGATGGATTTGCAAAATAATAAAAATTAAAATTTACATTTTTAGTAGCAAAACAGTAACAATACAGTTACATGACAAGAATCTACATAACTAATCATATGCTAAATAGTTGCAAGTCAAATTTATGTATGAGATAGCCAAGATGATGTCTATAAAATGATGGTAGTCTCACGTTGGAAGCTGTAGCGGACGGTGAGATGTGGAGCCTAAAAGACAAACGTTCAAAACATTGTGACCCTTTTGCTTGTCAGTGTGAGAGTAGTCCATTCTATAAGTTAAAAGCACTATCTGTGCCGTATGCATGTCTCCTGGTCACTAATTTAGAATGTGATCTTGATCCTTTGTACCAGGCAGGACCAAGACTTTCTACAATGATAAAACAAATCTATAATTGAAATTGAAGAACTGTGAAGACTAGCAAAATTAACCCTTTCTAAAAGTCCTCCAAAAGGACTTCTGTGGACAGCTGAGCTCTGATCCTTGTTTGAGCTGACAGTCCATCTTGGGAGACCAAGAAGGATTTAACAGAAAATTCACAGTTAGTGAGCAGTTTTCTAGAAAGGAGGAATATAAAAAAATAGGTATTTTACTCTGCTAAAAATATAACAATATTGGTAACAGTTTATGTATCTGTTCTATTAAAATGTATGTGGAATGGTTAGTGATAAATAAAAGGCTATACAATCACAGTGGTAAAACATTGGTGGCTGCATCACAAAAAGTAATGCAATGTATTAAATGTCACAAGAGAAGAGAACATTGAACTTTCACTGTCAGGCCTCAGTTTGTCCCACCTGGTCACATGGTCGTACATCCAACTCTCCACAACCACCATGTGTAAGGCATCCATCATTCACAATCAACCCCTGCATTCTAGGGCTCTTTTTTCACATGGTCACATTTTCTGTGTCTTAAGAATTTTGCTCAATCTCTCATGATCCTCTGCATCTCCAGGGTTTTTTCTTCCACTTCCTACTCCACAATATGTCCAGTAAAACAAACCAGCCCATATCTCAGGTCTGCCCTGTGCTCTCTCACAAAGAAAATAAGGCACACTAGTACCTTGATGTCCTCAGAGGCTCTCAATACATCTCTCACCTATTATTGTCAATTCCCCATGTCCATCCCAATCCTTTATCACTAGATGACATCACAGGCCTGCAGGGCAACAGGTTCCCTCTGAAGGTGCTTCTTTTGGTGATTCTCTCCAATCATACCAAGAACCTTAAAACAGTCTCCCTCGTTTTGAGTACAGTATCTTTTGATCATATTTCTATTACCAAGGCTCCTGTGGTCTCCCTAGAGTTAATCACATGAGTTCATGATATGCTTCATCTGCCACAGCCCATGATGAAGCCTACAAGAAACACTGGCAAGCCTATCTCATATAGAGCATCTATCAGCGCAAAAAATACTATTGGTCCTCAACAGTTCACCGTTCACTCAGTGAACCACGTTCCAATCCTTGTTTGGTGCAACCGTTGCACTATTACCCTCTTAGGACTCACCTACCCTCTGCAGGTGACCAGCTATATAGATCTGCAAAGACTCTATCTGACCACTCATCACATGACCACTCTCAGTAGCCAGATTCCAACCTATCACATGCACAGTTCAGCACCTCATGTGACTTACCATTCAAATCTGCTAAATCTGCTTTCCTTACGGGCTTTTCTCTGCCCCTTCCAGCACAAAACACTTCAAAGGGATCATAGCCCTTTCAAAGTCAGGTTTAAAGGGGTCCCAGAAGTTGGACCCTCACAATTATAATGTTATAATAAGTTCTAGTTCTAAATAAGAATACCCTACGGTCAAAGAAAAGCCTAATGTGAGAATATTACATTGCCCTGATTTTATTAAGTTTCACTAAGTCTTGCTGTCTCTTAGACTCAGGAGTATTAGAAGTATTTATAATTAGGAAACAAGGTTATTACCGCCATCAGTCTTAATTATACTCTTGGGGTTTTATTTATCTGTTTAACGAAATTGGAGATTTCAAAGTCTTCAACCTATCAATCAAAAGGGTGTATAAAAGTCAAGGCTTGATCTCAGCATCATACAGCAAGCTACAGTCATGATATAGAATATTGTAAGTCATTCAGTTCTACAGTTACTGAATGGTACACGGCATGATAAATGTATCTTGGGACCTAAAATATCGTAAGTACAATGAATTTACCTATCTATTGTATAGCGTGATGCTATCTCTATAGCTACTTCCCTGTTTATTACATGTAGTTTTTAGTGTGACTACTATGCTGTAGCTGTAATGAATAGTCAGAGGAAAGAAGGCTGTGGACATCCACTTTTGGTGGTATCTTATCTTCTCTAAGAACAAAATAATTGGCCATGTTGAAATCCAACAGCCTCATTCTTCTCTCCTCTGACATCTACCATTGGGACAAAGATGGTCAGCCAGTTCCACTCAAAAAGTGTAAGCTCAGCCACTACAACATTAATATCTTGTAACACGTATTTCTAACTTAACTCTAATGCAAAATATTTCAGAAAATCAACATGTCCACCATATTACTGAGGCTACCAATAGCTTATGGAAAGTGGAGAGTTCTTTGGCATAGTAAATACAGTTGATGGTCACCAATGATTTCTGTTTCTGAGAAACAAAACAGCAGCTCTGTAGAGTTAAGGTATCAATGAGATCTGCTAGTTAAAGAAAATTAATGGTGACCACCATTTCACAAATCTCAGCTTTCTGAGCAGATATGAACATATTAAGTAGGAGTAGAATCCAGAAGTTATCAATATAACACGTCATTCTATACATACATTCCAAAATCAGGGATATTCTATGTATTAAGGTAGTATTCTGGCCAGAAGTATTTATCATCTACTCACTGGAAAAGTGATAAATGCAAGATTGTTGGATCCAACGGCTGGCACCCCTACTGATCATTAGAATGGCACAGCTGAGTACAGAATGGAGTGACGGGGCATAGGCTAATTCACCACTTGATTAACGTTTTTCTCATTGCAGTTTTATGGCCAGGTAAATCGGGGATTGGAGTGCCCTGTTAGCGAGATCAAAGGGGGTTCTAGCTGTCAAAGACCAACCAATAGGATGGATAGTTCTTAAATGTTTCTGACCAGTATACCCCTATAATTCATCTGGACACAGCTTGGTGGCACACTTTACTAAAGTGGCAATCATAGACCTCATAAAGGGAACCTGGAACAAGGCCTGCCATCATTGGTCCCAAGAAGATGGATCCAGCATATGCAAAAAGAACAATAACACTCATAGGGCAATAATGTCATAGCTAGTAAAGCAGATACCCATTTCCCATATAAGTGGGTACTCGCCTCTTAGCAGATAATGAAGAGCAAATTACATCAATTGATGCCTTAAATTGTCAGTTGCAGCTAGATGTAATTCTACCAGGTATGGAGTCATTGCGTCCAGGTGGTGCAACAGTGAAGGTAAAATGAATGATTCCCAAAAATGTCGCTACAGGTGCAAAACCATCTTGAAGGAAGCCATGTATTGACAGTGGACAATGTTGATATTTAAGTGATATTGATTTATTATAAAATTCTCAATAGGAACACATTTTGGGGTATGCATACTCCTATATCAAACCAACAGAGAGCAAATACATTATAAGAATACATTTTTGATTTATAATAAATCAAGATCACTTAAATATGAACATTGTCCATTGTCCACTGTCAGTACATGGACTCCTTTATGTTGGTTTTGCGCCTTCAGCAATATTTTTGTGACTCCTTCCTTTTACCCTCATCATTGGGCTCAAAAATGGTACATGACCCTCCAGAGGAGAGTGATGAACTTCCATGTGTCCCATGGTATCATAACTCCTGTTCCACAGAGTTAGGTTTGACTTTAGAGATTCTGTACTTCAATATAGAGAAAAACTTTTACTGGAAAACATTAGGCCTTAGACATTCTAAACATGATAACTATAATTACAGAATATCATTGTTTATTTCCTGACGTAGTAAGCAGTTAATTTATACTAGATAAGAATTTGGGTGTAGTCACTCATGATAAACTATGTAAATTATACCACTCAATGCCAGGCTGCTGCATCAAAAGCTAACATGATAATGTCATATATTGGAAAGTAATGTCTGCTGAAAAGGAAAGTATATTTAACCCCTTTATTAGACATCGATTTCCCAGCATATTGAATAGGCAATCCAGTCTTGGCCACCATAAAAAATACATGAAAGATCAGAAGAAAGTTCAAAGACATGAGACAAAATTAATAAGTACAGACGATCTTAGTGATAAAAAAAAAATTGTTAAAACTAAATGTACTTACCCTACAGAAGGGACACTATATCTAGATAAGTAAGACAATGGCCTCTACCAATACTAAAGTGAAAACATATGATATTTTTTACAGACCCCACAGAAAACAGAAAAATTTATATAAAATAAAATTTAGATAGATTTAAGGGTTAAACATTTTGAGAAACACAATATGGAACATATAAGGCTACACAACAACTTTGGTCAAGCAACAGTATAGTCTAGTCTATAGAATAATGCTTCTGTTGCTATACGTCTATGGTCACATTCCATTTAATTCAGTGCATTTTTTCTATCATGTGACAAGGATGCAGCATTGAACAACATACCAATACTTTGTCTTTAAAAAACAGGGAAAAGAGGAGGGCATGTTGTATCACATTTTTTGGTGCTGCCCCTTGATTTGTGCTTTCTGGACAGAAGTTAAGGTGTTAACTGACGAGCTCTTTCTCCAGGGTGTCCCGATGGATCCTCTTGTCTATTTACTTAATTTGCCTCCCCGACACCTTGGTAAAAAGACCTGTAAACTCTTCCTGTATCTCTGCACTGCTGCTAAAACGCTTGTGGCCCTCCACTGGAAAAGTGTACACCCTCCTACTGGCCCTGCCCTTGCTTATTGCCATACTCAACAACACAACGGATGCCTTCCAATTGGTCTGGTCCCCATGGGATATGTACTGCATTCTCCATGGTCTCTGATCTCCCTCTTCTCTTCCTCCCCCTCATTTCCCCACCCTGTGTAAGTTGTGTTCTATGTTTTGTGTTCTGTTTGCCCTTGTTCAGACTGTTTTTTAGTTGATTATTTTACGATGATTTTTCCTAAGATTCCCCCCCCTTCTTTTTCCCTTCCCTAACTATCTTTGTATTTTGTTTACATTACCTCACTGTATTCTAAAATTTTTGTAAAAACTCAATAAAAATTACAGTTTAACAAAAAAAAGGGAAAAAAGTAGCCTAAAATTAAATTTGCTCTGCTTTTTTAATAGAATTGTTGACTGAAAAGTTGAATTACCATTGGTATTCCAAATCTCAATTTTTTAAATATTTTTGAACCCCTGGAAGATACTTATGTTCTTTATGGAAATCCAACTGGTAGGGAATCTTTAGGGCACTGGTTACTGAGAAAATTATGAGAAATAGCTACCCTATGGATGGCAAAACCCTCTAGTGACCATTTATATAGCCATGGAATGGAATATTAGCCAAACCAGAGTCAACATCTATAAACAGAACTGTTTCGTCAAGGGTTGACTGGTGAGATAACATACACGTTGGCCTTTGGGTGGTATGGATTTTCCTTTGATCCAGCTGGTAAGGAGCCTTTAGGGTATTTTTACAATATTTGGTGCAAATTCTTCAATTTCAGAAACTCTTTATCTCTGGCAACCATTATCTTACAGGCTTGAACACCATTTTAAATGTGTACGGAGAATCAGACCATGGTGTCGGAGTTCTTTCTCTTGGGCTTCCAAAGTTTTCATAACTACAGAGTTTTACTTTTCACTTTCATCCTCTTGGCTTATATGGTCATAGTCATTGGAAATCTTTTGATTGTCATCTTGGTATCCACCAACCGTCAGCTCCATGTTCCTATGTTCTACTTCCTCAAGCATCTGGCTCTCGTGGACCTTTTGGTCACCACCAATATTGTGCCCAACATGTTATATGTTATACTGACGACAGGGGGCACAATAAGCAAAACTGGCTGCCTTATCCAGTACTGCACTCATTCTCCATCGGTATGCACTCAATCATTGGTCCTGGCTGTTATGTCTTTTGACCGATTCATGGACATATGCCAACCTCTGCGATATTCCTCTGTGATAACCCCTAAACTGTGTCTTCATCTGCCTTTCTGGTCCTGGGCAGCGGGATGGGTTCTCAGCCCATGTGAATTTATTTTGATATTCCAGCTAAAATTTTGTACATCCAACGTGATTGACCATTTCTTCTGTGATTTAGCTCCTTTCCTCATACTGGCTGAGTTAAACAGAGAGTTAGTGGAATGGTATGACTTTATCATCTCATTAACTCTTATCTTCCTCCCATTTCTCTTTATCATCTTATCATATGTGTGTATCTTTACAACTATCCTGAAGATGTTCACCTTCTCTGGACGTCAGAAGGCGTTCTCCACCTGCAGCACACACCTGGCCACGGTCAGCACACACTGTGGAATTCTTGTTACTGTCTATGTATTTTCAGCCAGGGAAAATTCTCTTCATGAAAACAAAGTGAGGTCTTTATTATATACAGTGCTAACGCTGTTCATTAACCCCTTGTTGTACAGCATTAGAAACCATGAGTTTAGAAAAGCAATAAAGAAATTAATTAATGGAATTAAAGGGAATTAAGGTTCAGGTCTACAAGTTATATTATACTAAAGGGACACTCAATGCAAAATTGATATGTTGTTTCACGCCTGAAGTAAGGTACATCCCCCAGGAATTCCAAGATTATGAATCATCTCCTCTGTCCTTGTAATTTATCAATTTTGCATGGTGTGTTCTCATAATCCTTTAATGACCCAAAAGATGGTGGGTGGTGCAGGTACAGAGTCATTGCTGCTTTAGAGCTTCTGCAATTTAGCAACTTCAGGTTGGATCCCTCATAGGTCAGCCTCTCATAACCCAGGGACCCAGAGGAGAGGATTATAGTGGTTTATAACCACTTCTGTCTTCTCTTGTGCAGTCTACATAGTGCTCAATGAGGGCAATGTAATGAATAGAGGAAGTGGCAATTCTGCTGACTCTATTGGACCCAACAATCATGTAATTGCTGGGTAGCCCTGGCAAGCTAGAATTGCTATACATAATATATGTACAATAGACTCAACAATGGAAAACCCAATCTAATACTTTATTGTAGTGGCAAATTGCAAATCTAACAGCTAATAGGTGGAGGTGTCCATTGTTGGACCTCAATCAATCAGCCGTAATTAGCCGAATCGCCTTTCAGTGCTGGGTTTCTAGGTTCAAATCCATCTGCATGAAGTTTGTATGTTCTCCCCGTATTTGCATGAATTTTCTCGGGTTACTCCAGTATCCTCCCACACTCCAAACTCATACTGAAAGGAAATTTAAATAGAGAGCCCTCTATGTTGACAATATCTGTAAAGCGCTGTGGAATATGACGACACTATATAAGTAAGTGAAATAAATATATATTGATGACCTATCCTTAGGAGAGATCACCAATATTTAAAATGGTTGTCCAGGATAAATTTAAATCCCTACAGTAATCTAAACACCCTCCTACTTTCTAAATAACATAATTTATCAAAAATGTATATTTACCCATATCCCTGGGGTGGTCATGTGACTGCCTCAGGGACATTTGCTGGTTATCTGGTAACAATCCGTTTCCCCGTTTCCGGAAATGGAATGTCATTACTACTCCCCATCCACTCCATCATACTTACCTATCTTCTTCCTTCCAGGCTTCCTCCTGCAGGATGGCTCCTCCCTGTTTTCTGACTGCCGGCGTGTGCTATAGAACCATCACTGCTCTGTGCAGTCAATAATCCACCTGTACTGCGCAGGCGTGGGAGCAGCAGCACAGACCTGCGCAGTAGAGGATCGTCGGCTACAGAGCAGCGATTGGTCTATAGCACACGCCGGCAAACAGAAGGATGGGTGTCCCGCAGGAGGAAGAGAGGTAAGTATATAATGGGGTCAGGGGTTGAGCTGAGTAGTTAGAGAAGGGCTTGTAGTTGTGAGCGGGATAGCTAGAGAGACAGAGAGGGGGTGTATGGGAGGGAGGGAGAGAGGAGGGGGAGGGAGGTGAGAGGTAGCTAGCGTGAAAGTTACATAGCAGGAAGCTGAACCATGTAAACAAATGCAGAAGATACCAGGAGCTCCCAGAGACACCCAGAAATCACTCAAAACACTGCTAAAGGTATATGGGTGCATTTATTAACCCATTAATAGCACTAACAGACCTTTCTTTCAAAAAACATTTTTTGCCCAGAAAACCCCTTTAAATCCCAGAAAATACCTCTAACCTGAGTTTTTAGATAAACGTTTAAGGCAGCAAACTCAGTACTTGCTCCAAGTGAAGTAAAGGGCACTGCTGAGTTTTATAAATAATGTTTAACTATTTTATGCTGAAAGGTAGTTAAAGTCTTTGGAAACAGCCCAAATTTTTCAGTTTTAGTATGCTTCAGTTCATTTAAGAGTATCTTTTTAACAATTTTTTTCTAACAAAAATGCTTTACACATAATTCACTTTCTTTTGAAATAATTTAACTCTGTTAAATAGCTAATTTATTGTGAATTATAATAGATCAAATCTACAAAAATATTAAGCCATATTTCTAAAAAATATATTATATTTTTTGATCTATCTTGGTTTAAAGGACACCAAAATAGAATAAGTTTTTATAAATATGACATTGCTGTGTGGTTTGCAATAAGATATTTTGTGCTTATTTACATATGGATATAAGGGCTCAAACTTACTAAGGATGGGCAAACTGATTTGTGAAAATGAGACTTTTGGGATTGTTGTCTACAAAACACTATTATACTCTGAGGTCTGAGTAGACCTCAGTATAATAAGTAGAGGCCCAAGTAAAGTATAATACTTATACTCACCTTACCTTATCTCTCCTGGGGATCCGGCAGTCCCACGGTGTCTTCTTTAGATCTCTTCCAGCCTCTGGTTGATGTCACGTGCCCTGGGATCACCACAGTGTCCTGTGATTGGGCCTCAGCGGGGACCCCAGAAGAGGTCTGAAGAGGATGCTGGGGGACTGCTGGACGCTGAAAGGAGGCCCAAGGAAGGTGAGCCATAATGAGTATAACTGTTTCTTAGGCTGCAGAATATGTGGACACAATATAAATAAAATGTATTATTCTTATTAATAACATATTAATTAATATTTATTGTTCTATCAGCCCGAAACGAAGCAGAGGGCCAAACCTCATAATTATTTGTTGAAACTAATCTCTAAAACTTCAAAGATATATATCTGATAGAAAGGTATGTGTACCAGCAACATAGAGAAATTCCCCAATAAAGAAATAAGTACACTTAAAAACTAACTTTTATTAATATCCACTAAAAAGTATGTAAACCTATATATAAAAGAAAGCACCTAATAAAGAGATGCCATACTACAATGGGGTCATATAAAGGATAAAGGCAGCCTACCTCAAAATAAGAGGATAGTATGGTGATACCTATATCACTTCACAAACACCCCTCAGTTATAAATTGCAATTCCCAATATTTAGATATCAGTTCACTGAAGGGGAAAAGTAAAGGATAAATCAACTGAGGTATAACACACACACACATATACACCAGCTGGCTAGAGGTCAGTAAAAGACCGACCAAATTGTCTGACTAGCCACTACCTAGGGAGTTTACAATACACTCCCACAATTGACTGCCTAATACCACAAACACACAAACACCATAAATGTTACAACAGGAGTATTTGCCCTAACTCCCAACCTGCCTGACGCGCGTTTCTGCTGAACTACACCAGCTCATCAGAGGCACATGCATAAGGGCAAAGCAGAATACACCATAAATGTGTGCAAACTGCCTGTATAATATAGAGCGCTTAATATATCCGCCCGGCCGGCCGTGATGAATGACCGCAAGTGCCGGCTCACACAGCCTAGCTTGATATCTGCTAAGCCACACCCCCTAGCAGTCCATGTCATAAGAGGTGCGCCCAATCACAGAGCGCCAACACCCAGAAGCTCCGGACAGTGATGTAAGCAAGGAACGCCCATACAGGGCGTTCCTTAAAGTCTAAGAAGATGCACATATGCATCCATGGTAACACCCGGACCCTAACGTCGCGGTATATCTAACGATAAGGCTTTAGAGATATAAAACACCATGAAAGGTGGCCAAGTAACACCCACCGAAAACAGAAGATAATCACACAAAGAACACATACAGAGGACTCAAAATGTAAACCACCCCATAGGGACCTCAGAATTGCAGGCAAAAAAAGAAGAAGTCAACGTACTTCAGCAAAAAGTTGACAACAAGGATAAGGCAAAACAAAAAACAAAAAAAACAAAAAAAAAAGTCCTTAAAGGAAAAAAAAAATTTCTTTCTCTTTCTTTCTTTTTTTCCTCTCCTTTCCCCTCTCCCTTCTCTTCTCTTTTTAAATAAATGCAGAATAAGGGCAAAGGTAATAACACTAGATATAGACTGCCTCAAAACAGTCACTAGGGATGGATGATTAGAACCCTAATCGATAAAGGATGAATAAGATATAAATTCATTAAGGCCCATGGGATAGACCGTATCAAACAAAAAAATCCAACGTGCCTCCCTCTGGAGCACACGTCTGTCATAATTACCTCCTCTAGGGGACCGCACAACCATCTCAATACCCTGAAAACTAAGATGCTTAGCATCACCACCATGTTTTTCCCGTATATGTCTGGATACAGATGTATCCTCCTCCCTAGCTATATCATTGATGTGTTCCCTTATCCTCCTGCGGAACTCCCGGATAGTCTAACCAACATACTGGAGTCCGCAGGAGCATGTGATAAGGTACACAACCCCCTTAGTCTTACAGTTAATAAACTGGTTCACCTTGAAAGTTCTACCGGAAACTGAGCTAAGCAGTTCATTCCTTTTTTTTATGTATCCACATGATTTACATGATCCACAGGGATAGTTTCCATTCAAGTCTCGTTGTATCTGATGTAACCACATATTTCCTGGGGTACTGGAGAAATGGCTGTGTACCAATTTATCACGTAAATTGGGCCCCCTCCGATAGGATAGACTAGGTCTAGGGCCCACAAGTGATCCTATTTCAGGGTCAGTCATCAAAATATTCCATGATCCCCCTATGATCCGCCTTATATCTTCCGCTGCCTGGTCATAAGTCGCTACAATCCTAACATCAACCTTATTACTTTCCCGATTGCGGGGATTCAAAAGCTGCGCTCTATCCACCGTCAACGCCTCATGATATGCTTTACGTAATACCTTCTCCGGGTAACCCCTTCTCCTAAATCTCCCCTGTAAATCCCTAGCCATCACCTGAAAATCGGACATTCTTGAGCAATTTCTACGGACACGAAGATATTGCCCCTTGGGTATCCCAGTTCTCAAAGAGGGAGGATGCCAACTCCCCCACTGTAGTAGTGAGTTCGTGGCTGTCGCCTTTCTATGAACACAAGTGCAAAGACGGCCTGAGGTCTCCTTAGAAATAGATAGGTCCAGGAAAGTCATTTTATTCTCCTGGATCTCAAAGGTGAAATATAAGCCTAAGTCATTACAGTTCAATACCTTGACAAAGGCACTAAATTCCTCCCTGGGTCCGTCCCACAATATAAAAATATCGTCAATGAAACGGACCCAGAGAAGTATCCGCTGGGTCCATTGGTCCATCGTGTCCGCAAAAACCATCTCAGCCTCCCACCAGCCCAGGTAGAGGCTAGCAAAGGTGGGGGCACAAGGGCTCCCCATTGCCACCCCCCTGAGCTGGTGGAAGAGCTTGTCCTCAAACAGAAAACAATTCCTTTCCAGGACAAATTTCAAAAGATCCAATATCAATGCATTATGTTCTGTCATGTGGCTACCTCTGGTTCTAAGGAAGCTCTCCACAGCCCCATATCCCTTAGCATGGGGTATGGAGCTGTATAATGCTTCAACATCCAAGCTGGCGAGAAAAATGCCCGGGGACACCTGGATGCCCTCTAATCTACGGAGGACATCCATGGTGTCCCTAACGTAAGATGGAAGACTGGTAACAAAGGGTCGTAAAATGTCGTCTATATATAGACTAACTTTCTGAGTGATGGATCCAATGCCAGCCACAATGGGGCGTCCTTTAAGAGGGGACAACCCCTTGTGAATTTTTGGCAAAGCATAAAAAGTTGCCTGAATAGGGTGTTGTGGCAACATAAAGTCATATTCTGTTTTACTAATGAGGTTTTTCTCCAGGGCCCTATCCAGAATCATGCGTAGTTCATCCACATAAACCCGCATAGATTCCTTACCCACAACCTCATAACACTTATTATCATATAGAATAGAATGGCACAAAGTAATATATTGTGCCCGATCCAATATTACCAAATTACCACCCTTATCTGAGGGTTTAATTATGATGTTACTATTCCTCTCCAGCTTCTTCAAAGCCATCACTTCTCGTCCATTCAAATTAGATCTATAGTTATTATTTGGATAAGATAATGCCTGGAAATTCATGATCTCTTTTGTGACCACCCGCAGGAACACATCTATAGCTCCCTCCTCACCAATTGGAGGATACTTTGTAGAAGGGAGACGTCGTGTTGTAAAGGGTCCCTCACCTAAACCCCTCTGTCCTTCATCCCATAAGTCCCCTAGCAGATTGAGAGATGATAAATCCTCCTCTGTGACACCCAGTTCCTCACATTTTCGTCTATCCGCCATTTTAAAGAATTTTTTCCACTTCAATCTACGGCAAAATAGGTTAAGATCCTTAATCCATGTGAAGGGGTCAAAACGAGGGGTAGGAACAAAAGATAAACCTTTCTTTAATATTCCCAACTCATCTTCTGTTAGAATCTTTTTTGATAAATTAACAATCTGTATTTCATCCATAGAGTCAGGGGAACCACCCATGGGACTCACTATTTCCGATTTCTTAGAAGGTAATCGGATATGGGGGGACCCTGTGATAAAAAACCTCTCTTATTTTGTGTATTCAGATCCCTCCTACTTCTAAATCTCCCCCGATAGGTATTACCAGGAGATCTCTCAACCATCGGTGATGAGGCTAATTCAGATCTATCTTTCCTAGAAGTAATTCCTGCGAGTTTCCACATCTGAGCCTTCACATTCAGATGATGAAGCCTCCGTGTCTGGGTTCCTATTCCTCCCTGCCTGTTTCCCCACAAAATCAAACACACGTCCTTCCTTAAAATCTGTCAGATCGCTCTTAAACTGAAAGTGTTTTCTCTCTTTCGTATAAGATACAAATTTTTCCACCGTCTGTTGCAATAAAAGTTCCTTGCGTTCAAAATCTGGGTTAGCTGAAAATTTCTTAGTCAGTTCAATGTTCTCCTTAAGAGATTGTGAGGTAGAAGAGAAAATATTTCTCTCTTCTTCCAGTAGGAGAGACATAAAACGCAGGGAAGCTTCAATAGACTCCTGTTCCAATTTTAATAATAAATTAGAAGTACGTACTCTTGCTGAGGGAACAAGATTGATTCTAAGTCCCCTAGGTACGATACGGTGTTTTAAATACGATTCAATCGTTTGTATCTCCCAGAATGAACGCAAGTTCTCTTTATATATCTTAGTTAACTGTCTAAATGCTGCTGATATATTCAGGGTGTGTGTTTGAACAGGGAGGTCAGCTTCAGAAAAGACCTCTTTAGTATCACTCAGCCACCTCTCATGGTTAATCTCACCGGATAGGAATCCTGCCATGTCCGGGAAAACTAACTAATGTAAAAACTCCAAAGATATATATCTGATAGCAAGGTATGTGTACCAGCAACATAGAGAAATTCCCCAATAAAGAAATAAGTACACTTAAAAACTAACTTTTATTAATATCCACTAAAAGTATATAAATCTATATATAAAAGAAAGCACCTAATAAAGAGATGCCATACTACAATGGGGTCATATAAAGGGTAAAGGTAGCCTACCTCAAAATAAGAGGATAGTATGGTGATACCTGTATCACTTCACAAACACCCCTCAGTTATAAATTGCAATACCCAATATTTAGATATTAGTTCACTGAAGGGGAAAAGTAAAGGATAAATCAACTGAGGTATAACACACACACACATATACACCAGCTGGCTAGAGGTCAGTAAAAGACCAAATTGTCTGACAAGCCACTACCTAGTCACTAATCTCTAAAACTTAAATACTCTAGTAAAATTATATACCGTAATTTATTGAAGAATATATTACAGTTTTCGATATATATCTGGGTTTTAGTTATGCAAAAGTATTTTTGTGGTGTTATCTTACACTGTATTGTTTGTGACATACATTTATAAAACATATATTCCTAATATGAATGATTCTGTTATAATTTCTATTTTAAAGTTGTAAAATAAGTTAAAAAAAAAACCTATTAAACATAACAATTTATCTTAGTCTTTTATTATGGAGATCTCACATACAGTATGTGTACCTTCTTTGGCATTTTCCAGAGCTCTCAAGTCACAGCATACTTTTTGTTTTGTGCCTTGAATTTTGACAGAACTTTCAGATACCAAGTTACATTTATGGTCTCCCTGAAAGGATAAAATTAATAACTTCCCCTGAAAATTCACTATTGCTAAGAGAAGGCATCCAACAAAGTTCAAAAAGGCATATATTGTAGGCCTGATACTCCTCTTGTTTTTATGAGTAAAAAAATTTCAAAAATTGTACATCGATGGATTTTCCATGAGGATTTGTTTTATATTATAATAATAATAATAATACATTTTATTTATATAGCGCCAACATATTCCGCAGCACTTTACAACTTTTAGGGTTCAAGTACTGACAAAAAAAGAAACATTACAAAGAAATAGTCAATTCACACATAGCATGATTCTAAAGCAAAAATGCTCAATATATTCAATATATATTTCACTTTTTGCACCGTCAACCACTTCTTTTTCAGGGCCCACATATGACAGTGTGCATGTTGGTTTTGTCATATTTATTAGGAGTCAGATTTGACTTCAACAATATCTCCAGATATATCCTAAAGGTCATAATAAATGGGAAATAAAGATTACATAGACACTCCGAGATATCCAATGATGAATATGTTGTAAATTTGTATTGTATTCCAATTATTTATGAAGATTAGTAAGGGTAAAACCTTTTAATTAAATTAGGGCAAAGTTATATATTGAGATGAAAATCTCCAATCTTGGAATGCAACATGTTTTTGGCAAATTCTAAGAAAAAGTAAAGTACATTTTCTGCTAAAATGTCTGATATGGCACAATTTTTCAAAAAAAATTAAAAAAAATCATTGAGGCACAAGGATGGAAATGGAAAGTCTTGGCAATAGTAACATATATCACGCGTCATTCCTCTTTTAGAACATACACAACACCTTCTATTGGCATAATTTCTTGCATCTGTCAAGGGGATTACTGCACTGACATGTCGCTCCATCAGCCTTCCGTCATCTTCTGATTGTAATGGACAAGATGGGCCAAAACTTTCATTGATATGTACCTGAATTCCCTGATTTTTGTATAACATAAGCGAATTATATGTGGCCACAAGAAACAAACAGACCACTCATTTCTTGTACCAATTTTCTGATACGGCTGCAAATCTTGGGATGAAAGGTCCATTCCCCCATGTACTTATTGTAGTCAATGACTGCCACAAGTTTTTGTCTTGAGGTAGAGAAACCTCTTTAACTGCTGTTGTGGTATCTGTGTGGATTGAGCTGAGGGTAAAAATTGTATTTGTGACTTAAATGGCAAGCAATTCTCTGTTTTGAACCCAACCCAATGTTTTTGGAAATCCCTTCCACTTTTTTCCTGAATGGTCCCATAAATCTCTGTGTAATTTTCAAGCAAATCTTTAAAAAGGGGGTATGCTGTTATAATATATCTACATACAGTAGCCTTTTTGGACTAATGGGCATATCAGCTCCCAAACTAATTTTCTAGTTTGGGGTTTCATTTGGAAAGCTAACATATAACCCGTTGAACCTTCGAAAGTTATAGTTAAAGTTTTATTACAAATCTTGCCCTCTTAGATGGAATAAATGTCTAGTCCTCAGTGTGGCAAAGAAGAACAAAGAGAAAATGTAAAAAAATCTGGGATATAAATTTTTTTTGCGCTGCTGACGTGGTGGAGTGCACGAGGATTGGAAAGATTATATGGAAATAATCCTTCATTGGTTCACATACACTGGCAATGCGTTTCGACGCTCAACTGGCGTCTTCATCAGGCCAACCAAAGGATAAACGGATAATGATTGTAGAACAAAAAGAAAAACTCGCAGAAGTGCTGCTCCCATAAGAGAGGTTTTTTAAGAAAGAGACATGTAAACCAAAAATAAAGATAATAAAAATTTAAAATAAAATAATTAAAAATCAACAATATGGCAACATGTTTCAAGGGTTTGATGCCCCTCTTCATCAGGCACAGGGTGCTCCCTATAGATTATACTGATGAACTGACAAGACCGTCTTTAAAGAATTATATGATGAATCGACAGGATGCTTCCTATAAAATATAGTACTGATGAATTTACAGGACCATCCCTATATATATGATGAACTGACCGTATGCTTCCTACAGAATTATATATAGTGCTAATGAACTGACTAATTAATCTAATGACAGGGTCACCTATCCTACCTCTATACTACCTACCTAACTATAAAAAAAATTATCAAATAATCAGTGGAATTAACAAATTGTGGGAAATTTATTGATGCTGTGTTGGTGGTTGATGGGGAATCTACGCAGTGCATCGTATGCTGAAATCTATGCCGGTTTATAACATATATATTATTATATTTAAGGGGGATAAGTACTTTGATGTATTTTTCTCCTGTGATCCTTTACATACTGGTCTGCCTGTTTTCCCACAAATATTCTAAGTTTCGCTAAGTCTTGCAGCCTCTTAGACTCAGGAGTATTAGAAGTATTTATAATTAGGAAACAAAGTTGTTACCGCTGTCAGTCTTAATTATACACTTGGGGTTTTATTTATCTGTTTGACGAAATTGGAGATTTCAGTGTCTTCAACCTATCAATCAAAAGGGTGTATAAAAGTCAAGGCTTCCTATCTCAGCATCATACAGGAAGATTTACAGCCAGAAGATCATCTACAGTCATCAGTCATGATATAGAATATTGAAGGTCATTCAGTTCTACACCACATGATAAATGCATCTTGGGACCTAAAATATCGTAAGTACAATTGACTTTACCTATCTACTGTAAATCAGAGTGGTTGCTACCTCTGCATGCCCTATAGCGACACCCCTGTTTTATACATGTAGTTTTTTGGTGTAATTGGTATGCTGCATGTGTAAATTTGGAGAAGGGAGACGGCTGAAGACATGGACTTTTGTGGTATCTTGTCTGCTCTGAGAACAAAAGAACGGGCCATGTTGAAAGCCAACAGTCTGATCCTTCTCTACTCTGACATCTAAAGACAAAAAGGAAATGGAAGGCCCCATACACATTAGATGGTCAGCAATCCCACCGATAATGGAAGATTCAGCCAACATTAGTGTATTCTAAGGCTCTATTCAGATCGCGTTTTTTACATCCATTTAAAGGATTCAAAAAACAGATGCAAAAAAAAGGATGCAAATGGATGGTCATCTGTTTACATAGATATCAATGTTAAAAAAAAAAAAAAACAGATCTGTTTCTGTCCTTTTTTTGGACGGACACAAAAGTATGGTATACTACGTTTTTGTGTCCTTTAAAAAAAAAGGACAGAAACGGATCAGCTTTTTTTAACATTGATGTCGATATAAATAGATCACTATCAGTTTGCATCCGTTTGCGTCCATTTTTTGCATTCTTTAAATGTATTTCCACCTTAACTTCAGTGAAAAATCAAAAAAACAATATATTTATCTACCACTATAATACTCATACAGTGTTTGTTTGGCACAGTTCACACACTGTAGAGGCGATGGTTACCAATTATTTTCTTGGAGTTAAAGGGGTTTTCCAGTTGATTATTTATTGATGAGCTATCGTCAGGATAGGTTATTAATAAAAAATCAGTGGGGTTCCAAAACATTGTGACCCCCATTGATCAGCTGCTTGAAGGGGCCGTGGAACTCGTGCGACTGTCATGATCCCTTCTCTGTTTTAGCGCACGCCATTTGTTTAACTACAGCCCATTCCATAGATGTGAATGGAAAGACCCTGTACATACATCACACGGTTGCTAAAAAACAGACACAGTGCTTCCATAAGAAGCGGACCCCATCAAACAACTTATCAGCGGTGGGTACTGGGTGTTGGACCCCCACAGATATTTTATTGATAACCTATCCTGAGGATAGCTCATCAAAAAACAACAACTGAACAACCACTTTAAGGTTTCAATAAAATCTTCTAGATGAAGAAAATTAATGGTGGCCACCAGTTCTCAAGTCTCAGCATCCTGAGCACCTATGAATGTACCATGCAGACGTGGTGTCCTAAAGTTATCAATATTTCACTTCATTCCACACATACATTCCAAAATGGGCAAAACAAAGGATGTTTTATGTCTTAAGGGGGTACTCTGGCCGGAAGTATTTATCTTCTACCCACTGGATAGAAGATAAATGCTAGATTGTGGGGGTCCATCTACCAGGACTCTCACTGGTCACTAGAATGGTGGAACACCTTCTTCTACCCTCGTTTGAGGACTCTGAATGGAGAGGCAGCCAAGCATTCATCCTGCTGCTCGATTCAAAGTCTATGGCACGGACATATATAGTTGAGTACATAATGGAGCAACAGGGTACAAGCTCGACCACTGCTCAATAATACTCCTTCTGGCTGCAGTCTTATGGCTGGTGGAACAAGGGATTGTGATTCCCTGTTAGGGCGGTCACTGGGGGTCCTAGATGTCAAACACCCACCAACAGGATAGATAAACACTTTGCTAGTAAAAACAAGTCTTAGTAATTGAAACATTATGAGTATAATTACAGTATATAAATATGTATTTACAGACATAATAAGCAGTTGACTTTGATATTTATAGTAGATGGGATCACTACTGGGCAGGTCTACAGTGGAGAAGGATTTGGTTGTAATTATTGATGATAAAATTAATTATAGCACTCAATGTCAGGCTGCTGCATGAAAAGCCAACAGCATAATGTCATATAACATTAAATAGGCATAACTTCTAGAAAAGAAAGTATTATTTTACTATATCATTAGGCATTGGTTTCACAGAATATTGAATATGCAGTTTAGTTTTGGGCACAAGTTCATATATATAAATATATATATATATATATATATATATATATATATATATATATATATATATATATATATAGAGCAGAGTAGGAGAGTTCAAAGAAGGATGCTGAAAATAATAATAAGAGCTTAGTTATGAAGAAAGGTTGTCAAAACTAAATATGTAAATAGCCTTTAGGAAAACTATTGTGATAAGTAATTCTTTTTACAGACCCCACAGAAAACATATGGCCACTGCAACAGTGAAGGAAAAGTTCATTTCATATGAAAATGTCATATTAAAACACATTGTAGCTATATCACAATGCTAATGCATAGATTTAAAGGGGTTGTCCACGCAAAAATGGACAACCCTTTTAACGTTTAAATAAGCTGGGGGCAGTGAAAAAAAAAAAGCATACTCACCTGTCCCCATTGCGGCGGTGTCCTCCCGCGCCTCTCGGTCCATCTGCTCCGGCAGGTCTCTGTCGGCTGAAGCCTTTGATTGGCCTCAGTAGTCATGTGGCCAAGAGGCCGAGGCCTCTTCATAATTCTGGCACATCTAGCACATGCAGGGAAATGGATTAACACCAGCATACTAAATGGCAGTCTTAATAAATATGGAATGGAAAAATGAAAAATGGAAGATTACTGATATAGAAAGTTGAATTTTGTAATATATTTGGGCCCTTGGTAGATACTGATTCTCTTCTCTACAATTTCATAAACTCTATGTCTCTGACAACCTTTATCTTACAGGTTTGCACACCATTTTAAATGTGTACGGAGAATCAGACCATGGTGTCAGAGTTCCTTCTTTTGGGATTCCAAAGTTTTAAGAACTACAAAGATTTATTTTTCACTTTCATCCTTTTAGTGTATATTGTCATAGTATTTGGAAATCTAATGATCGTCATCTTGGTATCCACCAACCGTCAGCTCCAGGTTCCTATGTTCTACTTCCTCAAGCATCTGGCTCTTGTAGACCTTTTATTCACCACCAATATTGTGCCCAACATGTTATATGTTATACTAATGGCAGGAGGCACGATCAGCAGAATGGGCTGCTTTATCCAGTACTGCACTCATTCTCTTTCGGTATACACTCAATCGTTGGTCCTTGCAGCTATGTCTCTTGACCGATACATGGCCATCTGTCAACCTCTGCGATATTCCTCTGTAATGACCCCTAAATTATGTCTTCATCTGGCTTTCTGGTCCTGGGCAGCCGGTTTATTTCTCAGCCCCAGTGAATTTATTGTGATATTCCAGCTAAAATTTTGTAGATCCAACGTGATTCACCACTTCTTCTGTGATTTAGCTCCGTTCCTCATGCTAGTTGAGTCAAACCGAGAGTTAGTGGAATGGCATGACTCTGTTATCTCATTTACTCTTATCTTCCTCCCATTTCTCTTCATCATCTTATCATATGTGTGTATTTTTATAACCATCCTGAAGATGTCCACCTTCTCTGGACGTCAGAAGGCGTTCTCCACCTGCAGCACACACCTGGCCACGGTCAGCACACACTGTGGAATTCTTGTTACTGTCTACGTATTTACGCAAAGGGGAAATTCTCTTAATGAAAACAAAATGAGGTCTTTGTTATATACAGTCCTAACGCCATTCATTAACCCCTTGTTGTACAGCATTAGAAACCAGGAGTTTAGAAAAGCAATAAAGAAATTAATAAATGGAAGTAAAGGGAAATAACATTCATGCCTATAAGGATTATTCCACTGTATTTATATTAGATTGTTAAAGGAACACTCCAGGCAAAGCCAATACAAAGCCACAGGAATTCCAAGATTATATGCCACCTCCCAAGGTCCTGTCCTTGAGGTGTAATTTGAACCTTCTGGGTCCTTACTGGGTACTTACCTTGTACCATTTAGAATAGTGGTATATTTTATGTGGAAGAGGGACCTTTTGGGCACCCTAAGGGTCCTGGGCCCAGTAGCATCTGCTTCTGCTCCACCCCCTGTAGCTATGTCCCTGTCTGTACTATATCCATTGTGCCATGTTGTCTTAACTCCTTAACAACCCCAACTGACATGAAGGTCAATAAGGCCTATATAGTGAATAGAGGAAGTGGCTGCCTCTATTGGACCCAACAATGTAATCGCTGGGTACCCACAGTCAAGCCAAAGCTGCTATATATATATTATGTATTATATATACCCAAAATTTAAAACCCACTCTAATACTTTATTGCAGTGTTCATTTGCAAAATTAACATCCTCTTCCCAATATGAGTAGACCAGTACTATATACAATACATTATAGTTGGCGATCCCGGTACAGATTTTGCATTGCAGAACAGGACGTTCATATTACGTCTTAGTGTCTGACATATAATCCTACATTATCCCTATTTTCCTGTAGTATCTGGAGCCAACAGCAGCCATGCAAAGTGATGTCTATGAATGAATGAATGAATGAATGAAGGTCATGTAGATGTGTCCTGCAAGATTACATTATTGCTGAGCTAACACAGGAGATACAGAAGGATTTACTTGTGATTTAGGGAACTGAACTTACACCAATTCTTCAAAATGCTCCCAAGCTGCGGTGATCCTAACAATACAGGAGGCTAAGTATAGGAAGCTTGCTGGTCTCCATTACACTGTCATATATCGTACATATGCACTTATAGTTTATCAATGGAGTGACAAAAAACAAATTAGGAGATATATGCAAAATGCTATCTAGATAGATACAGTATATATGAAATAGATCTACTATATGATAGATTATCCCTATTTGCTTTAATGCCCTAAGAGCTAGCCCTCACTTGGTAGTAGGATGACATTTGGAACTAGCTAGGTCACTCTAACTTCCTTACAAAATCTAAATCTAAAAGGTAAAATGTGTATGAGAGGACAGCACATACATTTATAGGGTCTTTTAGGGACATATAGGAATAGGTTTCCGAGGTACTGTGGTTGCCCTTATTGGGGCAACTGCTCATACAAATTATTATTTGAGTATATGAGTTGTGGAGACCAAGTCAGGGATAGTTTTGGCTGGACTTGGAAAAAAGTTACAGACTTCGACTTCAAGAAGGAAGTATAATGTTGTACCGTGTTAGCCATAGAAAGTAGTGGAAGAGTGAAGAGATCAGGCGATACCTTGAAGAGACTAACTGAGTATATTTGATAGTAAGCTTTCTAGAGTGCTAGCTCTCTTCTTCAGACATGATGTAATACTAGAAACTGAAAATTCACAGACTTTTTATACACACGCAAGACATGGATCTTCAAAGGATCTTGGAATAATAAAATGCAATATAGGTAGAGAGGTTATTTACAACAGGTCAGTCCGACTTCAAGACAAATTGATCAATTATGTTTATATTATAGAATTATTAATATTTTATATATTATAAATATTTATATAATATAAATAGAATTAGATGTATAGTTTGTTACATATTTATTTCATATGAATCAATCACTGTCTTTTTAATACATTAGAGGATCGTTACTGCTTCTGACTGACCATGACTGTCAGAGTCATGGTCAGATTCGGAGTTGGGCTGTATTTGAGGGTAAGCATTTAGGGCTACTCAGGTACAGATAATCAGCTCTGTCCAATATGTGATTCTATTCCTTGAACCTACCTACATAACAATCGAGGTGGATATTAACCCATCATGTGCACGTTTCTAACCTAAATCGTAAGGCCTCAAGCACACGACCAAGGGTGCAGGCCAAGTTGGGGGCCAATTTTATAGCGGAATTCACTCGGATAACAGCGTCATCCATCCCAATTGACTTCAATAGGGGGGTGCCGCTCCGTTCTGATGTCATGGAGCAGGATAGCACCTGCTCTATAATTATCAGAACGGAATGAAGCATCGGACCCCCATGGGAAGAGCCCCGGCCTGCACCTTGGTCGTGTGCACCAGTCCTATGTGAAACTGTGATCAATGTACTAAAATATTGCTTGAGTTTTTAACCAAACAGAAATAAAAATGAAGCTTTACGTATATCCTTTGTTTTAGTGATTAGATATGTTAGGTTTTTCATAAATTTTATGGTGGCCTAGACAAATGTTTATGGCCTGCAATTTATTAAATAAAATGCCACCTCCTCATATGCTAGGCCCCAGAGGTGACCCTCCATAACTGCAGCAGAGATGGCAATATTCTGAGGACTTCTGCTGCATATGGGACTAGTGAGGAAGCCAAAACATTAGACATTTTGTATGACACTCCAATCTATTGCATGGCCATGACCTGGACACACTTTGAAGAAATCTTGAAGTTTTTGTTTTTTAACGATAATACAGTTTTTCTGAATAATCCCTACATATGGAACCATAATGAATAAGTACTCTCATTAATGAAGTATTCTCAAATTATATAGTAATGGCATATAGCTAGAATCTCTGGGACCCTCACCATTCATAAAGGGGCCTGAACACTGATTTATTGCTGTGGCGCCTTTAAGGGTATGTTCACAAAGAGGAATTTGGGAGGGTGCTTCATTTTTTCAGGATGCCTAGACAACAGCCGATTAACTCCATTATGTCTAATACAAATTAGCAAGTAAATCTCCAGCCGAAAGTCAAAGCTCTGGTTCAGCTTTCCACTGTGTGATGCACAGGGCTGGAATTGGGAGGGGAATCTGAGGAAGAAGACCCCCTCAAATTCAACCCCTAGTGGGGTCTCCAGCAGTATTTTGCTGGAGTCTGGGAGACGGCTGCTGGCCAATGTGGGGCTATAGGCAAGTATGAAAGCAGTCATGAAGACAAAGGGATACTGGGTACCTGAATTAACACATAAAGAATAATCAAAATATAGTGTCAGCTGTTTCCATACAGAGAATTCGGGGTACTACCTGCAGAAGCTATTTCTGAATATGACTGGTCATATACTGTAATGGTGAATCTATGAAACATGTAAGGGGATGTTCACACTACCATCATAGGATGAGAGAACTGGACATTAATGGTAGTAGAGTGATGGGTACAGATGAAGCCCCCTTTGTCTGTGTCTCTTCCCATTGACTCTAACGTATAAAACATTACAGGACCTTTCCTGTATATACAACTTTTTTTTTCACCAGAAAAGTAAAAAACATGACAGAAGAAAGTGTCCATCACATTTTGTAGTTGAGGCTGAATGCAGACGGACACCAGATAGAGGGGACTTTGTTTGCATCTGTCACTGGTTGCTCTGTTATGGACACTTATTTGCAGGACAGGGGATAAGTGTCCAATTGCTGGGGGCCCAATTGCCAGGTCCCCCAGTGATCAGGACGGGAGAGTGAAAGTTCCCCTAAAGCCTCGTTGTGCATAAAGTGCCAGTGTGCTTGCATGATCAGTACTCCATTAATTGCCGGAGATTACAGTCCTGGCAGCCCCATAGAAGTGAATGGAGTGCCGGTAACACAAGCGCATTGGTGCTCCATTCACAAGGAGGGTTAAGGGGGTCTTTCGCTACCCTCTCCTCCTGATCACCTCTTTAATGTTCATTGCTCTCATCCTATGACGGATGAAAACAATGGACAGTAATAACGGTATTGTGAACACACACAGACAGGTATAAATAGACATACAAATAATGTGCATCATATGGTCCAGACAATCCAAAAAGCATCAAAAAGAGGAAATGTCACCACATATGGTATCACTTCTCTATTACACACTGTACAGATAAAAAAGACACAGAAACCCTACTAGTCACTAAAAGAGGAAATAATAGGACTATATCTGATTGTAATGCCACATATACTGTAAGAAATTCCTATAAACCAGTTCCGAGCTCTATACTGGGCCCCACCAGTTAGAATGAGGGAATTTCTATTTAAAGGGGGACAGGGGCAGTTATAACAAAACAAATGGCGCTATACCCGACCCTTCTTGATTCTCCATTGCAGAGCAGCGGCTCCCAATGTCCTTGCTGACCTTTGTTGTCCGCGGAACAACATGTCACCAACTACAGATTCAGCCATTCATAGGCGTTACCGACTAACAGACAATATAGTCAGTGATGTCATCCTGCAGTGGTGGCAGTAGGGGCTGGCCAGGAGAACCTGAGCTCCTGCTATGTACAAGAGGAGCTGGATATGTTTTTAAGGGATTGCTTTATATACTTGTCATATTAGGCCAACACCTGAACAGCTGCATGTACAAAGAAGAATAGTGAGGAGGTATTAAACAATAATATTAGTTGTTGTCTGATCGCCGAGGTCCACACCATAAGATGCTACAATGGAGTGGTGGTCACACATAAGGAAATATTGGCCATTCAGTACCTATGGGGCCACCAGAAACAGAAGAATACAACGCCCCATATAGTAGAGTGCAAGACCACTGCACCATACACATCCTCTAGTCAAGCTGTAAGGAAGAACAAGGGGTTCCGGACTGGTTAAAGTGATCGATATGGGGCCCAGTGGTGAACAATCCTACATTTATCACCTATCTTTATCACTACATAGGTCTCTCTCACCTCTCTGGCCCCCGTCATACACACGACTTGGTCTCTTAGCCATCTCATGTAGTCAGGAATTGGTTTCTCAGCACACAAAGTCTCATGTAGTTCTCTGCTCTCTCACCAGTCTCATGTAGTCTGAGGAAGTCAGGACGTGACCTCTCACCAGTCTCCAGTAGTCTGAGATAGTCAAGACGTCATCTCTCACCAGTTTCCAGTAGTCTGAGATAGTCAAGACGTCATCTCTCACCAGTCTCGAGTAGTCTGAGATAGTCAGGACATGATCTCTCACCAGTCTCCAGTAGTCTGAGATAGTCAGGACATGATCTCTCACCATACAAAATGGGCACTAAGCAGCCCATTTACTGTTCATTACTACGGTGTACAAGTTCCTAGGGGGACTGGCCACACTCCCTTAGATAAACAGTACATAAAAGGATAGAACAACACTCCAAACTTGATGCAGTATTTTTGTAATAATTTTATTTCAGTGGACACATCCAATTTGTGATAATCGTGTTATCACCAGTAGCACCACTCAATATAATAAATTCATTAGCATAATATGTAATTAGTATTAATATGTAACGTTTTGGGAATTCTCTCTTCATCAGGTATATCCAATTCTAGGCAAAAACTAAAAAGCCACAGGCAGGCAAGTCATATAAGACCCAAACATGCTGGATTGGTGTCCTGTAGCGACATACCACTCCAAGATGCCGATCATGAAAACACATATAGTCTAAGGGTTGCACAAGGACAGTGCAGCATGCCCACTACTCTCCTCAATAGCCCACAGTCAGGTGCACCTCTGGTGTGAATTATTTCACCCTTTTGGATCTCGTATTTACCAGTCTTTGGTAGGCCATCTCCACCATCACCTCACTGGTGCATAGCTCTATTGTAACTACTGCCATGAGATGTTCCTAGCACCCTCTTATATAGCATCAGATCCCCACCAGGACATTGCATGCTCCCACACGTGATCCAGTCTCAGCCCAGCGGCCTATGATTTAATGCTCCAGTGTACATTAAATTGATGTGTGCATTCCCCAAAATATACAGGCCTGCTTGTCCCACCACTGTATGCATAAGAATACGTGACATTGAGGCTTTACAGCAGTATACACCTAGCATTGGGAGATACAACCAATATAACAATGGCTATATAAACTCTACAATTATAACATAGACGGTGCTATCTTACTGACATGTCCAACAGTAATGCATAGTAACAGTTCAAGGATATCACTGGCATAACTACAGGAATCACAGGTGCGACAAAGCTTAGAAGACAGGGGGTCCCACATGTCACTCTCACCACACAAGGCCTTATTCATACAACAGTGAAAAACGGACATGTTTTTTTTAATGTTCATCCCACGGCTGCGTTAAATTACCTGTATATGAATGGTGGCTATTCACGTGACTTTAACAGACCGCCAAAATATAGGTCATGTCCTATTTTTGTCCGTTTTCACATGTCCCTCAATACACTGAAATGTATGAGGGCTCCGTGAAAATAGGCGCCTCTCACGTGCAAAATGGGCAGGAAAAAAATTTTAATTTTTCACAGCCGTTTTCTACCACGTTGTGTAAATCTAAGTTAAGGCCTTATTCACACAACAGTGAAAAACAGTCACATGTTTTTGTAAGGTTACATTCACACGAATGTTGTGCAAAACGGTTGAAAATAAACCATTACCTATATTGTGAAGGTCCGTTACAACAGACTGTCAAATATCGGTCGTATGAATAGCCCCCATTCACGTGAATACATTTTAAGGCAGCCGTGTGACGTCACATGGATGATTATGACGTTCATGTAAATATAGGGTAGCGGCCATCACACTGACATTTCGAGAACACATTGATTTCAATGTGTCTGTTCACATATCAGTTTTTTTTTTTGACAGACTTTTTTCCACGGCCATCAAAAAAACTGACATGCTCTATCTTTGTTTTCACGGACACACAGACCCAATAGAAATCAATGGATCCATTTTTAAAGGAACTAAAATGGAGTGACGTCCATGTTACATCTGTTACAAAATGGATCAGTGGGTTAGGTTAAAAAAAAAAAAAAACAGCAATGAGATGAATCTGTTTTTTTTTTTTGACTGATAGTTTTTTTAATGCAAAACGAATGACACTTGGCCATCAAATACGGAACGAAAAGCGGTTGTTGCATTAAAACCGTCACTGTCCTGTGAATTAGCCTACATTCAGACAAATGCAAAAAAAAACGGCCATTAAAAATGGACATTGCTGGGCCATGAGGAACTTTCCCCCTGACAGTACTCTTAGCTATTATGAGATGAAAGGTCTTGTTTAAGTGTATTGAGGGATCCGTGAAAATGGACAAAAATAGGACATGTTAAAACAGACTGTCAAAAAAAATGGTCATGTGAAAAGCCCCCATTCACATACAGTGGGGCAAAATTATTAAGACTGGCATATCGTACGCCAGTCTTAAAGGGAATCTGTCAGGTCGATTTGGGGCACTAAACCACCCATGGGTTCTTATGGACCAGGGGTTTAGTGTTATAAAGCCATCCGTGCCCGCAATAAAAAAGCTTCACCCTCCCGCTGTACTCTTCACGTCGGCGCAGTTCTTCACTGAAGCGAGAGGAATACACACTTCAGCTTCTGTGAACATGTCCCATAACTCTGACACTTACATAGTGAAGCCGGGGTGTATGTCCTCAGCTTCACTGAAGATCTGCGCAGGTGCCGGGAGCACGAAAGATGAGCCTGATGAGATTCATCTCTAGGTAAGTAGAAATATTCATTTTTTTAAAATGAGGGCACAGATGGATTTATAACAGGGCGATTTGGGTCACTACACCCCCAGTCTATAAGGACCAGTGGGTGGTTTAGTGTCGCCAACTCGACCTGACAGGTTCCCTTTAATAAAGGGCCCGACTGGCGCAGGGACTGAGAAATTTATGAAGAGGCTGCAGCCCCTGTCTGCCATCCCTGTGCCAGAATGGAAATCTGCGCCAGTTAGGAATTGGTGTAGATTTTCATTGTAAATCACGCCATGAGTTGGTGGGCAAGGCATGTATTGAAGCAGTCATTACGCTTCTAAAGGCAGGATGGAGCCCTTGGCCACATGCGGGCATACATCCTGGGCGGGAGGACAGTGGTTCTTGGCTGCGTCGCGTACCCCCAGGGACTGCAGGGGTTTACACCCTGGGGTACACATAACGCAGAGTGAAAACCACCGGGCTAAGGCCTATGTCTGGCTCATCTTCACTGATTTCCTTTGATGGCGGGCGGTCTGTGTATTGCAAAATGAATCCCCCTGCCCTCTGGTGCACTGGAGTTAGGAGATTTATGGTACACAGCCCTCCATAAAGGATGCATATAGACAAGGAGGGATTGTGTAGTGGAGGCTGTGGCACAAAACGGGGTACAATTACTATTTGGGGGGCACTAACGGGATGGAAAAGATGGGGAGCTTGTGTGACATGTTGTGAACAAGTCTTCATGGCTGTCTGGCCCCAAATAGGGGAATGTAAATGCTAAAATGTAGAGATGGGCCACAGTGTATAGAACTATGCTGCGCTGGGGGCTCAGAATACCTTTGGCTACTTCCCTAAAGGATATGTATATGGAGCTATAGGGGGTGCAGAGGCGGCAGTCACTACTGGGCCCTGGACTATAAGGGGGCCCCAAAGGTCCCTCTGCCACATAAAATATACCATTATTCTGAATGGCACGTTACGTAGGGGCCCTAAAACAGATTTTGCACTGGGGCCCAAGAGCTTCAAATTCCTCCTCATGTGTAAGCCATCCTACATGTACCTGTTTTATCTGAATCTGGGAAAGCTGGATGATAACCACCACTACAGGAGCATCTACAAGCCACAAGCAGCACGGACAAGACATGTGTGACTATATCCATTGTCTTCCATATCCATGATTGCCCTCCCATATCACCCACTCATAGGACACCCTGCTATTTCTAGGGCACTATCCTCAGCCCCCCAGCACACACAGGCGCCCGGACACCCAGCCTGCACCGGGGTGAGGAGATCCGATCAGCTGCTGTGCCGGCTCCTCCTCCGCTCAGGACTGAGTATGCGCGGCCAGTCAGCAGGGAGTGAGCAGACGGAGGCCGCTGGAGACAGGTAGGAGACTGAGGAGTGGGCACGGCAGCCGGCGGGCACCTCCTATATATCCTATACATTGTATACACAGCCAGGGAGCCCGGACACTGCCATCTGAGCACACAGACAATGGCACCGCTGCACTGAATAACCGGGGCATCACTGCTGCCAGGTACCGAGCGCACAACAGCACCGGGGTAGTACTGGGCAGTCACGTGATTGTTGTGATCCTGGGGCTTGGTTACAGAAACCTCCCTAGAAGTCAGGAAATAATACTGAAGACTTTATTATAGACCGAGGTCATGTGACTGGCAGGAGGGGTGCCGGATTATTATATATTATTATTATTGTACACCCTGGTCATGTGACTGGCAGGAGGCGTGCCGGATTATTATATATTATTACAGGCTGTGGTCATGTGACAGGCAGGAGGGGCGCTGGATTATTATATATTATTATAGGCTGTGGTCATGTGACAGGCAGGAGGGGCACTGGATTATTATATATTATTATAGGCTGTGGTCATGTGACAGGCAGGAGGGGCACTGGATTATTATATATTATTACAGACTGAGGTCATGTGACAGGCAGGAGGGGCACTGGATTATTATATATTATTATAGGCTGTGGTCATGTGACTGGCAGGAGGGGCACTGGATTATTATATATTATTACAGACTGAGGTCATGTGACAGGCAGGAAAGGCGCTGGATTATTATATATTTTTATAGGCTGTGGTCATGTGACTGGGAGGAGGGGCGCTGGATTATTATATATTATTACAGACTGAGGTCATGTGACTGGCAGGAGGGACGCTGGATTATTATATATTATTACAGACTGAGGTCATGTGACTGGCAGGAGGGACGCTGGATTATTATATATTATTATACACCCTGGTCCTGTGACTGGCAGGAGGGGCGCCGGACTATTATACATTAATATAGACTGAGGTCATGTGACTGGCAGGAAAGGCGCTGGATTATTATATATTTTTATAGGCTGTGGTCATGTGACTGGCAGGAGGGGCGCTGGATTATTATATATTATTACTAGCTGGTCATGTGACTGGCAGGAAAGGCGCTGGATTATTATATATTATTACAGGCTGTGGTCATGTGACTGGCAGGAGGGACGCTGGATTATTATATATTATTATAGGCTGTGGTCATGTGACAGGCAGGAGGGGCGCTGGATTATTATTATTATAGGCTGTGGTCATGTGACAGGCAGGAGGGGCGCTGGATTATTATATATTATTACAGACTGAGGTCATGTGACAGGCAGGAAAGGCGCTGGATTATTATATATGTTTATAGGCTGTGGTCATGTGACTGGGAGGAGGGGCGCTGGATTATTATATATTATTACAGGCTGTGGTCATGTGACAGGCAGGAGGGGCGCTGGATTATTATATATTATTACTAGCTGGTCATGTGACTGGCAGGAAAGGCGCTGGATTATTATATATTATTACAGACTGAGGTCATGTGACTGGCAGGAGGGGTGCTGGATTATTATATATTATTACAGGCTGTGGTCATGTGACTGGCAGGAGGGGCGCTGGATTATTATATATTATTACAGACTGAGGTCATGTGACTGGCAGGAGGGGCGCTGGATTATTATATATTATTATAGGATGTGGTCATGTGACTGGCAGGAGGGGCGCTGGATTATTATATATTATTACAGACTGAGGTCATGTGACTGGCAGGAGGGGCGCTGGATTATTATATATTATTATGGCTGTGGTCATGTGATCAGAGCATGTAATATTACAGTCCAGCACCACATAGCTGCTGTTCAGGATCCTAGAAAAGCTGTGTGACAAGTTTAGTAACAGTCATATTGGTTATTGACAGTTTATCCAAAAGCAAAGTCAGTGTTGGCGGCAAGTCCTCCCCCTTTATGACCGTGATTTCTAATAAAATGACTGAAAGGTGACAACCAATATGGCTGTACTTCCTGTTGTCACTTTTACAAAAATAATCACCTAAACAACGCAGCCAAATTCAGCAGATCTTTTGTATGACAGGGCTGTACCCCAGGAGTGAGGCCGGCACATACTTTTCAGAGGACTGAGGGGGTAACAAACCCCCCCCCCCAAACAGAATCCTGACCCCCTTCCCCCTCCCCCATATAGCTGTATACATTTGCATAAAGTAACCTGCCCCCTGTGGCAGGGCATGGGAGCGGGGTTGTCCGACCTCACTCTCTGCAGTGGTGGACCCCTGGTAAGTGAAAGTTGGGCAGTTCTCCCTTTAAATCTTATCATTTGCTGGAGTTTGTCTTTAAGATCTGATAACTTGTGTACTTGGTAACAGGGGCGGAGAATCCTCTGGGAATTATTCATTGCCTGTGTCAGAGTGTGACCGCCGAGTATGATATGGCCGTATACACCATGGCTCATACCGAATCCAGTGCTCTAATGAAAGCAGTCTGGTTATTTTTGCATTAGGCATAAAAGTAGAAGTGCTTTGTGGTTGATGCATGTGACATAGCAGAGCTGAAGTAGTCATCTGGCACAGTGCATTGCAGTTGTCACAGTACCAAAAAAAATGCCCAGAAAAATTCAACTTGTCTTTACCAAAATCTAAATGTGTGGCACGGCACCGCATGTATGGTGTGTATATGTGTGGCACAGTATGTATTATACATGTATCTATGGCACTGTGTGTATGTATTGTGTGTGTGCATGTATATGTATGGAACAGTGTGTATTGTGTGTTTGGCACTGTAGTTGTGTGTGTGTGTGTGGTGCGGTATTTATTGTATGTGTATTTATGGCACTGTGTATATGTATGGTACTAGATGTATTGTGTGTTTGGCACTGTAGTTTGTGTGTGGTGTGGTATATATTGTATGTGTGACACTGTGTATGTATGGTACTGGATGTATGGTGTGTATATGTAGGGCACAGTATGTATTGTATATGTATGTTTGGGACTATATATATACATACAGTACAGACCAAAAGTTTGGACACACCTTCTCATTCCAAGAGTTTTCTGTATTTTCATGACTATAAAAATTGTAGATTCACACTGAAGGCATCAAAACATGTGGAATTATATACTTAACAAAAAAGTGTGAAACAACTGAAAATATGTCTTATATTCTAGGTTCTTCAAAGTAGGCACCTTTTGCTTTGATTACTGCTTTGCACACTCTTGGCATTCTCTTGATGAGCTTCAAGAGGTAGTCACCTGAAGTGGTCTTCCAACAGTCTTGAAGGAGTTCCCAGAGATGCTTAGCACTTGTTGGCCCTTTTGCCTTCACTCTGCGGTCCAGCTCACCCCAGCTCTGTGTGTGTGTGTGTGTGTGTGTGTGTATATATATATATATATATATATATATATATATATATATATATGGCACTATGTATAGTGTATATGCATGGTACTGTATATATTGTGTGTGAATATGTATGGCATTGTGTGTATGGGTCTTGTATTATCCGGCCGTTCATTGACCCACTCGCACTGTGCGGGACATGATCTTGCATCACTAGTGAAGATGACTTCGGCTTTGGTTCCTCTTTCCTGTGACAGGAATAGACTTCTGGTAATGTTTTGCCTCGCTGACCATAGAGTAGATGTGTCATAGCCCAGCTCGGAGTCACTGACAATTCCTTATTGTCTTATAGTTGTGTTGTCCTTTCTGTGTACTGTGTTAGGCTGTATTCACACCTGCAGCTTTTGAGCAAGAACCAGAAGTGGATTTTACAGGAATGAGAAGCATAAAGGAAAGACTTCTACTTCTCCCTGCTGCATGTGTGAACCCAGCCTTATCAAGATATAACTGTAGTAAAGCCTCGGCCTTATGACTTGTCCTAAAGTGCTGATTAAAGGGGATGTACCAACAAGAGTGTCAGGTTGTCACACAGACGGCCGCTCCTGTCCAGTTTGGCCTTCGCTTCTTCCTTCAGGGGGTTTGTAGCGTTTTTCAGCATCTGTGCCCTGGAGGCAGAAGCGGAGGCTAGACGCAACAGGAGCGGAGCTCCATGAGTAAAACATCGGCTGCTACTTGTTCTAATAATTTAATAGGTAGCAGCCGAACTTGTGTGGCACCAGGGCAGGTGGGTTAAAACAGAGAGCACCCTGTCACCCTCTTCATGGCTCTTCCAGCCTCTGTCTGACGTCACGCGCCTATGGTCACCATTGAGGCCTGGAACTAAGCCTCAGTGGTCACGTGGGGCATGCGAGCATCATGACGGAGGCCTGAAGAGGTCGTCAGGAACCGCTGGACGCCGTGAAGATTCCCAGGAGAATTGAGGTAAGGTAGTATAACTGTTTGTTATTTTTACTCGCTTCCCCTTATTATACCCTAGGGTCTGAGTAGACCCCAGAGTATGATCATGCTTTGTGATGACAAACCCCAAAAGGTTCGGGTCAAGGCCGAAATGTTTGGAAAATTTGGGTCGAATCTAAGGCTAACACATCACTGTTTGGGGTCCAAAAATGGCGGCGGTATACTGTGTAGGGGACAAAAAGAAGTGGGCAATATACTGTGTGGAAGCCAATAAACGGGGCAACTGTGGGATCCAGTAAAAGGGTTGCTATACTGTATGGGGGCCAATAAAGGGGATAATACTGTACACTGTGTGGTGCATTATACTATGAGGGGTCAATAAAGGGGATCATATACTGTGGGGGGCCAGTAAGGGGAGCATTATAGTGTGTGTGGGTCAAATAAGGAGATTTTTTTGATCTGCAAATGGAACCAAAGATTGCCAGGTAAGGCATCTATAGGTTGCCGCAGGCACAAGAGAGGCTAGGTTCACCTGTGGATGGAGCCCATGAAATGGACCACTGCTGGACCTCTATACATTTTGGCAGCAGGGGATTATTGCCACAAGAGACCATTGATATGACCCTATGTTTTGAGTGGGTCAGAAGAGGCTTCAGCTTACTGAGCGTATCCACATGAACGTCTTATCTCTATGGCGTGCCAGAAGATCACATTTTAGAGGAATTCACCTTTGAATTACATTGGGCTGAAGGGCCCCAGCTCCAAGAGTGGGAGACTCTCGGAGATTATATATCACATGGTGTCCTGTATGTATGTGTATATATATATATATATATATATATATATATAATGACCTTATGCATGTGGTCCGTTTGCGGCACCCTGCTCATACCAATCATAGATATTACAGGGCTATATTTTTGCCCTTGTCCCTTCCTTCCACGAACACATTACTAGATATGAAGGATTTGGCTGACGCTTTATCTCACGCTGTTTGCCAAGTATTGTTAAAACCACAAATGAACTTCTTGGCCGCTGGCCATGAGGAGACTCGGGAACTTTATGTTGTTTTTTTGCGTTTGTCTTCTAGGTGTTCGAGCATTGGTCCGAACTCTTCGAATGAGAACAGAATTGCCAGTCTACAAGAGCCATGGCCTATAATACCAGCCGAGACCCAGCGCAGCTGGCACAGACGATCTCCACCAACATCCTGAGGATAACACAAGGCTGTAAGTCATGCCTTCTAGTACTTCTTCTACATCTATGTTGCGTGACTTTGTATTGTATTGAAAGAACTTCTAAAAATATGTTCATATAAAAAGCGTGATGTGACTCGTGATAAAAGGCGCTATTCAGTTCCCATTATACCATGTCATATTATACGGCAAATTGTCAATTAGTAAATGGAGCTACAAGGGTCATGTGACCTAGCATGGATGATAATATTTCACTCTGGCCCTTGTACATGATGGGTATCTGACACACAAGAAATAACACATACTGCAGCATGTCACTAGGCGGTTGCCAAAATACCACCTACCTCTCTGACATCACTTCCTGCTCTGCAGCCATTGGCTGAAGCTTCTCTTCACAGACTTCCTGTTCAGCTCACCCCTGCACATAATACTGGGAGCTTTCTCCTTTATTTTTCATTTCAGATAATTCTTTCAGATTTAGAGTAGATTCACACTCAAAATCTGCTTTAAAGGGAATCTGTCAGGGCAATTTGGGACACTAAACCACCCACACGTCCATATGGACCTGGGGTTTAGTGTCCCAAATCACCCTGTTATAACGCAATCCATGGCCGCATTAAAAATAAAAAAGCTTTATAATCCCCCTGCTGCTGTACTCCCCGCACCTGCGCAGTTCATTGAAGCCAGAGGAGTACACCTCAGCTTCAGTGCACATGCCCCGTACCTCCGGCAATTACTCAGTGAAGCCGGGGTGTCCATCTTTAGCTTCACTGAAGAACAGCGCAGGCGCCGGGAGGCGTGCCAACAAAGAAGTTCATGAATAAGCCAGACTGTTCTTGCTGAACAGCGTTCATCGGACCGTTCTCAAGGTAAGTATAAAGGTTTTTTATTTTTAATGCGCCTGCGGATTGCATTACAACAGGGCGATCTGGGACACTAAACCCCAGGTCTATAAGGACCTGTGGGTGGTTTAGTGTCCCAGATTGACCTGACAGATTCCCTTTAAACGCCTCCCAACTCTCCCATTCATTCATTGGGAGTCAGGAACAGATTTTTGTCCTCTAGCTGACCTATCATGGCCTATCTTCAGGCGGAATCTTTCTTGCAATTGAAATAAATGGGACGCAGTAAAGAAATGCTAGCATTTTTTGCAGCATTTTTTGGAGCGTTTTTTTCTGCCTCCTATTCATTTCAGTGGGGTTTGCAAGGCAGAATCCACCTAAAGATAAATCTTTCTGACCCTCTTTGAAGTGAATAGAAGTGTTGGTAGCCGTTTTCTGAGGTGGATTCTGCCTCAAAAGTCTGCCTGCAAAAAACTCAGTGTGAACTTAACCTTATGGTCTGAATGCAGTAGAAAGCACTTAAGAAAGGACAGTGAGCTCTCAGTATTACCAGTACTGTGTTGTACAGTTTGTCTCCTTTCATTCTCTTACTGGAAGTCGCTGGGCCATAAGCGGAGGGGCTAACATTACCACTGAGACCAATCACAGGCCTCAGTGGTCACTGATAAGGAACTGAAGACAAGTGATGTCACCGGTCCCTTGCCAGTGACCACTAAGTTCAATGATTGTGAGTTAAGACTTTTTTTTTTTTTTTTTTTTTCTCACGTATTTCATTGGGGAACACAGCACCATGGGTATAGACCTGTCCACTAGGAGGCTGACACTAGAAAAAAACAAAAAAATGTCGGCTCCGCCTCAGGGCTATACCCTTTCCACAGACACTATACTAGCCAGTTTTAGCCTAGTGTCCGTAGGAGGCAGACATGACCTGTATCAGGTCTTCTGCTTTACACCATTTTTTAATTTTTTTTCTTTTCAGGTGCAGGCGGGGTCTTCAGCGTGTATATGACACTAGTCACACCCTCCTGCCGGTGCTGCAAACTGTAAGAGAGCGCCTCGCCAGTCCCCACTGCCGCATCGGCAGCTGGAGTGCCGTTGACCCAACTTGTGAGGCTCACCGAAAGCAGTTTCCTTCTCTTCAAGGCCACTTCTGTCATTGGGGTGTTTCTTCCTTAGGAGCTGGGGCCACCATTTTTAGTGGATGACCCCCTTTTTATCGGCGCTGCAGCCCTCCTTATGCCGCTCTTTCCGTCCTGTTTTTAACCCTTTGTGTCTGGGGACCTCCATTTCGGCCCCTGGCACCTCTCTTCTGGCCGCGGCCTGCTGATTTAATATCAACAGAGTTGATAATGTTGAAACAAATTGTCTATGAAGGACTTCGTAGCCATTTCGTTTGAACATTATCAACTCTGTGAATTCATGCACTTGATAAAGGGATACATATCCTGAAATGCGAATAAAAAGAAACCATTTTCACACGACTGTGTACCCTGCCTATTAAAGTGCGGGCCTTGTCCTTCCATTTCCTGGGTATTCAACCCTGGCCACTTGCGCATTTTTTCTTTGTCTCTCTCCTACTGCTGCAGTACAAAGTGACTAGCACAGTGTCTGTGGAGAGGGTATAGCCTGGAGGTGGAGGTGACTTTTAATGATGTTCCTAGTGTCAGCCTCCTAGTGGCCAGGTATATACCTGTGGCGTTGTGTTCCCCAATGAATACAACGAGAAAATGATTTTATGGTGGGTTTTACACCCACCTCTGCCACTCCCTGACTTTACTATAATTCTTGGATCACCCCTTTAACATGCAACTATTTTGTTATTTCCTGTAGTTTTAAAAGGGATTTCTGAGGTTATAATATCAATGGTCAATCCTTAGCCAACGCCATTATTATGTGTTCGGTGGGGGTCCACATTCGTTCCTTGCCAGGTATAGTGCTGTCCTTCTGGTAGTGGCTGTTCTTGGTATTGCATGGGTCCGTTCACTTGCGTGGAACTTAGGGGGACTGAAGTACAGTGCAAGGCACAGAATATTTTTTTTAGACCTCGATAGAAAATGGATTCTCCTTCCCTAATTTTTTGCCTTTTTCATTGCATGTTTGTCATAAAAATGTAAATGAAATGTCAGATTTATAACCAGATTTTGTTCTATGCTGCACAGCCGCAGAGATACAGAGGATAGTGAATCAGCTTGGAACTGTACAAGACACAGCCGAACTACAGAACCAACTGTGAGTAATCTGGGCTGGGGTTCTTCTAAGTATTGGTCTACACATAGCCAGGGACATAACAAGTAACTATGGGCCCCCAAAGCAAAGCCTGGAATGGGGCTCTTTCTTCCCCACTTTCAGCAGCAAGTCCAGAAAAGCTTATGATTGATCCTCTTAATAAACAGGGATGATGTACTTGGTTATGTCAGTAAAGGGATAATACACACAGTGATATCACAATACAGGGATAATATACACTGTGTTGTAATTATAGTGGGATAATATACACAGTGATGCAGTAATTTAGGCATAGTTCACACAGTGATGTCACAGTATAGAGATAATGCACACAGTGATTTTACAGTACTGGTATAATGTACACAGTGATGTCACAGTACAGCGACAATGCACACAGTGATGTCACAGTACAGCGACAATGCACACAATGATGTCACAGTACAGGGATAATGCACACAGTGATGTTACAGTACTGGTATAATGTACACAGTGATGTCACAGCACAGCGACAATGCACACAATTATATCACAATACAGGGATAATGTACACAGTGATGTCACAGTACAGGGATAATGCACACTGTGATGTCACAGTACAGGGATAATGCACACTGTGATGTCACAGTACAGGGATAATGCACACTGTGATGTCACAGTACAGGGATAATGCACACTGTGATGTCACAGTACAGGGATAATGCACACTGTGATGTCACAGTACAGGGATAATGCACACTGTGATGTCACAGTACAGGGGTAACATGAGTTTGCACATGTAGAAAAAAACACACAAAAAAAACAAACATTACAGCACAGAAATAAATTACATAATCTCGCATGCACATACACTGCACTCCTGATAAATAATATACAATAGTAATAGGGTAGTGAAGTCAATAATATTTGATAATAATGTAACAGAAAGTGGGTAATGCCGAATACTCTGGTAGTTACACCCATCCACATAACCCTTTCAGTGCTATGGACATGTAAGTCATGAGAAGAACGCAGTGAGGCTTATCACGTGTCTACTTTGATTCCCAATATCTGTTCAGATTTATGACAAGACTCTCCTGAGTTTTAGGGTACCCATGATGTCATCAGTAGGTTTTGTTATTGGCACAGTGCCACCTTTAGGTACAGCGAAAGCAGTGCTTTTCAATGTTGCAGCTGCTTATGGGATCTTATGGAATACTGTAGATTGTGATGTATTGTAGAGGAGAGAATGTGCTGCAAACTGTACATGTTTTATGTTAACCCCTTAAGGATCACGTAATCATTTAATAATGCAATTACTATGTTTAGTTATATACATAGGGTAGACTGTAAAATTGTATTTACTGCCTACAGTGCACAGATATATACACTGCTGAGGGGTGTCATACATCAAACCCAGCAGAGTCTATAAACTGGCTGTGAATTTAGGTACTTTCCTGCCTTGAGTAACACTTCCTTATAATGGACAGTCCTTGTAATTGGTGTAAAGCGGTTGTCTCAAAAGTCAATATTCATTTTCACTGTTTGGGTATATTCACACAGCTGTTGGAAGTCTGTTAAAAACACAGTACAGGGATAATGTACACAGTGATGTCACAGTACAGGGATAATAATGTTCGCAGTCATGTCACAGTACAGAGATAATATATACAGTGATATCTCTGTACAGGGATAATAATACACACAGTGATGTCACAGTACAGAATTAATAATGCACACAGTGATGTCACAGTACAGGACAGGGATAATAATGCACACAGTGATGTCACAGTACAGGGATAATAATGCACACCGAGATGTCACTATACAGGGATAATAATGCACACAGTGATGTCACTATACAGGGATAATAATGCACACAGTGATGTCACTATACAGGGATAATAATGCACACAGTGATGTCACTATACAGGGATAATAATGCACACAGTGATGTCACTATACAGGGATAATAATGCACACAGTGATGTCACTATACAGGGATAACAAGAAGTATACATTCTGAGGTATGAAACCTAAAGTGACAGACATGTTCAGTGCATGTAATGAATAGACTGGCTGCTGTTGCTGTCAGGAGGTTGTTGTGAACTCTGTATTAATATGGATTATTATTACTTATATTTCTTATGCTTTGTGATGCTTTATATGCACACAGTTTACATTGCTACTTTTAACCCTTTTTTTTTTTTTTTTTCTTTCTCCAGACAGCAGAAGATACAATATGTGAACAAACTTGCCAAAGACACCGACAAATGTCTCAAGGAGTTTTCATCTCTCCCTTTCGACAGCGATCAGGTAAAGAAAAGATGCAGTCACCAGGATGTTGTATAACACAAGTACCATGTCATGACTGGTGATTTATTTTCCCATATCTGAATAGTATTTGCAGGATTTTATGCAATTCTGTTTTCTGTTTGTGCTTTAAATTTTGCGTTGCTCACTGTTCAGCATAAATAATTATGTGTACATACCTAATTTATATATGTTTTTTTCCATTAACAGAGGTTTGTGACTGACTTGTTTTTTATTAGATGAGTTAGGACCTTTCCCCAACTCCATCAACTTTTTTTTTTCTTTTTTAAGCCCCCCAACATTTCCAAGCAATCATTTCTGTTTGTTTCGGTACAGTTATACTCTCAGTTGTCAAGTGGGCAGTCTGTCTTTCTGCCCCAGCCCATCTGACAGTAGTGAGCATAATTCTGATGAACCTAACAGAAATGATTGCTCAGGAATGGTGAGGGCTACAGAAAAATTTCCAACTGCACCAAAATCAGTGAGGCAGCACCTATCGAAGGATGCAAAGAGGTGGAGGTGGTGAAATGTCCTCTTTAACATTTTACTTGGCAAGTGTCACCAAAAAAAAAATTGTTTATTAATTTTATAATTTTTATTGCATTTTTCAGGAAATAGTAAAATTATTTCCTATTGTTGTCCACTAGAGGGAGTATCATCCATGTCCTGTGTCAATGCACCACATACGGTAGTAAACAGATGATTTCTAGTTGCTAAAGGACCTTTTGATGACATGATCAGCACACTATTGCAACACATATCACTTCTAAAAAGCAAAAAAGACTGTGTTGATCTGGTTGCTATAGCTATCTGAGCAGTACATATTACCTGTTTCTTATAAGCTGTCATGCATGGCAGTGCAGAGCTGTACATGTGTCACTGTTCCTGCTTAAGGACCTGTTCTGATGTCGTCAAAGGTCTTGAAGCAATTAGTTATGCAGTTGTATAAGAGATAGGGTTGGCTCCTGTCCTAACTCTCCTATGGTCTGCGTGCATTGACACAGTACACAGATGATGCTCCCTCTAGTGGGAAATATTAACATTTATTTTTAATATTTATTGAATTGTGAAAAAAAAATGGTAAAAAAATCCTAAAATTAAATAAACAATCATTTAAATTAATAAAAACAAAATGTTTGTTTTTTTTGGTGATACATTCTTTTCAAGGGAGTTGTCTGGTTTCCTGTCTGATGGGTGGGAATTGTGTAAAACAATGGGAGAACATACACTTGCCCTTTGGGCTAGCGCAGCAGTTTCATAGCTACCCGCCAGTATCGATGGACCAGCTGCAATTTGCATATCGACGCATGCCCCTGTTGTGCAGGATATTTACACTAAAGTGAGGTGTATTGATCTTGGGGTGCAAATCACTTGTTCTGAAACCATCAGATATACATGCAGGGACAAGCGGTTTTTATATAGGCAGGTTTGAGACCATAATTCCAAGCTGCAGGACTGCATGTTGCTGTTTAGTGGCCCCAAACCTAGGATCCCTTTAAGAAGTTAAACTCTAATAATGACTTTTGGGGTAGAAACACGCATACAGTGCCTTGCGAAAGTATTCGGCCCCCTTGAACTTTTCAACCTTTTGCCACATTTCAGGCTTAAAACATAAAGATATAAAATTTAAATTTTTTGGTGAAGAATCAACAACAAGTGGGACACAATCATGAAGTGGAACGAAATTTATTGGCTATTTTAAACTTAAGTTAATACTTTGTAGCGCCACCTTTTGCTGCGATTACAGCTGCAAGTCGCTTGGGGTATGTCTCTATCAGTTTTGCACATTGAGAGACTGAAATTCTTGCCCATTCTTCCTTGGAAAACAGCTCGAGCTCAGTGAGGTTGGATGGAGAGCGTTTGTGAACAGCAGTTTTCAGCTCTTTCCACAGATTCTCGATTGGATTCAGGTCTGGACTTTGACTTGGCCATTCTAACACCTGGATACGTTTATTTGTGAACCATTCCATTGTAGATTTTGCTTTATGTTTGGGATCATTGTCTTGTTGGAAGATAAATCTCCGTCCCAGTCTCAGGTCTTTTGCAGACTCCAACAGGTTTTCTTCCAGAATGGTCCTGTATTTGGCTCCATCCATCTTCCCATCAATTTTAACCATCTTCCCTGTCCCTGCTGAAGAAAAGCAGGCCCAAACCATGATGCTGCCACCACCATGTGTGACAGTGGGGATGGTGTGTTCAGGGTGATGAGCTGTGTTGCTTTTATGCCAAACATATCATTTTGCATTGTGGCCAAAAAGTTGGATTTTGGTTTCATCTGACCAGAGCACCTTCTTCCACATGTTTGGTGTCTCCCAGGTGGCTTGTGGCAAACTTTAATTGAGACTTTTTATGGATATCTTTGAGAAATGGCTTTCTTCTTGCCACTCTTCCATAAAGGCCAGATTTGTGTAGTGTACGACTGATTGTTGTCCTATGGACAGACTCTCCCACCTCAGCTGTAGATCTCTGCAGTTCATCCAGAGTGATCATGGGCCTCTTGGCTGCATCTCTGATCAGTCTTCTCCTTGTTTGAGATGAAAGTTTAGAGGGACGGCAGGGTCTTGGTAGATTTGCAGTGGTCTGATACTCCTTCCATTTCAATATGATCGCTTGCACAGTGCTCCTTGGTATGTTTAAAGTTTGGGAAATCTTTTTGTATCCAAATCCGGCTTTAAACTTCTCCACAACAGTATCACGGACCTGCCTGGTGTGTTCCTTGGTCTTCATGATGCTCTCTGCGCTTTAAACAGAACCCTGAGACTATCACAGAGCAGGTGCATTTATACGGAGACTTGATTACACACAGGTGGATTATATTTATCATCATCAGTCATTTAGGACAACATTGGATCATTCAGAGATCCTCACTGAACTTCTGGAGTGAGTTTGCTGCACTGAAAGTAAAGGGGCCGAATAATATTGCACGCCCCACTTTTCAGTTTTTTATTTTTGACAAAAGTTTAAAATAACCAATACATTTCTTTCCACTTCACAATTGTGTCCCACTTGTTGTTGATTCTTCACCAAAAAATTAAAATTTTATATCCTTATTTTTGAAGCCTGAAATGTGGCAAAAGGTTGAAAAGTTCAAGGGGGCCGAATACTTTCGCAAGGCACTGTATAAACTCAGTAGTCCACAGTGTAGACAAGTTATGATCTTGTGACCTAGTTGGCATAGCAGGATAATTTAGCATGGTTTCCAGGGCCCACACCCATCCATCGTGGAATATGAGACTGTGGAGGAAGAAGCAGCTTTTTATGTAGAGGAGCGGACATGTTGGAGTTAAGCCCAGGGCAACAGATTTTCTAGAACATATTTGACGTTCTCTGGATTTTACGTGTGCAAGTGTGTCAATTCTGTGCGATACTAAACCTATAATCCAGGGTGCCCCAGGCAGAGTAACCTGGACATCATGTCATCAGTTTTGTCGAGGGTTTCTTCTAATAAAAGTGTGATTATATATTTTTTTTTTTTCCAAAGTAGACTTCCCCTCAGAGATGTAATACTGGACAATCCCTTTAAGAAGATGTCTACTATCTGTTAGCAATAGTTATTTATATTTTTAGCTTGCTTGTATAGCGCCATCATATTCCGCAGCCTTTTACAGATATTGTCAGTCACTGTCCCATATAGAGCCCACAATCTAAGGGTGTGTTCACACGGTGGAAAATGAAAAGCTATATCTTTCTCCTAACATGTCCCATGTTCATACTGCTGCTGGGCATTGCAGAAAAAGCACGGTCTTCCTTCATCAATCACCGTGCTGTATGTGTGTTGCAGCTGATTGACAGCTTTCTCCCTGTTACTGTAAATGGGGATAAAGCTGTCAATCAGAAGATGGAGCACATAGGTCATAAGCTCTACATTCTGAACATCATAGTACTTGCATCAACTAATAGACTGTAGCATGTTGCAGGCTTTTGCCATATTTTCACATGGCAGACTACTGTACAGACCGTCCCAGTGCATTTAGTGCAGTATAGGTACTCTGCAATACAATGAATGGGAATACGCTTTTGATTTCCCTGGTCGGACATGATGGACGATGTAACTTTACATCATGATCTTCCTCTGCAACTTATCCAATTGTTTTCCCTTTGCAGCGACAGAGAAAGCTCCAGAAGGACAGACTCCTGAACGAGTTCTCCTCCGCACTGACAAACTTCCAGAAGATTCAGAGGTTAGCCGCAGAGAAGGAAAAAGACTTTGTGGCCCGGGTCCGCGCTGGCTCCAGAGTATCGGTAGGTCTGACACCTCGATAGTTCGGTCCTGGGTGAGAAAATATGGATGTGGCGATATATAAAATATACATATATATAATGGAGCAAATGCCAAACGTTAGCAGCCAGCAGCGACATCCGGCAGATGAAACAAAAATATCTGGCTTAAACACTGCAACAGAGGGATGTGTAAGTCTCGTCTTAAACTTTATTTGAAGTTTTGCCCTACCCCCTGTGGTCAGACTAACAGCTCCTCATAATGGTAGTCACAGCCGGGTCCCATCCACTCGACTTTGCTGGTTAACACAGTATTCCCTAATGCCCTGGTAGTTGCAATAGAGTCATCCGCTTCTCTAGTAATCCTTCATCCTTTTCCCACTAATGGGGGATGACTTTCCAAGTAGTCACAGCAGGATCCCCCTAGTGATCACAACAGTATGGCCTGTATAGAATATGTACAGGGTGTATACACACTTGAAGATTTTTCTGCAACTGCTTCAGTCATCTGAATAGGGTTTGCAGAATTCCATGCACCTGATGAGGAACAACCCTGTTCAGATGAGTGGAACCAACCTTCACTTGCAGAAATTTGCTGCATGTGAATATACCCTAAGAGATGACCACTGTAGGAGTCCCAGTGGCACTTGAGTACATGGATAGAACATTATAGTATCAGCTGATTCCTGCGGCTATGCTTGCCGAATCCATCTGTGACGCCAGGCTAAACTTCGGGACCACCACACATTTCTGTTTGTTACCTGGTGCCCTTTAATTTGAATGGGCAACTACGTAGTTTATGGTCATGTGAAGTCCACCAGCATGGACCTTCTATGCTGTCTATATGCCCAAGTGGTAGGAATGTTAATACAAGACATTGTGCAGATACTGTACATTGGGAGACAGTATAGTAAATAAAAAGTGTACAGAGAACAGTCACATTGATGTCAGGCTCCATACACTTAAACTGACTTACCTTTTACCAGTATGTTATACAGTCTGTTATTACATCCACCATCTTGTTACTTTCTAGGGTGGCGCACCAGATGATGGAATTAGAGATGGCTCATTGGTCAACTGGGAAAAGTAAGACTGCAAAATTTTAGCTTATAATGTTTCTTAATTGAATTTATTTTATTATATGACATTACAGATGTGGAATTTCACATTTTATTTTTTATGTTGGCCCCTGTGCATGTCCTAGCTGCAAATGCCTAAAGCCCCTGTTATGGGGGCACTGGTTCCAGCAGCCTGTGTGTCATGTGCCGCACAATATAGAACTCGCATCAATGGACATAGACACAATGTACTAAAGGGCCACGTGACATATAGTTTGTCTAGACGTGTCTTACAAGTGCAGAATTGTTCTTTCTCAATCTTGAAACCCCCCCCCCCCCAATTGAACATATTCCAGTTACATTTTCTGATAGATTTTCCCAGCTACGCAAACGGGAAATGTATTTATTCTAATCCTAAAAGATCTGGATTTCCCACCTGCAAAGAACTTTGTATGTAATGGATGTTACAGGTTCATCAAGTAACCAATTTTCCTTATTTCGTCTATTATAGTATTTATTATATTGTACTCATATTCATATTTCATAACCAAAGGGTTCAAGCTTACTACACATAGGCTGTAGGCGATCTCACACGTTTTTATGTGGAATTTTGTATAGTTTTAAAATGGTCGTTCCACCTTTTTTATGTATGGTCCATTCTTTTATATATTGTGATGAATTTATGTAATTATGACTTCTGTAATTATCATGTACATTTTATGTCGATATATTTATGCACTTATTTATGCATCATCCCACACACCCTATAGACATGTATAGTGTAACATATGTCACCAACTATAGAACTTATGTGGTTATACATTTCACACTCCTCATTCCTTGTATATTTTTCTTAGCCATTTAACACCTCTTTGTTGGGGGGAATGTAATGAATGATCCCAGGTTCCATCTTACACCCCCTTAGTATTCAAATCCAAAAAGGGGGTGTTCACATTAGGCGTTTTTTGGCGCCATTTTGCTTTTAAATATGTGTGTATGTCACTGGTTTGCATTACATATCCGTTTGGTTTATTTGAGAAAGGGATATGTGAACCCCAAAACGCGTCATTTCCTGCTAATAAAAATCTGGATTTATTTATACGCAAAAAAAGGAATATCTGCCTCTTAATACAAAGGGGTATTTGGGTAACAAAAATTTAAAGGAATTTGCGCAAGAGCCTTCCTGGAAGGATTCTTCCATTACTGCATCTGTGTCATATCAGCAATATTGCAGTCTGACCATTTCATGGGGGCACTGATGAAGGTTGCCTTTGCTATGGGTGCAACGTGCAGGCTGCTTATGTTATGGGTGGCAGTGTTGCTGCCTGTTATGGGGGCATTTTTGCAGGCTGCCTATATTGTGGGTGCAATGTTGCCTTTTGGCAATGACTGCCTTTTTTATGAGGACACTGTTGCCAGCTGTCTGTTTCATGCAGGCACTGTTGCAGGCTGTCAGTTTTATTGGGGAATTGTTGCAGGCTGTCTATGTTATGGGTGCAATGTTGCAGGCTGTCTGTGTTATGGGTGCAATGTTGCAGGCTGTCTATGTTATGGGTGCAATGTTGCAGGCTGTCTGTGTTGCGGGGACACTGTTACAGGTTGTGTCACTTAAGATTGTGTTTGCCCTGTAATGCTTGCTTTACAATATACAATATTATGGTAGCAAGATGCTTATAAAGGACGGGACTAGCTTTGGTATGGAGACAACTGAGCATCTCAAAATATCCCTAGTCAGTCATGCACAATGAGCCGTGTATTGCCTGTCCACAAAAGTTGGATATGTGTAATCCCTTCTTTCCACTCCATGAAGTGAGAGCAATGAGGGCAGTGGCATAAGTAAGGGCATGTCCATACTTCTGGTATCCACTGAACATTTCATTGTGTATATGGCATCTACAGTAGTTGTCTTCAGTGGGAATCTATGCTGTAGCTGCACTGCCCATATGTCAGATGAGTAAACATCGGGCTCTCCTAAATTTTCCAAGATGGTGGCGATCATTGTTACCACCTCTGCATAATCTCCTGTACCTGTGCGTGTGCTAAATGGCTAAAATTAGGACACAACCAGAATGATGGTCATGTAGGTAAATCACATAACTAAGACCTTCTTAGGAACTATGGACACCTAGCGGTTTACACAAGTGATACATGGAAAGCAGAGGGCAATGGCTTGTGTGTCCATTTTAAGTTAGGGCCAAAAGGTGACTCCCATTGCGTGATCAGAGATGGCTATGTTGCCGTGTGACTTCACTTATGTTAGTGAATGGAGTCGCATTGCAACCTGAGGGTACTGTGACCGTTGCAAAAAAGTCTAGCAATGTTCAACTTTTTTGCAACTAGAAGTCGTGGTTGCAGCACCCTTCGGGTCACAATGTGACTCCAATCACTAACATGAGTGAAGGAGTCACAAGGCGAAATAGCAATCTTCGGTCGCGCCATGGCCAAAGTCCTGCATAGCTCAAGCCTTTAGAGTTTCATATCCTGGTCTCATCAGAAAGTTGCCAACCCCTTTAAGAATTGCTCTTCACTTATGTAATGGTCCTCTAATTTGGTATTTCAGTGAGAACCAGTCACAGGCTACGATGCAGGAGGAGCTCATCACAGAGGATGACCTGCGGCTCATAGAAGAAAGGGAGACGGCAATCCACCAGCTGGAGGTTTGTATTAGGCACCGCTACACAGCGGAATGGAGCTTTCTGCTTCCGGTCATGTATTGTTTACAGGGTGGATGTTAAAAGTGGCTCCGTACAGCAAATTGATCCGGAGGCCAGGTGTCGTCCCCCTATCGATCCTATCCTGAGGCCATAAAAAAGAAAACCCCTTTTAATTATTTATATTTGCAAAAATGTTTACCTTTCAATTGTCTACAAATCTACATATGGTTATGTTCATGAGAAAACCCCTTTAAAGTGACAACTTCTGTACGTTTGCCCTTGTAGAACATATGAATATTAAAGGGAGGTCCCCTCTTTATGAAAACCCTTTCCATGTTTTAATGATGCATGCTGAAAGGCTTTTAAAATTATTTTTACTTGAAGGTGGCGAATCTGTTACTAGACAAACTCCTTTAAGGAAGCGTATCTATAACTTCATATGTCATGCTCCCTGATAGCCCAAGAGGCATCAAGTACACATTTACCTCCATATAGCATCGGTTGTCCCTCGGGGTAGGAGTGTGTCTGATGGATAGGGATCTGACTACAATAGTGGGACAACCCCTGAACTAATGGAAACTCTTTCTTAAAGGCATCTGTCTGGTGATAAACACCCTTTATATACACTGGAGGAGATTTACTAACAAAATGCATCAGAATTCTGGCGTAACTTCCTAACTTGCCGTGTGCCGCATTTTTCAAGTGTTTCAGGCATAGTTTTGCTGGAATGGGCTATGGCTTCACTGAAAGTGGATGTGGCTTGAGTTGCAACACTATATTCCAAAAACATTTTGTTTTGATGTGGCCTAAGTTGTAATATTTGGGGAGATTAATTAAGACTGGCCTTTTCATCACCAGTCCTCATACCTCCTGTGCCAGTGCAGGGTGCACTTCCTTTATGACTATGTGTCTGCACTAAAATATGTTGTAAACTATCATAAATCTGACCCTTACCACACCCCATTTCAGAAATTTTTTGCTTTAAACGCCAACTAATAGGAAGTGTAAACTTACACTAAACAGTCTAAGAATATGACAGATCTAGCAAAGCACATTAGACACTTCGATATATCAGGCACATTTTAAGACTGTCTAGTCTAACTTTGCACTGTCTAATTTTTAGATAGTATTAGTAAATCTGTTCTACTGGGCCTCATTCATAAGAACTGTCTAACAGTGGGACAGTAAGTCCTTGTGGCCCATAGCAACCAATCTGAGCTTGGCTTTCATTTTTCATAACAGGTTAAGAAATGAGAACTGTGCTGTGATTGGTTGCTATGGGCAACAAGTTTGGTCTTCCTGTTAGTATGGATTGAGGCCTAGTGAGTTTATGAAGGATTCTGGTCATGAATTATTCGTAAAATGCATGCTATATGTACTATATATGGGAATGGGGCAGTTATAACACACAATATTTGGGCCGCTTCTGAATTTTGTTACTGTCAAACTTATCCTGAGCTTGTCCAGGATAAACCATTTTTGGCAAAGAGGCGGCGGAAGGTGAAAAAAAAAAAAAAATTTCGCCTATCCCCAATGCGTTGTCATCAGCTAAAATAACATGCTGATCAGTGGAAGACTGACATTGAGATGACAATATGGACCTTCTTAGGATACGTTCATATCTGCTTTGGAGTCTCCATTATGACACCTGTTAAAGTCTCTGCATACGCTGAGGGTGGGTTCACACTTGCGCCGTAATCCGTCCGTCGCTGGAAACAAAGTCGGACATGCAGGACTTTGTTTCCGACAAAAAAAACTGGATTCGCAACGCAGAGGGTGTAAGCACACACCCGCGCATTGCTTTAAAAACCCTTTCAAATGAATGGGTTTTGTAAGCAATGTGTCGCAAACCTTTCCCTATCTAGTCCCTATATAGTTTTCCGAGATTTTCAGTCGGATTCGCGGCGGGTGGACTCCGGCGCAAGTGTGAACCCACCCTGACCCAACACAGTGACACACCCCTTTAACGCGAGGAAAAGTAACACCAAGTTTATCAGTACACTTCTAGGAGGTGTAACAGAGGAACGGTTATAAGAATCGATACTCCAGAATTGTTATTTCATAGGGAATACAAGTAATTTCTAAAAAGACATGTCAGGAGAAGTGAGACGTCTTCTTTAATCCTTAGTAATGGTGGCACCATCTCTCTAAATTTGCATTACACAGGCTGGGGGTTGTAGTTTTGTACCAGTTGGAGAGCCACAGGTTGGCAAAGGGACATTTTCTTTGCCTTGTAAATACCTTATATTATCTAATATATCAATGCACATTTTACAGGAGGATATCCGAGGGATAAATGAAATCTTTAAAGACCTGGGTATGATGGTCCATGAGCAAGGAGAAATGATTGGTAAGTTTTTAAGATATATGTGAACAAATTGGATTTACTAAGGCTATGTTCACACATGCTCTGTTGTATCCATTGTTCTGCTCCGTTGGAGGAGGATCAGAGCTCTAGACAAACAGACCACTTAAATAGTGGACACATACGGAGCCTGAAGGACCCCCATAACTATAATGGGGTCCATCTGGTAGCCATTGTTTTTAACTGAAACCGCCAAACGAAAATAGTCTTGCGTGCAGGACTTTTTCGTCCCACGATTTTTTGCAGATATTGCAACAGAGTCTCCAATGTGAGTCATTGTAATTAATGTAATGTGTGTGACAATGTGTCTAACTTTAGACTAAATATTGTACAGTATTAGAAAATCTGCCTCATTTAGGGTAAGTTCACATGGCAAATTTTGTGTCAGGACACGCCATGCAAAGTCAACTGCCATTGGCAGAAAAATTTCCTATAATCATTAATGGGAGGTTTGGGCGGAATCTGCTTAAATCTGCCATGTGAACATAGCCTTATTCCATCAACCTGATTTCAATAATTTTGGTTGTGTGAAGTCACATCATATATGTCCTGCATATCTTGCTTCTCAAAGGAGTCTTAAATGTAATGTCAAACATTACACTGCTTTTCTTAAAGGGGTTGTCCAAACATTACATATTATGTTCATTGTGTACATCGTAAAAATAAAAACATATTTGCTATTTACATGCTAAAAACAACATATGACATTTACTTACATAGTATGGAACTACCTGGTGTTCAGAGTGTGTATCAATGTGCTTGTCCACCTACTGAGCTGAGTGCTGGTGGACACACATGCTCGGTTACTCTCCCCATAGCCAGGTGCATTGTGATCCTCTCTTCACTGCAGTGCAACCAATAGAAATGTTTTTTTTGCCCTGCTTGTCAGGGAAGGAGCATAACGTGTGCAGCAGCATGGCAATTTAGCAGGGGAAGTACCAGGGCACTATATTGTAAGCTGCCAGAGGAGAAAGGAGACTGATTTTGTCCATTGACTGGCCCAGAAAGAAGACACATGGATACAAAAAGTGCTAAAAAAAATTTTTTTTTTGTTAAGACGGAAGTATACAAATGATTTTAAGACTCCGTTCAGACATTGGAAAATGAAGAGGAATTTGAGGTGGACATCAGTCTTGGATTCTTCTTCCTTTTCTGAACCGGAGGCAGAATGTCAATGCAGCAGATTAGGCCCAGATGAATTGGACTAATCAGTGGTGAGTCTGGAGATGCAGAATCTGCAGCAAGATCGAGCAGGGCGCTTTTTTTTTTCAGCTTCCTGCTGCGATCTGTGTCTCCCATTGAAAACAATGGGAGGCAGAATCAGGTTGGAATCTGCTGCCGATTTTGGGGTGGAATTTTCCACAAAATTAACGTCAGATTCTGCCGTTTGAACAGGGCCTAAGACCGCTATTAACAGCATTCAATTTTTGGGATAACATTAAACTGGTTTTGGTACCAAGATTAAAGATCTGTTGGTCCTATGTCAGTAAAATAATATATAATAAAATAATGGGGTGTTGTGTTTTTGCTACCACACAGACAGCATAGAGGCCAATGTAGAAAGCTCTGAGGTACACGTTCAGCAAGCCAACCAGCAGCTGGCCCGAGCAGCAGAATACCAGGTAAGAGGGATGGTTTTTACTTTTTTTGGTTAAACACATCCAGTGCCTGTTCTATGGACTAGATGCTATTCCTCAATTCTGTCATTTGGACCACTATCTACAATGTCTGTAAATGCCCTTATATATTCACAAGTGGTGCAGAGATGGATCATTTTATATTTTTAGCAAAGAATTCTTATCCCGCATGATTAAAACCCCCTTTATTGTGCAATTTACTAGTGTGCTGATGAGGTCCAAATAGCCAGAACAGACTTCTTCACAGACTAGTGAATGTGGCTAGCTGATACATCTCATATTCCAAGTCACTTTTTGAGTGAGGCATTGTCTTACAAAGTAGCCGCTTCTTTTTAGGGAGCTTTATAGGCAGTGCCCACTGGGTAAAGGTATTGAGATGAGCTCTTCTCCAGAAGAATGAAAACTGGCCGACCTCAATAGTTATTCAAGGATTTTACCCTAGACTGCAGTACAGTAAGGCCTATTGCACACGACCGAGGCTCTGTTCCAATGATTATAGAGCAGGTCCTATTCTGTGTCATCGGAAGCTCCCATAGAGTTGAATGCATCAAGGAAAGGCACTTTGATGTCACTTAGCATGTCATCCACAAGCATTCCACTTTAAAATGAAAAAAATGAAAAGCTTGAGTCGGTTAAAATGGTGCCATCACACCAAACTACAAGATGCAGCATCCCCATATGGCACCACCCAGTCTGGCACTTCATTTAAGTCCCACCACACCCCTTCCATTAAAGCCGTAGCCTACAGCCCCCTCAGCCAATGATATATTCCATGCAGGTTTTGACCATCAGCTGTGACAGTTTCCTCTTGTTCGTTTTTGTTTTTAACAAAAATAAGAAAATGAAAACTAAAATAAAAAAAAATCAGCCATAAGATTAAAAAAAAAAAAAAAATGTTGATATGTGAATAGAGTCGTCAGATGAGCAGCCATCTAAATTGTTTTTGAAGAGTAGCTATTTACATATTTTCCCACGAGGCCTTGCATAAAGTTTCCATAAGCAGCTGACTCTCCCTAAGGAGTGACAGTATTTCAGTAAGGTAACTTCATGAGGATATATACCAAGTAGAGCACCCTTATTCTCAGCTTCTCATGTCACTTTTTTTTTTTCCTTTTTGTTCCAGCGCAAATCCCGGAAGAAGATGTGCATTATCATTCTTGTGCTCTTAATACTAGTTGTACTTCTTGCAGTGATTATCTGGGTCGCCACCAAAAATTAGGAAATGCCTGAAGTTGAAAAAAAAAAAAAAAAAAATTCCTTTTATGTACTTTTTGTCTTTGTATTCCAAACTGTTAATACTAATCACTGGAGGAATGACTCCCACATCCGAGATGAAGAATACAATGTGTATATATCATATCTATATGACCGTGCATGGTGGATCTTATAGAACTGACCTGAGAAGACACCACTGTATTCCTCTTTTCCCATGCACCGTATACAGTTTAGGCTCCATGCACATTGTACTAAGCACTTGCACTACCAATGTCACAAGAGAAATCAGATAATTTGTTGGATTATAGCATGTTTTGTGTGCCTCGCTTTTTAAAGGGATGTTCACCTTTTGGTTATTTTCACCCATTTGATTTTAAAGGGGTTGTTTCACAATAGAAATGTATCACCTAACCACAGGATAGGTGATAAATGTCTGATCTCCTGGGACCATCACTAGAATGGTGAACCTCAGGGGTTTCAATGGAGTGAAGGTCGAGCATGGGTCCTGATGCTCCATTCAGTGTCTGTGGGGCTAATGGATTGCAGTGTACAACCCCTTTAAGGATTAACTACCTGCCTGAATAAAAAATATAGTGATGGAGAGTTCTACACCGAATGCAGTGTCATGCTATGACCTCAACAAGCATCGGATATGCCGTAGCAGTTGTGTGCCCTTAATGCCTCTATGGCAAGTGTATCCTGTGCCATTATCAGGGCAGGGGGCAGATACTTGCTATATTAAGAAAGTTCAGCTTATGGGCTGAACATCCTCTTAAAAGATGAAGATTGAAGTAGATTAAGGTGAACATCCCCTGTAAAGAGGGCCTTTCGTCGACTCCAACTCTTTGGATTCTTCAATAGGCGCCTCTCTGGCACAATTGTCATTTTCTCTCTAGTCTCTACCATTCCTGACCAATCGTTTCTATTTCAGCACCCAGTATGCTAATTAGGCACTCTACTCTCAGGTGGGTGGATCTAGATTGCTTGTTCCAGCTGAGGACTGCCCATCTGACAGTAGAATGCCTAATTAGCATATTGGGTGCTGAAACTAACACCTCCGATTGCTCAGCAATGGTGGGGTCTAGAGAAAAAATTCCAACTGCATCGGAATCAGTGGAGCAGCGCCTGTTAAATGATGCAAAGAGTTGGAGGAGGTAAAGTGTCTACTATAAAGGGGTTGGCCCACAGGATGGGTGATAAATGAATGATTGCTGGAGTCTGGTCACTAGGATCACCACTGATCACGATCACAAGAATTTGGAGTCCCACGTTCAAGCAAGATTCAGTCTTTAGTACAGTGCTCGGCAGTGTCTCTGACAGTCCTATAGACTTTCAATGGAGTGGTAGAGCTCATGCATGACCACTACTCCATTCAAAAGTGGGACATAGGACACCCACTCTCATGATTGTGGTCCCAACAGTCAAACACCTAGCAATCGTGCATGATCACTAGCCCTGTGGATTTTTATCTGGTTTAATCCTTTTAAATTAACTTTCCGTTCGTTCCTCAATTCAAACAATAAGGTTTCGGGGTCCTAAATTATGCCAAAATGGTGTAAAAATAAAATATATATATATATATATTGTATGTATTAAAATGAAGCCTAAAAAGATTTATATAAAAGTAAAATAAATTATAGTTTCCATAATGCAGTGCCAAATACAAGACCGAAGCCAATATAAAAAGTCCTTGAATTGTCCTAAAAATTAAAGTTCTTTTTTAATTTTTAGAGGGGATGGGTTTGGGGGATCTGACTTTTTTATTACAGCTCCCACGGTGGTTCTTACCAGACGTCAAGCATGCCTATGCTTTCAATAGAGACAGCAAAATAGGGCACTGTCAAACTGCTCTGGCAGCTGCTTATAGTGTAAACTAATGGATCGGCCATACTGAAAGTCAACATCCCAATCCTTTACTCCCCCCAATATTTGCAGTAATGTGAGGACCAGGAAGCCTCCATACACATGAGGTGGTCACCTGGGCATTAATCTAATGTGTATTGCCATCTTATGGTGGGTTGGCTTAACTTTCTTCCTAAAACAGAATAGAAAAAACCTGAAAAAAATTCTACAAGACAAGGAGACAACCAGAGAATTTTCAATGATATTTTCTTGAATTTAGGATAAATTTTCTAACTTTCTGACGCTATTAATTATGCCTGAAATATAATTATTTAATACAAATTTTGTCTGTAATGTTATGTATGTTTAAACAATTCCATGTATGATGAAATGTAGGAACACCATTTTGCTCAGAGAGATGCCAGTTTTTGTTTTTTTTTGTTTAATAGGGTATACATATGTTCCACTGATCTCAAGATCTGAAACTTTTTGAGATCACTCCCTAAAACTGCTGGATCACAGGGCACTTGCCTGTTAATCCAGCTATGGGCGACAGTTGCTAGAATTCTAGACCAGGAGATGTAGTTTCCATACTGATGGCTTTTTAGTTTTATACTGTATTGTATTGTTTATGTCCTGTAATTTTTTTTAATTATTACTATGTAATTTAAAGAGATACTCCAAGCTTCACTTTTGCCATTCTCGTGGGGTGCTCCGCCGGCCCCTTAAAGCAAACCTGTCAGGTGAAATCTGCTGTCCTATTTAGTGGCAGCATATAATACAGAGGGAGAAGCTAAGCTCTGTGATATAAAGGTGTATATGATTTGGAGCAGGATTTTTGAGCTAAAAAGCATAATAAATCCTGATAGGACTCCTAGTAGAGTCCTGATTACCCCACCCACAGACAGTGATTGACAGCCTCCTGTGTTCACGAAGCAGGCAGAGTAATCAGCTCAACTTCTCTCCCTCTATCATATAAACCTATATACCACATTGCTCAGCTTCTCTCCTCTATTATATAACCCTATATATCACAGAGCTCAGCTTCTCTCCCTCCATCATATAACCCTATATATCACAGAGCTCAGCTTCTCTCCCTCCATCATATAACCCTATATATCACAAAGCTCAGCTTCTCTCCTCTATCATATAACCCTATATATCACAGAGCTCAGCTTCTCTCCCTCCATCATATAACCCTATATATCACAGAGCTCAGCTTCTCTCCCTCCATCATATAACCCTATATATCACAGAGCTCAGCTTCTCTCCCTCCATCATATAACCCTATATATCACAAAGCTCAGCTTCTCTCCTCTATCATATAACCCTATATATCACAGAGCTCAGCTTCTCTCCCTCCATCATATAACCCTATATATCACAGAGCTCAGCTTCTCTCCCTCCATCATATAACCCTATATATGACAGAGCTCAGCTTCTCTCCTCTATCATATAACCCTATATATCACAGAGCTCAGCTTCTCTCCTCTATCATATATACCTATATATCACAGAGCTCAGCTTCTCTCTCTATCAGATAACCCTATATATCACAGAGCTCAGCTTCTCTCCTCTATCAGATAACCCTATATATCACAGAGCTCAGCTTCTCTCCTCTATCATATATACCTATATATCACACAGCTCAGCTTCTCTCCATCTATCATATAACCCTATATATCACACAGCTCAGCTTCTCTCCTCTATGATATAACCCTATATATCACAGAGCTCAGCTTCTCTCCCTCCATCATATAACCCTATATATGACAGAGCTCAGCTTCTCTCCCTCCATCATATAACCCTATATATCACAGAGCTCAGCTTCTCTCCTCTATCATATAACCCTATATATCACAGAGCTCAGCTTCTCTCCTCTATCATATAACCCTATATATCACACAGCTCAGCTTCTCTCCTCTATGATATAACCCTATATATCACAGAGCTCAGCTTCTCTCCTCTATCATATAACCTATATATCACAGAGCTCAGCTTCTCCCCTCTATCATATAACCCTATATATCACAGAGCTCAGCTTCTCTCGCAATATCCTACATATCACAGAGCTCATCCTCTCTCCCCCAACCCTATATATCACAGAGCTCAGTTTCTCTCCTCCTTTTAGCAGAACATAGGGGCTAAGCAGTATTAAGGAGTACCACAGAATTTTTGGTTTTGCCTGGGGTACCTCTTTAAAATTAGGCCAAATCCTAGTGCCAATATCATTAGTGTACTGGTGAATGTTCTGTGAATTATTTTGTCTTCTATATTATTGTCAAAACTACAACTCCCATCATTTGTGAGGCAGAGATTAGTGTAGAAGGTTTTTTTTTTCCTCCCCCCCCCCCATACTATGCATACAAATGTTTTTTTTACTGGTGCCAACATAAAGTACTTCAGCTGGGCTACAGACCACAGCGACCTCTAACCAGAGTTGGACTCCCCCTCACAGTGGTTCCCAGGGGTTCTTAGCCTAATTGAACCTACTTCTCTTTGATCAACTAAAACACTCCATAAGAAAACAGGAAAAGGTTATCCTTAAATACATTTTGATAAGGGGCACATAAACTTTAATGCCTGGGGACTCACTCTCTACGCCTGTCTGTAACTACTGTATGTGTTAAAGAAATCCTTAAAGCTATGGCAGTCTTGAACTTTTTGATCTGTGGAAGATATGTAAAAAATACTCTCCAATAAACTAAATGATAAAAGGCCAGGCTAATTGTGTAGATACTTCCTTTAATGTCCAGTGTACCTTACCGTTTATGACTCGTCTGATTACAAAAAATCGATCAATAAAGTTTTTTGAAACCTGTTTAGACAAATGTTAAAGATTGTTGGATTTCTCCTGATCATATCTGATTGTTCTTGTTGCAACAGTGGTTACTATTACACAACCTTGTCATTGACCATATGCCTGCTGTAGTTATAAAGCACATATGCTTTTGCTTTTTTTACCTTTCTAAAAAAAAATGTCTGTTTTTTCTTTTGTAATTTTTGTTCTTTTCCTGAAAAACTTCTGTACTCCATGATGTATGTAACTGGCCAAGGCTACATGGAGGCTTTTCACTTTTATCAGATGTCCGCTACGTTGCAGACCGTGCCAGATATTGTGAACTGCAGCTGTAATTTAATAGTTAACATTGAAAAATTGGTCTTCAAAAAGTCACCTTGTAGCCATGGGCTTGGACCATTCACAGGAAATATTTTTGAATGTCATGTAAAGTGATGGTGTCCCTTTAAATCACTAAGCAATACATTGTATATGTAAACTTTGCTTGAGGTCATGTAATGCTCTAAACAAATGTGAACTAGGACACTGTAACAAAGTTCTGCATAGATAAAATTAGTGCACCTTTGTATCCTATGTGCCTCTGAGAATTTTTTGTTTTTCTGTTGGGCTATATCACTGTTTTTCCAGACTAAACGATGCTGTGAAGGTTTGTAATGAAGTCACAATTTTGTAAACTTGAGTAAAAAAATGAAAACTGTAATGTAAATGTGATGTGTAGTGTAAAGTCTATTGTGTGATGACATCATCAGCTTGAGAGGATATTACATCATAATTACAATATCCAGTCACAGTAATAGTTATAAAGTAGCTCTCATTTAAAGCACACGACAAGTAAACGGGGCCACCAGATTGGCAATATTTTTGGCAAAAAGCTGACCCTTGTTTCTATTTTTAGGTAAGCCCTTTAAGATGGTGTCTCCTAGACCAACTCAGATTTTAGGCACAATTGTGGATGAATTTTCAGGGAGTCAATGTTTTATAGTACCAGTTACATTTCTATATAGAACTTATAGATTCTGTGTGTGAAAAGCAGCTGGTAAATGTTACTTGCAGTACTACTCCTAACCACATGGTGTGCTGTTAAGTATACGCTGTATACAGCATAAAACATTTAACACTGAAGCAGAGCCTTTTTGAGGGTTGTTCATCATGGAAACACTTCTACCCCCAAAATTAAATCTCCCTGATCCCTACCATTATGAAGATCCATAGGGGCTCTTATACAAGCTACAGGTTGAGGTAAAAAAAAAGCATTCTCACTTTAAAGTCACAAGAGATTAAAAAATGGGCTCTGCTTTCCTAGAAACAGTGCCATTCTTGTCTATAGGATGCATCTGGTATTGCAACTCATCCACTAACATACTACAGGCCACTTAACACACAATAGTCCAAGACTCTCTTGCGCCACCCACAGGTGCAATACAATATGCAACAGAGGAATTTTAAGTTAATTGAGAAGTGTTCCACATTCTACCTCTCTGGAGGACCCAACCTTTCCGTAGTTTACACAAACAGCCCTTTGATTTCAATGGACACTCTGTAATGATTTCTTTCTCCTGTGGTGGCGCTGCAGAGGAATTGAACAGTTGGTTATAGGGCCCCTTCTAACAAAAAGGGCTTGTCTTAGGGGAATTTCCCCTTTATAATCTATCATGTATTGTATCTTTCTATCTACCTCTCATGCATTTTGCATTTGCTTTCCTTCATATTTGGGGATGGGGTACAGAAAGCACCAGATACATGGGTCACAGGAGGATGGAGGTACCTGGACGTTTTCTACTTTCCCCGGGCTATAATTTTGTAATAGCTCATTCCACCATGTTATCAAGTACATGGGTCACCCTTATAACTTACTACTCCGCGTCTAACGTCAGAGTCCATGCCCATTGTATCATATTTGGATTATATGGTAACATGCTACTGGCACATGTAACCTCTGATCAATGTACAAGTAAGTTCTGTGAAGTATATAACACGTTGAGACTGTATGTTATAACATCTGAGTTTTGCTTTTTAGTACACTTGTATTGTATTATAAAGGTGAATCGATGTGATATCTATGGAGCGACAACTAATAAAATGATAATTCATATCTGTGTCTCAGTATCTTGCCTTTAACTTATGACCGTGACTGTTTATATCCTGCAGCACCTATATGTTCTCATATACAGTATACATAGTGCTGGAGAGAGAGTGAATTCACCAAACCATTACTGCGTAAATAGGGATGCACACGCTCAGTAACCACCCACTGCATAGTTAAAGGGGGTTAAAATGAGTCTGTCGGGTCCAAAATGTCTCCCAAACCAATAATTGTACCACGTAAAGACCTTTAAACATACCGTAGTGACCACAAACTGATGATAGTATAATGTTGTACCGTGTTAGCCATAGAAAGTAGTGGAAGAGTGAAGAAATCAGGCGATACCTTTTAGAGGCTGAGTATATTTGATGGTAAGCTTCGAGAGGAATAGCTCTCTTCTTCAGACATGATAGTATAACCCCATATCTGAAGAAGAGAGCTAGTACTCTCGAAAGCTTACCATCAAATATACTCAGCCTCTAAACGGCATCACCTGATTTTTTTTTCAGTCTTCCACACAAACTGATGAAGCAATAAAGAGAAAATCTTTTTATGGATATGCAAATCAGCCTCAAGTGCATCATGGGCAGGGCCTAGTTTCCCAGACTTGTCTAAAGACAGTTGCAAATTCTCTGGCTCTCCTCTGACCTCAATGTCCAAGGTCTTCCCTTTGACTGTGATTGATATTTTCAGCCCCTGTCTCCATCACTGTTGTCGGTAGACAAATCTGGGAAATGAGGCCCCACCCACAATGCACTTGCTGCTTGATTTGCATAACCATAACAAGATGATTATCTCTGCATTGCTTCATTAGTCTATGGCAACAAAGATCTTCCTCTGCTCATGTTCAAGGCCCCTATATGGTACTGTTATTGCTTTGGGAGGCATTTTGGTCCTGACAGGCTCCCTTTAAGACATGCCTTTAAAGCTGCGGAGTCCTGCCTATACCCCTCATTCATGATAACCAATGTCTTTGTGCCCTGATACAGTAATAGTGCCCTTTGTAGCATACAGGGATGAAGACTTCTTAGTGCCCTCACATAGTATAATTCCCCCTTCGTGGCCTCCGCATGGTATGTTGCCCCATTGGTGCCCCCAACACAGAGGCGTCCACACATTATAATGACCAATTAGTGGCACCGTACACAGACTAACACAGTTGGGAGAAAGACTGACCCTCGAGTGCTGCCACTGATACATTACAGTAGCGGCAGCAGGTATTGGCGATTATCCTTCCTGCCTATACAGAAGTGTAGCAATATTACTCCTGTGTAGGCAGCATGGATCTGTAGTCATCCCTGCTGCCTACATAGGACTAATAGGATAAGCTCTGATGCAATTGAAATGACAAAAACACAACTAAGGGTGGGTTCACACCTGCGCTTGGTGTCCGTCCGTCGCCAATCCAGTGAAAATCTCGGCGCACTGGATTGGCGTCGGATACAGACCGGTCAGCGGCGCATTGGTTAAAAACCCATTCATTTGAATGGGTTTTTAAAGCAGTGCGTGGGTGTGCGTTTACACCCTCTGCGCTGCGAATCCTTTTTTATTCGTCGGAAACAAAGTCGGACATGCAGGACTTTGTGTCCGACGAAAAAAAAAGGATTCGCAGCGCAGAGGGTGTAAGCGCACACCCGCGCACTGCTTTAAAAAACCCATTCAAATGAATGGGTTTTTAACCAATGCGCTGCTGACCGGTCTGTATCCGATGCCAATCCAGTTCGCCGAGATTGTCACTGGATTGGCGACGGACGGACACCAAGCGCAGGTGTGAACCCACCCTAATGTGGCGATGCAAAAAAAAAAAAAAAATACTACAAAAGGGATTTTACTTTGTAAAAGTAGTAAAAAACTTTAAAGAAAAAAAAAATACACAAATTTGGTATCAATGTAATCTTATACTAGTGAATAAAGGTTATTTAAGCCACACAATGAAAGACACAAAATTTACCGGTATAGCATAAAAAGGCAATGGCAAAATTGTTATATATCTACCTCAAAATAGTAACCTTAAATAATACAACTTGTCCTGCAAAAAATCAAGCCTTCATGCAGTTACATACGAAAAAAAAAAAAGTTTGGTCATTAAGGCCTAAAATGGGCCGGGCACTAAAGGGTTAAACAACCCTTGTCCTCTGTCCCTGCACCCATCCACCTCTAACGTTCCCACCCCCAACCAGTCTTTCCAACTCCATCTTGATCAGACCACCACCCAACTACATGTTTGCAAACACACATTCCGTTCCGGTCCTTCTAATGTATAGATGGTTCTTTCTTCACCATTTTACATATATTAATAAATCTGACCATTTTTTTTTAAATTGGCCTTTGTTTGGCTTCTATTGTGTTTCGCAGAATTTTTGGTTGTTTTTTGTTTATGTATATAGCTGGTAGTCAAGCACCACATACTTGGATGATGATTGGTGGCCACTACCAATACACCAAGTGGTTAGAATTATGTCTACAGTGGCCTAGGTATAGTCTTGTGTTTCAGGTTTTTTTTTTTTTTTTTTTTATTTCCTGGAAATGTTTTCAAAAACTCTGGACTCTCCCAGCAAATTCAGGACAGATGGGGCAGGACATCCAGAGTACAGCTGACCAGTCCCATCATCCCACACATCCTATAGTATAAGCACATGTATATAATGGCTTCATGTCCCTCAGCACATAACATCTCATTGCTTTTCAGGGGCTAAAGAACAATATATGACATAGTCCAAGTAATATATGACTAGTACTAATATTGTCCTTATTTGGTAGAGGCCTTGATCCCACCTTTGTAAACCAGACCTTTTTCAGCCACATGTATGGGAGAAGTTTATGGAAAATCCAACCCAGTCACTCTCAAAAGGGACTCCGGAAGCTCCAAGGTAGTTAAGGCCAAGCGTACGTGCCACATGTTGCTCTTCCTATAATTGAAGCCCTGCCATATGACCATTTCCCTATAATATAATATCCTTATCTTCCAGGTTCTTTGAATGCTGACGTCCCTCTAGCTAAATACTGTCCCATCCTGTAATCGGTTGCTGGGAGGCAGGGACTCCTAGTATCATAGATAACTATACTGCTCGAAGTCCCACTCCCAGCATGAAGGTCAGGCCAGTAAGTCCAGGTGAAACTCGGTCGTGTGACTCTAACCTTAGGCCTCTTGCACCAGACAGGTGAAGTCCATTTTTGTAGCGTCCGTCACACATCCAATTTGAAAACACATTGTGGCATGTTTATCAATAGACACTTTTGCCAAAAAAGTGCCAAAATTTATGGTGCACAGCATTTACGTCATATTTACGAACAGTGTGCACCAAAAAGAACAAAAAAAATACGACAGATTCAACATTTGTGAATAATTTGCACCTGAAGGGAGCGGTTTAGAAGTGTCTAAATTTATGACACATTTATGAAACAGAAAAGAACAAATATGGCACAGATTTTCCTATGCAAAGTAGACCAAGTGTAAAATGTTGTAATGAATTTATGACAATTTACTTTGTACGCCATAAATTCCCATCGTGCACCACATATTTGTCTCCTCTAAGCAAGGGATGATTTGTGTCTGCTTATATTGTGCCAAGAATTATAGGGTTTTTGATGCATGCGCCAAATATTTGTTCCTTGCAACCTACAAGTTAAGATTTTTGTCTACAAATTTTTGCGCCAAATATTTGTCTCATGGTATTTGAGTCAGAATTTTGGTCTAGAAACACTAAATATTTATGAAGGCCCATAAGATAAACTCATAAATTTGTCTAAAACTATGAACGGGATCCAAAGTTCAACAGTATTGATAAATGTGCCCCATTGAATTTTTGTTAGTTTGGGTGGTCTGTCATCAATATCTTCCCATTGCTCAGTGAAATAGTTATTGACCCAGTCTGTAAAAGTTGATTCTTAGGCAGACCCCATAGTCTCCGGTGTAGACTCCGTTGCAGAAACCACCAGAAATCAAGAGAAAGAAATGTCCTGTATGGAGGATTTTTCTCTCTGCTGGTTTCAGTGTAAAAATGGTGGACTCCATTATAATCTATGGAGTCTGCCGCGGACCCGAACGATGGAGAACCCAGCGCAGAGTTGAACCTAGCCTTAACAAGAATATCCCTTTAAGGCTAAGGCCACACGTTGCGGAAAAGCTGCTTTTTTGTTGCAGATTTTGCAGCATTTTTTTTTAGCCAAAGCCAAGAGTAGCTTCAACAGGAATTGGAAATACTGTATATAGAACGTATTTATACTTCTACCTTCTTCTCAATCCACTCCTGGCTTTGGCTCCAAAAACTGCAGCAAAATCTGCAGCAAAAAAAGCAGCTTTTCCACAATATGGGGCCTTAGCCTAAAACATTCATTTATATCTCTGTGGGAGAAGGTCCTTGAGAACTCCTTAGACCCAAGACACATTGGGAGGATTTACTCCCTATCACATGGCCCATCAAAATGTATTAGAATTCAGTAAAATTCATACAAATTGAACAGATACACATTTATATTACCCCTCTACAGCCAACATGTGCTGGTGGTGCAGTGTGGAAAAGGGCACATGTATACACATTTGGTGACATTACAAAATTATCCAAATCTTCCGAAACATTACAAATTTGCCAAATTTCCACAAAAATACTACCACAAAACATTTTTCTTAACTTGCCCCTGGAAGGGATTAACAAACCCACAAATAAACTCCTATCCTTTTTGCTAGCAGATGCAAAACTTCTGATCCTCTTCCCCATGGTGCTCAACACTTAGCCCACTGTTAGGACAGTGGATGAACAAAGTCAACCAAGTGACTTTGTGAAGAGATGTCAGCCACTGCTGCCCGCACATACCACCAGTTTCAACAGACATGGGGACCCTGGCAATCCTTCCACACCACTGAGACCTCACCAGTAAGCCATAGTGAATGACCATCTCACACAGACAATACAACACTTAATACCAACACTAGCACAGCCAGACCATACAACACCACTGCGTGTCATCCCCCCTCCCACCTTACTCAACCCTAGTCCTCACCTAACACCTAAGGCTATGTTCACATCTGCGCCAGTCTCCATTGGAGACTTCATCACATTGTCCGCCTGAAAATCCACAGAGGCAAAAGTCCTGCAGGAGGATTTTTTTCCTCCGCCAGTTTCAGTTTTAAAATGAAAAACTCCATTATATTCAAAGAGTCTGTCAGACTCGGAGTGTAACAGGTTTTTTTTGCAGTCCACCTATCCGTTGTTCTGGTCCTCCAACGTACCAGAGCAATGGTTAGGCAACTCTAGTGTGAACATAGCGTTTTCCTCATGACTCAACTTTGAGTCTCTTCTTTTTGTATTGGTTGTATTGTTTCCTAGAAAACACTACAATGACATCCCTGCTAAGGTAAGATGTATTTTCTTGTTGCCTTACGTACAAGTCACGTTCCTACTACCCTGTAACCTTGTTAAAAAACTTAAAAAAGGGGAGCCTTTGTCAGCGTAGAGGAGGCCGGTCTCTGATTTGCTAGCAAGACTTTGTGAGGCTAGGTTCACATGGAAGAATCTGCCACGGATTTGAGAGCGGATTCTGTGGCAGATTCTGCTATGAATTTGCCTCCCATTGTAATCAATAGGAGGCAGAGATCATAGCAGAACGCTGAAAAAAAGATCTTGCCGCGAATTAGGCCCGGATTCTGCGGTTAGGCCCATTCATCTTCAGCATTGTGTCGCGACAATCCCACAGCCGAATACGGTAGCGAAAATGAAGAGGTGCGTGGTGGACTTTTTCCTTCGCTGGTTTCAGTATTAAAACAACAGACCCTGTTATAGTCAATAGGGTTCATCAGGCTCCACGTGTAACCACTAATTTAGTGGTCCACCTCTCTGTTCTGTAAATATTGGGTTGTATATGGTGTTGCCAGCATCAGCACCATATAGAACCCAAATAACATTGTCATAAGGGACCCAAATGACAGGTTCACCCAGTTGGTAGCTTCTTTTTCATTCAGTAGTTTCAGGCACCAAGCATGGATGACCTCCCTTTTCATAGTGACAGCGGTACATGGTGTGCAACTGGCCATGATATTGAATATTATACCAATCGATCAAATATTGTCTTGCTGCCACCAGTGCAACAGTGATTCAGGGCCCCATCCTGGGAAGAACAACATCAGGCTTTCTTGTGAATCATGAGTCACCAATCATGAGTGAGGATAAAGTGGTAGGGTTATCTGCAGTCCCATGTAAATTGATATAATATTCCGCCATATTGTTCATTCCTCGCTCACAGTATAAGTATATGATCTTGGACCTTAAATGTTGTAAATATGGAGTGACAGTGACAGACTAAAAATGGAGTCTAATCTCAGCCTGAGGCTCCTACTATAACCCATTACTCTGGTTATTATTGTACTGTGCAAGCCAGGAAATGACATATAAAATTGGCAAAAAGTTGAAAAAATATGACAAAATTTGTGACTTTTTGACGATTTACACACTTCATGCCAATTTGGAGCAAAAATCTGGTGTACATGCCTTATACAACATTTTAAGTACTTTCAGTGCCTTGTTGAAAAGGAAGGAGGGGGCTTAATATGTGACGCAGTGCACAATTTTGATGCACATTAAGTGTAACTCCCATTTTTGTTTGGTGACCATTTTTATAATATACTTTATTAACCTATCTAATTTCCTTTCCAATAGAAAACAGGCTGTAACATTCTCCCTATGATCCCTCTAACTGATCTTTTGTTAGAGTAAATGTGTACACATTTGTATTGTAAATATGTAGAGCTTAAGTATTAAGGGGGATATAGTCCCTTTAAATGGCTGTATCTCTGGTTTTATACCACCTAGAAAAATGGCTCTGGTATCACAGGAAAGCTGAGATTCATATGCTGCCAAAATTGAAGTACTAGCTATAAAAATGATAGATATAACTAGTTAAAAACACAGTTTGGAATGTGATTTTATATGCAACATGAACTGCTGTTATTTTTTTAGACCCCCTAAGGGCCTTGAGCCCCAGGGGGTCTTATCACTAATACAAATGCACTGCAATGTTAATGCATTGCAGTACATTGTAAGATTGCCTAGAGCAGCCTGTAACAAAACCGGGAGCCTTCAAAATGGATCACCACCCCTGGATCTTGTGGCAGAGGCCAGCCATAAACCCCAAAATGAAATGTAGATAAAATTTTTACATTTCAGCCTAAAAGTAGAAGACATGGCTGCTTTGTATATATCATATTCAGAAAAATATAAAGGAACTCATTTTACTATTCCTCCACTAATTTTACTATTCCTCCATCCACTACTGTGTTAAAACTGCATCAAAATCTGCATGTGTGAATCTGGCCTAAAGGTCACTACACCCAGCATAACCATATTTTCTCAGTTTATTTAACTATGAATTTACAGATGATGAGATGTGGCATGGATATAGGATAGACAATTATAATATATGAGCCCCTAGAGTGGATAAACTATACATTATATAGCAAGTAGGACAAGGAACATATAGACTTGATGGCTTCTTCACATCAGATGATGGTAAGGGCAGAAGTTTCTAAAAAAAGTTAAAAGAAACACATAGAAATAGCTGCACATAACACACATATAGTTTTGGATATCAGGACTAATGTATGTAAAATAACCACATAAATGCATCAATGTAACCTCAAAGCTGTGGAATACTATACCATAATTCTACTAGTTATAGAGCAGCTATAGGGGATACAGATCAATTGGTGCCATGGTGCCTGAAGTGGGCCAGAGGCTCCTCTGCTACATTAAAGATAGCGTAGAATTCCATGTATGTTTACAGGGCTTTTCCTGGACTTACATATTGATGACCTCCTTAGGACAGGTCATCAGTATCTAATTGGTGGGAGTCCGATACCGAGCCCCACAGGTCAGCTGCTTGGAGTAGCAGTGGTGCTCAGGTAAGTGCTGCTTCCAGTGTCAGACTGGGGTCCTTGGGCCCACCACCTAAAATGATTCTGGGGTTTCTTCAACAAATCCTGGGCCATAGACCACAGTACCTTTAAAAAATGGGTGTCTTCTGCAGGACCATTATTGTATTAGAGCCTGGGCCCACCAGAGAATCCTCTGGTACTTTAGTTGGCCAGTCTGACACTGACTGCTTCTGTTTTCCAGGCCAGTGACATCATGTTCATTTTGTAACATGACCTCACTGGAACATTGCAGTCTCTTCTAACAGCTGATTGGTGGGGGTCCAGGGTGTCAGACCTCCACCGACCAATCAGTAACGACCTATTTTATGGATAAATAATCAATGTTTGAGTTCCTTACAACCCCACTTAATATCTTTGTCTTCCAAAGAGTTGGATCTCGAGTGCATTTTTTATCTCCTGGTTTCTAAGACTGTATACAATGGGATTGAACAGTGGTGTAACCACAGTATATAGAAGAGACAAGATCTTATTGAGGTTCAGTGATGAAATGCTGGTGGGTACAACATACACAACAAATAATGTCCCATAATACAAGGATACTACGGTTAGATGAGAACTACAGGTGGAGAATGCCTTCTGCCTCCCAGAGGTGGACGAAATCCGTATAATACTCAAGAAGATGGAGATGTAACTTCCCATTATGAGCAGAAATGGAAACAGCACTATGGGGACAGAGGACACATATATTTCAATCCTTACGAAAGATGTATCTGAGCAAGAGAGTTCCAAAAGAGGAGCAACATCACAGAAGAAATGGTCGATCACATTGGGTCCACAGAACTGGAGCCTAGATATAAGGAGAAGTGAAGTAAGGGTGACCACTAAGCTTAGAAACCATGAAGAAGCCACAAGAAGAACTTGAAGGCTTAAACTCATCATTGCAGTATACCGCAATGGATTACATATTGCCAAGTATCGATCATAAGACATCACTGTGAGAAGAAATGACTCTGTAGTAGCTGAGAAACCAAAAACATGATACTGGGCAATACAGCCCGCCACGGACAACGTACTGCCTTCTTGTACTATGACCTTCAGCATGTTTGGCAAGACATTGGTTGTAAACAAAGTGTCGCAGAAGGACAAGTGACTGAGGAAAAAGTACATTGGAGACCGGAGAAGACCACTGAATAAAACCAATGTGATGATCAGTAGGTTACCAGCCAACGATACAACATAAACTAGGAGTAGTATAGTAAAGAGGATAAACTTAAAAGAATGAAGGTTTCTGAATCCTAACAGGAGGAACTCTACAACCGCTGTTTCGTTGTTCGCACTCATGGATGTAACTGTACCAGGAAGAAAGTCCAATCGCAGATATTAATTTCAAATTATAACACCATATAACGTCATAAAAATCCCATTAATTCATTTCTACTTACTTCCATAAATGTGCGGCACTGGTGGCAGAACTTTAGCACTGTATATCTGCTGCCTTGTGATCAAGCAGTCACAGCAGTTGTACCCACGCATTGGATGACTGTGAACGACCGATGAGAAGGGTAAGGATTTTTGAGATATTGGTATTAAGTAAGTTCTTCAAATAACTCCACATAGCTCAGTAAAAAATCTTGCATCTTTCTAGCTTCATACTATCAATAAAGTATTTCAGTCTTCAGTCTACCTCCAGTAGAATAGCTACACACCCGGCATTGCTAGGGGCCAATGCCACCCTAACAGTATAGCTGGAGCAAGTCCAAGTCAAACTACCCATACTATCTACTATATATAGCCTATTCATATCATCTATCAACTTTTCTATGGTGTTGTTGAGGAAGATACTCACCATATTAGTGTAAAAATTATAAATTTTGGATTACATTATAATGAGGAAGGTAGCTTGACTTGAGGTCCACATGCAGAGTTTTATCAATGGACTTTGCATTTTGTGAATGTATCAAAGGTAAAAATTTACAGATAAGTTTGTAGCTTGGCATCATTAGATAACAGAATGAGTCAGGACTGTATATACATATGGCTTGGTCTGTGCATTATAAATAATCTGATGCAGAAGACATTAGGGAATAACATCGGGTCTCTCTTGTCATTGTTAGGGCTGAGGAAAAACACAGACATCTAATTAGATAACATAATAGCAATTTCAGGATTTATTTTCGTATGATACACCACTATTGGTGTCGGTAAAGAACTAAAGTACATCAGGGAGGCTATAAATTGGCCGCTGATCTTCCTGTTGCCATCCTCAATATCAATAAAATGGAATATGACTCTACGATACTGGAGATCCATAGCCATACCCCTGCTGGTGGCCCTTGGTGGTAATAGTAACACCACAATCTTCAGTTGGAGCAGGTGGAGGTGGTCATAGGTGCTCTTTAGGGATGCCTGCATCCTCCATCTATCATAAAGGCTAAAAATTATATATGTAATAATGAGACCTATATTTAGTAATGATTCTTGGCTACCATGAAGTCTAAGGTACAACTAAATGTTGTAAACCATCTTGGGCATCTTCTCATGGATGAGAGACTCTAGGACATTTTGATGATGGTTGACCAGACTCTTGACTTTTGAACACTTATTTTCCGTTACTTTCTCTTATTGATTTGCTTTGATAAATAGAGCTGTTAAAAAAAACAAAACAAAGACAGTATGAACTATAGAAGACAGCACTGAAGACCCATCTCTATCCCGTAGAAGAAGCGCAAGCTATCCATTGGGAACCAAATATAGTATCTAATTATTACAAACCCATTATAACCCACCAAATATGTGGACAGTTCACTCATAAAATATGCCCACATATGAGTCATGTCAGAGCCAGCACTTTCCTTACTCCACATAGCTGTCATATTTTGCAGCAAAATATGATGCATATATTTAGTAAATTCAGAGCAATTTATGACTGCTACAGTAAAATTAATAACCAATACAGGATCAACCATAAAATTGATCATTGTGATAGAAGGAGTCATGGATATGGAATCATGGAGGGAACATATGTATTTTGGTTAGTCACCTGTGGCTTCAGCATGAAGTATCACACCATCATGGCTCTGGATATGACAAGTTGAATACACTTTCCGTCCTTCAATTTTGTCCACATTGCTGTCCACAAACAAGGTGCACCCCAGAGGTATAGGCCTGCCAAATGAACATTACCAGAACAAACTGAGTCTCCTCCATAAGAATGTTTTTTTAATGGCAGTAGAGCAATGGCTATATGTGGCCAGAGGTAAATAATGGAACCTAAGGTGGGTCCACAAAGCCCCCTTCCCTGGACCACTACATACCTTCTCTCAATAGTTTCACATGAACAGTGACCAAATTACTCTTTCCTAAAAATGCTATAGGAAGTAATAGTATATTGGCACTGCTGGGAACCCATGATGCTCAGAATGAATATTATGTAAGGCTACATTACAGATTTTTCCAGTACAGTGATGCTCTTGGCCACCAGTGCTAGATGGGCCAGTCAGACTACCAGATGATTCTCTGCTGGGCTCAGGCTTTAACACAATAATGATTCAGTAGAAGAAACCTAAATTCAAAGGGTACTGTGGTCTATTTCCTATGGATTGTTGGTGGATGGGTTCCAAGAATTATTTTATTTGGTGGACCCAAGGTACCTCTGTCTGACACTGCTGGCCACCTACAACTACAACTCATATTATCCAGTAGGTGGCCTCTAGCGTATCAAAGTTCTGAAGGAACGTTGGTCCCATTGTTCTCAGTACTGTCGGAGGTACCCGAGGTCTAACCCACCATCTGTCCATCCAATCTACAGTATCACTTACTTGTGGTAGGTGATGTTGAGATTAGCTGTCATGACACTACCACATGTGTATACGGCTCCTGCTCCAGCTGTACTGTCAATAATTGTAGCAATGCACCCACCATGGGCATATCTGTAAGAGAATATTAACATAGGTAGAATGAGAAGCAAAGCTTACTAAGGCTATGTTAAAGGTGTTGTACAGGGAGTTTAATTTGACTTGGGCTTGTTCCAGCCCTTGGTCGCTCCAGTGCCTCACTCCTCTCCCATTTTTACGGGTAGTTACCTTTTCTATAGGGGCTGGCAGACTATAGTAAAGCTAGCCTTCTTTGCACCTGTGAAAATGGGAGAGGAGAGACAGGTGACCTGGGGTCGGAACCCCCATGTCCAGCTTAAAAAAAAAAACCCATATGAAGTACTGTAAGTAAAATAAAACTCCATAGCCAACCCCTTTAAAGGAAACCTTCAACTTTGAACAATCAATCCTATCTGCAGGTGGCACGCTATAGAGCAGTGATGGCGAACCTTTTAAAGACCGAGTGCCCAAACTGCAGCCCAAAACCCACTAAATTATCGCAAAGTGCCAACACGGCAATTTAACCTTAAATTAACCCAAATCTATTTTATAGTGACCGTGCAATGTTATTACAGCCTGTAATAATATCACATGTCTGCTATAAAACAGATACCGTGTGATATAAATAGTGAAGGGCCCCAGACAGTACAATGTGCTCTGAAGTGGCCTCCAGACAATATTATATGCTACAGAGTGGCCCCCACTCAATATTATATGCTCCACAGAGGCCCCCGCACAGTATTATATGCTCCACTTTGGGCCCCCACCCACATTATATGCTTCACAATAAGCCCCCCCAACACAGTAGTATATGCTTCACAGTGGGCCCCACACAGTAGTTTATGCTTCACGGTGTCCCCCACACAGTATTAGATGCTTCAGTGTCCTCCCCCCACACAGTATTAGATGCTTCAGTGTCCCCCCCATACAGTATTAGATGCTTCAGTGTCCCCCCCCCCCATACAGTATTAGATACTTCAGTGTCCCTCATACAGTATTAGATGCCTCAGTGTCCCCCATACAGTATTAGATGCTTCAGTATCCCCCATACAGTATTAGATGCTTCAGTGTCCCCCACACAGTATTAGATGCTTCAGTGTCCCCCATACAGTATTAGATGCTTCAGTGTCCCCCATACAGTATTAGATGCTTCAGTGTCCCCCACACAGTATTAGATGCTTCAGTGTCCCCCACACAGTATTAGATGCTTCAGTGTCCCCCATACAGTATTAGATGTTTCAGTGTCCCCCACACAGTATTAGATGCTTCACAGTGTCCCCCATACAGTATTAGATGCTTCAGTGTCCCCCATACAGTATTAGATGCTTCACAGTGTCCCCCATACAGTATTAGATGCTTCAGTGTCCCCCATACAGTATTAGATGCTTCAGTATCCCCCATACAGTATTAGATGCTTCAGTGTCCCCCACACACAATATTAGATGCTTCAGTGTCCCCCACACAGTATTAGATGCTTCAGTGTCCCCCATACAGTATTAGATGCTTCAGTGTCCCACCACAGTATTAGATGCTTCAGTGTCCCCCACACAGTATTAGATGCTTCAGTGTCCCCCCACACAGTAGTTTGTTACTTACCTTGTCCCACGAAGAGCTGCAGTCCCACGAAGAGCGTCCTCCTCCTTCTTCTGTTCACAGGCGCTGATGAATGACGTCATCGCGCCTGCGTCGGGGCAGAGGTCACACTCTGCAGTCAGTGTAGGCCGTGGCTCCGCGGACTGCGGCCTACAGTGACCGCTTTCAGCTGTATGTACATTTTCACATACAGCTGAAAGAAGCGATCGCTCACTAACCGGGAATCCTAGACCGGATTCCCGGTTAGTGACCGATCATGGCGACGGCGCGCGTGCCAACTCAGAGGGCTCTGCGTGCCCTCTCTGGCACGCGTGCCATAGGTTCGCCATCACGGCTATAGAGCAAGAGGAGCTGAGCAGACTGAATTTTTTTGGAAAATGATTCAATATAGAAAAATTCAGGACTCTATCATCACTGAAAACTGAAGAAAATGTAATATTTTTTTCAAGTTATGTTCCCTATAATATCATACTAGATCTTTATACAGATTGATTATAGTAAACACTTTAAAAGATGCTTTTTGCTTATCCACAGGTGATAGATATGGGTCCTACCTATGGGACCTGCAAGTAACAGTGGACCACTGATCCCCATTCTGCCTGGTGAGGTGGCCGCTGCATAAAGGAGTAAAATAAAAATGCAGAGATGGCTGTGAATGTCCATTCGGTGTTATTCCTGACAGTTGTGGCATGGTTTCTTGTAGGAAGAAGCCATGTTTTTCTAATAGTATACAACCCCTTTAAAGAAGTTTATCCAGGTTACAGTTTTTAACATACCGTATGTAGATATTCCGTAACTTACCCTGGGGGACCTTCGAGGTAGGGACCAGGCTGAAAAAGACAGACCATTCTCTTCTCATCCTTGTTGTAAAACATGCAGTACTCGAATCCAAGACCATCACTGTCTAAGTTTCTGAGGAACATCCGCTTGCCTATCCTTGTTTCATGAGGGTCACCTGTAAACAAATGGCCAAACTGAGCTTGAAGATCATCATGAATGGTCTATCAAAAGCAAACACTAGCTGGTTTTATAGACACTTTTGAGGGATCCATCCCCCTGTATTAAAACTGCTGCATCCTCTTCCAATTCCAGAGACCCTCACCTTCTAAGTGATGAGCGATAGTGTTGTGGGAAGGGATCCGTTTCCAGCTGCCATTTTTGCTGAGTTCCATGAATTGGTTGTATAGATCCCTCAGGTTTTGGTTCCATGTGGCATTAGGTAGACCAAAATCCCGCAGTTCCTCAGTAGGACAGCGGTGCCTGACCTGGAAGAAAGCCAGAATTCCATGTATGATATTTTCCAATGTTATATTCTATGCCAGGGAGCTTTGACATATAACATGGCAATACTCACCGAGAAGTAGCAGGAATTGATGATAGTTCCTTGCAGATGATTGGGAAGATTATACAGAACCTTGGTTTTGTGGATTAGTCTTCCACATCCTCTTAGCATAGTTATTACGCCTGTCCGTAAAGAAAGCAAGAAATAAAATCTTCATAATGGTCTACAACAATCTATTCTGATACAAGGTGTGAAAATGACCATGACTAGTTTCTCATAGTCCAAATGATCAGATTAGTCAATCGGACCTTGGGATTCTCCTTACATAACTGACAATGCTCTGGGGTGGTACTGGTTCTCATTGAAAAAAAAAAATCAAAAATATATCATATACTTGTAGCCCTATTTGGGGGGGGGGTATGAGTATTATCCCTCCCGCAACAGACTCTGGCGCTGACCTGTGTGTATAATGGGACCTGAAGCCTTCGCTGAAGGGAAGAGTGGGAACATATATGAAATATATCAGTGCCTCCACCCAGGATAGAGCCTCTGTATTACAGGGGGGGTCTCTTCCTGGGACTTACCCATGAAGTACAGTTAGTAGCCTTAACAAGGATCACTGTACTAATCTCACAGTCTGAAGAATACATACAGATACCACATAAGGTTATAACAGTAGCTTTATAAGAATCAACAGGGTAATAATACATACATACAATATACTCAGAACACAGCAATACTACAACAACCAGCAAGTCCTCAACCGTCTTAGGTTATATACCCGGGTATATATATAGATATATAGCAAGAGTCCAGTGCACAATACCTCCAGGCAACAGAAGAGATGCAGGGGCCCCTGTGGATGACTGTGGATCCTCGGATTCTTCCAGGAGATGACAGACAGCCGATCAGGAGATGATGATGATGGTGAGATTCTTCACTGGCAGCAAACAGGGCGACAGTGACGGCAGTAGATGCAGGCCTGACTACCCTAACACTGAGTCCTTAACCTGCCAGCTAAACTACTAGTGCCACCGGGCCTCTAACTAGCTAGTTGGCCTTCGGAAGCCTAACCTATCACTGCCCTGAACTATATATATATATGGATCCCTAACTACGGTTACTAGCTAGGTCCTGTGAGTATATAGGAGGTAACACATACCTAACTATATACTGTGAAGTAAAGAGGAACAAGTGTCTCTTAGACTCCCCCAGACATAACATGTCTGTCTCAGCAGCTCTGCTCACATCTCTCCCCCCAGCAGCTCATCCTCACATGTGTCTGACTCACTGTATTTACAAAACAAAACTTGCACTGAATGCCTGGGGTCTCTGAAGCCAAACTGCAGGGGCAAAGAAGCCAGATACATTATATACTAGTAGAAATGGCAGTTCCCTACACTCTCCCTCTGGTGAAATCTTTACGTCACGTCAAAGACATACAAAGTCATAGTATACAGTCAACATTACCAATGACAATATCAATATGGTTGCTTTTGCATTTACAGAGTCACAACAGGTTAATAGGTATACATGCCAGCAGGAGCGAAAATTGGTAACATATTGACCAAAGTGGACACTGCACCCACCCAAGCATGGTATAAATGAGGCTGAGTAGTAAATCTGGGGTCCCCCAAACTATCATATGTCAGCATAGGTGGAGGGTGTCTAATTCTCTCTCCTCTCCGTACCTCTCGCTGAGGTAAACTAGCATGTCCAGGCCCTAAACTAGGGTTGTCTGCCATGGGAGGGGATGGTGCTGGTGGCGTAAGAGAGCTAGATCCCTGCTCATCTGTAGACACAGATCTAGGTACGAATTCTGGAGTTTGAGGGTTCATAGGTCTCCCTGAAGGAGAAGATACTGGTGATCTAGGAACTTCAGGAGCCACAGTCCAATCACTCTCAGGAGTTTCAGGAAGGTCAGGTGGAATATCGGCTAAGGACTGTGGAGAATCGCCGGCCGAGCCATCATTGGAGATATCCATACCATCAATCTGAGGTACAGGCAACAAATGATTTCTATGCCAAGTCCTGATCCTCCCGTCCCGTCCTTTTATCTTGTAGACTGGTATTCCAGGCAACCGATCTACCACTGTAAAGAGTTCACTCCGCCATCGATCATCCAGCTTATGTTTTGCAGATGCTCCCAAATTACGTAGCAGAACATGGTCCCCAGGGTTCAATTCTCGGTATCTTACTCGAAGATCAAATCTCCTTTTATTTCCTTCATTCACTTTGGCCGCATTTTCCACAGCCAGCTCATAAGCACTCTTAAGCGTTTCTTTCAAACGTGCCACATATTGGTAATGATCTCGATGACTGATACCATCGGTAGAGACTCCCAACAAGATGTCAATAGGTAGCCTAGTCTCTCTTCCAAACATCAGAAAGTATGGTGAATATCCTGTGCTCTCGTGCCTTGTACTATTATAGGCATGCACCATAGCCTCCACTTTTCGACTCCAGGATCGCTTATCCTCAATTCGTAAGGTACCAAGCATATCAAGTAAAGTCCTGTTAAATCTTTCAGGAAGGGCATCTCCCTCTGGATGGTAAGGCGTCGTCCGACTTTTGCGGATGTTCAACAACTGAATTAACTCTTTGATCAGGTTACTCTCAAAATCCCGGCCTTGATCAGAATGCAACCGGTGTGGTAAGCCATAATGGATAAAATACTTTTCCCAAAGCACTCTTGCAACAGTGACTGCTTTTTGATCCTTAGTCGGAAAGGCTTGAGCATATCGTGTGAAGTGATCAGTCACCACCAATACATTTCCAAATCCTCTGGAGTCGTTGTCAATACAAAGGAAGTCTATGCAGACAAGATCCATGGGGCCCGAACTCTTCAAGTGTCCCATGAAGGCCGCTCGAACCGGGACAGTCTTCCTCTGCAAACATCTGCGACAGCACCTACACAGACGAGTCACGGTATCTCTCATTTTGGGCCAGTAGAATCGGTCTTGTATTAGGCCATAAGTCTTCTCAGGTCCCAAATGACCATGATAATCATGCAGACTTTGGAAAATCATCTTCTGAAAGCAGCTTGGAATAACTAGTTGGCGCCTTCCAGGGTGATCATGATACAGCACCACACGATAAAGTAGGCCATTGTCTATTTCAAACTTCTCCCAATCTCGTAGAAGTTGACTGCATTCAGAGGGTAGGGATGTCTTTAACATTTCTCTGTCTTGAGAACTCACTGCTTGATAAAGAGGTCCAATTAAAGGATCAGTCTTTTGACTCCAGATCATTCGCTTTGAAGATATAGAACAACTCTCAAAGGATCCTAAAGCAGCAGGGTAGGCAAACATGTCTGGTACAGCTTCGGGACCTCCCCCAATAGAGTCAATAAGCCGAGTTTCAGAAAAGGCTACTCGGTCTTCAAAGCAGCCATGGCACACAAAGCTCCTACTCCAGGACTTGGCACTTCTTCCCATTCATCCACTACTTCCGGACTAGGTAATCCAGGCCGTCTTGATAGAGCATCTGCCCCAATGTTCTTAGGCCCCGATTTATACTTGAGTGTGAATTGGTAGTTGGATAAAGCCGCCAACCAGCGATGTCCTGTAGCATCGAGTTTAGCGGTTGACAAAATGTATGTCAGTGGATTGTTGTCTGTTCTTACTTCAAACGTGGCTCCATATAAATAGTCATGTAATTTATCAACAATGGCCCACTTGAGAGCCAAAAACTCCAATTTATGTACTGAATAATTTTTCTCGCTGGGAGAAAGACTTCGACTTATGAAAGCTATGGGCCGTAACCCGGCCGGGTATTCTTGGTGCAGCACGCCACCTAATCCTTCAAAACTGGCATCTACATGTAGCACATATGGCTTCTGTGCATCAGCATAAGCCAGAACGGGAGCTTCTCTCAACTTCTTCTTGAACAACTTAAATGCTTCTTCACAATCTGCAGTCCACCTATCGCCAAAAAGGCTTTTGGAAGACCCTTTCTTCTTTCCCGGATCTCCTGCATCACTCTTCAACAGGTCGAGGAGGGCTCGAGCAATTTTTGAATATCCTTCCACAAATCGTCGATAGAATCCACAAAACCCCAAGAAAGATTGCAACTCCGTAATATTTTGCGGTCGGGGCCAATTCACCACAGCTTCAATCTTACCAGGATCGGTAGCAACTCCTTCAGCAGAAACAATATGACCTACATAAGTGACCGAAGATCTACAAAATTTGCATTTGTCAGCTGACAACTTCAGCCCCTCTTCTTTTAAGCGTTGGAGTACTCCCATGAGTCGTTCTTCATGTTCTTCCAGCGTCTTTCCAAACACAATAATGTCGTCAAGATATACAAGGCATTCCCGGGGCACTAAATCACCTAACACTCTTTCCATCAACCTTTGGAACATTGCTGGCGCACCTTTTGTACCTTGCGGCATACGAGTGAACTGAAAGAAACCCAAGGGGCATATGAAGGCTGTCTTTTCCTGATCCTCAGGTGCCATTGGGACTCGATAGTATCCCGATCTTAGGTCCAGCACTGTGAACCAACAGTTTCCATTCAGAGCTTCCAGAGCTTCTTCAATTCTCGGCAGTGTATACTGATCAGGTAAGGTTCTCCGGTTCAGAGTTCTGTAATCCACACATATGCGAATTGCTCCAGATTTTTTTCTTACCACCACAATAGGTGAGGCATAGGGGCTCTTACTGTCCACAATGATCCCCTGACCTTTCATTTGCTGTAGAGTCTGTCTTAACTCATCAACATCCTTTGGAGCAACTCTCCGTGGTCGCTCCCGGAAGGGAGTAGAATCGGTCAATCGGAAAGTGTGTTGAGCACTTTTAGCACAACCTACATCCATATCATCCATGGAGAACACTTCCGATAATTCAGACAACTTCTGTGTCAGTCGCTGATTCCAGGCCTCTGGTAAATGTGGATCACTCAAGTCAAGATTGAGATTAGGGATTGCATCTCGGATTTGAATCCTGCACACTTCAGCGTATGGATTTACTCCAAGCACAGGGTAGCAGTGGGCCACATTCTGGTATGGTCCAATTACGATCGGATGCGGTGAACAGTTCCTCACTGTCACACAGGTAGATAACTCCACTTTCTCCAGTCCTTTCTCTCTGGGATCACCATCCAGCCATTCTGGTTAATCATTTCTTCAGGGGTTTCCATAAGGACATAACTCCCCCCTTCAAGCAAATCGGGAGCAATGCTGGAGGCTACTCTCAGAACTCTCTCCCCACCGGCAGGAACTTCCACGGTTCTCTCACCGATATGATATACCATTCCATGTCGATAGCCAGTAGACAGGGCATCACAGAGTTCTCTAAGATCAGAAGATATATTCACCGGCTGAGCTGCAGGGTTCCAATCTCTTCCAAGAAACTTCTGAAAAGCATAATGCACTGCGGGACAATTAGTGCCAAGTATCACAGGAGCTGCACAAGAATCCCCTGTATCAGGACAGACAAGAGCCGTAATCTTCATGGGAGCGACACTCTGATCTTCTAATTCAGGGACAGCTATAACTACTTGTAGGCTGCCATCTACAGGATATGATCCTGAATTAAGCCCCCACAATTTAATTTGTCCCGTAGACTGAAGAGGTATATCCCTCAGATACTTTTGGTAGAACGAGCGATAAATCAGGGTCACTTGAGATCCTGTATCAAACAGGGCAGGAGCGGCATGACCATTGACAGTGACTTTGACAACGGACCTGGAGCCCGCGATAGTGCCTCTGGTCTTTACTCGACCCGTCTTCCTTCGGTGTCTTTGATTCTGAATAGAGAAGACAGCACTGTGTCCCAATCCCTCACTGTCCTCCGTACACTGTCTGGCAGTATGGCCCGTCTGACCACATTTATAACAGGTTCTAGCATCCTTCCTCCATTGAGTGGCAGTGGGTGGAGTGGCGGACTGTCTAAGTTCTGACCGCTCCGCTGGTTTGTCCTTGTTTGAATTAGGAACAACATCTTCTTTAGAGATGCTTTTCGCTTTCTTAGGGGTACTAAAACTAATGTCAGCTTCTTGTTTCTTCACTAACTTCATTAAGTCAGGAAATGGAAGGACTCTATCAGATAGTAAGACCTTGAGTACTTGAGCAAGAGGATGATGAGGTTGTAACCCTCTCACCAACTGACTGGTTCTCATAGCGTCTACCTCTGAAGTAGATATAGCTGCGTGGTACACCAGACGTGAAAGAAGTAGCTGTAAACGGTTAATAAAAGTAGAGACATTTTCCCCTTCTTTTTGACGAACCATTCGGTAATCAGCAACCATCTGAGCAAGGTCATAGTATGGCTCAAAGTGATCAGACAGTACTTGTATATAGTCCAATGCACTCACTCCTTCATGAGAGTCTCTGTACAAGCGGATCAATTCAGGCATTGGAGAGTATGTTCTTTCCATATCTCAAAGTTTTCCTCCCCTTGTGGTACTGGGACATTACCAGAGAATACTTTTAGTTTCTTGTAGTGAGTGGCCTGCAGGCCCTGAGCTAACATTTCAGTCAGCCTGGCTAAAGTGCTAATAGCACTGTCACTAGAGGAACTGCTAGCGACGGCCATACTGGGGGGGTAACTGGCTGAGCGGGGTTCTTCCTTTACCTGAACCAGTGGAGGAACAGGAGGTCGGTAATCCCATGTAGTAGCTAGTGGGAGGTTCCCCTCTGACCTATATCGCTTCTCCATATCAATGACTATTCCCACTTCTAAATCTCAGCAGTGCCTCCAAATGTAGCCCTATTTGGGGGGGGGGGGGGTATGAGTATTATCCCTCCCGCAACAGACTCTGGCGCTGACCTGTGTGTATAATGGGACCTGAAGCCTTCGCTGAAGGGAAGAGTGGGAACATATATCAGTGCCTCTTTTTTTTTTTTTTTTTTTTTTTTTTTAAGGTTATAACAGTAGCTTTATAAGAATCAACAGGGTAATAATACATACATAAAATATACTCAGAACACAGCAATACTACAACAACCAGCAAGTCCTCAACCGTCTTAGGTTATATATAACTGTCCCGGTTCGAGCGGCCTTCATGGGCAACAGAAGAGATGCAGGGGCCCCTGTGGATGACTGTGGATCCTCGGATTCTTCCAGGAGATGACAGACAGCCGATCAGGAGATGATGATGATGGTGAGATTCTTCACAGGCAGCAAACATGGCGACGGTGACGGCAGTAGATGCAGGCCTGACTACCCTAACACTGAGTCCTTAACCTGCCAGCTAAACTACTAGTGCCACCGGGCCTCTAACTAGCTAGTTGGCCTTCGGAAGCCTAACCTATCACTGCCCTGAACTATATATATATATGGATCCCTAACTACGGTTACTAGCTAGGTCCTGTGAGTATATAGGGGGTAACACATACCTAACTATATACTGTGAAGTAAAGAGGAACAAGTGGCTCTTAGACTCCCCCAGACATAACATGTCTGTCTCAGCAGCTCTGCTCACATCTCTCCCCCCAGCAGCTCTGCCTCACATGTGTCTGACTCACTGTATTTACAAAACAAAACTTGCACTGAATGCCTGGGGTCTCTGAAGCCAAACTGCAGGGGCAAAGAAGCCAGATACATTATATACTAGTAGAAATGCCAGTTCCCTACATACTATTCCAATACTCATAAATATAATAGAAAACCTATAGAAAGTGTGACTTCCCAAAAGAGTATGTCTAAAATACTATCTTTATTAAATATAATCTAAAAGATAATGAGTCACAATAATCTCTCATAATAGAAAACTTAAGAGCAAGTAAAGTCGTGCATGGCCAGGGGACTTGAACGTGTGTAACACATATAATATGTCACCCCTAGTCATAAAACAACCCTTCCGCTTTCTCAGAAGTGCATGATAGTAACTTAAATTTGCTCAAAATAGGAAAGCCGACCCCCAGCAGAATATTTGCAATGCTGTTCAATGGGTGTCGGACTAGTCCTAGGCAAAAAAAAAAAAAAAACTTCTGAGAAGTAGGAATAATTTAGTGCCAATATTCACATGGACACTATCAAACTGCCTCCATAAAACACCTGACGCGTTTCTAGGATAGCGCTGACCGCTATCCCGTCATCAGAGGTGTAAAGTTACTCCGTTATAAGTCTGTTTACAGAGAGCTATAGTTTCCCCTGCTCTCCCTCGGCACTAATGCATGGCCGTAAGAAAAAGTAGCAGAGCCAGCCTTTTACAGCATAAGAAACGCCCCCTGTCATCAAGACACACCAATCAAGGGGCGCCACGTGTCATCAACATCACAGAGAAGGATGAACCAATCAAAGTACAGTAACATACACACTTGTGCACTCAATGGCCAATCACGGGGCATCTAGGCATAAACATCACTAGTTAACGCCCCCTCACATGCTGGTCGCTATGGAGAAATCAAACAACAACAAAAATACCAGCGAATCTACAATAACATTCACCAGGAAGTATATAAAGGATCACAGTAACAGGTATGTAATCAAATATGGACACTACAATACAACAAGCTATTTGTAAACCCAGAAAGTATGAAGGTAGAAAGAGGCATCCAAGAAAGCTAATTAACAAAAAAAAACAAAAAAAACGGTATTGATCATATAAAGCTGTTATATAGATGCAGCACAAGGATGATCATATGTAATCAGACAATTAAAGATGAACACTCATAATATGCTAAGACACTAACACAAGAGATGTAAATACAACTTAAATGGACTAAAACACTTCAAACCAAAAACCATTAATAATGGTCTCATTTAGACCCATTGGTTTTACTGTTTGCATCATAAACGTCCACCGTGCCTCACGTTGTAGAACCTTTTGATTGAAATTACCACCATGGGGTGACGGAGATACCAACTCAATTCCTTGAAATTTAATATAGGAACTACCCCCATGCGTACCAGCATGCCAAAAAGTATTGCTGTACATATCCCCATTAGGCAGAATGAACTCCACTGGTCCATTGGGATCCCATTGCTGGGACAGCTGTGAATAGATCATCTCCTATTACTTTATTGATGTTAGTGATGCCTCTCTGAGAAGGATCATATATATAAATTCATACATAGCTAGTACAGGGCTCTATACATTCACTTTGAAAGCCACACTGTGACACTTACAGGCAACACAATACTACCTACTTGGTCTGATTCCTGAGAAATAAACACAACCGTGAGCATTAGACCTTACATCTCATACCCTACAGCACGCTATTCACTTCCTAATATACATATACATATATACATATTTGGCAAGGCACATCAGCTCTATTTTCACAGATGGAAAAATGAAGCATATCTTGAAAAGAACACTGTCCCTACTGTGAAACATGGAGGAGGCTCTGTTATGTTCTGGGGCTGCTTTGCTGCATCTGGCACAGGGTGTCTTGAATTTGTGCAGGGTACAATGAAATCTCAAGACTATCAAGGGATTCTACAGAGAAATGTGCTGCCCAGTGTCAGAAAGCTTGGTCTCAGTCGCAGGTCATGGGTCTTGCAACAGAATAATGACCCAAAACACAGCTAAAAACACCCAAGAATGGCTAAGAGGAAAACATTGGACAATTCTGAAGTGGCCTTCTATGAGACCTGACCTAAATCCTATTGAGCATCTTTGGAAGGAGCTGAAACATGGCGTCTGGAAAAGGCACCCTTCAAACCCGAGACAACTGGAGCAGTTTGCTCATGAGGAGTGGCCAAAATACCTGCTGAGAGGTGCAGAAGTCTCATTGACAGTTACAGGAATCGTTTGATTGCAGTGATTGCCTCAAAAGGTTGTGCAACAAAATATTAAGTTAAGGGAACCATCATTTCTGTCCATGAGTTTTCTTTTTTTAAAATATTCTGTTGAAGCATGGTTGAAAAGCAATGTCTGACTTTCATTTGTTAATTTTCATCGAATTTGTATATATTATTACTTTTGTCAGATTCAAGTTATTTCTGTGACCATTGTGGGTTTTTCTTTCATTTTGTCCATGTGTGTATGTAGTGGACAGGGCTAGCAGCTTTATCCACCTGGAAGCTGCTAAAACAGATGATCTGTGTGGGGTCTGAGTGTTGGACCCTGACAGATCACATACCGATGATCAATCCTGTGGATATAGCCACGATATGGGACCGGAAAACCCTTTTAAGTGGCACCACCGGCAAACTGCAGCTGGGCTCAGCAAGTCAACTCCCTTGCAGGTATACTGTTGTATCACATGGAGTCCATCCAGACAAATGGCCATCCTTGTAATACAAGGACAGCTAGCATCATATGGAGCAGCTCTCTGTTCTGGTTCCTAGATGGACGTCCCAAACATGATGTCCATATACTCTGTTAGGACATATGACTAAGACAACCGCATTAAAAGAGGAAAAAATCCTACTAAGAAAAGAAGGATCACTGTTCAATACAGCTTACCTGATTTTGCCTTAATTTGAAGACAACAGTGCCCAAGTTAAACCAAGGATAGAAATCCCCTTAGACTTCATGTCTTAGGGCTTCTCCAGAAATTCACATGGAAAGATGTAACACCCAAATCCAAAATTTTATTAGACCATGTTAAAAACTTTTTTTGTAGGTTTATATCAGTTATATATTTCGAGCTGATAAGGTATAAGTAAAACCTGCTGTCACCTTAAAAAGGATGAGTGATACACCCTAAGATTACATTTTTAACATAACCTAAAAAAGTTTGGATATTTACAGCGCCGGTGATGGACCTTTCCATATAATACCATGCGCTCAGTCTATATTGTGCCATACTGTACCACGTGCCTTTATAAAGAGGAGTTTTAGGTGAAAAAACATCATGTTTCGTATTATAGTGGAGGCACTGCCTGTAGGGTAGAATACAGTATTGCACAGAAGCACTATATGGCGGCACAACTATAGGAATCAGCTGCACAAGGTCTATGCATAGTAAATAACATATATAACACTTATAAGTAAATAAAGAAGAGACTATATAGAAAATCTAATAGTCACTCACCTGCTGCTGGGTATTGGCCTCTGCAGTGACAGGATGAGGTCTCTTGGACTGAGCCAGATTATCTTATGGTATGATAAATCTCTTCACATGCTCACTATGACTGACAGCTATGAAGATTGCCAACTGAAGCTTTACAGAGATTAGGATCACGTAAATGTCATATCATATTGGTGGTACGAGGACTATGACAGTTAGACGCCCTGAAGCCTGTGTAGTAGCCGCCAAACATACAGTCTGTACCCTATGCCTTGATAGGAGCAATGTGCCAAGGTTACTGCTACACTGGTAAATCCACATACCTGACCAAGGAACTATTCCTGCACAATGTTATCTCTCAGTAATAATATACAATGCTGCCACCATCAACTGAAAAAATAGCATAATGTACAATGCCAGTGTTACACCATGCTTAAAGATGTTGTCACTTAATAGTGGTATTGAAGGACCTGTCCAGGACTCTATCTGTTTCCGGCTCTATGCTAGATACACACGTGGACAAAATTGTTGGTAACCTCGTTTAATGAAAGAAAAACCCACAATGGTCACAGAAATAACTTGAATCTGACAAAAGTAATAATATATAAAAATTCTATGAAAATGAACAAATGAAAGTCAGACATTGCTTTCCAACCATGCTTCAACAGAATTTTTAAAAAAAGAAAACTCATGAAACAGGCCTGGACAGAAATGATGGTTCCCTTAACTTAATATTTTGTTGCACAACCTTTTGAGGCAATCCCTGCAATCAAACGATTCCTGTAACTGTCAATGAGACTTCTGCACCTCTCAACAGGTATTTTGGCCACTCCTCATGAGCAAACTGCTCCAGTTGTCTCGGGTTTGAAGGGTGCCTTTTCCAGACGGCATGTTTCAGCTCCTTCCAAAGATGCTCAATAGGATTTAGGTCAGGGCTCATAGAAGGCCACTTCAGAATAGTCCAATGTTTTCCTCTTAGCCATTCTTGGGTGTTTTAGCTGTGTGTTTTGGGTCATTATCCTGTTGCAAGACCCATGACCTGCAACTGAGACCAAGCTTTCTGACACTGGGCAGCACATTTCTCTCTAGAATCCCTTGATAGTCTTGAGATTTCATTGTACCCTGCACAGATTCAAGACACCCTGTGCCAGATGCAGCAAAGCAGTCCCAGAACATAACAGAGCCTTCTCCATGTTTCACAGTAGGGACAGTGTTCTTTTCAAGATATGCTTCATTTTTCCGTCTGTGAACATAGAGCTGATGTGCCTTGTCAAAAATTTCAGTTTTTGCCTCATCTGCCCATAGGACATTCTCCCAGAGGCTTTGTGGCTTGTCAATATGTAGTTTCGCAAATTCCAGCCTGTCAGATTCAAGTTATTTCTGTGACCATTATGGGTTTTTCTTTCATTAAACGAGGGGTACCAACAATTTTGTCCACGTGTGTATCTAGCATAGAGCCGGAAACAGATAGAGTCCTGGACAGGTCCTTCAATACCACTATTAAGTGCCTTGTGGGGAAGGTAGCTCGGTAGCAGCAATGGTGTGGACCCAACCAGTCAGAGACAGGGACACAATATCTGGTGCAAACAGGTTTATTTGAAAAAAATAACAAAATAATATAAACCTTCACTTCAGGTACAAAAAAAGGTCAAACAAAAAACCTGCTCGTCTGAGCACTAACTAAACAGGACAAAGCTAACTATATGTGTACCTTACTAACAGCCACACCAACAAAAAGATAACACAGTTAGGTCACCAGACTCTCAGTATTGCAGGACAGACCCAGGCACCTCCTCTCACTCCCAGGATCTGCCCTGAAGTGCTGACTCTGTAGCCTACACCTGGGCTGAGACCTACACAAGACCCACACTGGACCACACGTATGTCAGAAACCTGGGGCTAATATAGCAGGACTCCAGCACTCTGCCTGTCACAGCCCATATAATACCAACATATGGTACAGTAAACAAATAACAAGGAAACCCAAAAAAACCAAAGGGAGAATCTATAAACTTTATGAAGATGTCGATCAAACTTATTACCAAGGATTCAACCACCATGGAGCCACCATGCTGCACTGCAAAGATAAAGCAATATGGCTGTGCCATGTAGTTGGCTTCGTATTGCCCATTTCATGACATTTTACGGTAGTGTCTTCGAGTAGGTGTCCTACTCATCACTTACTTCCCAATACCTGTGTCCTCTCTTTCTGCCTACACCCTTAGCACTGTAGTGGGTGGTTTTTCTACATCTGTTCCAAGTTTATGATGAGATACATATGGCCTCTCTCCAAACATTTCAAGAATGACATGTTTACAAAGTAAGATAAATACCATTTTCTTCATGGTAAACCTTCATTGCACATATTTCTCCAGACTTAGCCCACAGCCAGAAGAGAGAAGACCATACCGGGTAAGAACATCAATCTGATGCATTCAGTTTATATGCTGCAAGCTATATATGAGACTAAATGAAAAACATGGAGATATAATGATACTGAAAGAGTTAAATGTATTTAATTCCTTAAGGGCATATGTATATTTTTTTGTCTCACCTCATTTCCATTAATGATGCTTGCTTCGGTGGAGGATTCACCAGATTCATGAATCAGACCTATCAGTCAGGCTGTACTGTTCTCCAAAATAATGGCACGGATTCTGCCCGTATGGGGGGAATTCATCAAGACGGGCATATTTTCCGTAAGTCTGTCCGCCAGCCACTTGCAAGCCAGCACAAAAATGTCACAATTAAATAGTCACAAATCTCTGTAAGGGATTTGATGGATCAACTCCTATATGTTTAGTTTACATGAATGTTCCTGTTGACGGACTTTCTTGAAGAAATGTCAGATTTATGTATTTTATTCGTTTTTTGTGACTCGTTTCAAATTCTAACAATACCAGTTATATAATTTTTTATCTTCTAGTGAATTTTTAAAAACTTTTGATTTCATTTTTTTGCACTGTTAGGAGAATCAAATCAGTGAAAACTTATTGAACTTTCTACATCTGTATTCCATTGTATTATATAGTATATAGTAGTTTGTCAGTATATAAACAAGAAGGAATCTACTAAGGCAATGCCTAATGGGTGTATGCTGATGGCAGGTCTGGGTGGTCTTGTAAGACCCATGCTGTCCTGCTCTTCCTGTGTCTTTGTTAGTCTTACTCCTATGTCATTGCATAACTGGGGTTAAAAGGCCTCCGATCTGCTGATCCTTGGCTTGTATATTCCAGCAGTAATGAAAATGTATGTGCCCCGATGGTCATACTTCATTTCAGAACAAACCATATAAATGTAGCTAAATGAATGCTGACGAACTTGCTATATCATCATATGGTTAGTGACCGCTGAGCTATGTAGTTCCATTGAAAGACATGTTGTTTGTCTCTTAGGATCAGGATGATAATACAGCTGATACTGCTGCACATAATACAGAGCTCAGCTCTTACAGAAGATACGTCCTTCTGCAGTGAGTATAGACCTACAGCTTTATTTAGAAGCAGTCACAATGAATTTAGATACAGTATATACTTTTTGATACCATCATTAAAATGCATCCCACTGTTTTTGTATACAGCCCATATGCAAACCTATATGTATCCATGGTTACAGACCACAAGCAAATCTTGTGTGTAGTCGTATCCTGCAGTCATATGTTACTTGCTTCCAAGGTAGGTTAACAGGGGGCAAATGGAAAGGTCTAAGATATGACTGAAGGACAGGACTACACACAGGGTTTGTTTGTAGTCTGTAACCATAGAGACATATAGGTCAGCACTAGATCTGTGCACAGAAAATAGTAGATTTTTTTAAATCAACAATATTTGGAAAAGTGCTTTAATTTTTAATATAGATGCATCAGAGCAATAAAAAATTGGTTATATATAGTGGATGTAATACTGGAACCACAACAGACACCAGTGACTATGGTGTCATTGCCTTTTTTTGGTCTCATTCTTTCTTTTGAAGATCCATATCATATAACTACGACTGATCTGTGATGGTCTATCATGATGAGTGTTCCCCCCACTGACTTATAATAGGATCTATCAGAACTGTGAAGTGTCAATAGAACCTTACCCAAATTTACTATGCATAGGATTTCCTAAAAAAAATCCTTATATTTTGTGTAGAAGACACATCAGTGTCATCAAAGAAAGAGAAGATCCTAAACCTACTGTCCTGCTGGGAAGATGATAAAGAAAAGACATACAAGATGGATAATTACAATGGGAAACAGGATCATGTTCCCATATATAGGAGCTGTAAGGAGATTCGAGATGCTTTCAATGATATGAAAGGTAAAAGTCTTAAGACAAAGGCAAACAATAGCAGCAAATTTTAGGCATGCATACAAAAAAAGGGAACCCTTATTACGGAGCTGGATTGTGCATATAGAACTTTCCACATTATCAGAGACAGTTTTACAGTTCCCTTGGAGAGAGTAATCCTTCACAGTCTCTTGCTACCCATTAATAAAGAATATGGGATCAATCAGGACCAGGCCCCCTTTCTTCAAGGGCCTTATACAACCACATGGTCTGCCTCTATGGTGTATAGATAATGAACAAATAACACACTGATGTCATTTTATCTCATAGATGGAATCTATACTTTGACCACAAAAAATGGAATGACCTACCAGACGTTCTGTGACATGACCACTAATGGTGGAGGTTGGACTTTAGTTGCCAGCATTCATGAGAATAATATACATGGCAAATGTACCTTTGGAGATCGCTGGACAAGCCAACAAGGGAATAATGCAAACAACCCAAAGGGTGAGGGTAACTGGGACAACTATGCTACTTTTGGGACACCAGAAGGAGCCACAAGTGATGATTACAAGGTATGGTATCTGAAATTGGTTTAGAAGTAGAAATTAGGATGAGGGGGCAACACTACTCAGGTCATGATTTTTATAGGAATGTAAAATTTGTACAATGGCACAGAGTTCCAAATATTCTTCACCTCAAACCAAGGGGTGTAACATTGCCCAACTCCAATGTCTATACATAGAAACATAATACGACCAAAGTTCATTAAGTTTCAAGTATCAAGGATTATTATGGTGTAAAAGTTATGGATAAAACATCATCATGGTGTAAGGTTTGTGGATCAAGGATCATCATGATGTAAGGTTTGTGGATTAAGGATTGTCATGGTGTAAGGTTTGTGCATCAAGGATCATCATGGTGTAAGGTTTGTAGATCAAGGATCATCATGGTGTACGGTTTGTGCATCAAGGATCATCAAGGTGTAAGGTTTGTAGATCAAGGATCATCATGGTGTAAGGTTTGTGCATCAAGGATCATCATGGTGTAAGGTTTGTGCATCAAGGATCATCATGGTGTAAGGTTTGTAGATCAAGGATCATCATGGTGTAAGGTTTGTGCATCAAGGATCATCATGGTGTAAGGTTTGTGCATCAAGGATCATCATGGTGTAAGGTTTGTAGATCAAGAATCATCATGGTGTAAGGTTTGTGCATCAAGGATCATCATGGTGTAAGGTTCATGGATCAAGGGTCATCATGGTGTAAGGTTTGTAGATCAAGGATCATCATGGTGTAAGATTCATGGATCAAGGATCATCATGGTGTAAGGTTAGTGGATAAAGGGTCATCATAGTGTAATGTTTATGGATCAGACCAAGGGTCATCATGGTGTAAAGATTATAGATCAAGGTTCCTCATAGTGTAAGGTTTATGGATCAGACCAAGGGTCATCATGGTGTAAAGTTAATAGATCAAGGTTCCTCATAGTGTACTGTTAATGGATTAAGGGTTGTAATGTAAAGTCCCACATGTGTTTCCATTCTGCTGCTAAATTCTATTTCATAGCAACTTTTGTATTGAATTTATAATAATTAATTTCCAATCTAATTCCTAGAATCCTGGATATTATGATATCTTCACAAAAGATGTGAGTGTCTGGCATGTGCCAAATGATACTCCACTAGAATTATGGAAGAACGCATCACTACAGAGGTATCGGACAGACACTGGATTCCTACAATATGAAGGTGGAAACCTGTTCTATTTATATAAGGTAATGTTTGGGTAATACTTTTTTTCCTGAGATAGCTTAGTCATTTCCATTCATCATTACAAATTTTATATATTTTACACATTACCAATTGGAACTGCTAAAAGACCATAGCAAGGTAGAAGGTAACTGGTGTGGACACACATCTGGACCTGATCCATTGAGATGAAAACATGACATATGGAAATAATCTACAGAATTATGGCATTATTTACACAGTTGGCTTGGAAAATATGTGCCCTAGGACTAGTAACTTATTTAGAAGATCATTGTGTGACTGAGCCCAAGCTCAACTTAGAGTAGTAGAGATGCATACATTGACATTTTATAGTCTTTAGGTGTGGGGCAGGTAAGGGTGAAGTGACTAGGACATATACCATTATATGAAAATATTGTTGATGGGCATCAATATTAGACCTGTGGAGTCCAACAGCCAGGACCCTCACCGATCAACTATTCCGAGCTCTTGGTGACGTTTACATGTAGGGAGCCACGTTGCTCACTCACCACACAATATGTAGCTGTGGGTTTAAGTACTGTAGTGCTGTCTCAAAAACTTCAATGGGACACTACAGCAGTACCTAAACCCAGTGCTATACATTATATGGCTAGTGATGCAAACATTACCAGGAGTAGCGTGGTCCCGTAACCATTGATCTGTGGAGTTCCTAGCTGTAGGACCCCCCACACATCTAATATTGATGGCCTATACTAAGGACAGGCCACCAATTTTAGAAAGGTGGAAAACACCTATAAATGTAAAATATTTGCACAATGAGAACTGTATAATGGTAGAGATCTGATGGTAGAGGGATTAGTTGATCCCCATTTCCTTGAATGTGGTAACACAATGTTTACTTACTCTATGTCATTCCTTAGAAATATCCAGTTACTTTCAACGCAGGAACCTGTTTAGCAAATAATGGACCAGCTATACCCATAGTGTATGACTATGGATATGCAGAAAAAACTGCAAAGTATTACTCACCCAATGGAAGAGGTAGGCATTTATAATGTTGTACTGTCTGCCATAACAAGTACATAAAAGGACACAAATAAATACAAGTGTCATCCTTTACCTATCCTATTGGCTGGACCACACAGTAGGGGATGGTGAATTGCAGCCTTTTTGGTAGTATGTCATGATATTGTGTTGAATTAGTTTCCTTAACCAAACTGGAAATAAGATAAGTGTGGACACATTTGTAGCTTTCTAGAAAGATGGAGTTGATGCCAAGATGAATGCAATGATTTTCTTCTGGGTTCATAATGATAACAGGATTGGCTAGTTGTCCGCCAATTGTGCCAAATGGTGGTTGGCAATGATCTACATGATGAAGTCATGACCCAAAAGCATAGACCATAGAACATCTCCCATTCACCAGGATTTGGCAAGCTAACTACCTTTGTGTACCACATAATGGATAGCTGTCATTCAGGATCCTCATTCGTGGAAGCATACGCCAGTAAACTTTTAATTCATCGTAGTTTCTTCACAATAAGACCAAGCCTAGGACCTACAAAGGGCAGATATTTTACAATGCCGCACACAGACAGTACACCAATAAGTAGTGCCAACATCCATAAGGAATTGCCTGGACTATAGTGCCCACCATGTAGAATTGCCCATAAGCCAGCTACAATGGTGCCCACATCAGTGTCCCAGACAACACACATATATTATTACCCATTTGCCTCCAGTGTGGTCTTTTACTGCTCTGTAATTCACTAATGCCAACATACAGTTGAGAAGCCAATCCATTTCAGTGCCAGCGTCTGCAGTCAAAGAACAGCACTAGAGACTTTTGTTGGTTAGAAGTAATTTATGATTGGGTCCGTGACTGTCTCTCTGAATCTGGGGCTGTCTCAATGACTCCTGGATTCCTGTTTGTTACTGGTCAGTATGTCTGGGGCTTGTAAGCAGTATTTGGCATCCCTCTGCCATTCATTCCAATGCCACTAATTCCATTTGACTGTCATCCTGTAAGCTATTTCAAGTTTGTCAATGGGTCCAAAAGTTAGATTGCAAACATCTCATATTAGACAGTATTTTCCTCACCTTTGTCTTAAAAATTACAACATGAATAAACTCCATTGATCCCTGCATGTGCCCCCTGGCAACTATCATTATACTATATGTCTATGTGGCCATGTCTGATATTCTGTGGGTACATCTCAAAGCTTAAGGTCCAAGAGGGAACATCTTGTTTGATTTTCTTCATGTTTATGTTGTTATTATAGCACAGTTTATCGCTGGCTACATTCAGTTCCGTGCAATAAACAATGAGAGGGCTGCCCTGGCCCTGTGCCCTGGAATGAAGGTGACCGGCTGTGATGCAGAACAAGTATGTACAATATCATGCAGTTTCCACATATCATGCAGTTTCCACATCATATTTGGGCTTATTTAGTTTATTAGGTCCATAGAGATGACATTACAAGGGCAGACAACTACATAGGTCCAAAGATTTTGCAATATGGTATATTGGTATGACAAGTGTCACATATAAACAATATAAACAGCCTACAAAATTACAACAGTCTCTACCAAAGACATGTGAGACTGATCATACTGGTATTTACAGTCCACAGTAAAATAATAAAACTGACTATATAACACCTTATTAAACCCTAACAGAGTATTCCATGTCGTAGAGTAAAGCCAAAGAGATGTCAACCATATGGGTAAACTTGTATATTAGAATATATGACATCCATCAACTACCCAATGGTTATAGTGGAATACCTGGAGAGCACAACAAGGATCAAAATCATGGGATGGGTACAAGTACAGTGGATGCAGAAAGTATTCAGACCCCTTTAAATTTTTCACTCTTTGTTTCATTGTTTGTTTCAAAAGCAAAAAAGTTCATTTTATTTCTCATTAATGTATACTCAGCACCCATCTTGACAGAAAAAACCCCCCAGAAAATGTAGATATTTTTGCAAATTTATTAAAAAAGAAAAACTGAAATATCACATGGTCATAAGTATTCAGACCCTTTGCTGTGACACTCATATATAACTCACATGCTGTCCATTTCCTTCTCATCCTCCTTGAGATGGTTCTACTCCTTCATTGGAGTCCAGCTGTGTTTAATTAAACTGATTGGACTTGATTAGGAAAGGCGCACACCTGTCTATATAAGACCTCACAGCTCACACTGCATGTCAGAGCAAATGAGAATAATGAGGTCAAAGGAACTGCCCAAGGAGCTCAGAGACAGAATTGTGTCAAGGCACAGATCTGACCAAGGTTACAAAAGAATTTCTGCAGTACTCAAGGTTCCTAAGAGCACAGTGGCCTCCATAATCCTTAAATGGAAAAAGTTTGGGACGACCAGAACTCTTCCTAGACCTGGCCGTCCAGCCAAACTGAGCAATCTTAGGAGAAGAGCCTTGGTGAGAGAGGTAAAGAAGAACCCAAAGATCACTGAGGCTGAGCTCCAGAGATCCAGTAGGGAGATGGGAGAAAGTTCCATAAAGTCAACTATCACTGCAGCCCTCCACCAGTTGAGGCTTTATGGCAGAGTAGCCCGAAGGAAGCCTCTCCTCAGTTCAAGACATATGAAAGCCTGCATAGAGTTTGCCAAAAAACACATGAAGGACTCCCCAGACTATGAGAAATAAAATTCTCTGGCCTGATGAGACGAAGATTGAACTTTTTGGTGTTAATTCTAAGCAGTATGTGTGGAGAAAACCGGGAACTGCTCATCACCTGCCCAATACAATCCCAACAGTGAAACATGGTGGTGGCAGCATCATGCTACGGGGGTGTTTTTCAGCTGCAGGGACAGAATAACTGGTTGCAATTGAAGGAAAGATGAATGTGGCCAAGTACAGAAATATCCTGGAAGAAAACCTCTTCCAGAGTGCTCTGGACCTCAGATTGGGCCGAAGGTTAGCCTTCCAACAAGACAATGACCCTAAGCACACAGCTAAAATAACAAAGGAGCGGCTTCAGAACAACTCTGTGACCATTCTTGACTGGCCCAGCCAGAGCCCTGACCTCAACCCAACTGAGCATCTCTGGAGAGACCTGAAAATGGCTGTCCACCAACGTTCACCATCCAACCTGACGGAACTGGAGAGGATCTGCAAGGAAGAATGGCAGAGGATCCCCAAATCCAGATGTGAAAAACTTGTTGCATCATTCCCAAGAAGACTCATGGCTGTACTAGCTCAAAAGGAAGGGGCTTCTACTTAATACTGAGCAAAGGGTCTGAATACTTATGACCATGTGATATTTCAGTTTTTCTTTTTTAATAAATTTGCAAAAATATCTACATTTCTGTTTTTTCTGTCAAGATGGGGTGCTGAGTGTACATTAATGAGAAATAAAATGAACTTTTTTGCTTTTAGCAAATGGCTGCAATGAAACAGAGTGAAAAATTTAAAGGGGTCTGAATACTTTCCGTACCCACTGTAGATCCATACATACATTTCTCTGCAACCTGAGATAAAAAAATATAAGGTTGATCTCTATTACAAGACTACAAGATTATGTCCTATATCAATTCACTTTGGTTGAAAATGTTCAATATGATGGATATCCTATAATCTGGATTCCCAGTTCCTGAGGTTTCCAGTTACTGTATGTAGTTACCTGAACTGGTCTGTAAGGCACACAAAGCATTGTTGTAACATGTCAGCTGATGTGTGCTCCATAGGCTCAGCAGGAGCAGTCTATGACCACATGTGCAGAGAGGAATGAAGCCGAATACAGTTTGAGACAACTTCTAGCTCCATACATTTGGCAATGAGTGGAAGCAGTGTGCCAACGAATGCAGGAGAAAAAACATGGTTACCGGGGTTGATTTTTATTAGCCATCCTGGCCTGATCATGTTTTGTCCACCCCAGATCTTCAGTAGAGTTCTCCAACCTGTGACTCTGCAGCATGCAGCTGTCAGGGCACATTGGGTGTAAAACTTCTTAAAAGCTGGAGAACAGGTTGGAAACTGCTGAAAGAGAGGTCAGGAACAGAGTAGGTCATTATGGATACATAAGAGAATGTAACATTCTCCAGCCAAGGTTCCCATATGGCGGTCTACACTAGTTATGAAGGTTACAAGATTTCCAGATGTGAATTATCCACAGTTACCAGAATGTCCCAGAGTTACCATCACTAAATATTGCAGAATGAAGGGTAATAGTCTTTATTGTTGCAGCACTGTATCGGAGGAGGAGGGTATGTAGGAGAAGGGCTCATCAGGCAGTGCGGAGACTTCACCTCTCTGGACTGGGATGGATATGGTACACATACTGGATGGAGTTCCAGCAAAGAAATAACAGACGCAGCAGTCCTGATATTCTACCGTTAGTGTGTCTACATACATATGTATCAGTCATTTACATATTACTTGTTATATTATTCATTAGTGCTACAGTATAGCATGTAGTGTTTCTAGATTTTTCAGTACTGGCTTGAAACCTGTGTACATTACCCTTGTATTACCACGCTGCATTTATTATCTATCTACTGTGACATCACTGTGTGCATTACCCTTGTATTACCACGCTGCATTTATTATATATCTATTGTGACATCACTGTGAGCATTACCCTTTCATTATCATGCTACATTTTCTATCTACTGTGACATCACTGTGTGCATTATCATTGCATTATCATACTACATTTATTATCTATCTATTGTGACATCACTGTGTGCATTACCCTTGTATTACCACGCTGCATTTATTATCTATCTATTGTGACATCACTGTCTGTATTTCCCATATATTATCATGGTGTGTTTATAATATATGTACTGTGGCATCACATTATATTTATATTATGACACTGTTTTTTTTCTGTACTGTGACATCACTGTGTACGTTATTATCCTATTACCACAGGTTTTTTTTATCCCTGTACTGTGACATCACTGTCTGCTTTATTCTAATACTACTTTCTTTTTTTATCCCTGTGCTGACATCACTGTCGGCATTATTCTAATACTTTTTGTTATCCCTGTACTGATGTCACTGTCGGCATTATTCTAATACTTTTTGTTATCCCTGTACTGACATCACTGTTGGCATTATTCTAATACTTTTTGTTATCCCTGTACTGACATCACTGTCAGCATTATTCTAATACTTTTTCTTATCCCTGTACTGACATCACTGTCAGCATTATTCTAATACTACTTTTTTTAATCCCTGTACTGACATCACTGTCTGCATTATTCTAATACTACTTTTTCTTATCCCTGTACTGACATCACTGTCGGCATTATTCTAATACTACTTTTTCTTATTCCTGTACTGACATCACTGTCTGCGTTATTCTAATACTACTTTTTCTTATCCCTGTACTGACATCACTGTCAGCATTATTCTAATACTACTTTTTTTTATCCCTTTACTGACGTCACTGTCGGCATTATTCTAATACTTTTTGTCATCCCTGTACTGACATCACTGTCAGCATTATTCTAATACTACTTTTTGTTATCCCTGTACTGACATCACTGTCTGCGTTATTCTAATACTACTTTTTTTTTATCCCTGTACTTCATCACGGTATTGCCCATGTATTGTAACATTGCTGTTCTTGGTATTTAAAATTATTGACATCAATTTTATTATTGTTTTTGGTTAGTGTATATAAAATAGATGTTCAAGTTGCACCTTTGCATCTGTCTTTGTGTGTGTATGTGCAGATGTAGGAAGCTTTAACTTGACAACCAACATATCTCATCCCATTAAAGAAATCAAGATACAATTGCCAACTGTCTTGAATGTTTTCTACTTGTAAATAATGTTTCCTACTGTACAATGATGGACTTTGTACAGCAATTGTTTGGAAATGACCTGATAACCTTTCCCAGACTGATGAACAGCAACAATTGCTCTTCTAAGACTATCGCTGGTGTCCTTCCTCCTTGGCAATGCATGAACACATGTCTGAATGCTCCAGACCAGCAAACTGCCAAAACATTTGCTTTTTTTAGAGGCGTTCACACTTGCTCAAGGGCATTTAATTAACAACACCTGGCTTCTACGTACCCTCTTAATCCCTATCAGAGCAGTAATGGTGTACTTAATTGTTCACACACTTTTTCTGCATTTTGGAATAGTTTTTAATAAATAATGAAAAAACTCCCACCCTTACAATTCATGGCACTAAGAACATTTCATCCTGGGGACACTTGGACATCATAGAGAACTTCAAATTTGTGCACAGCAGGACTAATAAAAGTAAACTATACTTAATCCCATAGTGGGACACTATTTTAAAGGCTGTCTATCTGCTACATTTACTGCCTACAAGTTTCACCCTAACCCACCCTAATATTAATGTATGTAGGTTGGGCAGGAGGGCATACCTGCAGCACAGACTGTTGGTAAACAGAAGCATGGCCAAAACTACCACCGAGAAGTTAACAAGCAGCTATCCCTTCCTGACATCTGCCATAATAGTATGGTGGACTTTAAATATGGCGCCATAGCCGCCAGGTCTCCCATTGTGGTTACTAACCCTTCAGATGCCTCAATCAAATATGACTGAGGCATCTGGTCACTGGTGGTACATGGGCATCGTCATGTTCTCTCAGATTGACATCTCCGGGAGCGAAATCCGGAGGCAGCAATCCATTTCCATGACAGCCAGGAGCCTAATGAATGGAACAGAATGTATATCTCAATACACTGCAATACATTAGCATTGAAATATATTGTACTGGTGATCTGGGCCCCTAGGGTTCAAGTCCCCTAGACGTGTAAAAATATAAATAAATAAAAATTCAAGTCACCTCTATTTCTCTGCATCACACATAAAACAAGCATAAATATACAGGGAAGTATAAAAGCAAAATGAAAAATGGCTGTGGAGGGAAAGGGGTTAATATTTGCCAAATGACATTTCATTGACTATTACTTGTATGTTTTGGTATTTTGAGTTGTTAGATGTGCGGGGAGCAGAGTCTTATCACACCTTCTACAGTACTTGTGTGCTATATAATCTGCTGGGTGTTGTTGTTCAGCTGAGGTTGGATTCTCCTAATTGTAAGACCTTCTAAGGACCGGATGTTTTTTTTTTTTTTTTAAATACGTCCTGATATGTAAAACCGTAGAAAACTAAGAGGGTGTTCTGTATCCATTAAGTGAATGTACCAGAGCGCTATCATATGATCCACCTTTTCCAAATTTTTATTTGGAGCACTATAAAATACTGATAAGGTTAGGTTCATATCTGTGCAAAGCTCTCAGCCGGAAGGCTAAAACAGCAGTTACCTGCGGACACAGACAAACCACATTGACTATGATGGGGTCCGTCTAGTGTCCACCATTTTCATACTGAAAGCAGCTCTTCTCTCTCCGCCGATTTCTGGCAGTTTCTGTGGCGGAGTCGCCAACCACTCTGATGCATATGTGAATTTAGCCTAAAACTACTAGATGAGAGAGGTTATAGCCTATCTATCTATAATCCAAAAAACAAGCAGCACTCCAAAGGTTTAAGTGAAGCAAACAAGTGGGTTTATTGCCCTATGCGACGTTTCAGCTCCACATATATGCTTTTTACTGGTACGGTCATCTATACAGTAGAGTTGCTATCTATCTATCTACAGTGCCTTGCGAAAGTATTCGGCCCCCTTGAACTTTTCAACCTTTTGCCACATTTCAGGCTTCAAACATAAAGATATAAAATTTTAATTTTTTGGTGAAGAATCAACAACAAGTGGGACACAATTGTGAAGTGGAACGAAATTTATTGGTTATTTTAAACCAAATAAACCAATAAAAAATAAAAAACTGAAAAGTGGGACGTGCAATATTATTCGGCCCCTTTACTTTCAGTGCAGCAAACTCACTCCAGAAGTTCAGTGAGGATCTCTGAATGATCCAATGTTGTCCTAAATGACTGATGATGATAAATATAATCCACCTGTGTGTAATCAAGTCTCCGTATAAATGCACCTGCTCTGTGATAGTCTCAGGGTTCTGTTTAAAGCGCAGAGAGCATCATGAAGACCAAGGAACACACCAGGCAGGTCCGTGATACTGTTGTGGAGAAGTTTAAAGCCGGATTTGGATACAAAAAGATTTCCCAAACTTTAAACATCCCAAGGAGCACTGTGCAAGCGATCATATTGAAATGGAAGGAGTATCAGAAAACTGCAAATCTACCAAGACCCGGCCGTCCCTCTAAACTTTCATCTCAAACAAGGAGAAGACTGATAAGAGATGCAGCCAAGAGGCCCATGATCACTCTGGATGAACTGCAGAGATCTACAGCTGAGGTGGGAGAGTCTGTCCATAGGACAACAATCAGTCGTACACTGCACAAATCTGGCCTTTATGGAAGAGTGGCAAGAAGAAAGCCATTTCTCAAAGATATCCATAAAAAGTCTCGTTTAAAGTTTGCCACAAGCCACCTGGGAGACACACCAAACATGTGGAAGAAGGTGCTCTGGTCAGATGAAACCAAAATCGAACTTTTTGGCCACAATGCAAAACGATATGTTTGGCGTAAAAGCAACACAGCTCATCACCCTGAACACACCATCCCCACTGTCACACATGGTGGTGGCAGCATCATGGTTTGGGCCTGCTTTTCTTCAGCAGGGACAGGGAAGATGGTTAAAATTGATGGGAAGATGGATGGAGCCAAATACAGGACCATTCTGGAAGAAAACCTGTTGGAGTCTGCAAAAGACCTGAGACTAGGACGGAGATTTATCTTCCAACAAGACAATGATCCCAAACATAAAGCAAAATCTACAATGGAATGGTTCACAAATAAACGTATCCAGGTGTTAGAATGGCCAAGTCAAAGTCCAGACCTGAATCCAATCGAGAATCTGTGGAAAGAGCTGAAAACTGCTGTTCACAAACGCTCTCCATCCAACCTCACTGAGCTCCAGCTGTTTTCCGAGGAAGAATGGGCAAGAATTTCAGTCTCTCGATGTGTAAAACTGATAGAGACATACTCCAAGCGACTTGCAGCTGTAATCGCAGCAATAGGTGGCGCTACAAAGTATTAACTTAAGGGGGCCGAATAATATTGCACGCCCCACTTTTCAGTTTTTTATTTTTTTACAAAAATTTAAAATAACCAATAAATTTCGTTCCACTTCACGATTGTGTCCCACTTGTTGTTGATTCTTCACCAAAAAATTAAAATTTTATATCTTTATGTTTGAAGCCTGAAATGTGGCAAAAAGTTGAAAAGTTCAAGGGGGCCGAACACTTTCGCAAGGCACTGTATCTATCTATCTATCTATCTATCTATCTATCTATCTATCTCTTTTTTTATTGGCTTTTGTTGTCTTCTGTGATAAGATATCCCACTGCAGCAATTTATCCCAATGCAGAAAGTCACGTTAAAATGCATTTTCTACACTAATCTAAACACCCTCCCCCTACCTACTTTTAAATTACATACTTTACCAAAAATGTATACTTACCCATATCCCAGGCACGTTTTCGGATTATCCGGTAAGGTTCCATTTCCCCATTTCCGGAAACGGAACGTCACCAATACTCCTCCCTCTTCCCCATCATACTTACCTATCTTCCTGTCCAGACTTTCCTTCTGTGGGGACGGTTCCTTCTCTTCTTTGACTCTGCCGGCGCGTGCGCAATAGTCCCAGCCTTACGCTGTAGCTTACGCACTTAATCTCTACTGCACAGGCATCAGAGGCACCTCCGGCCTGCGCACGCGCCGGCAGAGTCATAGAAGAGGAGGAGCCGTCTCAGCAGAAGGGAAGTCTGGACAGGAAGATAGGTAAGTATGATGGGGTGGGGGGTGGGCTGGGTTAGTTAGTCGGGAAGGGCTAGTAGTGGGCGGGTTAGCTAGGGAGACGGGGGGTGGGATCGAAAGAGGAAGGGGGAAGGAGTGAGAGGGAGATAGTGTGCGAGCCTATAACTATAACTAAGATGATGCATCACATTAGCTAAGACAGAAGAAAGCTACACCATGTAAACAAATGCACAGGATGTCAGAAGATCCCAGAGAAACCCAGAAATCACTCGAAACACTGCTAAAGGTATTTGGGTGCACTTATTAACCCATTAATAGCACTAACAGACATTTTTATTAAAAAGATTTTTTGCTTGGAAAACCCCTTTAACCATGCTACATCTGTATATCATATCTATTATGTATGCATATACTATCTATCAATTTGTCTATCAATGTATCTATGTACGCATATACTATCTTATCAATTTATCTACATATGCATATACTCTATTAATTTGTCTATCAATATAAGTATGCATATACTATCAATCTATGTATGCATATAATATCTACTTTCTATCACTGCATATAGTTAAATGTCCCACTATCTTGTCATGTGACTTCTTTAATTCCTTATCTATTGATCTATCTGTCTATCTATTCAATCTATCTAATATCTATCTATATACTGTCTACAGCAGGGGTCCCCAACCACTGGTCCGCGGACCGGGATCGGGCCATTGTGGGTCTTTTGCCGGACCGAGGGGCGGCGGACTGGCCTCAGTAAACGCGGCTCCTGGCACATTATGTGGGGGCGGAACGGCGATCTGGCCACAGTGTTGTGGCTCCTAACATAGCTAATGGCGTGGGACCTTTCGGTGTACAGTGCTGTAGACCAGGTCCCCGCCATTAGCTATGCTAGGAGCCACAACACTGTGGCCAGATCACCAATCCATCTCATCTAAAGCGCTGTTTAGTGTATAACCCTGCCCCCATATGACCAAAGCCCCACCCCAAACCGCCCTCCCCCGCCAGGCCGTGGAGAAGAAAAGGTTAGGAACCACTGATCTACAGTATCTATCCATACATTTTCTATCTATTTATCTTTCTATCTATGCATATAATTGTATGGTTTTTCTATCTAGCCATTTACCTCGTCATTACCTATCTATTATCTATGTTTCTACCTATATACTATCTACAGTATATATGCATTGTGAGTATGTGAATCTAGAGGGCTCTAGGGAGCGACCCAGGCCAGCCCTGAAAAGGCCCTCAGCCACACCTTTGGGTGGGGTGCGTATCTCCAGAAGGCTGGAAAAACCTGCATGGAGCAGGAAATGGTGGACCAGCCAAGGACAGAGAGGCAGTCTGTCCCAGAGGGCTGGGATCCAGAGAGGACTTACGGAGACTAAGTCAAGCTCTTATTGCCCCAGAGGCTAGTTAGGGGCTCGAGGAGTTAGTTAGTGCCCTAACTGTGGCATAGGTTTTTTTGTTGTTTTGTTATGTTGCATGTAAGCTGAATAAAGCCCGTTTATTTTTTTACACTTGTACCGTCTGAGCGCTATCTATCCGGCGTCCAGTACCACGAACCACTGCTGTCCGGACCAGGAGTTGGCCGCCATTTTGAGACTAATTCCCCAAGTTGTCATATATGGTGCTACGGATTTGGGCATAAAGAGATCCACGCAAGTCCTGGAAGACAAGTGATTGGTGACTGCAGTACTGCTAAGTGTGCATTGTGGCCTACAGCTGGAAGAAATCTGTGATTTCAACGGAGAAACCCAGGAAGGGGTGAGTGGAATATGCAACATAGCAAATTGTGTGCAAAAACTGGTGAAAGTAAAACTCTGGAAGAGGAATCCAGGGAATGGACTTTGTGTATACTGTGGCACAGAAGTCTGTAAAGTGCTTGCTGATGGCAAGAAAGTAAGCAATGTGTGTAGAAGCTGGATACTGCAAACAGTCTATGTGAAAGGCTATGGTGCCATGTTGGTGTTTTCTGTGGAAGACAGAAGAAAATGCTGGTTGTTGTAGTGCCACATAAGTTAACTGTTTGAATACATGTGACTGCAGAAGATAGCAAAAAGTTGCTGTCGGTTGAACCCAAGGTTGCTGTGGAATATTGTGTAATCTTGTTATTAAACCATGGGCAAGAAAAAGAGAATTTCAGCTTGTAAAAAAGCGGAGAAGTTATGCACAGGTTTATTAGTGCAGCAGTCTGAATGCAGAGAGACACAAAACCCGGAACAGAGCATGTGGAATGCAAGTAAAGATAATGGGTTGCATGATGGTGACTTAGTTTTTCTGAAGCACCTCTGTTCTATGATTGAATATGTCCCTGCTGACTGTATGTCTCATACTGGAGTGCATCAAAGATGAAAATATTATGGTGCAGCAGCTTCAAGATGAGATTAAAACCATCAGGTTCTTGTATGAAGGTGAAATATCTGATTGGAAATGGCAACTTGCGGTATCAGAAAAAGAGAACCTTAAGATAAAGAAAGCTTGAAACTATAAAGAGTTTATATCCTAGTCATTGTGAAAATGTGGTGCTGGGTTTGCCTGGAATGGACTGTGTCACTAAGAAGGAGTTTGCAGAAATGAAATGCGCTCTATCTAATAAAGTCCTACAGAGTGTGGAATAAAAGCAAGTGCTTGAGAAGCAATTGCAGGATTTAAAGGAGCAGCGTGTCCAAGACTCCATTGTCAAAGAGAGTGTCATTGAAAAATTAAGAGATGACCTTGAAACTGCTAAATGTGAGAAGTGAATTTTTGCAGTGTCAGTCAAAATGTCTGGATGACCAAGTCAGGAAGTGTGAAAAACTTTCGGCTGCATTAACTGACAAATAAAATGAAATTGCAGAGCTGAGGAAGGAGGTCTCTGACCAAGAGAGTGATTTAGAATATGTGGTGCAGACATTGCAGTCAGAGCAAAACTTGCATGAACTAAAGCAGATTCGCTTAAATAGTGAAGTCAACGTATGGCGGAGCAGAGCTGGAGTTCTGGAACAAAGGGAAAATGGAACTCAAAGCTAGAATATGTAGCCTGGAGAGGGTGCTGTCAGGATCTTGTGAAGATAATGAGAAATTGTCTGTTTTGGTGCAAAATAAAGACAAAGAATTGATGGAGATGTCGTCTGTCCATGCTCAGAAAGTGCAAGCCTTACAGGAGAGTCACAAAAAAGTAGAGACTCAACTTCAAGTGCTGCAACTAAAAGTCACAGAAGGGGACAGGTTTCAAGCGGAGCTGCTAGACAAGGCAAACAGACTACAGGTGGAATTGAATAGTGTCACAGGGCTTCTTTCTCAAGCAGACAGCAAGTTTATCAAACTTTCCAAAGATTTTTCTACACTAGAATCTCAGCTTCAGGACACTCAGAAACTTTTGCAAGAAGAAACTCGTCAGAAGCTTGACCTTAGTACAAAACTAAAACAAATGGAAGATGAGAAAAATGGTTTCCTTGAGCAACTAGAGGAAGAGGAGATAGCAAAAAGAGATTTGAAAAAGCAGATTTCAACACTGCAGGCTCAGGCGACTGATATGAAGAAAAAAATGGAGGATTTGGTTAGCTCCAAGGATGAAGTTGAGAAAAACCTGGAATCTGTGCAGATATTGTATGAGAACCAAGCTAATGCTTGTGACAAGCTGGAAAAGGCCAAAAGAGAATTGGACCTCCAGATAGAAGACATGAAGATTGAGTTTGAGGGAAACCTGTCTAATTTATCTGCTGAGATTGTAGATCTAAAAATGCTTGTTGCTAAACTAAAGGTACAAGTGAACAAGCAGGAGGAAATTGCACGCATCAAGAAACAGCTGGAGTTTCAGATGGATCAAGTGAAGTGCGAGTCAGAAATAAAGTTGGAAGAGCACACTTTTCAGATTGAACAGTTAAAAACCGAAGTGGAATCTAAAAGAGAAGAATTGGATCGATTGCAGCAGTCTTTATCCAATACTGAACAGTCGGCATCTGCACTATCTTCAAAGCTGGCAGCACTAGAAGCTGAGAAAGACTCGCTGCAGAACCTGTTAACCTCTAAAGAATCAGAGCTGCTATCCCTGAAAAACGTGACTCAAGAGACAGAGTCTTTATTCAACCAAGAGCAAGATAAGAGAGCCACTGAGATACGGGACTTGAATGAAAGACTTGACAAAGCTTCTGCTCATCGGCAAACTTTTTATCAGAAGATGTTGGAGGATGAGTTCAATATAATTCAGGGAACAGTGAGAGAAGCAGAAAATATCATCCAGGATGCAGTGCGAAGGATTGAGGAAGATCTGCAAGATGCAATAGTAAAAACTGAGATGGAGGCTGTGCAGGAAAATGCGGCAATGAAGAAAGTTCCGGAACTGGAATCAGAGATTTGTGCACTACAGAAGGCATTAGAATTGGAGAAAGCTACCAGCATAGAGGCAGAGAAAGCAAAGACATTAAGGCAGCCAGAACATGTAACCAAAAAGCATCTGGGTACTGACAGTAAAAACTGTGATGTTGAAAACTTGGTATCCCAGTCCTCCGGTGTTAGCACAGGGAATGAAAATAACTTGGAGAATGTTGAGATGATGATATCACCAGCTCCTGTACTGTCAGAAAGGGGTTGGCACGAAAATTCTCGCAAGCTATCAAAGTACCGCAACATGCCTCCAGGAAGTTATGCGTATGAGAAAGAGGAGGTAAGACTAGAGTGTGGAAGTGGTTCTCCGGCTGCTGTACAGGTGTGGAAGCATTATACAGAAACCATTCCAATATATGATGTGGCAGTTGTTAAAGACATACCAGAAAATATAGTTCAGCGTGAGCTATTTTGTGAGGGTGTACCGTATGGTCCTCATGCAGAAGGAGAAGATATTGCAGTACAGAGCTTGTGTATCTCAAACAAAGAGGAGAGCAAGCAGCCTATGTCTGCTAAACTTCTAAGCCTTGATGGTGATGGCAAAGTTTGCTTTGAGATGAAGGTTACAGAAAAGGTACCCGTGAAACAGTTATACTCTAAAGATATTGATGTGCATGAAGTACGTGTTAGCTGGTATCTGAGCTCCTGTGGATTCGTGATAGGTGAAGAAGAAGATTCTTACGGCTATTCACTAAAGGAAACAAAGTCATGCCATGGGATGGCTGAAGACTCTGGCGAGAAATGTGATGAAAATGATGTGATCCCCTGTATGGCGAATTGTGAAGGTGATGAAGTAAAACTTGCCTTGGCACAGAATGGCCAGGATCTTGGCGTACCATTTAAAGTGAGGAGAAAACGGAGAACTCAACGGAGCGGTATTTGGAAGAAAAGACCGCCAGATTGGCACTTCTGGAGAGACACTGGACAGGCATACATGGTTGAAGAGGGACTTCGTCATAGGATGTCTCGTCCCATTGTAGCTCACCCCATGGGTAGTGAGCTGAGGGGGAGGGTATGTGAGTATGTGAACCTAGAGGGCGCTAGGGAGCGACCCAGGCCAGCCCTGAAAAGGCCCTCAGCCACACCTTTGGGTGGGGCGCGTATCTCCAGAAGGCCGGAGAAACCTGCATGGAGCAGGAGATGGTGGACCAGCCAAGGACAGAGAGGCAGTCTGTCCCAGAGGGCTGGGATCCAGAGAGGACTTACGGAGACTAAGTCAAGCTCTTATTGCCCCAGAGGCTAGTTAGGGGCTCGAGGAGTTAGTTAGTGCCCTAACTGTGGCATAGGTTTTTTTGTTGTTTTATGTTGCATGTAAGCTGAATAAAGCCCATTTATTTTTTACACTTGGACCGTCTGAGCGCTATCTATCCGGCGCCCAGTACCACGAACCACTGCTGTCCGGACCAGGAGTTGGCCGCCATTTTGAGACTAACCCCCCCCCCCCAAGTTGTCACAGCATATATCTCTGTGTATATACCTTCTATCTATCCATCTCACATCTATATACTTTCTATCCATCTACCTATCCATATACTTTCTATGTCTATACTATCTATGCATATACATAATTGCCTGTCTACTACCTATCTTATTCACCTATGTATACTCTGTCACATCTACCTATCTATAAACTTTCTGTCTGTTAGTCTGTCTATTTATACATACACTTAACAGTCTCTCTACTATCATCTATCTATATTATGTCACTTCTCTCTATCCTCAGTACAAAAGTCAGTCTCTTCTCCCCCCTTTCTCTCTATTCTCTGCATGAGTCAGTCTCTTCTTTCCCCCTCTATCCTCCGTATATGTCAGTCTCTTCTCCCCCCTCTCTCTATCCTCTGTATATGTCAGTCTCTTCTCCCCCCTCTCTCTCTCCTCTGTATATGTCAGTCTCTTCTTTCCCCCCCTCTCTCTCTCCTCTGTATATGTCAGTCTCTTCTTCCCCCCCCCCTCTCTCTCTCTCCTCTGTATATGTCAGTCTCTTCTTTCCCCCTCTCTCTCCTCTGTATATGTCAGTCTCTTCTTTCCCCCTCTCTCTCTCTCTCTCCTCTGTATATGTCAGTCTCTTCTTTCCCCCTCTCTCTCCTCTGTATATGTCAGTCTCTTCTTTCCCCCCCTCTCTCTCTCTCCTCTGTATATGTCAGTCTCTTCTTTCCCCCTCTCTCTCTCCTCTGTATATGTCAGTCTCTTCTTTCCCCCCCTCTCTCTCTCCTCTGTATATGTCAGTCTCTTCTTCCCCCTTTCTCTCTCTCTCTCTCTCTCTCTCTCTCTCCATTCTAGTCTCCTCGTCATGTTCTCTTCTACAGGGCTGGTCATGTTTATGGCCGCAATGCACCCTGGGACTGGTAGTTCTTTCCCCCGCCCATTGCTGAGTGATCTACAGGAGACAGACTACAATCCCCAGAGGCGGCGCCGTCTTCTCCATGTCCTGACTCCGGGCTCCGCAGCCAGTCAGTGGCAGAGATTTGGTGGCCCTCCCCTGGCCCCGGGTTAGTCCTCTGGGCTGCAGACGTCTGAGGAGCCCTGGATGTGCGGCCGGGCTGTGTACACTGCTATCACAGGTAGGTCTGGGGGCTGTGTGTGAGGAGGGGGCATATACATGGTAACCATATGGTGGGCATAATGGGGGGCACACAGGTGGGTGGGGGTGAGAAGCAGCAGGTGAAGGGCTGACTATGGACATAAGGTGAGCTGGGTATAAGACATTACAACCTGCGCCTGGCTGTATATTATAACTATAGGAAATAAATAGGTTACCACTTCCATTTTTTACTATATTTGTTAAGTTTCCATGACGATATGATGAAAGTGCTGGACGAGCGCGAGAAAAACAAATCTGACAATTATCCAAACTTTTAGTCAAAACTTTTCATTATGGTTCCTTAAAAGGGAAAATCTGTGAGACCGGTGTCGTCTGTGGTGTCAGTGACCACCTGTAATGTCCACGTTCTATATAGTCCATAGGTAGTAATCTGTGATATATCAGGAGATCTGTGGTGTCAGTGACCACCTGTAATGTCCACGTTCTATATAGTCCATAGGAAGTAATCTGTGATATATCAGGAGATCTGTGGTATCTGTGGTCACCTGTAATGTCCACGTTCTCTATAGCCCATAGGTAGTGATCTGTGGTGTCAGTGACCACCTGTAATGTCCACGTTCTCTATAGTCCATAGGTAGTGATCTGTGATATATCAGGAGATCTGTGGTGTCAGTGACCACCTGTAATGTCCACGTTCTCTATAGCCCATAGGTAGTGATCTGTGGTGTCAGTGACCACCTGTAATGTCCACGTTCTATATAGTCCATAGGTAGTAATCTGTGATATATCAGGAGATCTGTGGTGTCAGTGATCACCTGTAATGTCCACGTTCTATATAGTCCATAGGAAGTGATCTGTGATATATCAGGAGATCTGTGGTATCTGTGGTCACCTGTAATGTCCACGTTCTATATAGTCCATAGGTAGTGATCTGTGATATATCAGGAGATCTGTGGTGTCAGTGACCACCTGTAATGTCCACGTTCTATATAGTCCATAGGTAGTGATCTGTGATATATCAGGAGATCTGTGGTGTCAGTGACCACCTGTAATGTCCACGTTCTATATAGTCCATAGGAAGTAATCTGTGATATATCAGGAGATCTGTGGTATCTGTGGTCACCTGTAATGTCCACGTTCTATATAGTCCATAGGAAGTAATCTGTGATATATCAGGAGATCTGTGGTATCTGTGGTCACCTGTAATGTCCACGTTCTCTATAGCCCATAGGTAGTGATCTGTGGTGTCAGTGACCACCTGTAATGTCCACGTTCTATATAGTCCATAGGTAGTGATCTGTGATATATCAGGAGATCTGTGGTATCTGTGGTCACCTGTAATGTCCACGTTCTATATAGTCCATAGGTAGTAATCTGTGATATATCAGGAGATCTGTGGTGTCAGTGACCACCTGTAATGTCCACGTTCTATATAGTCCATAGGTAGTGATCTGTGATATATCAGGAGATCTGTGGTGTCAGTGACCACCTGTAATGTCCACGTTCTCTATAGCCCATAGGTAGTGATCTGTGGTGTCAGTGACCACCTGTAATGTCCACGTTCTATATAGTCCATAGGAAGTAATCTGTGATATATCAGGAGATCTGTGGTGTCAGTGACCACCTGTAATGTCCACGTTCTATATAGTCCATAGGTAGTGATCTGTGATATATCAGGAGATCTGTGGTATCTGTGGTCACCTGTAATGTCCACGTTCTATATAGTCCATAGGTAGTAATCTGTGATATATCAGGAGATCTGTGGTATCTGTGGTCACCTGTAATGTCCACGTTCTATATAGTCCATAGGTAGTAATCTGTGATATATCAGGAGATCTGTGGTGTCAGTGACCACCTGTAATGTCCACGTTCTCTATAGCCCATAGGTAGTGATCTGTGGTGTCAGTGACCACCTGTAATGTCCACGTTCTATATAGTCCATAGGAAGTAATCTGTGATATATCAGGAGATCTGTGGTGTCAGTGACCACCTGTAATGTCCATGTTCTCTATAGTCCATAGGTAGTGATCTGTGATATATCAGGAGATCTGTGGTATCTGTGGTGTCAGTGACCACCTCTAATGTCCACGTTCTGTATAGTCCATAGGTAGTGATCTGTGATATATCAGGAGACCGGTGACGTCTGTGGTGTCAGTGACCACCTCTGATGTCCGCTTTCCATTTAAGTTCTGACAGGCATTGCAGACCCAGCCAGGGTTGTTTGTCTTGTTGCCCTAGAACGCCCTAGGTGACTGCATACAGGAGCTCATACTGTATACTGGGATTCCTAACAATCTGGCTGTTCTGTTTGGACATTGAAAAACTTTGCCAATTATGGCTGGCTCTGTTATGGGAGCACTCTTGCAGGTTGGTGCTATTATGGGAGCACTGCAGTAATCTACTTCTGTCATTAGGGCACTGTGGTGGGCACTCTACTTAAGGCAATATCATTGGCTTTCCTATGGGGGCACTGCAGCAGACTGTCTCTTGTGTAGGGCCACAGATGTGGGATGGCTTTGCTCTGGGGACACTTCTGCGGGATTTCTCTGCTCTGGGGACATTGCTGCAGACTATCTCTGGTATAGGGCCACTACTGCGGGATGACTCTGCTCTGGGGACACTGCTGCCTGGATGGCTCTGCTCTGGGGACACCGCTGCAGACTATCTCTGGTATAGGGCCACTGCTGCAGACTGTCTGTAGTATAGGGCCACAGCTGCGGGATGTCCCTGCTCTGGGGACACTTCTGTGGGATTTCTCTGCTCTGGGGACATTGCTGCAGACTATCTCTGGTATAGGGCCACTACTGCGGGATGGCTCTGCTATGGGGACACTGCTGCAGGATGGCTCTGCTCTGGGGACACACCTGCAGACTATCTCTGGTATAGGGCCACTGCTGCAGACTGTCTGTAGTATAGGGCCACAGCTGCGGGATGTCCCTGCTCTGGGGACACTTCTGCGGGATTTCTCTGCTCTGGGGACATTGCTGCAGACTATCTCTGGTATAGGGCCACTACTGCGGGATGGCTCTGCTATGGGGACACTGCTGCAGGATGCCTCTGCTCTGGGGACACACCTGCAGGCTATCTCTGGTATAGGGCCTCTGCTGCGGGATGGCTCTACTCTGCAGGATGGCTCCGCTATGAGGGCACTGCAACAGACTGTCTTTGTTACAGGGACACTACTGCAGGAGGCGCTGGCTCTTTTATGGAGGTACTGTTGGAGGTTACCTGTGCTATCTGGGCGTAGAGAATGGCACACTAAGAAAGCTGTATGGTATTGACTTGTTATGGGGCACTGCTGCAGGGTGGCTTCAGTATGGGGACCTCTGTTATGGCGGGACACTGGCTGGCCCCCTAAAAGAGACAATGTTACTGGTTGTGTTTTAGAGGCAGTAATATAGGTTGGCTCTGTTATATGGGGCACAGCGGATAGAATGGCAAAAAAAACAGTACAGGCTTTGGTATGGGGTCATTACTACAGACTGGATTTATTATGGGTACTCTTGCAGCACACCTCTAATATGTCAGAGCTTCAGTTGGCAGTGGGGCAGTGTTACCGGCGTTATTATTGGGGCAGGATGGCCGACTCCCTTATGCGGGCACTGTAACTGACTCATGTGCACTAGGACATTAATAAACATCCTTGTAACATAACTTTACATACTTTTATTATTTGATAACCCAGGTATAGTGGACGTTGGATCATGGACATCCGCCTGCACCTGTGATGTGGAACACAACCCCCATCATCCTAGACGTCACGCATAAACCAATACCACAGCTTCCAATACTCTCTGTGTATGGAATCAGTCTGACTGTAGCCCACACTAATACACAGCACCAGCCCTCCTGCACTATAGTGGCTGAGTCCAGTAAAGAGCAGGGACCCTATAGTGCCCCACGCTGGTGGTGGCACCGCCGTTATGGGCATAGCCTTATATACACAGTGCATGCTGGGATTATCCTTTACATTGCCTATGAGAAATCCTCGCTGCGTCTTCATATTCCCTTCTATGTGGGAGAAAAATGTACAGGGCTGAAGGATTTCCTGTGCGTCTTCTTTACACACTCGTAAAAATGTAATAATAACATAAAAATTAATTGGGATCTGATATAAAATATTCTGGAGTGTCAGATGGGTGTAGAGAATATCTGGAGTTTCAGATCTTGTGAGATTCTGCATTATATGGCAGGTCTGAATTATCAGATACTGGAATAAAGGATTCTGGACGTCTGAGTCGGAATTATTGTGAGGGTCTTAGTCTGGGGTCTGGACCTGACCTTTGGCTCATGTAAGGTGACTCTACTATACTGTGGTTATGACTGTATGACATATTCTATATTTAATATATACATGTATGTTTTTTTATAGGGGCCTCGCATTCTAATGGAGGGATGTAACAAGGGCACAACCACGGCCTTTAATGTCAAACAGATGCTCCCCGCTGCCATGCAGGTAACATGTCTACTATAAGCAGGGCTGTGGAGTGGGCAGACCAAACTCCTCCTCCGATTCCAACTCCTTCATAAATGGCTGACGGCCATGGCCAGACAAAGCAATAAAGATCCTCTAATTCATTTTCTGTCTTCCCAGTGCATTGTATGGAATAATAAATGGTACCATTACAAAGTAAAATTTGTCCCACAAACATTAAGCCCTTATATGGCTCTGTGAACAGAAAGATGAAAAACTTATGTGGTTTGGAAGGCGCGGAGTCAAAAACTAAATCGAAAAATGTTAAAAATAATCATTTTATTGTGAAGCCGAAGTTGGTAACTTTTTTCCAACTCCAACTCCATTCAAAATAGGTCCCGACTCTCACTCCACAGCCCTGACTATAGGAACACAGGATTTTATCTAAAAACTTTCCCTCCACCTTTTTGAGACTCTTTTGCACAATGTATAATCTTGGATTAAATTTTATTAACTTTTATTTACTGGTCAGTCCAATTCAGTGATACCAAATTTATATAGTTTTTGTGTTTTACTACTTTTTAATTTTACAATTACTTAGCTGTATGGGGACTCATATTTTGCAGGACAACTTGTAGTTGTCATTTGTATCGTTTGAGATCACTTGTGACCTTTTTCAATTTTTTTTGGCAGAATCAACATAAAACAGATTCCAATCTATTATAACTTTTATACTTCTTTATTGTTTGTGGCATAATAATCTATATAAAATTGTTTTTTTTTTGTCAACCTATTAGGCCACACATAGTGCAGTGTATTACAGTATATGAGCTGTGGTCAAGTACCCTAGTGAGACTAAAAAAGGTAGAAAAAAAATTAAAAATATACATAAAAGTATATAAAAATGAATGTACTTTTATTTTTAAGCATTTTATTTATTTATTTATTATTATTATTATTAAGAATAATAATAATAATAAATTTTATTTATATAGCGCCAACATATTCCGCAGCACTGTACAATTTGTAGGGTTCAAGTACAGACAAAAAAGATACATTACAAAGAAATAGTCAATTCACACAATGGGACTGAGGGCCCTGCTCGCAAGAGCTTACAATCTATGAGGTAGAGGGGGTGACACAAGAGGAGGCATCGGAGGTAGCATTGCTTATACAATGGTCAGACAATTTTGTAATTGGTTACTGTTACAAGAGATTACTGTCATTACACATATTTAGAAGAAATTTAATATAATTTAGTTTTACTAGGGGACTTGACCACCACTTGTGTGACCTAATAGGTGGGCAAAAATGTCCCTCTGCTGCTATGGGGTGAGAGACGACGCCCAATCCCTTAGTCTAACCACTTAGATGCCGCAGTTGATATTGACTGCAGCACCTAAGGAGTTGAATGTCCAACATCAGAGCTAGCTCCAATCCTTTACATCAGGGTGTCAGCCAGAGTGTCGGCAGCCATGCCATCCCAACTCCTTATTTATACTGGCCTTTGTACTAACTACTAAATGTCAGTGCCGTACTTGTACATGGGAAGGAGCCAATCATGAGAGAACTCCTTTAATTGTGGTTATATATGGAGTTACACTTTATGTATCTTTAGAATTACCACTAAGTAATACAAGATAGGTGACAAGTGCTTCACTGACATTGAGGAGAAGGTTCTGCATGAGTGGTCATGGCTGCCTGTGGTTTCTCTGCTAGTGGGTAAATCAGTGGTCTCTAACCGGTGACTCTCCTGGTGTAGTGTAACTACAACTCCCAGCATTGGGATTGACTTGGTGCATTTTGGAAGAATAACAGGCTGCTGCGGCTGAGTGTGTATCGCTGTACTATGACTTCTACATCTGTCTTGTGGTTTTGCTAATATAAAATATTCTTCATCTTTCAGGAAACTGCAAAACCAGAGGAGGCTACAGTCTGCTTCTCAGTAGAAGAATTAGACTCCTTAGAAGATCGTGAAAGGGAACGATATAAGAATGAAGAGACCAAAGTTCATCAACGTCCAAACTTAGTGGGTGAGAGGCTTCAAGAATGACACACCACGGCATTTTATTTATACTTAGGTTCCCTCAATGAACTTTATAGGGAAGAGAAAATGAAGGGGGACATGACTAAGGTGTGCTGAAATACAGATGTGTTAGAATTTGGTTAAGGACTCCTTCTTGAATGGACAGGCTGCAATACACAACACAATCACTGGGTGGCCGCACATAGACAAATATAGGATAGATGTCTTGTCACAAATCACACTTTTTTAAAAGCTGATTATATCTTGACCCGCATCTCAGGATATGCTGAAGTAAGGTAAGGAACAACCCATGTGTATAGTCACAGGAAGAAAATCAAACAAAAACTGGTCCTATTATGATGTGATGAAGCAGCCCTAAAAAGGCCAACCCTTTAACAACCAGCAAAGGGTAGGTTATGCTGGAGCAATGAACCCCCATGAGCAAGTAATAATACACACAGCACATAAAAGGATATCATGCATACACCAATAAAATATACAGGATCTAGTCTATTTGAGGAAACATACAGGAAACATGTATATATAAAATAATGGGTGGAAATGGAAGAGGTACCATTCTTGGACCAGGGGTAGGAATAATCCCCATGTATATCACTGCCTCAGGCCTAAAGGAAAGAATACAGCAGTGCCTTCATTTACTAAAATAACCACACGTAACCAAATAACTGGCAGTATAATGTCTGGTGCTATGCGCTTGTGCAGCAAGCATGGCGAATTAAAATACTGACAGCACATATGCCAAGTAAACGCAAGTTTTTATATCACTGTTAGTTTCCCAACTGATCTCTAGATGGCACCAGCAACCTACATATAAAGCAAAGGAGCAATATATAAAGATAAAATGTATTCAATGAAGTTACTATAATGAAAATACATCAGATAAAGTGCAGTGTGCATAAACTGTACAAATTAATAAAGCTGTATACAAGCTACATCATCATAAACGTATATGATGAGCCGCATTATGCCGAGACAAACAGATAAATAGTACTTACGTTAAGTTAATATTTAGGGCTACGATTTTATCTTTCCCGTTTATCATGCTAATTTCTTGGATTTTGTTTTATGTATTGTAATGACTCTGCTTTATACAGTATTTGGAGCACCATCGCCATCTAGTGATGGTTTTGGATATTGATACACATACTTTGTCTTATATTATTTTTTTCTCTGAAAAAAGGCCTAGGGCTTATTTTGGGGTAGGTCTTATTTTTCAGGCACCAGAACGAATCAGAATCTTTTCTGATTCACTCTGGACGAATCATTTAAGATGGTTATGGTTAGTAACCCTAACTTACATTCGCAATTGATGGTACAGTGTCAGTGGCTCTTAAGCAAGCTTACTGGCACTCTCTCTCTCTCTCTCTAAACATTTTGTGTGGCCGTGGCACTGTGCCCTCTCTATCTCTTCTCCTTTATGCTAAGGGGTAGGTACTGTAGTGGAGTGGCTGCATCTGTGGGAGTGAGCAGGGGTTGCATCTGACGTCTGGTCATGTAGGTAACCAAGCCCACAGCATAGTAGTGGCTGGGAGTCGGGAACCCGGAGGCAGCACTCGGGAGGCAGGACCCGGTAGCGGGTAAGCGGATTTTGCCTTGCTGTGGCGGAAGGTAACGGGGCACTTATCTACAACGGTTGGGAGCTACAGTATGCCTATACTCCGTCACGTCAATGATGTCACATGACATAACCTAGTGCTGGAGGTGCTGACTGTAACTAGGGCTTATTTTTGGAGTAGGGCTTATAGTTCAAGCCTACTCCAAAAATCCTACAAAATCAAGCTAGGGCTTATTTTCAAGGTAGGGCTTATTTTAGGAGAAACAGGGTAGCTGCCCCACTGTATGTCGCCATTATCTTTTCTAATATTTATGGTTATATTACTATATAAGGGCACCGTTGCGTTCTTTTCTTTCACCCCTGCTTTTTTTTAACCAGAAAGATCGCCTTTGCTGTCCATACCGCTGTAAGTATTTTATTTCTATAGCGCCAACATATTCCACAGCACTTTACAAATCGTAGAGTTTATGTACAGACAAAATGAGACATTACAGAGTAATAAGTCAGTTCACACAACAGAAGCGAGAGCCCTAATCGCAAGAGCTTACAATCTATACAAGACAAAGTCTGTGGACAGAAACGGTGTTTCTAGGGAAAAGGAAAATTTTTTTTCTCATTTTGGAAAACCCCTTTAAGTCAGACTTAGGCAGAAATCGCACATTTTTTTTGGGCCAGGAAACATAGTCTGTATGACAGCTGCATTTTCAAGTCTAACTGTGGCTTGAATGAGCTGAACTTGTATCTATCTTTGACCTATGTACAGGACAGGGGATAAATGTCTGATTGCCCCAGTGATCAGGAGGACAGGGGACCAAAAGTCACCAGTGTGACCAGCTCTCTATTCACTTCTATGGAGCTGCCAGGACCGTAATCTCCAGCAGCGCCTGCAGCCCTATAAAAGCGATTGGAGCGCTGGTCACACAAGGCACTGACACTCCATTGACAAGGAGGCCTTAGGGGGTTTTTAGTCACTCGTCCTCCTGATCACTGGGGAGTCCGGCAATGGAGCTCCCAGCGATCAGACACTTATCCCCCATTCTGAGGATAGGGGATAAGTGTCCATAGCGGCACAACCCCTTTAAGTACAATGTATGTAATATATGATAGTTATATGTATTTTGCTAAACTTCATATATTTTCTCTTTTATCAGGCTACCTGTATGTGAAACCAGAGACAGTGCCCAAAATTCATCGCGGTGAAGAGCTGTGTGTGAGCAGTGACTTGTACACGCATAGGAGAAAGAGGAATGCCCAGCCCTGCCCAGGTATCCCACACCAATATCAATATCTTTGCCTCTTGTCCATCAATAAAACAATTCTTCTTTTACATACAATCCCATTTTGGCTTGTAGCATTATATAGAAGCTTTCACTATACCTACATGACAAGGTCCAGAGGGGTTTCTTACCAAGGATGTTTCAATTCACTGACTTCAAGCAGAGATCTTCAACATATTAGAAAATAGTAGACCTTTTATTATACCACTTTAGTGTATTCACTCCAGCCTCCATTTGTACCAATACTTGCTGACTCTTCCTGTTCCTGGATTCTTCCTGGACATTTAGATGATCAATGTATGTGGAAAAACAGAGAGCCCATGGAAGCAGGAGCTGAAATTCTATATGCCCTCCAACTCCTCTTCTCCATATAGATACATCAGCCTGCCATACTGACCTGATAGATGATAATTCAGTAACATAGTTTGCAAAGGGTTGTTCACACAGAGGAATTTGGCTGCGTGGAGTCCTATTGTCCTGTAGTGTAGTAAGGCAAAACCCCATTTTATGGAATCCAAATCTTCCTTAAGAACCCCTGTATATGTAGGGGGAGAAACCTGTAAATGTAGAGGATGCCCTCAAGTTACAGTTTCGGTCCTGGATATGAAGAGATCCTGGCAGAGATGTTTGTATAGACCTTTGATATATTTAGACATAGTTATTAAATAACCCTGGTGCCCAAAACTGTGCACAGTATTTCATGTGCGGTCTGACTAGTGATTGGTAAAGTGGCAGAGCTATGTTTGCATCATGTGCGTCCATGCCCCTTTTGATGAAGCCCGTGGTCTTATTTGCCTTTTATATATTTTATTTATATATCTCCAACATATTCCGCAGCACTGTATAATTTGTAGGGTTCAAGTACAGACAAAAAAGATACATTACAAAGAAAGCTCGCAAGAGCTTACAATCTATGAGGTAGAGGGGGTGACACAGGAGGTAGCAGGGGCGGCATCGGGGGTAGCATTGCTTATACAATGGTCAGACAATTCTGTAATAGAGGTTACTGTCATTACACATATATAAAGCTGTATGAGCCGTCACCAGTCGTGTCCTTTAACGTGCAGACGGTGCCTGGACATATAAAGTTAGTCTGATACAGCATCATATCCTGTGAGGTAATGCGGGAGCGTGAACAGAGGAGGGTATGTTTTAGGGATTCTAACTACGGAAGGGTTTACATTAGGAGTTGTGATAGGCCTGTCTGAAAAGTTATGTCTTTAGTTTGCACTTGAAGCTGTAGAAATTGGGGGTTAATCTGATAGTCCGGGATAGAAAATTCCAGAGAAGTGGTGCAACTCGGGAGAAGTCTTGTCACTTTAACCCATCATTTTCCATTTAGGTCATAGTATGCACAAATCATGAAAGTTGTAAATTTGACAATGTAAAAATATTTTATTTTCTTGTCCGTGCCAGGGGACTCCTTAAGTAAAGACGATGGGTGCCACATTCCAAGCCAGTCCACTGCAAACACACAGAGACCTTCAGCAAGAGCCCATAGAAAACAGGGCAGATGTACAAGCAGCTTAGCTGAGGAGACGGCGTCCAGTGCAAGAGAAAGCCAAGCTATTATGGAGGACAGCTCGGAGACTGTAGAGAACCAGGGTGGCCTAGCATCCAAAGTATACACATGTGGCGAATGTGGAGACTGCTTTGAGGAGCGGTCAGTTTTTCTTGTGCACAAGGCAACCCACACAGAGGAAAGAAACTCAGTCAGAGGTTTGACTCCTGCTAGACATCATGGAGTCCAGACGGGTGAACATGCCGGCAGTCGACTCCGGCATAGGAAGCATGTCGAATACACTTCAGATAAAATCATGCCCAAAAGAACTCAGACAGAACCAAAGGCTTACACATGTAAAGAGTGTGGCAAGAGCTTTACCCAAAATGCCAGCCTGATTGTCCACCGACGGACTCATACAGGTGAAAGGCCTCATACATGCAAAATCTGCTTAAAAAGTTTCATCAGTGGGTCCTACCTGGTCATGCACCAAAGAGTCCACACAGGAGAGAGGCCGTATGTCTGCAATGACTGTGGTAAGAGGTTTATCAGCAGCTCCAACCTCATCATTCACCAGAGGGTCCACACCGGTGAGAAGCCGTATCTCTGCACAGAATGTGGCAAGTGCTTCGGCCACAGCTCACATTTGGTGAGACACCAGAAGGTCCACACAGGAGAAAGGCCTTTTACTTGTGCCGAATGTGGAAAGTCCTTCTCTCGAAGTTCACACTTGGTCAGACATCAGACCATTCACATGAGAGGTCCAGCAAACCAAACTGTGTGACCTTCTTTGGACCTCTGGGTTCATTGAGAACTCATGCCAACCGTTTTAGCACTTAACTGTATTACTGATGTATAGTCCTTTTTTAGATGTTGTATATGTATATTTATCATTGTATTGCAGTACAAAAACCGTATACAAAGGAGACATTTGTGAGCAGTCCACTGCCTTCAGATACCATCTATAACCAGCGAGGTGAAATGAAGGTGGTACCCATCCATTGGAGTCATCAGTTATGGCTTAGTAGCTTGACTCTCCATTCAGAACAACCTATGTCCATATTCCCTATTAGATGGAAGTCCCTACCAAGGATTAAGAAGAGGAGAACCTGTTCTGGAGGACTTGCTGTGGCCATATTGATACAGGTTGGATGTGCTGGCATCTCTCCGCCATTACCTCACCAATGGCGGAGGTGCTCCATGAAAGGCGGTTGTCCTGGGTAGGCAACTGCTTTGATGCTGAAAGCAAACTTCTCCAGCCCTTAAACATTAAAGGGATTATCCAGCACTTCTAAACTGATGACATATCCTTCAGAAATATTGGATCGGTGGGCATCCAACTTTGGAAGGGCTGCAGCGCCCCTATGAGTGTCTCTTTATCATTTACCAAAGGCTTTACTAAGAGTTTCCACAGCTCTGTACCCTTAATAGTGGCTGTGTCTGATATGGCAGATCACATAATGAACTGCAGTACTACATACAGCCACTTTTAGAAGTATGGCGCTGTGCCTTATAAACAGTAAAGCAGATACCACATTCACAGTAGCACCCTGGCCTTTTAAACTACTAGACCCCATTGGTTTAACAGTGTTCGCCTATTCCAAGGATAGATGATCAATTTGGCAGTCTAGAATAAACATATTATATGATATATATTATATGGCTGTTCTGTTGCTTGGACAGTAAAAATACTGAATGATTCCTTTCATGTTCCTGTGGCTCTTTAAAGGACATGCGATAAGGTTGCATGTGGCCACAGCCAAATTGTATCAGGAAATACAACACAATTCGTACAGAAAATCTGTTATTGTAATGTACTACGGTATATACCAGATACACACGTGGCCAACCCCGTCTTCACTGCAATACGCATGCTACCATATCTCACGTGTAAATAGCTTGGCCTGGCTGATAAAGGTTTCTGAAAGTCATTGAAAGCCGAACTGTTTGCACGTTTTATCAAATTAATGAAAAACCATGGCAACCCTCAAATCTAGTAGGTTCTGTACCACGGTGTTATCAGGCGCCTGCTATCACATATCCAGCCTATTGGTTTAATGTTAATGTACAAAATATGGCGCCAGATGATCAGACAGAGATCCATGGATTGGATCTGGTCTTAAGGTAAGTTCACACAGAGTTTTTTGCAGGAACATTTTCAGACAGAATCCGTTTCAAGATTTTTTTCCTCAAGCTGATTTTTTTTAGCTTAAGGGAAAAAAAAGCGACATGACTTATCTTCAGACACATTCTGCCTTGAAAAAGCCATTGAAATCAATGAGAGGTGGAAAAAAATCCGCTAGCGTTTTTTTTTTTTAAGTGAAGTTTACAGGTCCATACACTGTTTTGGAGAAAAAAAAGCATCATTTTCAATGCTCCATTTTCTATGTATCAGTTGCTGAGAATATCTGATCTATGAGGATGACGGGTGTCGGACTCCCGCAGATCTGATATTGATGACCTATCCTTAGGATAGATCTTCAATACTTTTAACCCAGCAAACCTCTTTAATGTCGACATTACATTGCATTACTTTTCATTATACATAGTGGGGCAGATTTACAAAGACTGTCATCATTAATGCCTGTCTTCATAGCCCCTGAGCCAGCAGAGGGTGCACCTCATAATATGACAAGGCGCATGCCTGGAAGAAGACTGGCGTACAAGGCCTAATAAATCTGGGCCAGTAACTTTTATTTGCTTAAACTACAACTAGCCCTTTACAAAGAGCGTAATTCATACCAAGTGCCAGATATATTGCTTGATCCTCTTCGACCAGATCGTCAAATGTAGCATACAGTAGGTAGCAGAAGAAATGGAGACTTGTGTGGATTTACATACGACTAGTAAAATATAATAATGTTATGATGCACAAGATGTCAAGTTCAGCTCTGCTATATCTCTACAGTGAAAAATTTCTAGCATCAGAGAGAGGGGGATCTGAGTAAATAAGAAACTAGGCTATGTATACAGTATATGGTCCTGAGATTTCAGCGGCAAGTAATGGACATGTACATGGATTTATGTTGTATACCTGATGTTTTTACCAGCGGCTGCCTGTTATAATGCTTTGTTATTGCTGCCATGTCATTTTGCTATAGAATGCTATGGAAAAGCTTGTCAGAACCATAAAGGCCGAGAATCGTGATACGTGTTTGGTTGTGATGGTATATATATATGAATAATAAGCCTATAGCCAGGGTATATACATCTATTTCAGTGCATATTTCAGCAGTTTTTGTTGTTTAGCACGTACTTGCATCTAATATTACAGTATGCCAGTGGTTCTGTACATCAGAAATCTGGAATTGGATGTGTTCATTTACCGTGTTTCCCTGAAAATAAGACAGGGTCTTATATTATTTTTTTTCTCCAAAAAAAGAGCTAGAGCTTATTTTTGGGGTAGGCCTTAATTTTTTCTATGAGCAACAATCACACATTTGATCGCTTTTTATTTCCATTTTTTTTCGGCACTTTGATTTTTTTTTTTTCCCGCTACGGCATTCACCATAGAGGAAAAAAAAGTTTTATAAGTTTGTAGAGAGGGCGTTTTCGGACACAGGGATACCTAATGTGTATGCGTTTCACATGTATTCTAGTGAAAGTGGGGGGACTTGAACTTTTATTGTTTTGTTTTTTTATATTTTTTAACTTTAATAAAAAATTTTTTTTTACTATTAACCTCTCCTAGGGGGCTTGAACCTGCAGTTGTCCCATAGACAGGCCTGGGAGCCATAAGGCTCCAGGGTTTTAAAGGAAAAGGTCGGCTCCCGCGACCAGCCCCGGGGATAGTTGCTCTGCTTTGGAGGGGGGGTCGCGGACTGGCACACTCGACAATGCAATAATTCCGGGTCTCTGTTGTACATTACAGGGTAGATGGGGTACAGTAGCTATAGGGGGTTGGAACTGGTCCTGGGGACTGTGGTGCTACCTGTGGAGAGGGGGGAGTTCACACTTAACAATGCCCGCGATCAGAGTCCACTCTGATCGTGGGCATTAACTCCAGGTCTCCGCTGTACATTACAGCGGAGACCCAGTATGGTAGCTGCAGAGCGGCCACCATCTTTAAGGACCCGGCATCCTCTGTAATCACACGGCAGATGTCGGGAAGGGGTTAATCTAGCTAGGGCTTATTTTTGGAGTAGGGCTTATATTTCAAGCCTACTCCAAAAAAACTGGAAAATCTAGCTAGGGCTTATTTTCGAGGTAGGTCTTATTTTTGGAGAAACATGGTAGCAAATGCATGGCCCCTTCTTTACTTATCCACTACTTGGATAGGGCCACCAGGTGAGACATCGTTGGAGGACATTTATACAAGATAAATGATGCTATGTATTTACAAAGGCACTTAACTATATACATAGAAAATCTAAATCCTATCAATACAGTATTTAGTTTGACCACCCTTTGCATTCCATCAATTCTTCTAGGTACACTTGCATAAAATTTTTTAAGGAGCTCGGCAGGGAGGTTGTTCCCGCCATCTTGGACAACTAAGCACAGATCTTCTGTAGATGTAGGCTTGCTCCAATCCTTCTGTCTCTTCATGTAATCCCAGACAGACTGGATGATATTAAGATCAGGGCTATGGCTGTATGTCTGGGGTCCTCATCCTGCTACGGAATAATTCAGATGGTGCACAAAATTATGCCTTACCCATCCAGTCGTATCTCTCATCCACAAACAACAAACCTTTGTGATCCGCTTTTCTCACAATAGACTTAAAGCGCAGGCCGGTGGTTAACTAAACAGTATTTTGCCGTATTCTATGTATAGTGTATAGGTATTATTTTCCCACAGATGCCACACTGAATAGATGGGTTTTGGGTCTTGATTTGAAATTGTCCAAGGATGAGATCTCTCAGGTCGGCTTGTAATTGACATCATAGGTAGACCTCAACTATGAGAGTCAAAATGAGAAAAGAAATCCAGAAAATTACATTGTCTGATTTTTTAAAGAATTTATTTGCAAATTATGGTGGAAAATAAGTATTTGGTCAATAACAAAAGTTCATCTCAATACTTTGTTATATATCCTTTGTTGGCAATGACAGAGGTCAAACGTTTTCTGTAAGTCTTCACAAGGTTGGCACACACTGTTGCTGGTATGTTGGCCCATTCCTTCATGCAGATCTCCTCTAGAGCAGTGATGTTTTGGGGCTGTCGCTGGGCAACACGGACTTTCAACTCCCTCCAAAGGTTTTCTATGGGGTTGAGATCTGGAGACTGGCTAGGCCACTCCAGGACCTTGAAATACTTCTTACAAAGCCGCTCCTTCATTGCCCTGGTGGTGTGCTTGGGATCATTGTCATGCTGAAAGACCCAGCCACGTTTCATCTTCAATGCCTTTGCTGATGGAAGGAGGTTTGCATTCAAAATCTCACGATACCTGGCCCCATTCATTCTTTCATGTACATGGATCAGTCATCCTGGTCCCTTTGCAGAGAAACAGCCCCAAAGCATGATGTTGCCACCCCCATGCTTCACAGTAGGTATGGTGTTCTTTGGATGCAACTCAGCATTCACTCTCCTCCAAACACGACGAGTTGTGTTTCTACCAAACAGTCCTACTTTGGTTTCATCTGACCTTATGACATTCTCCCAATACTCTTCTGGAACATCCAAATGCTCTCTAGCAAACCTCAGATGGGCCCGGATATGTACTGGCTTAAGCAGGGGGACACGTCTGGCACTGCAGGATCTGAGTCCCTGGCGGCGTAGTGTGTTACTGATGGTAGCCTTTGTTACGTTAGTCCCAGCTTTCTGCAGGTCATTCACTAGGTCCCCCCGTGTGGTTCTGGGATTTTTGCTCACCGTTCTTGTGATCATTTTGACCCCACGGGGTGAGATCTTGCGTGGAGCCCCTGATCGAGGGAGATTATCAGTGGTCTTGTATGTCTTCCATTTTCTAATTATTGCTCCCACAGTTGATTTCTTCACACCAAGCTGCTTGCCTATTATAGATTCAGTCTTCCCAGCCTGGTGCAGGTCTACAATTTTGTTTCTGGTGTCCTTCCACAGCTCTTTGGTCTTCACCATAGTGGAGTTTGGAGTGTGACTGTTTGAGGTTGTGGACAGGTGTCTTTTATACTGATAACAATATCAAACAGGAGCCATTACTACAGGTAATGTGTGGAGGACAGAGGAGCCTCTTAAAGAAGAAGTTACAGGTCTGTGAGAGCCAGAAATCTTGCTTGTTTGTAGGTGACCAAATACTTATTTTCCACTGTAATTTGCAAATAAATTCTTAAAAATTCAGACAATGTGATTTTCTAGATATGTTTTCTCATTTTGTCTCTCATAGTTGAGGTCTAGCTATGATGTCAATTACAGGCCGGCCTCATCTTTATAAGTGGGAGAACTTGCACAATTGGTGGCTGACTAAATACTTTTTTTTTCCCCACTGTACATACTTTGAGAAAACAATTCTTTAGCAGAATACATTTCACTTTTTATCATTTCCTGACATCTTCGATTATTCAATTACTATTTAGACACAGCAAGTGAAAGATTTGCCTTTTACGGTGAGAAGCATGCTGGCTAGCAAAAGATACTGGATCAGATAAACTAATGTGTAAGGCTGGGTTCACACCAGCGCTTGGTTTCCATTCGGGGATTCCGTCCCCGAATCCACTTGAAAAATGCAGAGAGAAAAGTCCTGCAAGCAGTTTTGGGGTGGAAACCCAGCCGACCCCATTATAGTCTATGGGGTCCGCGGATTTCCGCAGGTAACCGCTTTTTAAGCGGATTGAGTTTCCGCTTTTTTGGGTCCCTAAGTGGACCCGAAGAATGGAAACCCAAGTGCAGATGTGAACCTAGAGTAGCTTTTAGACAATGCAAAGTTAGACTAGACAGTCTTAAACTGCTCCCGATTTTCTAAAGTGTCTGATTCTGTTTGAAAATCTGGTGTACTTTTAGACTTCCCAGTCTAGCTTTACACCACTTATTAGTTTTAGTTTACAACAGAATTTTGGGGCAAAAAATTGGTGAGGATGTCCACAATTTTAGCACAATTTCCAAAATATTGGCACAGTTTCTGACTTGCGTACTAAGCCCCAGACCCATTTTCAACAAGCCCCATACACCTGCCATACGAAATTGAAGTGTAAAGCATACACATGAGTTTAATATGCATCAATTCTGCAAACAATCTTTTAGGCAGCATGGTGGCTCGGTGGTTAGTACAGTTGCCTTCTAGTTTTGGAGCCCTGGTTTTGAATCCAGCCAGGGATAATATCTGCAAGGAGTTTGTATGTTCTCCCCGTGTTTGCGTGGGTTTCCTCCAACACTCCCAAAACATACTGATAGGGAATTTAGATTGTGAGCCCTACTTTGGATAGTGTTGAAAATATCTGTAAAGTGCTGCAGAATATGATGGTGCTATATAAGTAAGCAAAAATGTTTGCTCATTTGAGGTAATTTTTGGAAAATTCCTTGTTTTGCCATGAATGCTGTGGAATGGGGTTAGAATGATACGTGTATTTGGTGTCCAGTTGCACAATATTTGCATTGGTCTATAGTCAGTCTTCCCTCACGACATGTACTATCTGTCCTGTCTAGACCTTTTATATGCCATCAAGAATACCACTGTAGACGTGTTTAACCCCTTTCTACCACAGGCATTTTTCGATTTTTTTGTTTTTGACTCCCCACCTTTCAAACCTCATAACTTTTTAAATTTACCATTGTTTATTCCGTGTGATGTACAGGGAAGCTGGAAAAAAATCAAAAGCTGGTGCAATTGGAGAAAAATTGCGTTTGTGTGAATTTTTTACAGGTTTAATTTTTACGGCATTTATTATGCAGCCAAAATGACATGTCACCAGTATTCTCTGGCTCGGTATGATTCCTGTGATACCAAACTTATACAGCTTTATTTATGTTTTAACCCCAAAAATCCAAAACGTTGCAAAAAAAACATATTCTCGGAGTCGTCATATTCTGACACCCTTAACTTTTTTTTATATTTACGTGTACGGGTGTCATAAGGTGTCTTTATTTTTGCGGGACCAGATGTTCTTTTTAGTTATACCATGTTGGGGAATGTCTGTTGCTTTGCTTTTTATTCAAATTTTTATGAGAAGCGAAAAAGAGAAAAAAAAATGGCGGTTTGATTTTTTTTTTTCCACTACAGGGTTCACTGTATGGGAAAAATATTTTATAAGTTTGTAGACCGGGCGTTTTCAGACTCAGGGGTACCTAATGTGTATGTGTTTTACAGTACTTTTTTTCCTTTTATTCTAGTGAAGGGGTTTATTAAAATTTTTAATTCCCTGTACTTTTTTTTTTTTTTCTTTTTTTACTGTATTTATTAGACCTCCTAGGGGTCTTGAACTCAGGGGGTCCGATCCCTAATGCAATGCATTACAGATTACCAGCACATGTATTACAGGCTGCATAGAGCAGTCTGTAATTCAAGTGAATGAGAGACAAGCCTGGGACCCTTCAACAGGCTCCCAATTGTCATAGCAACTGATCACTGAGCCCAGATCTCATTCTGGGCACCAGCGGTTTACTAGAAAATGGCAGTGTCCATTAGCCTCAGCTTTGACCATGGTGCCGAAGGCCTTATTACCCGCAATCAGTGTGAGCACTGATTGTGGGCATTAGTCCCAGGTCTTTGCTGTATAATACAGCAGAGACCTGATGGCATGGCAGCCGCACAACTCCTGAGTGGCCGCCATATTTAAATACCAGATATCTACCGTAATAGCACAGCGGATGTCGGGAATTGCTTAAGGAACCAGTGAGGAATTGATCATATTTATCTTACAGCACAGTTTAGTTAATTTTAGAAGCAAAATCTTCTTTTCTATGTAAATGCCCAGGAATAAATTAAAGTGTCACTACCATAAAAATGTATATTCTCTGGCCTGTTGGAAAGGCGTGTGTTGTGAATTGTAGTGAAGATGATGTTCTTAATGATGTATTTGTAGGTTATCCACTCCCTTCTGGTCCTCAGATGTGTCATGTGACCAACGATAAGACTTTCTGATACAGCATTTTATGTGTGAACATGAAGTCTGTTTTTTCATTTCTTCCTATAAGACTAATATCAAGGCTATTATAGACATGAATAGAGAAACTGACTTCCTGTCTACACATAAGACAGTGTGTCAACTGGAGAGCAAGAATGCCGGTCACATGACACAGCTAAGGACCAGACGTCTCATTCCTCTGCCTCCTCCCTGCTGACACTCTGAGTCTTGGTTACATGGCTGACTTGGTGAAGTGACAGAGAATGCCGGCAGAAGATGCTAAACACAGAGACTTCCAGCCCCCTGCTGCGCTCTGCAAACTAAGAATGGGGGCGACAGGGAGTGCATGTGTATTAGTAAGTAGACTTATCCAGTACAGTATATCTCCCCACCCCCATATCCCTTTTAAACACAACAGAGGTGTTGGACTTTTTACATTGTTCTCAAGTCAGATGTCATCCATGAAATATCTATCATCTGTCCTGACTATAGTCCTTTCTGTGAAAGCAGTCAGAGACTTCCCAGAACCAGTAGGCTGACTGTTTAGTCAACAATTCTTTACCTTATTTCCATAATGAGCTCCTTTTCAGGGAAAACCTTCTTTCTTGGCGTGAGTTCTGTGGCATGACTTGAAACCAGCAGATGTGTTAGGTATCCGGTTGCATAGACACAGTACAGTATTTGCATCATACTCAAGTCAGCCATCACTCGTGACATGTCTAGTATCTGTTCTCTCTACAGACCTGTTCTATTCAGTGATCAAGCATGGGGGGGGTTTATCAAAGTATCTACACCAGAAGTAGTGTAGAAAATTCACAATTTTTGGTGCATGGCTGATTTTTTGCCAAAACCAAATTTTTGTGCCCTACAAGCCACTCGTGGGGAGACACGGCTTCCAACTGCCAGGCAGATTTACTATCATTTCAACCAAAAACTGTAGTATTATAATATTCTACAGTTTTTGATAAATATATCAGCTCCCAGCTGACTTAGATTTACGGTTTGCGCACATTGAGGTCAGAAGATGCGCCATATACAGTACATTAAGAGGCATGTGCTATCCGACACACTGGTGTAGGAAATGCCAGTCTTGATAAATTTCCCCCAATATGTTTCTGGTCTCTCAATGAGCAATGGGTTGATCATTCGGGCAATGACTATTCATCTTTATGCTCAGTTCATTTATTTTCGGGCAATATCTTCTTTCTTTGCACCAATGCCCTGGCCTGGGTAAGAGGTGTCCAGTTGCATAGAGAAAATATTTGCATCATTCTCAAGGTAATTGTTATTCTGGACACTTCTGCTATTGGTCCTGTTTATAGACCTTGGGGTCATAGATGCTTTTGTGAAAGTGGTCAGAACCTAGACAGAAGCACTAGGCTGAAGTCAACAACTCTTTATCTTATTTCTCATAGTTCATTTTCAGGCAATATCTTCTTTCATGTCGTGCGTTGAACACAGCAGAGGTCTTAGGTGTACAATTTCATAGGTACAGCATGGAATTTGCATTGTTCTAAAGTCGGCCATCACTCATGACATGTCTAGTGTCTGCCCTGTCTATAGACTTTTTTCATTGATTCATCCAGGATGCTTCTATAAAAATGGAACCAGTCAATGGGGAATGTAACAAAGCATCTATGCCAGTTTTCTGGTGTAGAAAAAAATCAAAATTTTGGATGTCTGGTTAATTATGTGCCAAAGTTGAATTCTGTCTTTTTTTCCTGTAAAGTGGGCAAGTTGGGGCTTTGTGGGAGGTGGCATGGCCTCCCACTGCCTGCCAGATATACTGTAGAAACTGGCATAATTTATAATTCCAATCTAAGCCACCTCCTAGTTGATTTAGATTTGAGCTTTTAGCCCACGGAGATTAGAAAATGCACCTAAATTATTAAGAGGCATGTATCTCTTAGTATGTTAGGTGCATCTCCACTCTGATACTCTGACTGACAGTAATGTCAGTCTTGGTAGTTTCCATCATGATGGTTTCTGGTCTCTCAATGACCATTGGGTTGATCATTCTGCTCTCCATCTTTTTAACATTAAAGGCTTTTATTAAAGTTTTCAAAACAATATACATCAAAAGCATAGCCAATGAAAAGACCATAATAGTGACAGGGTAAGGATCAAGGGGAGAGGGAGAAAGGGGATACATTACATGGGGAGTAGGTAAGACAAGAAGGGAAAAAGATAGGGACATAAGGTTCTATAACGGAGACGAGCATGTCTCCCTATATATATATATATATATATATATATATATATATATATATAGAATCTCTTGGAGCCAATCTGACATGGATGGGAGTGAACTGCACTTCCACAACCTGGGTATGATGGACCTAGCCGCTACTAGCAGGAAACCATTCAGTTTGCAGATGTGCTTTTGAAGTTTACCGGGAAACTCCAGTGCAACTCCAGTGACTGTCTTGATGACTCTATGAACTTCATGCCAAAAAGGGTGTAACAGAGGGCAGTCTCACCAGATGTGTAGCATTGTACCCCAAACAACGGCACATCTCCAGCAATGATCCAATGATAAAAAGCTACTCCTGTTTTTGTTCAGTTGAGTTATTTTTGGGCAGTATCTTTTTTCTTACCATCAATGCCTTGTCATGGGTTAAGTACAACAGAGGTGTTAGGTGACCAGTTGCACAGAGAAATCATTTGCATCATTCTCAAGTCAGTCGTCACTCAAAACACATCTGCTGTTTGTCATCTACATTGTCCTTCCACATTCCGTGCGTGAAAGTGGCCAGGAGCAGACCAGACCAAAATGTTGATTATTTTGCTATCAGCTATCGACATTATTGCTTTAATTAGCTCATTTTTTGGCAACACATTCATTCTTGTTGTGAATGCTTTGGAATGGATGAAAACCAAATCTATTAATACATCTGATCAACTTATTTGTGGCATCAGCTTCTTCAGTTCCTTTTACGAAGTTCTTAAACTATGTGGCTACATTTTGCAGTTACCAATTATCAATTTTGTGTTCACTCATGACATCCAAAAAGTTGGTACAGTTATGTGTCTGGTAATAATGTCTTGTAATGTCTGGATTTCCACCTGGCTATCTGTACATTTTTGCTTCAGAATTGTAAACATGCAACACCAGTTCTATGTGTATGTCCAAAGAAGATTCTCCAAGATGATTGTATGGCTTCTTCTTCCATCAGTTCTTGTCTCCTTCCTATTGAGCCTTAGTTTCTCATGGGACATATCAGAGACACTATGGTCAAATGTCACCTTCAATGCAACCCAAACTAATGCATCAGCCTCAGTAGTTACCCGAAGATGTGTTTGCTTGTATGATGCTTTTATTGGTTTTTCTTTTTTGGGTTTTCTTCTGTCTTTAGCATCACTGATGGCCATTATAAAATCTATCAACGGACACATGAAGAACATGCAAAAAAGTGGTAAGAGTTTCCGTAACACTAATCTAGATCCTCATATCAGAGCCACCAAAACTGTAGCTTTACTGCTTATCATCAATACAATATTCTGCTATGTTCTTGCACTGACTGCAGTTAAAGGAAATGATTCTGGATGGACCCAATATATATATATTTTTACTTCCCTTTTCTATGCCCTAAATTCTTTCAACATAATACGGGGAAATAGTAAACTTAAAAGGGCATTTTTTGCCAGTTTTGTTCCCTGTTCTTGCATTGGAATACAGAATAATACTGGACCTGCTTAAAGGGGTTTTCCGAGCAAAAAAAGTTTTTTTTAAAAAAAGGTCTGTTAATGCTTTTAATGTGGTAATAAGTGCACCAAAATACCTTTAGCAGTGTTTTGCGTGATTTCTGAGTTTCTTTGGGAGCTCCTGGCATCCTCTGCATTTGTTTACATGCGTAGCTTCCTGCTCTCTTATCCTACAACTACCATGATGCATTGCTGTTCACTCAGATTCCCCTCTCACTCACTCCCCCTCCCTCTTTCACAACCCCTCCCTGTTTCCCTAGCTAGCCCATGGACTACTAGCCCTACCTACCTAACTAACTCAGACCACCCCCTCACTCCATCATACTTACCTGTCTTCCTGTCCTGGAGATCACTTTCTTCTGTCCCAATGGCTCCTTCTTCTGTTGACTTCTGCAGCGCATGTGCAATAGAGCAGGAGTGCCGACTCTATTTCGCATGCGTGGGAGGAAGATGCAGGCGCCAGCAAAAAAGAATGAAGTGACATTTCGTGCCCGGAAGAATGAAGACAGGTAAGTATAATGGGGTAGGGGGTGGGTAGTATTGGTGATATTCCATTTTTGTAAACGGGGAAAGGGAACATCACTTTTTGAGAATTTATGGAAGATATATCCATTCAGATAAATCAGTATTTTACACTTAAAGTATAAGGCTGTATTCCAGCCATTTATCGCTTACCCACTAGATAGTATCCAAAAACTGATGGAGGACCGAGGTACATCTCAACTATGGCTCAAAGTGGAGAAGTATGAATAGAACAATGCATTGTGGTCCAATGCATTTTGCATGTATAAGGTAGAAGAGAAGAATAGTGGTCAAGGATACAAGTTGCTGCTCCTTTTAATCTCTACGGGAGTGATGGAAATGGTTCAGCACTCAGACTTCCACCAAGCTAACATTTTACATCTATCCAGTGGACAGGAGATATATGGGTCTAGAATTCCAATTTAAAGGGGTTTTCCCACAAGCATAACTATATTTAGATTTGTAGACAAACATTTTTGTAAATATAAATGTGATTATTTTCATGGGAAATACCCTTTAAGGAGGATCCATATATAACTTTTTGAGGTAAGGGAGTGTACAGGACATCCTTACTGTGCCAGCACAAAAAAAGTTATGCATGTGTCCAACGAAACCAATGTAAAACATGGACATGTTTAGTCCTCCAGAACAAGAGATACTCTTTGGAGTCATTCTCTCTACCGGCTGATAAGGACTCCAAGTGGCCATTCAAATCAATAGGTTTATCATGTAATGCTCAATTTTCCGGAGAAGTGAGGCTTTTTGTGACTGATAGATGAGGCTGCTGTTTCTGCGTTTCTCTTCCATGAACTCTTTGTAAATGAGAGAAAAGGAACTGTTGGTCCCCATGCAGAGTGAAGGAGGGTTGGGTGCATGGTTGTAACTAGCAAAGACTGGGCCCCATAGCAAACTTTTGACTGGGGCCTCCACACAGTATAGTGCCCCCTTTCCTGGCCACCATATGGTAAAATGCCCCCCATTACGCTGGCATGACCATGTGAGGCCCGGAGACCCATGCTGTACTCAGGAAAGATGAGTAACACAGTTAGTTATTTTTCCTCTCCTCCCCTGGACCTCTGCTCCTTTAATAGTAGCAGACTACATTTTGGATGTGTTCGGTCTGAGCAAAACCACCAGACAAATACAAAACCAACCTACAAATACTCTTAATGCCACGGTCCTGCTTACTGGTCTGTGTTACTGCCCATGGCTGCCTCTCCCCTTCTGCCCCCTGAAGGGCTGAATGGGAAGCGGAGGTGACTGTAGGAAGCAGTAAGTAAATAGCACCAGTCACCTGCTGGAATAATCCAGCAGGTAACGGCCTATTATAAAAAGATTAAAAAAAAGGGGCAGGGGCCTGAATGGGCCCCCTAAGGTCACGGGCCCCATAGCAGCCTCTACAGGTGCTATGGTGGTAGTTCTGCCGCTGGTTGGGTGTCATAATGATGAACCTGCTGAAATAGGAAGGTGAATGGAATGTGTGCGAGGGGGGAACCATTTGGAACCCATTTGAGTATCCAGACATGTGAGCATACAGTAATGTTGGGGGTTAAATAGGTGCAGATTGGGGGAAGGAAGAAAGAGTGCAGCAGTGCCACATTTGCAGCAGGAAGCATCCATGCCATAAAGTGACAAGAATGGATGAGACCTGTAACAGAAAAGCATCTACCACTGCAGAGTCATCTACCTGAAGTCCTAAAAACACTAGCAAGCAGTACTCAAAGATGGCAATTATGAACCACCATTACCCTGATATTCTGCCTGTTAGCTCAACTTTCTTACTATACATTGTTATTGTTAGAGGCTAACCTGAAGCTCCCAGGCTCCAATGCAAAATATGTTATGGGGCCCCCAGTTACTGTGTGCTATCTAGAATCCTGGTGTTTTCTTATGTTGTAGAGAGGCCTTTTGTTCCCATGAGGCTCCAGGACCTTGGGGCAATTACTCTATAGTACCCTCTATAGGCCACTTAATGTCTTGTTTAGACTATAGTTAAGTTGAAAAATAAACTTCTGTTAATATGACAAAAGTGTGTTACTATAAAGACTATATTATTTATTGAGCAAAAGTATGTGTGTCTAATCTGCTTAGGACCACTGTTTGAAGACAAGAGTGGTTAAGTCAGGGAATGAGGGGTAGAGACTTGCGAGAGTGCCCATAGATTCCATTTAGTCTTGTCCAACCCATGATGAAGCCAAGTCCATAACCCTTACCCCTGGGGATTGCACTTGACAGGGGTCACTCCCAACATGACTGCTTGAGTGCATAAATCAAACCACAAGTTCCTATTCTACAGAAGGTGTAGCCACACCCTGTATGGTCAATTTCTCTTACTTCTGGACACCGCTGTTATACTGATGCTATATATACATGTGAGATTTGCTCATCCATACAAGCAGCTTTCTCCCTCTCACTATTTTCCCTCTAACTATAATTCGCAAATTGTTGCAGAAGCTCTTTGGAACACAAGCGGGCACAATATGACAGATAGGACTTGGACTGAGTCTAGGGCTTACTGCCAAGGCAGTGAAGTGAATCACCCAGATACATTTTGGGTCCCAGGAACACCCATAAAACCTCTTACAAATGACCATTGTGGCTCATGTAGCCCTACAGCTATACCTCCTGACCCTGCCATACATATTGCTGTTCAGCCGGACATTCATACAGATGTAGCAAAGTTTAACATGACTTTCTGCATGATATCTTATCATAGAAGACAACGAAAGCCTTTGAAAAGCCATTGAAAGAGTCGCAGTGTTTTAGACATGTTAAGTGTCAAGTTAGACTTTGCTACATTGTATGTAGTGAATGTGAAGAGATTAGTTCAGTGACAGACACCTTCGGATGGTGGCTTATCTTCTCTACAAATTTCCCAATCCTTACCCCAACATTATCTGTAATGGGAGAGATGAGAAGCCCCATAAACATAACTTGCTGAAATAGGGGGGTTCATCCAACTCCTATGCACCACAATGGAGATCTACACCAGTTTGGAACAGGCATAGATATCCATTATAAGTCAATCAGAAAACTGGTGTGAGTTAGAATAAATATATCGGCCCAAGGCATCCCTGGCCCAGTCTGCCCCGCTCTCCATGAACGAGACACAGAACGGGGGTTGCGGACCATGTTTGGAGGAAGAACGGGCCTTGCGCCAAATGTGTGTCACAATATCATCCCTGTCATAGAAGAATAGATACATTTCTCCTACTATCTTTACATTCTTTCTTTCTTTAGCCAATAGACTTCTAGAGGGCCTTAGTGTGCTTCCATATCCCTACTGTTTCTTACATATACTGATGAAGACTGTTTACATGAGTTCATTCCATTAATTGTCACCGATATAATCTATATTATCCATTATGGATTGTAACAAAAGGTTTCAACCCTTGGGATGGGACATGACGCTATGTAATAGACTCTGCATCCCAACAAATAATGTGATAAGCCTAATGAAATCTCTTATCAGGGAGTATACTGCTCCTGAATATGCAGCAAATAAATAATTTCTGTGTTGCAATAATAAGGATATTATCAGTTGTAAGACAAATAGTTTATTATAATGCCTCCTAAAAGTTTCTTGGGTGTTTCATCCCCTAAAGCAATCTGGAGGAACCATACAAGATGACTTCTGTGTCATCCAGGTGGAGCTCTAATTGTCCAGAATTGTTCTACTATACAATCTTACAATAGTCTCTTACACCTACAGTATAAAATCCAGATTACTGGATTTTTCATGGATTTGGATGTAGATTATTAAATTGGCATTGGTCCACCAGGGACACCTCGAGGGGGACCTATTCTGTACCATACTATTGTAGTGGGAACAGGTCCAGCTAGACCGATAAGTACGGGAAGGCAGGAGTGGTGGATTCATGGGAGAATTTATCTGGTCTGACTTCAGTTGGGACGCAGATGGTCTGAGAACAGGATGCAATCTGGAGGCTGGGAAGAAAGACTGAGCAGAGACCGAATACTGGGATCCGGAGAGCCCTGGAAGAGGAGCCTGAGTATGGAGGAGTGTGCAACAGTGTTTCAGTGCACAGAAGGCTAATGGCAGTGACCGTGAGGAGGAGAGTGATGAAGTAGCAGTGCAACAAGACTCCCCTAGGACAGGCCAGGTGGACAAAGTTCACATGTGAGAGACTTTGATGTTATCTTGGTGTTCATATGCCATGTCAAAGTGCTTTTTACTCTACATCACCAGTAAACTATTTCTACCTTTCACCCTGGTTGTCATTACTGTCTCCATCACTTGCACATTACACTACCATACCATATTAAAGGGGTTGTCCGGTCTGAAGATAATGATGACCTCTAAGGATATAAGAAGAGTGGGCATCTAACACCTGGGCCTCCCAGTGATCTGTTGATATTAGCAGCTACTGGTGCTGGCATTAAATAGTGCACTAACCTTGTACACCCACCACATGGTTTATACAATCATCTTCTTCCAGCTCCTACACTGTGTAATCCTAGCTTCTGAGCATTGCAAGGTCCCCCTTTAGCTAGACAGTGCCCCATATTAGTGACATGACACTCCCTTATAGGCAGACTGTGTGCCTAATATCCAGATTGTTTCACCTTGCCCTCTTATTGTTAGATTGTGCACCCAAATGCCAGAGTGTGCTCCCTAAAGATAGTGCTCCTAAAAGGCAGATAATGCCCCCTAAATAGCAAGAAAGTGTCCATCACAGAAAGATAATGTTATCATCTATACAATGTAGTTTTTGCCACTTTTTTTTTTTATGAAGGACAGAAGAATATTTCACAGGACCACAGCAAAAAAGAGAAGGTTAAGGGGTCAAAAATGCTGAAAGGTTCCCTTTAATAAACGCTCCAATGATGGTTGTGTCTGTATATATAATACATGATTCCATTGGCCTGTACATAACATATATGATGACACTAGGATTGTACACAGCTATTATCAAGCCTTGTTTGTTTTGGCTTTGATAACTTACAATAATCCCTAAAAGAGGGCGTCCTGCCAAGGAGTCACCCTGTGCAGAACCTGCCGCTTACATCACCACTCCCTGCCTGCCGGTATTGTCCTAATTATTTAATACATTGAACATTATGTTGGCTCAGCAGTTTACATGGTATTATCCAGTACAAGCTTCTGAACTCCTGGTTATATCTGCAATATTTGTTTTTAGATATTTTACAGTAAAATGTTTCCATTGATCCAAATTTAGATATAGAGATGAAAGGCGTAGTTGGAGTCATAAGTGCCAGCATAACCGAATCAAAAAGGAATAGCAGCTTTTAGCCTCACCCTAACATCAAAGGAAAGTTGGGTTCTCAGAGGATTAGAACCAAAGATCAGAGCTATATTTAACCCAATAGCTGTCCCTAAATGTCTTTTAGTATACTAAATTGTTAAAAAGCTGAAAACATACCAGCTTTCGCTAGTTATGTGAGGCACTCTCTGCCTACCTCTGGTTATGGGGCCATTTTCTGTTAGAGCATAGCTATGAGGACACTATCTGTCTGACACTGGTTATGGTAGCACTCTCTGCCTGACACTGGTTATGGAGTACCCTCTGTCTAAAACTGATAATGGGGGCACCCTCTGCTGATACTAGTTGTGAGAGAAGCCTCTGTCTGCTACTAGTAATGAGAGCATTATCTGACTGACAGTTTATGGAAGCACCCATACTCTAATACCACTTATTGTCTGACACTGGTTATGGAGTTCCTTCTGAGACTGTTTATGGCAGCGTTCTTTGCTAACTGGTTATGTGGGCGCCCACTGTCTGACACTGGTTATGGAAATAACTTCTTTCTGACAATGGTTTTGGGAAAACCCTCTGTCTGACACTGGTTATGGGAGCACACTCTGTCTGATAATAATTATTGGAGCACCCTCTGTCTGACACTGGTAATGGGAATACTTCTGTCTGATACTGGTTATAGAAGCACCCTCTGTCTGACACTTGTTAAGTGAGCATCTTCTGTCTGACACTGGTTTGGAGTACCCATGTTCTGATACTGATAATGAGAGCACTCTCTATCTAATACTGGTTTTGGGAAGAGCCTATGTCTTATACTGGTTATGGAGTACCTTGCGTCTGACACTGGTTATGGGATGAGCCTATTTCTGACACTGGTTATGAGTGCACCCTCTGTCTGACACTGGTTATGGGGAGGAGCCTATTTCTGACACTGGTTATGGGAGCATCATCTGTCTGAAACTGGTTATAGGGGAGCTATCATTTACATTACTATGACTTATTTCATATCACTCAACAGGTTGACCCATATGCTCAGCAGGGTTTATTTACTACTTGACCCTGGGCAAAGTGTGTAGCATTCTGGTGCATGTAGTTTAAGATTATTTTATTCTATTTTATTTAGCCTCAACAAGTGGGTGTGGCTTCTCTGGAAAGGGGAGGTGGTTTTGTTGCTTAAATGTGACATTATGCACCAAATTGTGCCAAATATTTGGTTTAAAATTTTATCACAAAATACGCCATCCAGCATCAACCACTAAGATAATTCTGGCCATTTTCGGACATCCACAGATGTTTATAGTGTATATTACGTAACTTAGTGTCATCTGCAAAAACAGAGACATCACTATTAATCAGCTATATGATTAATAAATAGATTAATTACTAGTCAATCCAGCGTCGATCCGAGCCGATCCGAGGTAATAGGTATAACCCTTATAAGACTGGGAAAACCATGATCTGCATGTTGTGTATGTGCTTTTTCAACCTGTTACAAGCATAAGAGAAGCAGGGATTCAGCTGCCCGGTTAACTCTTCGGTGTAGCCTGGTGTAATGGGCGTTTCCAGGATTAGGCCCGCGGCCATTACACAATTAATCTTATTCACCCGTCCTGTCAATGGTTATAATGATCTGGCTAATTTCCTGATGCTGAAAGTCTTGTTTCATTATAGTGGATTGGTAGTGATGACATCATCAGTCAGTGGGCTTAGTCAAAGAGACAGCAAACACTGACTACCATGATTGAGAAGACATTTAGGGAATTTGTCTTGATATAGAACATCCTCTCAATATGAAAATCTACTGGTTGTGACATGGAACATCTATCTTCTTCTATTGAAATGGTGACATTTATGAGATATAATCTCTGGATTACATCATATTTGCATGGTTTCGTTTTTCTCTTTGGAGAACTATCAGATATGCTTCTTCTGTCTCTTTATCTGCACTTCCCATCATGATCTAGTGACACGCCTGACAGCCCAGAAACTTGAATAATTGTTTGAGACACACCAAGGAAAATACGATAATTTTGCATAAATGATAATGTGTCTTAAATTATCCTATAATATCCTCATTTACTATGTGTCCTTTGCTGGGTGTTCTCACAGTATAATTTACATGTAGATCCCATACTCCCAACCAAATTCCTGTGGTTATTGTGCAGGTATTTTTGGATTTATTTGCACAGTTTCCTGACTACGCTTATTGATAGTTGCCTGCCTTAACCTGAATCTGTTTTTCTGGTATTTTCATAAACTCTGCTTGACTTGACCTTCATATAACTAGGTTTTTATTGTATTATTTTTTGTAATTTCCTTTCCCCAAAGCTGTTAGGTAATGACTATTCTGGGGCTATAACCTGAAGAGCCCCTTTAGAAAGTCTACAACCTATGATGGACATTTCATGTGGAAGATAAAGCTTGGACTTCACCCCATACCTTAGCCCCCAGGACAAACCTAATAGTGAGTTCATTCTACGGATGGTGGACCAGCATCAGCCATGCGTTACAAAGAAGGTTATGCAGGTTAAATGAAAATCTAAACAAGGCTTCCGTGTCATAAAAGTTCATCACTTGCCCGTCTTCTCTCACCAGTGGTGAGAGAAGATGGGCAAGTGATGATTCCCGCTGTGTCACCAAACTTTGGGCCACTGCTAAGGGTGTTATCTAACTAACCACCCCAGTATTCACCCTTGAACTCCAACTGTGGTTCCTGTGTTGGTGATAGCTGGCCTAAGGTCAAGAGACACCGGTGTGTGGCACCAAGGGTCAGGCGACGAGTAGTCCACAAATATGCCAGAGGTTGGTGGCAGGCGGAATCCATATGTGCTCATGACAGCAGATGGTCAGTGCAGATGGCTCAGTCGCAGTGGTCATAAACAAGCCAAGGTCAGACATAGGTATCAGGCAGAGCAGAAATCAACAGAAAGGGCATAGTCAGAGAACGGGCCAAGGGTCAGTACACAGGCAGAGCTGCTTCTCTGGAACAAGCAAACTAAGAATCTTTTGATCATCCTCTGTAGAGGAAGTTACCTCAAATAGCACACAGGTGCAGAGGACTGGCTGGGAATAGATTGCAAGGACTAAAGCTTCTTAAAGGGTCAATTCACTCAACTGGCAAGTATTGGGGCACAGCAATCACAGCATGGAAGTTCAGTGGAGGGAGAAAGGGCGTCACTAGCCCTGGCCAGGTGCTGCGGGCAAAGAAAAGATGCCTGCAGCCCTGCCCAGGTGGTGCCACTCCCCAATTCAAGGATCACACTGGAAGGTTAGGTCACTGTTTAACAAAACTGCTGCAACATCTGGGTCATTCTGGAGGCTGGTACGTGGTACGTGATCAGGGCTACTGGGGTCACATCAGTTTTAGTCCAGACCTGCACAGCCCGCTGGGCCACTCATGAGCTAGTGGAAGTTGGAGCTGTCATATAAATCAGTGATATGTTTCGTGTTCAAAATGGTTTCAATAAACTGTGAAAGGGAGGGAAATTTTCGCTGGAGATACAATCTTGCTGCACAAGTCTGCCAGGTTGGTTTTGTGCCTATTGTTAAAGCATCTCATGATACATACGCCTGGGAGTTGTCTGTCTGTTAAGTAAAAGCTTGTGAATTCTAGACAAAGCCCTTACCTAATGTTATTATGTATTATAAATCTCAGGTAGAATATCCAGGTTAACTGGATTTCAAGTCTACATTGATAAACCCATTCATTTACATATGATGAGAACTACATAGAACATTTATTTTATGTCTATTTTGCAGTAGTTTACCAGCAAAGATCAGTGAAAAGGACAAAGGATACTGTGGTAGGATCCCAATGTAGTATATGTAGAGGAGAACTACATTCTGCAGTTCAAACATCCAGAACCTTTGTCAAACACATTGCATCAAAGGGCAATAGTGTTCAAAGGTAAGTGGGAAACACAACATTGGTCATGTTTGATAAAAGGATAGAACACCATACCGGTACGAAGGTCTGATCGCAAAACCTAAAGGCGTGGAAAAACCTACCTTTTATTATGAGAGTCTTACATACCTTATATACGTATGGGAATTGTAAAATAGGATATTGATATTAGTGATGTTTTAGATCCTTGCAATGCAGACAAAACTATACACAATGAGGCAGATTAATGAAGGCTACCTTCACATTTGCGTTGGGGACTCCGTCGCAGCATGTGCCTGAAAATTGGTGGAGGAAAAAATCCTGTACAGAGGACTTTTCTCTCCACTGCTTTCAGTTTTAAAATGGCGGACACCTGGGTCCGTCGGATTCCGTGTGTTACTGCTATTTAAGCCATCTGCCTCTCTGATAGACTAGAGCAATGGAGATGCAATGCTAGTTTGAACCTAGCGTTAGACTGGCGTATCATACGCCGGTCTTAATAAAGGGCCCATCTTGCACAGGGAAAGAGAATTTTATGGAAGAAGCATCAAGAGTAAATAGATGATTCTTTAGGCTTTTCATTATGAGATGGACACTTGAGATACTTGAAAAGGCAAGTAGCATTGGTATAGATATCTACATGCATTATGTGTATCTGCTATGCAAATACGCCTACAAATTTTATATCAGTCAAAGGCCTCATGTACAGGGTGTTATTGCTGCTATTAGGAGGAAAGGAAATAATGGGAGTACAAGTTTATGCAAAAATTTCAAACTCTGCAATTTGGACTTAATATTCATGCCAGCTTCATGTCACACTATGTATGAACCGTGATTTGGACTTAATATTCATGCCAGCTTCATGTCACACTATGTATGAACTGTGAGGGTCACAAATCACCTCCTGGTAGCAAACAGATAACAGATCCCTCTGTCACGCCCCACAACTTTCCAGATTGTTTTTTGACCGGTCATAAATAACTTCTCTACTTAGATTGCATTTTGTTTTGGGTTTTTTAAGGACTGTAAAATCCTTTGAAGATCATGTGTATAGAGTATAAATAATCTGTGAATTTTCAGTTCTTGTATAACACCATGTCTGAAGAAGAGAGCTAGACTCTTGAAAGCTTACTTATCAAAACTTATCAAATATACTCAGTTAGTCTCTAAAAGGTATCGTCTGATTTCTTCACTCTTCCATTGCTGCTACTAAACTGTGCTGTACATACGTTTGTCCATTTGTATATCTTGCTTCATATGGAGACATACAGTGGAGTCATACAGTGTCTTTCTATACCCTTCTTCATGGCATAAAGGGAGTCCGTCAGCTGGAAAATCAGTATCAGACTAATGACAGTACCTTGTAGGGCAACTTCTATACTTTCCAAAGATGCCTTTCTTATTCTGCATTGCAGTTCCATTATCATGAAAATCAGTGTTTTATTCTTATGTAAATTAGTTGAAATGGGATTTAGGGGTGTTTCTCCTCCTGCTGGGGGTCTCTGTTCCAGATAACTGCCCCTAAGTGCAAAGTGCGGTAAAATAGGAGATGTCACTCAAGCAATTGGGGGAGGAGTTGGGCAGCAGTTAGGGGTGGTTATCTAGAGCAGAGAGTGAAGCCCCAAGTAGAGGAAGAAACACCCCTAAAACCCTTTTCAGATTATTTGCATAACAATCAAATCCTGATTTTTATGAAAATGGAGCTGCAATGCAGAATAAGAAAGACATCTTTGGAAGGAGTTTCAGCCGCCTTACAAGGTACTCACATTAGTTTGATACAGATTTTCCTGCTGACAAACTCCCTTGAAGATGTCTTGGCATGAGTCTCGTGAGATGACCAGCTTAAAAAAAAAATAAAATCATTTGTGTTACAATATCCAGCAGAGTAGATCAACACTTTTTTTTTCCAAAGCTAGCCATCTTGTGATAACCAATAGGACAAGAAAGGTATGCTCCATATAAATAGGGCTGCAAGTTTCATGTTAGGAGGCAAGAACATAACTTGAGGGAGTGCAGAGGGTACAGTCCAGCTGCCTTGGAGCCTTAGGGTTCCCATAAAGTATCTCTTCCCATTATGATCATAAATGATACATTATAGCTGGAAGGCCTGGTAAGTATTTTTGCATTAGGGCATCTTCTGCTAAGGAATCATATGGCCTTTGTGCACTGGGTTGCATGGAAGTCAAAATATTCCTCTGGACAAGTTGAAGCTGGATTGAAAAGTCTTGGAATTTTCATCATGGAAACAGATCTTTGTGCATTATTTTTTAAAGATTTTTTTTTCACAGTCCAGTTTTCATGATTCCTGGAAAAATACAACCTTTAAAGGTTCTGAGGTAGAGAATGTAGAGCCTTACGAGATTCATTTTGACGAATATTTGTGAGGTTTGGCCCTCCAGTTCATTTTGGGTCAAACTTGTTTCTCACGAAGTGGAAGTGCTGTTATTATACTGTGGGGTCTCTTCAGACAACAGAGTATAATAAGTGAATGCCCAGGAGAGGTGAGTAAACATAATAAAGTTATATTCATCTTGCCTCATCTTTCATGGGCTTCCTTGCGACAGTCCGATGGTTCTCCAGCGTCCTCTTCCTGCCTCTGTCATGAAACATGGTCCATATCAAACATCCCGGGCCACCACAAAGACCTGTGATTGGGTCTCATGGTCACACGGGGTATGCTGACATCATGAGTCTGGAAGCTTCGGAAAAGGACCCCAGAGGACCACCGAACATAACAAGGATGCCCAGTAGAGGTAAGGCATGGTCAGTATAACTGTTATGTTGCCACACCTCCCGTAGACCTCCATTTAGATTTTGGGATCTGAAGAGATTCCAGATTATATTAATATTTCATGGGTGACGAACCCCAAAAATTAATGGTTCTGGTTGAACCCGAAACTTCTGGACAATACAGTTCGAATCTGTTTTGATCCAAATTGCTTCACTCATCTCTAGTTCTGAGGAAGATATGTTCTTCCACATCATCACACTTTCAACTATTTTTAACCAATGGCATTCCTACTATGGATTACTCACTTGAGTAAGATGCATCCCTATCCTTTCTATGGTCGGATGCATCTGTTATTCTTTATAAATTTGGGGAACAAGTAAAACAAAGCCTAAACAAAACTTGATCAAAAGTTATAAGTATATGTATTTGTAGCACTTGTACTAGATCCACGTTGTGGCACTATTATATGAGCAGTGTATGATAGCATTAACTAATTGTAGTGGGGTTACATAGGTGCTGTGTGTGTGTTTTCATGTGTATGTGGGAGGGGGAGGCAACAAAAGTTTCTGCACAGGATACCATATATCCTCAGTCCAGTCCTATCAAGAGACACTAGATCTCTTTCAGAGGCTGAGAGCTCAAACTGCAACCCAAAACTCACTGTGGAGCATATTCTACTGTGTGGGGGCCACTGTGGTGTATATTATACTGTGTGGGAGACACTGTGGAGTATATCATACTTTGTGGGGGTCACTGTGGTGTATATTATACTGTGTGGGGTCCACTGCGGAGTATTTTATACTGTGTGGGGGCCACTGTAGAACATAATATACTCCACAATGTCCCCCACACAGTATAATTTGCTCCTGTACTTACCTGTATTTCCACAAAGAGCAACCTCCTTCTTCCACTGAAATGCAGGGGCTGATGAATGATGTAATTGCGCCTGCATTGGGGCAGAGGTCACAAACTTTTATCAGTATAAGTTGTGGTCCAGCTGACCTTTGACCTACACTGACAGTTTTCAGATGTAGCTGTCCTGGATTTCCCATTAGTGATTGATCGAGGAGCCTGGCTGGGGGGAGTGCCCCCTCTGGCAAGAGTGCCATAGGTTCACCACCACAACACTAGATGATATAAATGGTTCTCCCTCCTCTGTTTCCAATATCTCTCTAATATTCTACATTAAGATGCAAACTGTTCATGTGAAGAACCCCTCACCTGTAAAGCCTACTTGTACATGAACACCACCCTATAATACACAAATATGACATATAAGAATGATATTTCCCAGGTTTGAACATATTTTTTTGTGATTCACCGATGGTTGTTATGTAGTGACACTAGACGTGGATATGTTCGAAGGAAACATGTTATGGAAGGTCTTGATACAGTATGATATTTTTTTTGTAATTTACAAAATTATGATACATTTGTCATGTTGTTTATTGACTTAGAATATAAAATTCTGTCCAGTAAGAGATGGCACATAGTGTTTGGCTGGCAACAGACTTGGTACCATAGATTTATAGTAGACTTCAGTTAGGATGGCTGCGGGAAGTTTTTGACCGAATTGGCCATGATTGAACCTTGGCCGTAGACACTATGGTAGCAGTCATGTCAGCCACTATATGGCCCAATAGTTGGAGGCCAACACTGTTAAAATGAGGCTAAAATTGGGTAGCAATGTAGGCAATGGAAAGGTGAAATATTTGCACTGTGGACCCATTCCAAGTTTTACTATGGGGCAAAAGTAATTTGTACTCCTGATTTTTACATACTCTAGTGATAACATTAATGAGGAGTCGGCTTCATACATTAATACAACCACACAAGTTTTTCTCACAGTACACTAACAGTTTTATTAATTACACAGTTTTTATGACAATGTCTATATTTTTGTATATTTCAAAATTATGGGAATTTGTATCTTCGATTTTTGTAAATTTCAAAATTTTGGAAATTTGTATCTCCTGTTCAAAAATTAATATTTGCAGGCAAGAGTAATTCTTCTGATCGTATCTTAGAAAGCAAATCTCAGTGCAGACTGTATTGTCGTCTTTGTTCACTATTTTATGGTGTCCATTAAAGGTATTAGTACATTGCAGCACATGTTAAAGCTTTTAGTACATTGCAGCGCATGTTACTGGACGGTCCGTTACCAACCACAATTTGGATTTCTAAATGGGCCATAAGCTGCATATGTGAATGGATCATAGAGTATAGAGAAGAATGATGAAAATCCTGAAGAAAAAGAAGTAAAATGTATTAATATGGATAACAAGGACAACACTAAGCAAAAGCTATGCTATATAGCTATTACACTGCAACTAGAGATGGGAGAACTTTGCGAGATTCATTTTGCGAATATTCACAAGGTTTGTCCTCCTGTTTTGTTTTGGTGTAAACTTGTTATACTCTTCAGTCCCCAAAATATAATAAGTAGACGCCCAGAGGAGGTGAGAAAATAGAATAAACCCATATACCCACCTTCTGTCACTTTTCTGGAGTCCCTCATGATGTCCATCAATCCCCCTGGGTCCTCTTCAGTCATCTTCTGGCCTCTTACAGCATCCTGTGTGACGTCACAGGCCCTGGGGACCTATGAGGCCTGTGATTGGGTCTCAGCAGTCATGTGGGGAGTGATGACATAATGGCACTTTAATGTAAGCCTCATGATGATAGCACACCCCATGTGACTGCTGAGTCCCAATAACAGGCATCAGCAATTCCAGTCTCACCCAGGAGACTGGAAGAGTCTGGAAGATGACTGAAGAGGATTGTGATGGACCCAGGACAGGTCAGGCCAGGTATGTATCAGTGTTTAATATTTTTTTGCACCTCCCCTGGGCCTCTGCTTATTATACTTTGGGGTCTGTCATACTTTGCATGCTAGGATGTGTGTATATATGTGCCGCCATATAACCCCACTGTATAGCAGTGACTGGGCCCTTTGTAATAATTATTGCTGCATATCCATTGCTATTTTACCTTATTCTAAGCTGTTCAATGTTTTTTACAGAAATACTTGTAAATATGGATGCACATGTAACAGTTGCACCCTGGTCCGAGTGCTTGAAAGAGCCACGTATTATGAATAGCACATGGACTCTTTTGGGACGTTACATATTTTGCAATGTAAAGGTGGCCATACACCTTAGAAAGCTCCTGGTAAATGCTCATTTGGTAAACAGCTTTTACTTGCATAGTGTGTATTTGTTGATAATAGGGAGGGGGGATTAAGCTTCTGCCAGACATGGGATATCTCCTATGAGAACAAAGTATTCTGCATCATTTGCGTCCTTATGGAGTAGAAAGCCAAGCGTGTGCCCTCCATTCATTCTCTTTGGATGCGTCATAGATAGCTATGTGCTGTAATTGTCTATCTCCATCTCTCCCATAGGAAAAGGATGGAGTGGCAGGGTGCATGCTCGAACTGCCTCTTCGTAGGAACTGAAGTACCTGAGTCCCATTGGTAGGGGTCCCAGGGGTTGGATCCCCACTGATCATCAAGTTATCCCCTATTATATCGCTATCGAACATCTGCAGCAGATTCCTCTTCTTTTTCTGAACCCCAACTTTCCGCCACTGATTAAGTCCAGATGAATGGGACTAACTAATTGGATGTCTATACACGCGGAATCTGAGCCTGTATTAGACGTGGAATCCATGGCAAGATCGTGCAGGGCATAGTTTTTCAACATCCTGCTCTGATTTCTGCCTCTTATTGAATATAATGAGAGGCAGGATCAGGGTGGAGACTGCCGCTGATGTTGGAGCAGAATCCACCACAAAATCAGCGCCAGATTCCACTGTGTGAATGGGCCCTTGTGGGGCTGCAGGGCATTACCGTCTTTTGCAGGCTTGTAGGCTGTCAATGAACTACGGCATTGCTTGTCTACTCCGATGTCCTCAAAAGGTCACAATTTGGGTATAAATCATAGAGAGATCCCCGATGCACTAACAATAATTATATTAAATATGCAATTTTAAGGGAATTCTGAAAACATAACATTTTATACTTTCTCAAACTGAAAGAGCTGTAGTGGACCTGAGATAGCACTATTATACGATAGTAACACCATTTGGTAATATATTATTGGAACATTGCTGATACTGAGCACCATCTCTATTCAAATCATCAATATAACATATAAAGATTTATTGATATTTCTGTTAGTTTAAATGAGTTTTCTATTTATTTCATATTAAATTTTATATTATACTATTTATGTATTTAGACATTTCATTTTCATTACACTTTATTAGAGGAAGGTTCCTCATCTGGAGTGTGTACTTCTCTTTGGAGGACCTGTCCTGTCCTGCCTTACAGCCCATTAATTTGAATGGACACTGTGTAATGCTAAATTTCCCCTGTGCAGAAAAGTAAAATACTTTGCCTGCTTTCCCCAAAGAATACAGCTGATTGCTGGAGGTCCCAACTGGAGACACTTTGTGATAAGCTTATTGTCAAAGAACAGTTTGAGCAAGTGAGAATTCTAGGAGAGAACCTGAAGATCAGATATAGAAATTATATTCATGTGCATCAGATTTTAGTCATATTATAAGTAGTAAGCTCTTACCTCCCAGATTATTGACACACGCTAAATTGCATCCATTATTACAACATTTCATATTGCCACCGCAATCTATATCGAAAGAACATTGGTTTCGAGACCGTGCGGGACATCTACAGTTTGTAGGGATTGTAGAGAGTGTTTTTTTCCTCTTTCTGTTTTTTTTTAAACTAACAAAATATTATTCTACTGTTACCTCACCATTGCTGTTAGGTCTTGCCATAAACCCTAATCACTAAGCACCTCTTTCCAAAAACAGCACTACTGAGGGCCATGTGATATGTCATGGGCTAGGTCAGACCCATTCTCTTGAATATCACTGAGGTGCAGTCCCAAATAACACAACTTGTGGACAGAATTGATTCTATTATAATAATAGATAAAAAAAAAAATTCCAATTATGGACAACCCCTTCAAGTACATATTTTAAACATATTATGAAAAGTGAAAAATTGGTAAAAGCTTCTTTATTTCTGTGCTTTAATCTATCTATCTATCTATCTATCTATCTAAAAAACAAAATACTTAAGAGCAGCACCGTAGATACTAACCCTTTCAGGGCTGGGGTGCAAGTCTATAAGGGTCCAGCATGTGAAAAGCCACAAGTTACAAAAAATATAGCACTCCACAGTATTTATCACTTTTTTCTAAATTTTGGGGTGGTATCTATCTATCTATCTATCTATCTATCTATCTATCTATCTATCTCATATTTATCTACTGTATCTATCTATCTATCTATCTATCTATCTATCTATCTATCTATCTATCTATCTATCTATCATTGAGCTATACTTCTCCCATCCAATCTAACCCCCGTCCCATTCCCATTCATATCCATCCATCCATCTATCTGTCTATCTACCCATCAATGTTCTTACCTGATCTCCTTATTAAAAATCATGATGTTAAACTGATGATAACAAAGAAGGCGAGCAAGTAAACCACCAGAGACCTCATCTTGCCTTTGAGATATTTTGCGGCCCGCACCAGCATTTATACACTAGTACCTGCTTATGCTAAAGGAGTTGCCCGCTCATGATGCTTATCTTGTTTTCCCATAACACTCCCTTACTCTGTTAGAATATTGCTCAATAAGTTAACGCACAAAACCATAATGAAGAGAAACAAGAAATATTAGATGGAGTAGTTAAGATATTCATCTATTGTTTAAGAATTAAGTACCATAAGAATTGCAAATGTAAATGCTTGGGAACTCCCATCTTGTTCTTTATGACAATAGTTGAGAGTAATTTTTGCAGACAACCTATGTACTGAACAAAAAGTTATCGCTGAGTATAGAAATTGAATGACTGATGGAAGTCCCCAACAATTTCAAAGGGACCAGCAGAGCCTCTAATGGGTATGGGGGTCTCCCAATTGTAGATGTCATAGGAGATAAACATTAGGCAGTTGTAATGTGTCTGCCTAATCTTTTGGTTGGTGTCTGGCATTGGCATCCTCCCCTCTGTACTGTCAGAACACCTATATGCTTAGCCAAATGGGGGTATCAGACAAATGGGGCACATGTGGAAAAAACAGAGTGCTCATGGGGTAATAACGCTATAGACAGTAGAAGCAGATACTTATTCAACTTGTGGTTGGGTTCTCAGCTTTGTTAGGAAAATGTACAGCAAAATGCATTTGCTGATGCCCGATAAGGTTGTTGCAGCCAAGTGTGATACCACTAGGTACGATACCCATGCATCCGGGTGGTGAAAGAATAGGAACAAATGGGATGGGCCCCACATTGACTAGTTGTACTACCATGACATCTGTTATGAATGAAAGCAATGACTCTAGTGTTAAGAGAGCCTTAGACTGGTCATATGTATAAGACAGATGGACAAACCTTTGTTTGCTCTACATCTTTCTCTCTTGATACCCACTTAAGAACAAATGGGATAGATCCTAGAAGCACACTGGAGGTGCAAAACCCCTATGGTAGGAGCCAGTCAGCAATGACGGACGTTGTTTAGAATAAAAAAAACTTGATTTATTCAAACAGTCCATAAGAACGCGTTTCGTTGTACGCAGACCAAGTTTTCGATACATTGTTGATTTGGCTTTGTTTGCTTTGATCATGCTGTAACAAGTGAAAGAAAATGAAATGGAATCCTCAATGATGGCTGTTAGTGGCAATGTGGATAAAGCCGAAAGTATTCCTGCAGATTAGTGATGTAAAAAATCCATACAAACCTGACAACCACAATTGGGTTCAGCTCTTGGAATGGCTTGGGTTTATAGACCTGGATTCAAGGCATAACACCATAAAAATTCACAATAGATTTTCTATACGTGTACTTTGGCAGTCATGGCTTGGCCCTATAAGGCAACTTCACTGGTTGCTGAAGGTGTGCTTTAGTCATGAGGTCTTCAGATCTTGAAGAACCAAATGTATCATTGTCTTATTTTTTTTACTTACAGGACCATGTTTGCATTAAGAGGCTACAGTACCATGATGAATTAAAATGCATATATGTCTGGAAGTAAAAGGAAAAGGGCATTTCTAAAGGTGTAAGCTGTCACAAAGCACCTCCAAGCACCACCAGAAAGAGAAAATGCCCATGTCCATGAGCACAGTAGAAGGTACCCTAGAGACGGCATCTTTTGTCTTTTTTGTACTGGCACCACCCTGATGTCTTTATAACCCTCTTTATGCAAGAAACTAGGGTGTTGTCTACTGAATATATAGACTTGGCTTTATTCTTTTCTCATATAACTCCCTTAATTATCGCATGATAACCTGAGTCTGCATAATAACACTGCAGAGGTATAAGGCAAAGCTCTCCTGCACCTGTACTGGACAAGGGATAGGCAAGGAAAGGACGCTGCTTAGAGGGGTTTTCTGAGACTTATATCCTTAGAATATGTATTCAATATGTGACCCCTGGAATCCCCACCAATCAGCACTTCTGAGTGCTGTAGCCTTCTCCCTGTGCTGATGACATCCCAGTCAATGGTCACACGGTACAGCAGCAGCTCAGTTCCATTCAATTGAATGTGGCTCAGCTGCAATACCAAGCATGACCACTATGCAATGTACGACACTGTACTTGGTATTCGTTGAAGAGGCTGCAGTGCTTAACCTCAACCTCCTCAACTAGCCACCAACCCCCACCAACACATATTGATGACCTGTTAATCTAAATTCCATAATAATATTCTATCAGTATGTTTTTAGTGAGCATAGAGCATTCAGGCATTGTTCTTGTTTGGTTGTTCATATTTTGTCAAGTGACACTAATTTCTTCAATTTTTTTCAATGTAAGAGATTAGCTATCTGCCCATTGAACAGAACATTTAGCATTTCATGTCAGTTTTTGATTATACTAGGGCAGATATTTTATGGCACTGAGCAGATTTCTGTATATCAAGGATGTGCACGTCATAGAGGCAGATTATACAGCTGCTACAGGGTCCATGAAAATAAGAAGCCTACTGTTGCTCAGGCTAACCCCATCCACCCTAACTAGAGTCCTCTGTATGTGACAGGGCACTTCCTCTTCAGGTACCACAATTTTAGCAGAGATGTGAGGGGTAGCCTGTAAGGTGGTGGAAGTCACCACCTTCCACAAAATGGCCTTAGGTGGTCATCCAAGATTGTCTGTATAACTGTTGTGTTTATTGACTTTGATTTGTACGTCTTATTGTGCATTTTATGATGTGAATTGCACTGAATGTGTTGGTGACTTTTTGCACTGTTTGATGTAACTCTGTCACTTTTGCTGCTCTATTCTATTGAAGGTTTGCGGGTTGTGGTTTTAATGGGACAGTTTAAGACGCAGGAGGAAAGGAAAGAATCGGAATACAAGTTTATGCAAAAATTTCAAACTCTGCAATTTGGACTTAATATTCATGCAAGCTTCATGTCACATTATGTATGAACCATGAACTGAACTCAATATTCATTCCAGCTTCATGTCACACTATGTATGAACTGTGAGGGTCACAAATCACCACCTGATAGCAAACAGATAACAGATCCCTCTGTCACGCACCACAACTTTCCAGATTGTTTTTGACCGGTTGTAAATAACTTCTCTACTTAGATTGCATTTTGTTTTGGTTTTTTTAAGGACTCTAAAATCCTTTGAAGATCATGTGTATAGAGTATAAATAATCTGTGAATTTTCAGCTCTTGTATAACACCATGTCTGAAGAAGAGAGCCAGTACTCTTGAAAGCTTACTTATAAATATACTCAGTTAGCCTCTAAAAGGTATCGCCTGATTTCTTCACTCGTCCACTACTTTCAATGGCTAACACGGTACAACATTATACTACTTTTGCTGCTCTGTCATCATGTCTACCTTGGTTTGGAAGGAGGACGGCACGATGATTCTCCAAAAGGGCAAAAACGAATTACACCCATTGTCTGTCCAGCGGGCAATGTCCCATTGATCCACCTGGATATATAGTTTTTGTATTCTACTGCCTGATGTCTTGTAGACACATTAGGTGGGAAAACTCTCATACAAAATAGAGGCTTTTACAAGTCACCGTTGCTTCCGGTCAGGTTGTCTGTCTGTGTTGTTAACCAACTGCTATTTCTTCCAATAAAGGGTTAATTTCCTCCTTTCTGACAGTGAAGGCTGTGTATCATAAATGTTCTCATGCTGAGCGCGTTGAATTGTTCCTATCATGTTGGACTGCTGATGTTGATCCTGGCTGTCAGTACTACTGAGCAACTGATGTTAACCTTTATTGTAGCAAGCACCATCTACCTTAGTAAACTCTGATGACGACGTGTCTGTGTGACTAGAGTCTGTTTCTTGGTTGTGACACTAGAACACTTAAGAGGTGGAGATCCGACTGTCTTGTCCTTGAGTAGGTTGGCCAAGTTGGTGTTGTTGGAGTTGGGTCAAGAGCCCCTGGCCACCACAAGCCCACTAGAAGTCTATGTCACCCTTTTCTACTGCAAGGTATGGCACATGGGACATCAGCAGCTTTTATGGACACCTATAATATAATCCTTCAGCCATTTTTTATTCCCTTACATCTGCCTCCTATCCTACTGTCTGTAGGTGTGATAGAGGATGGGCAGAGAGTGGGTAACATTTGACTACAGGATAAAGCCACATACATCTTTTTTGTAGTCTTCAACATGGAAACACAGTCTAGAGCAATACCAGAGTACACAAAATGATTGACGCTAGGTTCACACTAGCATTCGGGCGAATGCGCCCAAGATTCTGCTTAAATCGGTGGAGAGAAAAGTCCTGCAAGCCGGACTTTTCTCTCTGCTGATTTCAGTATAAAATTCTGCTGGCAACCACTTTTTTAGGTAGACAGGGTTTCCCGAAGGACGGAAACCAAGCGCTAGTGTGAACCTAGCCTTACAGCTATCTCTCTTTCCAATCATGCACAAAATAAGTAGAACCATTCACTGGACTCCTACGTATAAGATTGTGTTGATCTTATTATCTATAGCTAAATTGGTGGTTTCTGCTCTGGTGGACTCAGCCAATTAAATTTTTGGAAAGGGTTGTCATACTGAGAATTTATTAAAATTGCTGTATAAACTAATATACATTTAGCTTCTTCTTTCAATGTATAATTTTTTGCCAATTTTAGTATTTTTTTTATTTTTCATTTGCGTCCCCGGAATGTAGTGAAAGTACAATAGACAAAAGTTTTTTTGAGCATTTTAGCAAGTTTATTTGTACAAATGAATACAGAGTTACCACTCGGTTTTGTACATTTACAAAAGTAACATGTCTTTATTTTACTATCATGGCACTGCTTGTATATTGTTTATAGAGAATTCAATTTCTTGCAAAAAGTGGTGGCTTTTGATGGGAAAAGTCTTTCTTGGTAGACAAAAATACTTTTGCCGCCACAGGTTTGAATTAATACATTATAAAATTGTTCAAAGAAAACATATGCCTATTTCTTCCCAAGAAATCCTCTGTATCCATATCCTCCTCCGTATCCTCCTCCGTATCCTCTTCCATATCCACCCTGATATCCTCCCTGATATCCTCCCTGATATCCACTACTCTGTCCACACTGGCTTCCGCCTGAACATCCGCCACATCCTCCATTTAGACATGGAAATAGACTTCCAAGAAAATTGAAGAATCCTTGTAGAAAAAGAAAAAGAAAGTTAGAACAAAGCAAATGTCTGATGGTCTACCTGACACGAATGCTAAATAAGTATAGTTTTCTGGTATATGTTGTACAAAATTTGCCTGTAATATCTGACCCATTGAGCTCCCGCATATTGTAGGTTAACGATGAAATGTTGATTATGGAGTTATTTTTAGATCCATATTTTTAAAAATGGAGGATAATTAGCTATTTTATGGTTTTTATATATTTTATGTCAAGGTTTCCAAAATGTTTTAATTTCAGAAACTATTATTATATTTTTTTTTTATTGGTAAATTCTAATAATAAAAAATTGAAGGGTTTTTCTGTCCTTCGTGTGTTTTTTTTCATACTGTGACTTATCCAGTCATTACTATACAAATGGTGGGCATCCGACACCCAGACCCCATACCGATGAGATGATCCAGTGGCTCACCAGCACTGGAAGCTTCTTATGCAGTTAGGGCTGGAAGCAGCTCTGCACCTATTCAAGTAGTATGGGCAGAGCTGCAGTACCCGGAGCCACCACTATGCAATGGATGGGGTCAGGAGGCAACTGGATCAGTTGTCAGACCCAATCAGATAGGTCATCAGTATAAAAAACTTCTGGGGTATGGAAAACCTCTTCAATAGAGAAAGGCTATTGATGCAAAAACTCTTACCAAGGTAATGAAAAATGTCTGTTATGGACTTTAAAAAAAAAAAAAAAAACACAAATTGAAAAAACAATATATGGACATGAAAATATTTTGCACCTCAAATAGAAAAAAAAATTGATTCAGTAGTGCAAATTATAAAAATATCAAAAAGAACACAAATTCACAATTCCATCATAAATTTTTAGAATGCTATGAAATACAGTTTTAATAAAGTTTATATTGACACTTAACACTTACACAAACATTAGCTTGTCTTTTTCAATAAATTTTGTGGTGTGCTGCAACCACGTATATAACAAGTTAAACTTCCAGCCAAAATTTTTATAATGCTATAAACTAATTAGAGATGGGCAAACCTTGTGAATATGATTATATTCCATGGTCACTACCGATGCTTGGGTCAAAAGTGTGCCCCAGGTGATTACTGAGGCCCAGTCTCAGGCCCAAGTGGTCCTCAGGGGCTGCGACATCAAAGAAGCAGCCAGAAGAGGCCCAAAGAGAAGTGAAGATGCTGAGAAATATGCACCACATGCAGCATGGGAGCCCAATAGAGGTGAGGGAAGGTGAATGTAAGATTTTTGGAAAATTTGTAATGAACACAGCTTGTTCACTCATACCTAAAAGTAATAAAAGTAATGACACACACTTCCCCAATCCCCTTCACTCCTGTTCCAATGCTTCTCAGGTTCCCTGCTGATCTCTGTTCTTTTTGCTCCAACAGTGACGTGTCACTGTGGACATTGCAGCCACTTATTGGTCACAATGATGTTGCCCCATCATTGCTGTAGCCAGTTTTTGGCTACATTGGTCACCTGTTGACAATTCATTACTGGAGAAGGAGGAACCAGAGAGGGCACTCAGAGAAGTATTGGAACAGGAGCAAATAAAAATTGGTTACGTAAGTGTCACTTACTATTTTATGGCAAAAAATTTAATGGATGGACATTATTGGTATAATATCTAGTAGTATTATTGGTATAGTAACTAGAAGTATTATTAGTATAGTATCTAGTAGTATTATTGGTATAGTATCTAGTAGTATTATTAGTATAATATCTAGTAGTATTATTTGCATAGTATCTATGTGTATTATTGGTATTGTATCTACTAGTATTATTGATATAGAATCCAGTTGTATTATTTGTATAGTACCTACTAGTATTATTGGTATAGTATCTAGTAATATTATTGGTATAGTATCTAATGGTATTATTGGTGAAGTATATAATAGTATTATTATATAGTATCTAGTAGTATTATTGGTATAGTATCTAGTAATATTATTGGTATAGTATCTAATGGTATTATTGGTGAAGTATATAATAGTATTATTGTATAGTATCTAGTAGTAGTATTGGTATAGTATCTACTAGTATTATTGGTATAATATCTAGTAGTATTATTGGTATAGTATCTAGAAGTATTATTAGTATAGTATCTAGTAGTATTATTGGTATAGTATCTAGTAGTATTATTAGTATAATATCTAGTAGTATTATTTGCATAGTATCTATGTGTATTATTGGTATTGTATCTACTAGTATTATTTATATAGAATCCAGTTGTATTATTTGTATAGTACCTACTAGTATTATTGGTATAGTATCTAGTAATATTATTGGTATAGTATCTAATGGTATTATTGGTGAAGTATATAATAGTATTATTATATAGTATCTAGTAGTATTATTGGTATAGTATCTACTAGTATTATTGGTATAACATCTAGTAGTATTATTAGTATAGTATCTAGTAGTATTATTGATATAATATCTAGTAGTATTATTGGTATAGTATCTAATGGTATTATTGGTGAAGTATATAATAGTATTGTTATATAGTATCTAGTAGTATTATTGGTATAGTATCTAGTAGTATTATTGGTAGAATATCTAGTAGTATTATTAGTATAGTATCTAATAGTATTATTGGTATAGTATCTAGTAGTATTATTAGTATAGTATCTAGTAGTATTATTGATATAATATCTAGTAGTATTATTGGTATAGTATCTAGTAGTATTATTAGTATAGTATCTAGTAGTATTATTGGTATAGTATCTACTAGTATTATTGGTATAACATCTAGTAGTATTATTAGTATAGTATCTAGTAGTATTATTGATATAATATCTAGTAGTATTATTGGTATAGTATCTAATGGTATTATTGGTGAAGTATATAATAGTATTGTTATATAGTATCTAGTAGTATTATTGGTATAGTATCTAGTAGTATTATTGGTAGAATATCTAGTAGTATTATTAGTATAGTATCTAATAGTATTATTGGTATAGTATCTAGTAGTATTATTAGTATAGTATCTAGTAGTATTATTGATATAATATCTAGTAGTATTATTGGTATAGTATCTAGTAGCATTATTGGTATAATATCTAGTAGTATTATTTGCATAGTATCTGTGTGTATTATTGGTATTGTATCTACTAGTATTATTGATATAAAATCCAGTTGTATTATTTGTATAGTACCTACTAGTATTATTGGTATAGTATCTAGTTGTATTATTAGTATAGTATCTAGTAGCATTATTGGTATAATATCTAGTAGTATTATTTGCATAGTATCTATGTGTATTATTGGTATTGTATCTACTAGTATTATTGATATAAAATCCAGTTGTATTATTTGTATAGTATCTATGAGTATTATTGGTATAGTATCTAGTAATATTATTGGTATAGTATCTAATGGTATTATTGGTGAAGTATATAATAGTATTATTGTATAGTATCTAGTAGTATTATTAGTATAGTATCTAGTAGTATTATTGGTATAATATCTAGTAGTATTATTTGCATAGTATCTGTGTGTATTATTGGTATTGTATCTACTAGTATTATTGATATAGAATCCAGTTGTACTATTTGCATAGTATCTACTAGTATTATTGGTATATTATCTAGTAATATTATTAGTATAGTATCTAGTAGTATTATTGGTATAGTATCTAGTAATATTATTGGTATAGTATCTAGTAGTATTATTGGTATAGTAGCTAATAGTATTATTGGTGCAGTATATAATAGTATTATTGGTATAGTATCTAGTAGTATTATTAGTATAGTATCTAATAGTATTATTGGTATTGTATCTAGTAGTATTATTGATATAATATTTAGTAGTATTATTAGTATAGTATCTACTGGTATTATTGGTGCAGTATATAATAGTAATAGCAGTATTATTGGTATAGTATCTAGTAGTATTATTTGTATATTATCTACTGGTATTATTGGTGCGGTATATAATAGTAATAGCAGTATTATTGGTATAGTATCTAGTAGTATTATTTGTATAGTGCCTACTAGTATTATTGGTATAGTATCTACTAGTATTATTAGTATAGTATCTAGTTGTATTATTGGTATAGTATCTAGTGTATTATTTGTATAGTGTCTACTAGTATTATTGGTATAGTATCTACTAGTATTATTGGTATAGTATATACTAGTATTATTGCCAGCGTATTTAATAATATTATTTGTAAAGTACAGTCACTCCTGCACCTAAAAAAAAAGTGTGAAAAACCTTCTCTTAAGTTAGCGCACTTTAGCTGCATAATGGTGTCCTCTCATCTCCACTTTTTAAGACAGGTTGGCAGTGGTGCGGACGACATGTCATACATAATGTCGACTAGCACATTGAGAATAAAAAATCTTTTAATGTAAGCACACAATTAAGCAAAAAAAAAAAAATGTTCAACAGTTAAGAAAATCGTTCCCAAAATACAGGTACAGTATTGTGTCTGTGCCACTGGTGTAATTTCCCATTTTAGACTAAGGCCCCATGTTGCAGAAACGCAGCTTTTTTTGTTGCAGATTTTGCTAGTTTTTTTTATCCAAAGCCAGGAGTGGATTGAGCAGAAGGGAGAAGTATAAGAAGCTTCCTTTATATTTTCCATTCCTTTTGTAGCCATTCTTGGCTTTGGCTCAAAAAAACGCAGACTGTAGATGGTATATTCCTCTTTTGATAGAGCTTGAGCCAGCCTAACCAATGGTTAGCTTGGGTAAAGGCAGGGGAATATTAAGTTTTGTTGGGGCTTCTGTGAGCAGCCATGCAGGAGAGGAGAACTGGGAGAGAGCCTGTTACAACCTCAGATAAGGGACCCATGTTAGCTTAGCCCAGCTACATCATTGCTGCAACCCTGAGACAGGGAAGAAATCTTCTGCCAGACTCCTGAGAGGACAGAGAGCACCAAGCTGGAGGGAAAGCTGTAGTTTACCAGAGCCTCACGGCCTGGACCCTGAGGCACACAGGTAGTCAGGGGACCATATCAGCCCCCATATATAATGGGAGAGGCTGGCGTTTAGTATTACCAAGTGAAGATAATGACACTTGGTAATAATGACACTTGGTAATACTAAACTCCAGCCTCTACCATTATATATGGGGGCTGATATGGTACCCCATCAAGAGCCCTTCCAGCCATCATCACCTGGCTCAGAAGAGGAGCAACTCCTCACAACTGGAAGTAACCTGGGGGGAACTACCACCACCATCATGTACACCACAGAACCCCTCAATATTTCCACAACTCAGGAAGTGGGCTTAAGTTGGTTAAATGCTCGCGACCTCCGTTGACAACTAATACTCTCATCCTCTGGTTGCCTTCAGTGAGTTAAATGCGGCACTTCTTTTATATTTCCTATTCCTTTTCAAGCCAAAAAAAAAAAAAAATGCAGCAAAAATTGGACCAAAAAAAATCATCTTTTCTGCAACGTGTGGCTTCTGCCTTAAAGTGTTGATTGTTAGTATAATGGCTATGCTATAATGGAAAAGTGGAATTGCGTGGTCCTCCATGGCTTGTATGGCCTCGATTATTGTCTAGTCCAGGGGTCAGCAACCTTCGGCACTCCAGCTGCTGTGAAACTAGAACTCCCAACATGCCCCATTCACTTCCATGGGAGTTCCAAGAAGAGCAGAGCAAGTGTGCATGCTGGGATTTGTAGTTTTACAACAGCTGGAGTGCCAAAGGTTGCCTACCCCTGGTCTAGTCCATTACTGGGTGTCAGATAACTGTGGTACATCGATCCTTGTATTGGCTTTCTTCTGAATACCAGCTCAACTTCTACACAGTAAACATTTTTCTGTGTAAATTGAAACATCTCAAAAAATTTGCCTCTTTGAGAAGACCAGCCCCGATACAAACCGCACACATAACAACAGTATAAAGCTATGAAAGCCCATGCTACTGAAGACACAAATCCTACAAAATAATGCATGATGGGTTTGAAATTGAAAGCAAAAAAAAACTTTCTTAAAAATATATTTTATTTGAATTAAATAAAAAATAAAGACACAAACGGATTAGAACGCTAGAAAGGAACCGGTCATTGCACATACATCAAAATTCTAAGATTATCAAAAGACATGCAAACCCATGCAAATATCACTATATTTATGTAGAGGAAGACAAAAACAGTAGTGCATAAAAACATAGATATGTATCATAGACAAATACGCCTTGAAACTTGGCTAGGATTAGAATTAGCCAAACCAGAGCTCTCATCTGTAGACTGTGCTGTGTTGGAGTTCTGGCTTCTTGTCAGTACAGAGTAGAGTACTTGGATGAGGTATCTTAGGGTAGTTACCTAGAGGTGGCTTTACAGAAGCAGTTTCCTTCCTTCTGGATGAGAGCTAATTTTCCTCCTTTTTTGACCAGCCTTGTCTTCAGGACTCCCTACACCAGCTGGATTTCCACAAGAAGAACCACCAAACATATTTATCCTCTATCCATAAGATAGAAGATAAATGGATGATCAATGGGTGTCTAACTGCTAAGACCCTCACGATCCACAGTGATCGGAGACGTGGGAAAAGTGGTCACGTCAATGGTAATGCTGGTGATAGCTGAAGTATAGCACCCATTGAAGTGAATGGAATTGGGGGTATGTCTCCATCCACCTGGCAGTTCTGCCACTTTTCACACCAGAGGTAAAGACGCAAGCGTTTTTTTTAAATTGCAGCATTTCCACTGCAGATTTTTTTCTGCAATGTGTGGATGGGATTAGCCAGAATCCCATTCACTTTGCAGGTAATGCAATATGCAGAGTTTTTTGCCACGCTGTTTCCACCGCAGCCAAAACCCTGTGTTTTTGCAACATGGGGCCTGGCCTAACAGGGTAGATACCTTTACCACAAACTAAAACCTTGTATTTTTTTCCTAAATTCCAAATGTATTTGAAAAAGTGGAGATTTGCATCTCTTGTGTTTAAGGACTGTAAATGTAAATTAATTTGCACGTACTCTTACCAGACTCACTACAGCCTGTAAAACCCATTATATCTTGGAGGTAAGGAGCAGATGATCACCTGAGAAGGATCATAGAAGATTAAGCCTGGACCATGGGGTTGTCTCTTCCACTATTTACCATGGATTGTTTAGTATTACTTCTTTCATTTCTTGGAAATATGTATATCCTTATAGTCAATGGCTCTGACTGGATTAAGAACAAAAAACTTAATCTGACAGATAATCTCATCTGTGGGGTCAGTGCTTTTGAAGCATTATTTGAGCTCCTGAAGGTTTGTGGTTGGGTTTTCGAACTGGTGAAAGTCCATGTAGATGGTCAGTGTCATGGTGACTCTGGCCATGATGCCAGTTTATTTTTGTCAATTAATCAAATGACGTGAATGAACAAAAAAAGAAATCTAAATCAAATCAATATTTGTTATGACCTTTGCCCTTTGCCTTCAGAATTCGTCAGAGAGGTGGTTCCCACCATTTTGGAGAACTAAGCACAGACCTTCTGTGGATGTAGGCTGGCACCAATCCTTCTGTCTCTTCATGTAATCCCAGACAGACTGGATGATGATGAGATCAGGGCTCTGTGGGGGCCGTATCATCACTTCTAGGACTCCTCCTTTAAAGGGAGGTCACACCAAATATTGATGGGATTGAGATTTGCCTTTTGTTCATTCACAAAACTTTGTTAATTGACAAATATAAAATACAAATGTCTATTTTTGAAAACATTCTTATGCTAGGTTCACACTAGTAGTGGACACTACAACAGCGGTTACACATGGAGACCAGTGGAGCCAAAAACTTGTTCACAGCACTGTCAATAATTCATAATGTACCTTTGGAGTCTAATGATTTTTAGATTTAAACCCTTTCAGGACTGAGACATTTTTTTATTTTTTTCACTTTCCTCTTACCTTCCAAAAGCCATAACATTTTTTTTTTTTATGCTTCTGCTCCTAGGGACTCATACAATATAGTGCATTGCCTCTGTATTGCAATATATTGTAACTTTGGTCTTTTATTATGGGCTGCTTAAGGCAGCCTGTAATAAATCTAATACAAGGACAGACCTGAGTGTCTTTAATAGGTCTCACCTGTATTGTCCTCCTGAGCCCGAGCCATATTCCCTCTGTGCCCACCCGCCTTGTATTTTGTTGGTGAGCTTCTTCTATTCTTTGAATGTTGTGTAAAAAATAGAAATGCCATATGTTTGCGATAAATCTATTGTACTGCAATATCTATGTCTTATTCAGAAGACCCTGTTACAAGCCTTCATTTCCATATAGAAGGATTTTATGTAACACATAAGCACATTGTAATCCACTTTCTCTACTAAATCACCATAGAATTCTTCACTGGATTTCCATTTGTGGCTGATTCATAATGTAGAAATTGCTTATCTTTTATATAGTATGATTTTTGTGGGTCAAAGGGTAAAAATACATTGTCCATATACTAAAGCTTTTTATTTTTCTAAAATCCAAATTTTATTGTAATTGTTATCAATTTGCATACCGTCTCTTGTGTTTAAGGTTTCTAAATGCAAATTAATTTGCATGCCCTCTTAAGTCAACATATAGACCAACGTACTACTGTCTGTGAGACCATTGGTATTTTGAAGAAAGAAAGCACTTGGTCACCTGGAAAGAATTTTTGAACATTTAGCCTGGACCATGATCTTGACTCTTCTGCTATCCGTCATTGATGGCCTTGTATTGCTTATTTCATTTTTGGGAAATATGTACATCCTTATAGTCAATGGCTCAGACTGGCTCAAGATCAAAAGGTTTAAGCTGACGGATAAGCTCACCTTTGGTGTCAGTCTATTTGAGGCATTGTATGAGTTCCTGAAAGCTTACGGATATGTTTCTGAAATGTTAAGGATCCAAAAAGATTTAATGACCAGTATACTGGTGACATTGACCATAATGTCCTGCAATCTTTGGTTGTCTACTTGCCTCTGTGTGAAGTTCTGTCTTACCTTTGTAAACTGCAAAAATGGATTCTTCACCTATCTTCAAAAGAGATCTGCCAGGAACATACTGTGGCTTCTTGTTTTGTCCCTCATGACCTCTTTTCTACTGATTTTTCATTTGGCAAACAGCGTGATAAGAACCTCAGGATCGAACACCAATCTCATAATCCTTAATCAAAATGTATCCGAGACTCCAAAATTTCTTGAAAAATCTATCTATTCTGCTGAAGCTTATAGTTCCGTGTCCTCACTAGGGTTCCTGATGTCCTCAGCCTTTTTACTTACTACTATCTGCTCCCTTTCGAGACACATGAAAAGAGTGAAGATCAATATCCGTAGCTTCAGAAGTCCTACCACAGATGTTCATATGCGAGCAGTCAGAACGTTATTTTTCACATTTCTTTCTCATTCTCTTTTTTTCACTGCTATCCTCCTAACTGTATTAAAATCGACAGAAGGATCTTGGATTCCTTATATTTCTATTCTATCATCCTTATGCAATGCCTTAAGTGCTATAAACACAATTAAAGGAAACAGCCGCCTGGTCAAACCACTGAACAAACTATTCCAATGTTTTTCTCATGGGACAATTAAGTAACTTCTAAAGTTTGACAGAATTATGTCTTTTTGTGTCTGTAGTTCACAATTTATGTTTTTAACTAACAAGAGGATTTTTAGATTTAGATATCTTAGTGTTTTAGGTTTTCACAGTTTTTGAAAATTGACTAGTATTTTATATATAGTTTTCAAAAAGCATAACTTTATTATTATCATATTTTGTGTAAAAAATAATCTACTATATTATTATTTAATTATATAGCATCATTAATTCCATAGTGCTGTACATTATTATATTAATTCCATGGTGCTTTACATTTGAGGGTTTACATACAGTACACAAAATATACAAAACAAAAACAGTACTAACAGTGACCAACTGGCACAGTGGGATAGAGGTCCCTGCCCACAAGGGCTTACAATCTATGAGGTAAGAGGGATAGAGACATAAGGTGGGGGTAGAGGCTGTACAGATGGTGGTATGGAGACAGTAGCGTTATTGTGGGTTGTAGGCCTTCCTGCATAGGTGAGTCTTCAGGGCCTTCTTAAAGCTTGTGATTGTGGGGGTCAGTCTTATGTGTCTTGGTAATGAGTTCCAGAGTATGGGGGATGCATGGGAGAAGTCTTGGAGACGGTTGTGTGAAGAGCAGATAAGAGCAGAGCAGAGTAGGAGATCTTTGGAGGATCAGAGGTTACGTGTGGGCAGGTAGCAGGAGATTAGGTCGGAGATATATGGAGGGGACCGGTTGTGGCTTTGTATGTCAGGGTTAGTATTTTGAACTCTATTCGCTGGGCAACGGGTATCCAGTGAAGGGATTGGCAGAGGGGGGCGGCCGATGAAGAACGGGGGGAGAGGTGTATTAAGCGAGCACCACAGTTTAAGGTGGACTGGATGGGGGCAAGAGTATTTGTTGGGAGGCCATGGTGGAGGGTGTTACAGTAGTCTAAGTGGTAGATTATGAGGGTGTTGTCTATCATCTTTGTAGTTTCAGGGGTGAGGAAGGAGCAGATTCGATGGATGTTCTTAAGTTGGAGGCGGCACGAGGTGTTGTGGGTTTGGATGTGCGACTTTAAGGATAGGTCAGAGTCCAAGGTTATCCCAAGGCAACGGACCCTTGGGACTATGGTAAGTGTGGTTTCATTAACTTTGATAGATGGGTCAGGTAGAGGGGCCATGCAAGGTGAGGCGAAGATGATGAACTCCATATATTGTGATGATTATTGTTAAATTTATTGAAATATGAATGTTTTGGTAGCTATCTCATATATATTCTATCACATATAGTATTAGTGATGAATAATAAAGTCTGATTCACAATTATGGTCTTGGATTGGCTCTTGACTATGGAGTGTTGACATCGTTTATAGCCATGTTAATGACTTCTTCAACTTCGTAGCCTGGCATACAATGATTTCTATGAGATCACAATGGACCTTGAATTTCCAGTAAATGTCAAAGTGTCAATTTTGGTAACATGAGGTCTATCTTTCAGAAGAATATTTAGTATGGCCAAGAATATGCTAGTGCATTATTACTTTCAATCTACCTTTTCAGCCTGTTTGGCCAGCTTTGCCAACAGCATCAGTTAGATTTTTTTACCCAGCCTCATCCTACTTCCACTTTCACCCATACCACAACCCTCATGATCACAACTTCCATTTCCACTGATATAACCAATGCTACCGCCATCGTTTCCACTATTACATCCATTTTTATCTCCACAATAATTAGACTTTCAATACAGAACTTCATCAATTCACACATTAACTCCGCAATTTTCCCAGAAATTCCAGAATCACCTCCTTTACTTGTCCTCTTGGTTAGACATGTCCAGCTGTATCTCAACTTTTGTGTGATAAACTGAACTTTCTAATCTAAGCTTCCCCCCCACCTACCTTCTAAATTACTTAGTTTACCAAAAATCTATATTTACCTAGATTGCCAGGGCATATTTTCCGATTTTCTGGAGATGTTCTCTTTCCCTGTGTGAAGAATATTGCCTTGCCAAGCCTCTTGGCGTACCTGCGATCACCCTTCCTAACCTTCCACTCACAACCCGTGAGCAGACAGAGTTCGTAGGATAGAATGAAATGAGCTTTATAAATTTTATATATTTAATAACCCAAGTGGGTCGGTACTAATTAATAGCATATACAGAAATATACAATATTAATATGATCAAGCATAAACATACGAGCAAAAGCGCAATGATACAGCACATAAAACAAAAATGGGAATAAAGTATAGAGTAATACCTGAGCCCCAGCTGCTCTTAGCTGTCTCCCTTTCAGGCTCCACACAAAGACAAAAGACCTAACCCCACCTCAGTATGAGACCCCTTCGGCCCCACCCTTCACCTCCCCCAGCCAGCCCTCCTTCTCCCTCCTTTGCAGAATCCTCGGAGAGATGGGTACCTTCCTAGGTGGTGGGAGTGATGGGTGAAGTTAAGGTCACTGGACTACTATCCCCCATCGCCATCTGGCCAGGGATAAAAACCAGTGAAGTGTATGTCCAGCAGTGTAAACCCAACTTAAGCACAACATTCCAACAAGTAGGGGGAGGACTGACATGAGCAAGTAAAAACACACTTCCAAGAAAGATATAAAACTGAGGGTCGGTTCATCACACCCTGTTTCAGGAAACAGAACGTCACTAATACTAGCCCCCACCCAACCCCATAATACTTACCTTTCTTCCTGTCCAGATCTTCTGGGCACAGGACGTCTCTTGTTCCCATCCTCTTTTTGACATCTGCCGGCCTAGTGATGTACAGTACTAGGAGACAACATCAGAGACTATTTTCTAATAAGAATATTCTAAATTTCCTAGGAAAGCATATTAACATTTATTATACTATTAATAAAATTATTGTTAAAATAAGATTATCCAGGGTCAGTTAGATCCAGAGCCTGAGGGGTCCCCTAACCCTCATGTTCCATGTAAATATTAGTCAATGTACAGTACAGACCAAAAGTTTGGACACACCTTCTCATTCCAAGAGTTTTCTGTATTTTCATGACTATAAAAATTGTAGATTCACACTGAAGGCATCAAAACTATGAATTAACACATGTGGAATTATATACTTAACAAAAAAGTGTGAAACAACTGAAAATATGTCTTATATTCTAGGTTCTTCAAAGTAGCCACCTTTTGCTTTGATTACTGCTTTGCACACTCTTGGCATTCTCTTGATGAGCTTCAAGAGGTAGTCACCTGAAATGGTTTTCACTTCACAGGTGTGCCCTGTCAGGTTTAATAAGTGGGATTTCTTGCCTTATAAATGGGGTTGGGACCATCAGTTGTGTTCAGAAGTCAGGTGGATACACAGCTGATAGTCCTACTGAATGGAGTGTTAGAATTTGTATTATGGCAAGAAAAAAGCAGCTAAGTAAAGAAAAACGAGTGGCCATCGTTACTTTAAGAAATGAAGGTCAGTCAGTCCGAAAAATTGGGAAAACTTTGAAAGGGTATCTAACATTACCCCACTGATTAGTTGGCTTAGTTTCCGAAAAATTTTGGTGCATCGTCTACCATTTTAACAAAATTTGTGGTGCACAGTTTTGCATACTAAACCCCACCCCCTTTTCAATAAACTACGTCACCTGTTAGATGAGGCACAGAAACTGTTAGAAAGTGCCTAAGGCTAAGATCCCCACGTAGCGGCAAAAAAGCGCTGCAGGAAAAACTGCAGTGGCAATGCATCACGATTTTTCCTAAAGCACTTTTCATAAAAAGTCTGCAGAGGTTTCCTCTGCGGACTTTCTTCTTCCATTATACCTACAAGGAAACCGCCGTACATATAATTGACATGCAGCGATTTCCAAAACGGTTTTGGAAGTCGTAGTGTGTCCGCTGCGCATATTTTCCCGCAATGTGTGGATGGGATTTGCTATAATTTGCAGGGATTGTAAAACACAGCATTATTTTTGTTTGTTTGATTTTTTTGTGGCGTCTCCGCTGCAGCCAAACTGCAGTATTTGTGCCAAGCGTGTAAAGCATGTACGCCAGGATTTGTATGGGTTTGTCTGTCCTTCTGTGTCTTGCTTTAAATTTATTTACTTTTTTTTATTCAGTTTCTTATTAATGCAAACATTTTTTGAAAAGGTTCGAAAGTCCCACCTAATATTCTTGTACAATTGCTGTAATTATTCTTTATCTGCTTCTTTTTTCCCCAGGGTCAATTCAGTCAGACTGATATCTTCTATATTAAATATTAATAGCATTCCACTTGTTTGCCTGCATAAAGTGGATACAAGGAAATACGGAATGTGTAACTGGATATATTTTCTATGCAATATATCTAAAACAATTGTGCAATACTGACCCCTAGTGGATAAAGGAATCTTAGGACTCTAATAACGGAATGTGATATCGTAGCAGTTAATACCAACTGGGAAACTGTCCATAAATGAGGTACAGTGGGTACGGAAAGTATTCAGACCCCTTTAAATTTTTCACGCTTTGTCATTGCAGCCATTTGCTAAAAGCAAAAAAGTTCATTTTATTTCTCATTAATGTACACTCAGCACCCCATCTTGACAGAAAAAAAACTGAAATGTAGATACTTTTGCAAATTTATTAAAAATTTATTTAACTCACATGCTGTCCATTTCCTTCTGATCCTCCTTGAGATGGTTCTACTCCTTCATTGGAGTCCAGCTGTGTTTAATTAAACTGATTGGACTTGATTAGGAAAGGCGCACACCTGTCTATATAAGACCTCACAGCTCACAGTGCATGTCAGAGCAAATGAGAATCATGAGGTCAAAGGAACTGCCCAAGGAGCTCAGAGACAGAATTGTGGCAAGGCACAGATCTGGCCAAGGTTACAAAAGAATTTCTGCAGCACTCAAGGTTCCTAAGAGCACAGTGGCCTCCATAATCGTTAAATGGAAGAAGTTTGGGACGACCAGAACTCTTCCTAGACATGGCCGTCCGACCAAACTGAGCAATCGTGGGAGAAGAGCCTTGGTGAGAGAGGTAAAGAAGAACCCAAAGATCACTGTGGCTGAGCTCCAGAGATGCAGTAGGGAGATGGGAGAAAGTTCCACAAAGTCACCTATCACTGCAGCCCTCCACCAGTCGGGGCTTTATGGCAGAGTGGTCCGAAGGAAGCCTCTCCTCAGTGCAAGACATATGAAAGCCCGCATAGAGTTTGCCAAAAAACACATGAAGGACTCCCAGACTATGAGACATAAGATTCTCTGGTCTGATGAGACGAAGATTGAACTTTTTAGCGTTAATTCTAAGCGGTATGTGTGGAGAAAACCGGGAACTGCTCATCACCTGCCCAATACAATCCCAACAGTGAAACATGGTGGTGGCAGCATCATGCTATGGGGGACAGGACGACTGGTTGCAATTAATATACAATATATAGTATATACATATTTTCATCCAGTGTTTTATGGAAACGTATACCATGTCAATATGCACAGGTGTAAGAGTGGAAGACCTCATATGTCCCCTTACATAAAAGACTAAATATATAGTATGTCCTTTCAAAGGGAACCTGTTCAGTCCAAAATGACTCCCAAACCAAAACTCTTGCCATTTAGGGGCCTTTAATGGGAGCAGAAATATAACTTTGTGGCCACAAGGCAGAGATAATAATCTTTTTGCCTCCAAGTGCCTCTGGGATGGGCCTGATTTGCCTACAAACAGCAATGATACAGGCAGAGACTGAAAATTCCCACTAGTGCTCCCCAATAGTAATTATACCTTCAAAGTGCCCTCTCACTGTACTGATGCCTCCTCAGTGCCCCCTCATCGTAAGGCTCTATGCACACGTCCAAGTGTGCCATCCAAGGGGGCGTCTGATGGTCTGTTACAATTCTGCTTTGTGTTATTGGAACAGAATGGATCAGAAGCCCCCATAGAGGTAACTGCATCATGGAATGTACTTGGATGTCACTTCGAGTGCATTCCACTGCAAAATCATTACCAACTTGCATGCGCACTCACTCATGTGCATGGGGGGTCTAAGGTTTCCCCTCTTAGATGCCACCTATTACTCTGTTTTGCTGGTGTGATCTACAGAGACACTAACCTGGGAGACCCCTTTTACAGTATGAATCCCCAATAGTGCCACCATACAGTACAGTAAAATGTCCCATTAGTGGCACCTACATAGTCTAATGTCCTCTTAGTTCCTCTAAACCAGTATGATGCCAAATTAGTGTCCTCAAGTATCATACCCCCTTTTATTTCCCCCCCCACACACACACACACAGTATGATGCCCCATTAGTGGACCCCACACAGTATAATGCCCCATTAGTGGACCCCACACAGTATAATGCCCCATTAGTGTACAGTCCACAATTCATTCTTCTTGCTGATTATCTGTAGCCTTTGCTTCTCCTCTTTGCTCTGTGTCAAGATTTGTCTGGAAATTGTAAAGATAAGTCAAAAATTCTACAATTACCTGCAAAAAATATTCCCCAAGCTGGTTCCCTAGGTCCTCATGTCTTCTGCTTTTGGAACGTTACCTGCAATTCCACTATTTTATTTGCGTCCATTAGATGGTTTATTGTGGGTGGGATTATCAATATAAAGAACTACAATTCCCACGATTGCTCTTCCCTCTCACAGACCTTGCCTCTATTTACAGTTGTCTGCATTCTGCTCTATTACGAGTTGTAGGGTCGTACTGTAATGACTCTGTTCATGGACAACATATTTGGGAGGTTGTATGGTCTTCCCATGCTTTGATCTGCCAATGTGGTGGCGCATCCTAATTAGGGAGGCCCATCACACAACTAAATAGAGCTGGGTTGGGTGTCTTTTTTATTTTGGGAGGTGGGGGCTCCTTTCTATAGTTCCCCTCAGGCAGCAGAGAGGGTAGGTTCACCCCTGTCCTGTGTTATTTGTGTGCTGTGCTGCAGCTCATTGGTAATTGGAGTTTGGTGAGACGGGGTATTATACAAGAGGCTTTATATCGATCCCTGCCCAATTGTTGTTGGTATAGTAGAATGGCTTCCAGATTGGAATTTGGTGAGCTGCACTAGTTACGCCTTAAGAAATAGATTTGTATCACTCCCTGGTCAATTGTTACTTGCACCTATAAAGAGGTCTTTTTAGTGTGTTTTTTTTCTACACTTAATTTTTTATTACTTTTCAACATGGCAGGCAGACTGATAGTGTGCCCTAAATTCTAATTGAAATTACAGAAATTGTCACTAAACTACTTTGTGCTGCATGTGCACCCATAAAGGGGTCTGTTTTTTTGGTGACTTTTTTCTACACCCAGTTATTGTGTGTCATATCGTAAAGTCAATTCTTAATCCCCTCACTTTTCAAGAAACAGGCACGCTGACAGTGTGCCACAAATTTTTCTTCAAATTCTACAGTCATGGCCAAAAGTTTTGAGAATGATACAAATATTAATTTTTACAAAGTCTACTGCTTCAGTTTTTCTAATGGCAATTTGCATATACTCCAGAATGTTATAAAGAGTGATCAGCTTAACAGCAATTACTTGCAAAGTCAATATTTGCCTAGAAAATGAACTTTATCCCCCAAAACACATTTCAACATCATTGCAGCCCTGCCTTAAAAGGACCACCTAACATCGTTTCAGTGATTGCTCCATTAACACAGGTGTGGGTGTTGATGAGGACAGGGCTGGAGATCAATCTGTCATGATTAAGTAAGAATGACACCACTGGACACTTTAAAAGGAGGCTGGTGCTTGCCATCATTGTTTCTCTTCTGTTAACCATGGTTATCTCTAAAGAAACACGTGCAGTCATCATTGCACTGCACAAAAATGGCCTAACTGGGAAGAGTATTGCAGCTAGAAAGATTGCACCTCAGTCAACAATCTATCGCATCATCAAGAACTTCAAGGAGAGAGGTTCCATTGGTGACAAAAAGGCTCCAGGGCGCCCAAGAAAGACCAGCAAGCGACAGGACCGTCTCTTAAAAGTGTTTCAGCTGCGGGATCGGTGCAGAGCTTGCTGAGGAATGGCAGCAGGCAGGTGTGAGTGCATCTGCACGCACTGTGAGGCGGAGACTCTTGGAGCAAGGCCTGGTCTCAAGGAGGGCAGCAAAGAAGCCACTTCTCTCCAGAAAAAACATCAGGGACAGACTGATATTCTGCAAAAGGTACAGGGAGTGGACTGCTGAGGACTGGGGTAAAGTCATTTTCTCTGATGAAACCCCTTTTCCATTGTTTGGAACATCTGGAAAACAGCTTATTCGGAGAAGAAGAGGTGAGCGCTACCACCAGTCTTGTCTCATGCCAACTGTAAAGCATCCTGAAACCATTCATGTGTGGGGTTGCTTCTCAGCCAAGGGAATCGGCTCTCTCACAGTCTTGCCTAAAAACACAGCCATGAATAAAGAATGGTACCAGAATGTCCTCCAAGAGCAACTTCTCCCAACCGTCCAAGAGCAGTTTGGCGCCCAACATTGCCTTTTCCAGCATGATGGAGCACCTTGCCATAAAGCAAAGGTGATAACTAAATGGCTCAAGGAACAAAACATAGAGATTTTGGGTCCATGGCCTGGAAACTCCCCAGATCTTAATCCCATTGAGAACTTGTGGTCAATCATCAAGAGACGGGTGGACAAACAAAAACCAACAAATTCAGACAAAATTAAAGCATTGATTCTGCAAGAATGGACTGCTATCAGTCAGGATTTGGTCCAGAAGTTGATTGAGAGCATGCCAGGGAGAATTGCAGAGGTCCTGAAGAAGAAGGGTCAACACTGCAAATATTGACTTGCTGCATTAACTCATTCTAACTGTCAATATAAGCTTCTGTTACTCATAATATGAATGCAATTCTATTTCTGTATGTGATAAAAACATCTGACAAACACACATAAAAACCAGAGGGCAGCAGATCATGTGAAAATAGAATATTTGTGTCATTCTCAAAACTTTTGGCCATGACTGTATAGTTGGCAGTGCCACTCTCTTGGCATAATAAAAAGAAAATAAAACAGGTAACCCCACCATTACTTATTCCACATCAACACATTCTTTTAGCGGAATAGTGGAATTTTTCTCCCATAAAGGGATAACTTTTGGTGGCTTTTTTTTTTTTTTTGAATTGCCAATTTTTGACTTTTCAACTAGGCTCATAGCCAAAAATTTGTTTCCCAAATAACAAGCCTGTTGCACTTACAAGTCATTAAAATGGGCTAATTGTTATATAAAACCATAGCTTTTTAACAATGTAACTGCCATGTGTGCCTAAAAAAAAAACACGGGCAACACTTTTTCCTGGTAATTTTTGAAGTGTTTTAAATGTTAAATGCATAAAAGTGAGTGTATGGTGAGTTTGTATTCTCTGCTTAGAATTCATTTTTCCATAGACATACATGTCACATTCACTTTGACATAACTTTGGCTGTATTTGCCTTAGAGAGCTAGAAATTGGATACCTACATAACCATCTGTTGCATAAACTCTTGAATATGTGTTCTTGAGATAATGAAATGAGGCCCAAGAAATAGCTGAGACAATGCTCATAGAAGGTAATTTTCAAACAATTTTAATGGGAACAGTTAGACAACTACAAGTAACAATTAAGCAGGGAGTTATACAGATATATTTCTTAAGGCGTAACTACTGTAGCTCACCAAATTCCAATCTTGATCCCTGCCCTTCTACTATACCAACAACAATCGGGCAGGGATCAATATAAAGCCTCTTGTACAATACCATGGCTCACTAAACTCCAATGAGCCACAGCACAGCACACAAATAACTCAGGAGGAACTGAGAAGCATGTGTATGCAACAGAGTCTGGGGCAATGGGGCAGCTACTTCAACCACTGTCTAACTGCAAGAACCATACCACACACGTTAATACATTAAAGGTGACTGGAAAAAAAAACTTACAGTGGTTGACTAGGAATTTTAAATTTATGGGATATCCTTAGTTTGGCTGTAGGACTACGAAGACAAATGACCATCAATGAAAGAGGAACATGTATGGCCATCACCCTCAAAATTGCTTGTCCTAAGTTCCAGAGGTAGTGCCAGAGCAGAAACTGGAGAAAGCTTCATAAAAGAGGTGAGGCTGGGGCAATCTAAGAGGACAATCTATTTGTTGCATAGGCATTTAACTTGTTCACCAACCAACCATTGCTCAGGACCTCTATATCTTCTTTCAATTAAACTGCAAAGCTCAACCCATTCCCCTTGTTCAATATATCTCTATTTCTGCAGTCATTGGTCACTAACCCACTTGACAACAGGTATCGAAATTATTATCCCTTTTTGGGTTATAGTCTGCATTCCTTGACCACTAGGATTGTTTAACTATGCACAATCAAAGACGATTAGGGAACTATCAATCCCTCCATTGTCATAAAAATTGGGCATGTTTTCATTCTCCTTGTCCTTATCCTCGACCAACAAGAGATGTCCATGTCTATCTATTAGCAGCCATGCAAAGGATGGGATCTTCATGCAACAAGCACAGATGATGGGCTGAAGATTGAACATGACTTACATAAATAGAGAAAATGGAACAGTACATTAATAATGGTTTTATTATTAAGTGACACAATTTTTATCTTATTGAATTCGTGACATATTTTTATTTTACTGAATTAGTAAATTACACATTTTTATTGGATTGAATAGAGATGAGCGAACCTCTCAAGAAATGTTTTGTTTCAAGTTCGGGACCAAGATTCTTTTTGGTCGCATAATTTCAGTATGAACCATAGCTTAAATTGGCTTAAAATATAGGGTAGTACACTCTTAGGAACCTATCTATAAAACATAGTGTAGAATACTCTTAGGGCTCCTAAGAACCTATCTATAAATCATAGTATAGAACACTCTTAGAGCTCTTAGGATCCTATCTATAAAACATAGTGTAGAACACTGTCAGGACTCCTAGGAGCCTATCTATAAAACATAGTGAATAACACTGTCAGGGCTCCTAGGAGCCTATCTATAAAACATAGTGTATAACACTGTCAGGGCTCCTAGGAATCTATCTATAAAACATAGTGTATAACACTGTCAGGGTTCCTAGGAACCTATTTATAAAACATAGTGTAGAACACTGTCAGGGCTCCTAGGAGCCTATCTATAAAACATAGTGTAGAATACTCTTAGGGCTCCTAAGAACCTATCTATAAATCATAGTATAGAACACTCTTGGAGCCCTTAGGATCCTATCTATAAAACATAGTGTAGGACACTCTTAAGGCTCCTAGGAATCTATCTATAAAACATAGTGTAGAACACTGTCAGGGCTCCTAAGAACCTATCTATAAAACATAGTGTAGAACTCTCTTAGAGCTCTTAGGAACCTATTTATTCAGACTGGTGATTTGTGACTAGTATTGCTGTCCCTTGTATTGGTGTAGGATGTTCCTAATTCATGAAGGGCACATACCTTGTCATGAATTAGATGCACCCATGGGGAGTCCGTGCACCTTGACTGAAATCTACGCCAGCTTGTAGATTTCTGTTGTGAATGAGGATGGATGTGGGGCACCTGATGGGCCCATACATGCTCCACCCACTGCCCAGCCAAGATTTTGTTTTACACTTGAAAAGTTTATACACTGTGCCGAGGCTTGCGCAAAAATTCCACTTGTGACTATTTTAGTTGCAGCTAATATTAAAAAGTTATAAACTACAGGCGCACAACTATTTTATACAAAAAACGTAAGAAAGTGCTGTAAAACAATAATAAATGTTTTTATTATTTAAAAAGTGGTAGACAACTAATAATAATAAATAATAATATATGTGGCAATGATTATATTCGCTAATAAATTACATTATGTTAGTTAATTCTTCAATGAGTCCCAGCACATACACACGTGGACAAAATTGTTGGCACCCCTCGTTTAATGAAAGAAAAACCCACAATGGTCACAGAAATAACTTGAATCTGACAAAAGTAATAATATATAAAAATTCTATGAAAATGAACAAATGAAAGTCAGACATTGCTTTTCAACCATGCTTCAACAGAATTTTTTAAAAGAGAAAACTCATGAAACAGGCCTGGACAGAAATGATGGTTCCCATAACTTAATATTTTGTTGCACAACCTTTTGAGGCAATCACTGCAATCAAACGATTCCTGTAACTGTCAATGAGACTTCTGCACCTCTCAACAGGTATTTTGGCCACTCCTCATGAGCAAACTGCTCCAGTTGTCTCGGGTTTGAAGGGTGCCTTTTCCAGACGGCATGTTTCAGCTCCTTCCAAAGATGCTCAATAGGATTTACGTCAGGGCTCATCGAAGGCCACTTCAGAATAGTCCAATGTTTTCCTCTTAGCCATTCTTGGGTGTTTTTAGGTGTGTGTTTTGGGTCATTATCCTGTTGCAAGACCCATGACCTGCGACTGAGACCAAGCTTTCTGACACTGGGCAGCACATTTCTCTCTTAATAGTCTTGAGATTTCATTGTACCCTGCACAGATTCAAGACACCCTGTGCCAGATGCAGCAAAGCAGCCCTAGAACATAACAGAGTCTCCTCCATGTTTCACAGTAGGGACAGTGTTCTTTTCAAGATATGCTTCATTTTTCCGTCTGCGAACATAGAGCTGATGTGCCTTGCCAAAAATTTCGATTTTTGTCTCATCTGTCCATAGGATATTCTCCCAGAAGCTTTGTGGCTTGTCAACATGTAGTTTGGCAAATTACTTTTGTCAGATTCAAGTTATTTCTGTGACCATTGTGGTTTTTTCTTTCATTAAATGAGGGGTACCAACAATTTTGTCCACGTGTGTATGTCTCAGCATAATGTCACATGCATGTACTGTATGAGGGCCAACCCAAGTGAGGGCAAACACATAACTCATGCATGTTGAGTAGCCAAACACACAGTGGCCATACATGTGGGGACTTTACCCCTTACGTTCCAGTACTAGTAATGTACTACATTTTCATGATACAAAATCTTGTCATTTTGTACATTATACAGATGTCATCATATTTTTCATGAATTGAAATAGTTTTAGCCATTATGTATTACAGTTAGAATAGGGGTGACAAGTCCTCAGCCGGTTATGTACAGCACATGGTTGCTTTTTTATGTTTTGAACTTTTGTATTTTTTCAGCTCTAAGAAAATGAATATTTGATTAAATAAAATGATTGTATTGGTTACTATTCTTGTTGCCAGTTTTTGCACATCTTAGCTTTTTTTTCTATTATAAATGTTTGTTTTTGGGGGTTATGTGGTATTAATAATGTAGCGCCACCTACTCTGCATGTTATTGGACACTAAAATACCCTAAGCTGGCCTTGTGTAGCAGTTAGGGAAGTAAACAAGGATGACTGCCGATAAAGTCTTCTGTTACAGGAGACGGCTTCATTTTCATTATACACATTCTGGAAGTATGAATTAAGTGCTATGTTTAACACAGTGAGTGTGAACCAACTATGCCACTGAAGTGATATGACTTGGGGTAACTCCTGAGAGCATTGTCTAAGTAGTCGACTGGTTCACCCTTTAAACCACCTTAAAGACATCTGGATTTCCTTGCAGGGAACCATCATGTTGCTACCTCTGGGAGTAGTCTCAGTTCAGTGGCAGCTGACCCAGACAGGCAGAGACATAGTCAATGCACAACCCAGGTCTTGGCAGGCAGAGTTTGTTCATCCACTGTTTTTCACCCTTTAGTACACCTTAAAGGTATCTGGATTTCCTTGCAGGGAACCATGATGTTGCTACCTCTGGGAGTAGTCTCAGTTCAGTGGCAGCTGACCCAGACAGGCAGAGAAAATCAGTGCACTAGCCAGGTCATGGCAAGCAGAGTTTGTTCATCCATTGTTTTTCACCCTTTAACCCACCTTAAAGGCATCTTGATTTCCTTGCAGGGAACCACTAAGTTGCTACCTCTGGGAGTAGTCTAAGTTCAGTGGCAGCTGACCCAGACAGGCAGAGACATAGTCAATGCACAAGCCAGGTTATGGCAGGCAGAGTTTGTTCATCACAATATTCAGGCAACTTATTAGGGCAGATGGTGCAGGGTCAATATGGTAATCAGGCAAAAGTCAGGACAGTTGAAACAGGTTCAAAGTTGAGAAAACAGGAAGAGGTCGAAACTTGGGTAAGCAAAGTGACCAGTACTGAAAACCCGTGGGGAGAAGGTGTCTAAATAACCCTGTAGCCTAGATGAGTGGCTGCAGACAGATTTGGATGGGGTTATGGCGATACTCAGTAGTAGGAAAGTAATGGCAGCTGCACACAGCAAGGCGGTTGATTAGACAATGGCACCTGAGAAATTAGTTAATGGAGACATTGGCAGACCAAAGTCATCAATGCTAGACTGTGACCAACAGGACAGCTTATCTGAGCATTTGGATTAGTTGACATTTTACATGTGCGCAAGTTATTTGGAATCATTTAATTGTACAATTATATGAGTCTATTTCTACATGATGTTTTACTGTTATCTCCTGTAGGAAAGCCAGGACTTTTCATGAATCCATCACTCCCCCCTCTGATTTGAGGACAAAGAGAACATAGCTGTCTATTCCAGGCTCCATTCTCTATGTAGAAGCTGCCAAGAACAGCCGATCGGTGGAAGTGTTGGGTGCTGGATCACTGATTGATTAGATATTGATGACCTTTCCTTAGTATATATGACCTTTCCTTCCATCATTATATTTAGTCTAGAAAGGCGGGATGTGTTTTAATAGAAAAGTACATGGAAGAGTAAGGGGGCACAATCTGAAACTAGTTGGAGAAGATCAAGAGTAATGTCAAATAACCTTTTCATTGACTGTATATTCCAATAAAAAATACAACGCAGCTCAGAGTGTTCTTTTTAGAATTCAGCTGTTTAGATATGATAATTCATGTTCCATATCTTTACATATTCCAATTGCAAGCAAATATTTTCCGGTATTCTCTTTGCACAAAAATTCCATGAAATTCTATCTAATAAGAAAATAAGGCTGGAACTAGGCAAAGTTTCTATTTGTATTTACTCCAAAAGAAAAAGAAAGGAAGGTAGAAATCAAAACATGAAAAAGCACCTTTAGTTCATAGGACTGATTTATTGTATTGTATTATATTTATCGTCATACAGTGGGGAAAAAAAAGTATTTAGTCAGCCACCAATTGTGCAAGTTCTCCCACTTAAAAAGATGAGGCCGGCCTGTAATTGTCATCATAGGTAGACCTCAACTATGAGACAAAATGAGAAAACAAATCCAGAAAATCACATTGTCTGATTTTTTAAGAATTTATTTGCAAATTATGGTGGAAAACAAATATTTGGTCAATAACAAAAGTTCATCTCAATACTTTGTTCTATATCCTTTGTTGGCAATGACAGAGGTCAAACGTTTTCTGTAAGTCTTCACAAGGTTGGCACACACTGCTGCTGGTATGTTGGCCCATTTCTCCATGCAGATCTCCTCTAGAGCAGTGATGTTTTGGGGCTGTTGCTGGGCAACACGGACTTTCAACTCCCTCCAAAGGTTTCTATGGGGTGGAGATCTGGAGACTGGCTAGGCCACTCCAGGACCTTGAAATGCTTCTTACGAAGCCACTCCTTCGTTGCCCTGGCGGTGTGCTTGGGATCATTGTCATGCTGAAAGACCCAGCCACGTTTCAATGGCCTTGCTGATGGAAGGAGGTTTGCACTCAAAATCTCACAATACATGGCCCCTTTCATTCTTTCATGTACACGGATCAGTCGTCCTGGTCCCTTTGCAGAGAAACAGCCCCAAAGCATGATGTTGCCACCCCCATGCTTCACAGTAGGTATGGTATTCTTTGGATGCAACTCAGCATTCACTCTCCTCCAAACACGATGAGTTGTGTTTCTACCAAACAGTATTACTTTGGTTTCATCTGACCATATGACATTCTCCCAATACTCTTCTGGAACATCCAAATGCTCTCTAGCAAACTTCAGACGGGCCCGGATATGTACTGGCTTAAGCAGGGGGACACGTCTGGCACTGCAGGATCTGAGTCCCTGGCGGCGTAGTGTGTTACTGATGGTAGCCTTTGTTACGTTAGTCCCAGCTTTCTGCAGGTCATTCACTAGGTCCCCCCGTGTGGTTCTGGGATTTTTGCTCACCGTTCTTGTGATCATTTTGACCCCACGGGGTGAGATCTTGTGTGGAGCCCCTGATGGAGGGAGATTATCAGTGGTCTTGTATGTCTTCCATTTTCTAATTATTGCTCCCACAGTTGATTTCTTCACACCAAGCTGCTTGCCTATTGCAGATTCAGTCTTCCCAGGCTGGTGTAGGTCTACAATTTTGTTTCTGGTGTCCTTCCACAGTTCTTTGGTCTTCACCATAGTGGAGTTTGGAGTGTGACTGTTTGAGGTTGTGGACAGGTGTCTTTTATACTGATAACAATGTCAAACAGGAGCCATTACTACAGGTAATGAGTGGAGGACAGAGGAGCCTCTTAAAGAAGAAGTTACAGGTCTGTGAGAGACAGAAATCTTGCTTGTTTGTAGGTGACCAAATACTTATTTTCCACCATTATTTGCAAATAAATTCTTTAAAAATCAGACAATGTAATTTTCTGGATTTGTTTTCTCATTTTGTCTCTCATAGTTGAGGTCTAGCTATGATGACAATTACAGGCCGGCCTCATCTTTTTAAGTGGGAGAACTTGCACAATTGGTGGCTGACTAAATACTTTTTTCCCCACTGTATATCCAGATGTTCCATGTTTGTTGGAAAGCACTTCTACTTGTCTGATTCTCTTTTCCTATCCAAAAATTATGTCTGAAATACATATTCACTTCATAGATCATTCCTGAATGTTATGATCACAGAAGACTTACAATTTGGTATAGAGAACCCTTCACCAACTCCACTAACCTAACTCTTAACATCTTTTACTTTGTGCTGCTTCACTGAATTTTTACTCTAGCCCCCACCAATCCTGAGAAATTGACACTCCTAGTTTCAGCACCCGTGTGTAGCAGTTAGGGAAGTAAACAAGGATGACTGCCGATAAAGTCTTCTGTTACAGGAGACAGCTTCATTTTCATTATACACATTCTGGAAGTATGAATTAAGTGCTATGTTTAACACAGTGAGTGTGAACCAACTATGCCACTGAAGTGATATGACTTGGGGTAACTACTGAGAGCATTGTCTAAGTAGTCGACTGGTTCACCCTTTAAACCACCTTAAAGACATCTGGATTTCCTTGCAGGGAACCATCATGTTGCTACCTCTGGGAGTAGTCTCAGTTCAGTGGCAGCTGACCCAGACAGGCAGAGACATAGTCAATGCACAACCCAGGTCTTGGCAGGCAGAGTTTGTTCATCCACTGTTTTTCACCCTTTAGTACACCTTAAAGGTATCTGGATTTCCTTGCAGGGAACCATGATGTTGCTACCTCTGGGAGTAGTCTCAGTTCAGTGGCAGCTGACCCAGACAGGCAGAGGCAATCAGTGCACTAGCCAGGTCATGGCAAGCAGAGTTTGTTCATCCATTGTTTTTCACCCTTTAACCCACCTTAAAGGCATCTTGATTTCCTTGCAGGGAACCACTAAGTTGCTACCTCTGGGAGTAGTCTAAGTTCAGTGGCAGCTGACCCAGACAGGCAGAGACATAGTCAATGCACAAGCCAGGTTATGGCAGGCAGAGTTTGTTCATCACAGTATTCAGGCAACTTATTAGGGCAGATGGTGCAGGGTCAATATGGTAATTAGGCAAAAGTCAGGACAGTTGAAACAGATTCAAAGTTGAGAAAACAGGAAGAGGTCGAAACTTGGGTGAGCAAAGTGACCAGTACTGAAAACCCGTGGGGAGAAGGTGTCTAAATAACCCTGTAGCCTAGATGAGTGGCTGCAGACAGATTTGGATGGGGTTATGGCGATACTCAGTAGTAGGAAAGTAATGGCAGCTGCACACAGCAAGGCGGTTGATTAGACAATGGCACCTGAGAAATTAGTTAATGGAGACATTGGCAGACCAAAGTCATCAATGCTAGACTGTGACCAACAGGACAGCTTATCTGAGCATTTGGATTAGTTGACATTTTACATGTGCGCAAGTTATTTGGAATCATTTAATTGTACAATTATATGAGTCTATTTCTACATGATGTTTTACTGTTATCTCCTGTAGGAAAGCCAGGACTTTTCATGAATCCATCACTCCCCCCTCTGATTTGAGGACAAAGAGAACATAGCTGTCTATTCCAGGCTCCATTCTCTATGTAGAAGCTGCCAAGAACAGCCGATCGGTGGAAGTGTTGGGTGCTGGATCACTGATTGATTAGATATTGATGACCTTTCCTTAGTATATATGACCTTTCCTTCCATCATTATATTTAGTCTAGAAAGGCGGGATGTGTTTTAATAGAAAAGTACATGGAAGAGTAAGGGGGCACAATCTGAAACTAGTTGGGGAAGATCAAGAGTAATGTCAAATAACCTTTTCATTGACTGTATATTCCAATAAAAAATACAACGCAGCTCAGAGTGTTCTTTTTAGAATTCAGCTGTTTAGATATGATAATTCATGTTCCATATCTTTACATATTCCAATTGCAAGCAAATATTTTCCGGTATTCTCTTTGCACAAAAATTCCATGAAATTCTATCTAATAAGAAAATAAGGCTGGAACTAGGCAAAGTTTCTATTAGTATTTACTCCAAAAGAAAAAGAAAGGAAGGTAGAAATCAAAACATGAAAAAGCACCTTTAGTTCATAGGACTGATTTATTGTATTGTATTATATTTATCGTCATACAGTGGGGAAAAAAAGTATTTAGTCAGCCACCAATTGTGCAAGTTCTCCCACTTAACACTAGAAGTCCCAGAGAGGGGTCATTTAACATTTCTACCTTTGGAACCCAGAGACGGGTCGAATGACCTGAAGGATTTTATCTAACATCCTATAATCACCGTCTTTTGTTCTGTAATTAAGGCCATTACTGTCACACCACAGGAGGTTGTTGTTTTCCATTGAGTTTAGCCATTTAGTTTCCAGTTAGTTCTATTCAGTTTATTGTATTTGATAATATAAAGACTATACATATTGTATTTAGTTTAGTTTTATTTGAGCAAAAAAGCACTGAAACAATTAATCATTTTTTATATATTTTAAATAGAATTAGAAATTTTAGAGCAAGGTACAGCTGTGAGTAATGACCAGAAGCATTTGTCTAAGGCAGGGGTAGGCAACCTTTTTTGTTCGGCGTGCCGATTTTAATAAAAAAATCAAAGATGAGGTACTCGGAGTGCCGGTCAATAATTGTAAGTCTGACAACCCCTAAACTAAAGTCATATACCACAAACCATAACACAGAAGTGCTGCCACCAGATGCTTTAGGACACATGCGTTTACTGCTATTTCCTGGGACACTCCTGTACTTTCTGATTAGAAGCAATGAAAGTCCATGTGCAGCCCCCAATTAGTGGTAAATTTATTGTGTCCAGGAGCCCCGTATGGCAGCATCCTTATGGTGAATACACACTATGTATCTGGATGCAGCTATATTTGGAACTTTTTCATTCAATGTAAAACTGGTGCATTTTTGCACAAAAAAAAACAAAGCCGGAGTTTTCTGTGCAAAAACACATCCTTAATATAGAAAACACACCGTTATACAGAATAATGTCCCATAGTGGTCCCTGCACACGGTATTATGTCCCATAGCGGCCCCTTCAACATGGTATATGTCCCATAGCTGCCTCTGCACACGGCATTTGTCCCATCGCTGCCTCTGCACACAGTATTTGTCCCATAGCAGTCCCTGCACACAGTATTTGTCCCATAGCGGCCCCTGCACACAGCAATATGTCCCATAACGGCCCCTACACACCGTATATGTCCCATAGCAGACCCTGCACACGGTATATGTCCCATAGCGGCCCCTGCACACGGTATTATGCTCTATAGTGGCCCCTGCACACGGTATTATGTCCCATAGCAGCATCTGCACACGGTATGTGTCCCATAGCGGCCCCTGCACACAGTATTTGTCCCATAGCTGCCCCTGCACACAGTATTTGTCCCATAGCGGCCCCTGCACACGGTATTATGCTCCATAGTGGCCCCTGCACACGGTATTATGTCCCATAGCGGCCTCTGCACACGGTATTTGTCCCATAGCGGCCCCTGCACACGGTATTATGTCCCATAGCGGCCCCTACACACGGTATTTGTCCCATAGCTGCCCCTGCACACAGTATTTGTCCCATAGCGGCCCCTGCACACGGTATATGTCCCATAGCGGCCCCTGCACATGGTATTATGCTCCATAGTGGCCCCTGCACACGGTATATGTCCCATAGCGGTCCCTGCACACGGTATTATGCTCCATAGTGGCCCCTGCACACGGTATTATGCTCCATAGTGGCCCCTGCACACGGTATTATGCTCCATAGTGGCCCCTGCACATGGTATTATGCTCCATAGTGGCCCCTGCACACGGTATTATGCTCCATAGTGGCCCCTGCACACGGTATATGTCCCATAGTGGTCCCTGCACACGGTATTATGCTCTATAGTGGCCCCTGCACACGGTATTATGCTTCATAGTGGCCCCTGCACACGGTATATGTCCCATAGTGGTCCCTGCACACGGTATTATGCTCTATAGTGGCCCCTGCACACGGTATTATGCTCCATAGTGGCCCCTGCACACGGTATATGTCCCATAGTGGCCCCTGCACACGGTATATGTCCCATAGCGGCCCCTGCACACGGTATTATGTCCCATAGCGGCCCCTACACACGGTATTTGTCCCATAGCTGCCCCTGCACACAGTATTTGTCCCATAGCGGCCCCTGCACACGGTATATGTCCCATAGCGGCCCCTGCACATGGTATTATGCTCCATAGTGGCCCCTGCACACGGTATATGTCCCATAGCGGTCCCTGCACACGGTATTATGCTCCATAGTGGCCCCTGCACACGGTATTATGCTCCATAGTGGCCCCTGCACACGGTATTATGCTCCATAGTGGCCCCTGCACATGGTATTATGCTCCATAGTGGCCCCTGCACACGGTATTATGCTCCATAGTGGCCCCTGCACACGGTATATGTCCCATAGTGGTCCCTGCACACGGTATTATGCTCTATAGTGGCCCCTGCACACGGTATTATGCTTCATAGTGGCCCCTGCACACGGTATATGTCCCATAGTGGTCCCTGCACACGGTATTATGCTCTATAGTGGCCCCTGCACACGGTATTATGCTCCATAGTGGCCCCTGCACACGGTATATGTCCCATAGTGGCCCCTGCACACGGTATATGTCCCATAGCGGCCCCTGCACACGGTATTATGTCCCATAGCGGCCCCTACACACGGTATTTGTCCCATAGCTGCCCCTGCACACAGTATTTGTCCCATAGCGGCCCCTGCACACGGTATATGTCCCATAGTGGTCCCTGCACACGGTATTATGCTCTATAGTGGCCCCTGCACACGGTATTATGCTCCATAGTGGCCCCTGCACACGGTATAAGTCCCATAGTGGCCCCTGCACACGGTATATGTCCCATAGTGGCCCCTGCACACGGTATATGTCCCATAGTGGCCCCTGCACACGGTATATGTCCCATAGTGGCCCCTGCACACGGTATATGTCCCATAGTGGCCCCTGCACACGGTATATGTCCCATAGTGGTCCCTGCACACGGTATTATGCTCTATAGTGGCCCCTGCACACGGTATTATGCTCCATAGTGGCCCCTGCACACGGTATAAGTCCCATAGTGGCCCCTGCACACGGTATATGTCCCATAGTGGCCCCTGCACACGGTATATGTCCCATAGTGGCCCCTGCACACGGTATATGTCCCATAGTGGCCCCTGCACACGGTATATGTCCCATAGTGGTCCCTGCACACGGTATTATGCTCTATAGTGGCCCCTGCAGGCAGAAGCGCCCGCAGAGTACAGAGCAGCTGCGGAGCGTGGAATAGTGAGTACATTGTTTTTTATGTTTGATCATCTCCCCGGGGGCTCCGCTTATTATACTCGGGGGGTCTGAAGAGACCCCACAGTATAATAATAGCAGTTTCGTTTCGGCCGTGTTTGGTCCGATCGAAACTGCTGGGTGAGGAGTCCGCTGCCGTGCCAGGGGAATAAGCCTCGCGTGCCAAGAGTGGCACGCATGCCATAGGTTGCCGACCCCTGGTCTAAGGCCTCAAGCACACTAGCGAAAAAAAATAGCGCGAAAATCGCATCGCAATGCGATGCAATTTTTTTCTGCGATTTGCCAATGTATTTCAATGGCACCAAGCACACCTGCGATTTTTTTTTCGTGCGATTTTTTTTTCATAGGTGCGATTTTCCTGCAATTTTTTTTTTTTTTGTGCGATTTTTTTCGTGCGAAAAAATCCCAGAGGAGTGATCTATATGACCAATGGGACAGATCACAAAAATATCGCAAGTAGCTGTGATTTTTTTTGCGATTTTTTTTTTTTTTCTGCACCCATTGACTTGAATCTAAATATACAAAAATGTAAATATACAAAAGAACAACTGTATTTGTTTCTATGCTTTTTATTTTTGTTATGAAAATAATAAAAAAAATACAAGGAATAAAACAATTCCACACATATTTACAATAGGCTGCTGTGGGGGGCTGCGTGTGTGTGTGTGAGTGGCATGTCCTTCTTGTGTGACTAGCATTTCAGCACTCACTCAGCAGTCTGTCTGCACTGTCGGAACATACCTGGCACTGCCTGGGTATGTCCCTGGTACATTTGCCACACGTGTATTTGTAGCAGTAAACACATCTCTCAGTTGCACAATTGTTCGTGCATCGATGGTTGACCTGACACTTCGCCCTTTTGCCAGGGCTGGGTGTGGAAGGTTGTTGCCGAAGGAGTTTCTCCTTGCGTGCCTTCTTTTCAGTCACATGAGAGCCACCTAACTCTTTTGCAAGCTCAACCAGGAAGTCCACCCGTCTCTCCTGCACCCCAGTGCATGCCTGATAAAGAACATGAGCATTCAGTGCTGCCATGTCAATCATGTTGTAGAACACAGCGACTGGCCATCTCCGTGTTCCTGCATGCAGGCTGTACTCCCGCACCATTTGGTCCATTATATCCACACCGCACTTTGTGTGGTTGTATTGTGTGACCGTGTTTGGCTTCCTTTTGTTGGTATCCTTAGTCTCAACCACGCTGTGCATGCTGCTGAGAATGTAGACAGCCTTCTTTCGTTTGGGTGCATACACTGTCAGTGTGGCACCAGTGGTTGAAAACACCTGAGTGGTGAATTCAGTGCGGTCCATCTGTCTAGCGGATTGAGGAATTTCCCGGCGACTCTTGTTGACTGTGCCGAGGATAGTGGTTTTCCGGCTAAGCAGTCATTGTGCAAGTGACAATGATGTAAAGAAATTGTTCGTGGTTACAGTTCTGCCCTTGTCCATGAATGGTTCCATCAGCCTCATCACTACAGTTTCGGACAGTCTCTCCCCGCTGGGACGACTGGGGTCCTTGCCAAGTTATGGGAGGACATTACAGATGTACTTTGATTTCAAGTCGCAGACTACTTTGAGAAGCAGTCACATCCCCCACAGCACAAAAGGCTGCATGCAAATTTGCTAAGGTGTTAGCAAATATTCCCAGCACAACAATGCAGCTGGGGGGTGGGCAGACACTCAGGAGCAGCTTACATTCTTTTGTTTACACTCTCTTGCAAGACCTGAGGTGGATCAACACAATTCCCCCCTGCAGATTCCTCAGACAATGGCCACATTTACAAATGAAAGGAAATGCTAATTGGAGCCATCAGAGTTGTCAGTTTGGACTAAGGGTCATTTGACCCTCTTTCAGGACTTCAAGGGGGAGCTCGAAATTTCTGGGACTTCTAGTGTTAAAAAGATGAGGCCGGCCTGTAATTGTCATCATAGGTAGACCTCAACTATGAGACAAAATGAGAAAACAAACCAGAAAATCACATTGTCTGATTTTTTAAGAATTTATTTGCAAATTATGGTGGAAAACAAATATTTGGTCAATAACAAAAGTTCATCTCAATACTTTGTTCTATATCCTTTGTTGGCAATGACAGAGGTCAAACGTTTTCTGTAAGTCTTCACAAGGTTGGCACACACTGCTGCTGGTATGTTGGCCCATTCCTCCATGCAGATCTCCTCTAGAGCAGGGATGTTTTGGGGCTGTTGCTGGGCAACACGGACTTTCAACTCCCTCCAAAGGTTTCTATGGGGTGGAGATCTGGAGACTGGCTAGGCCACTCCAGGACCTTGAAATGCTTCTTATGAAGCCACTCCTTCGTTGCCCTGGCGGTGTGCTTGGGATCATTGTCATGCTGAAAGACCCAGCCACGTTTCAATGGCCTTGCTGATGGAAGAAGGTTTGCACTCAAAATCTCACAATACATGGCCCCTTTCATTCTTTCATGTACACGGATCAGTCGTCCTGGTCCCTTTGCAGAGAAACAGCCCCAAAGCATGATGTTGTCACCCCCATGCTTCACAGTAGTGTTCTTTGGATGCAACTCAGCATTCACTCTCCTCCAAACACGACGAGTTGTGTTTCTACCAAACAGTATTACTTTGGTTTCATCTGACCATATGACATTCTCCCAATACTCTTCTGGAACATCCAAATGCTCTCTAGCAAACTTCAGATGGGCCCGGATATGTACTGGCTTAAGCAGGGGGACACGTCTGGCACTGCAGGATCTGAGTCCCTGGCGGCGTAGTGTGTTACTGATGGTAGCCTTTGTTACGTTAGTCCCAGCTTTCTGCAGGTCATTCACTAGGTCCCCCCGTGTGGTTCTGGGATTTTTGCTCACCGTTCTTGTGATCATTTTGACCCCACGGGGTGAGATCTTGTGTGGAGCCCCTGATGGAGCGAGATTATCAGTGGTCTTGTATGTCTTCCATTTTCTAATTATTGCTCCCACAGTTGATTTCTTCACACCAAGCTGCTTGCCTATTGCAGATTCAGTCTTCCCAGGCTGGTGCAGGTCTACAATTTTGTTTCTGGTGTCCTTCCACAGTTCTTTGGTCTTCACCATAGTGGAGTTTGGAGTGTGACTGTTTGAGGTTGTGGACAGGTGTCTTTTATGCAGATAACAATGTCAAACAGGAGCCATTACTACAGGTAATGAGTGGAGGACAGAGGAGCCTCTTAAAGAAGAAGTTACAGGTCTGTGAGAGCCAGAAATCTTGCTTGTTTGTAGGTGACCAAATACTTATTTTCCACCATTATTTGCAAATAAATTCCTAAAAAATCTGACAATGTGATTTTCTGGATTTGTTTTCTCATTTTGTCTCTCATAGTTGAGGTCTACCTATGATGACAATTACAGGCCAGCCTCATCTTTTTATACGGGAGAACTTGCACAATTGGTGGCTGACTAAATACTTTTTTCCCCACTATATATCCAGATGTTCCATGTTTGTTGGAAAGCACTTCTACTTGTCTGATTCTCTTTTCCTATCCAAAAATTATGTCTGAAATACATATTCACTTCATAGATCATTCCTGAATGTTATGATCACAGAAGACTTACAATTTGGTATAGAGAACCCTTCACCACCTCCACTAACCTAACTCTTAACATCTTTTACTTTGTGCTGCTTCACTGAATTTTTACTCTAGCCCCCACCAATCCTGAGAAATTGACACTCCTAGTTTCAGCACCCGATACATACTGATTAAGCTGTCAACTGTCAGCTGGACAGTCCAGGGACCTCCCACCTGACACTAGAGAGCATGTTGCAGTGTCAGTTAGTCACATGCCAGTTAAGTAGGGCACACTAATCAGACAATTTTGATATCAGCACACATTTATTTCCTGAAGTACCAATGGCTTACCTGCAGTTACGGCACACTCACAACAAAATTTACACATTTTTTCCTCCTGCAGTCAAGTGTTAGGCAACATTTACCCCATGGTTGTTGTAGTTTCTGAGAATCTCTTATTCTGTTCCCACAAAGGGCCAATTTTTGTGTTTTTTTTAATTCAATTCTTCTTCTTCACTTTTTAACCAGGCTCACTGCTACATTTGTTTCTTTAAAAAAAACAAATGTTTTGCACTTACAAGACCCCAAAATGGGGTAATTTTTGTAACAGCCTTTACTTCTTCCATTATAACCACTGTGTGTGGAAAAATATGAAAAAAAAAAAACATGGACAAGTAACTTCCTCCAAAATTGCCTACTTTTTGGAGTATTTTTAAGAAGTTAAAAAGAATTTAAAAGTAAAAATGCACTATGGTTAAACCAACAGTTTGTATCCATTGCTTACTATTCGTTTTCCCATAGACCCACGTCACTGTCACTTTGACATAACTTTGGCTGTGTTTGCCTTAGACCCTGACAGTGTCATACACTACACTTTATAGATAGAGTCCTAAGAGATCTGACAGTGTCATACACCATGTTTTATAGATAGGTTCCTAGGAGCCCTGACAGTGTTATACACTATGTTATATACATAGGTTCCTAGGAGCCCTGACAGTGTTATACACTATGTTATATAGATAGGTTCCTAGGAGCCCTGAGATTGTTATACACTATGTTTTTAACCAATTTAAACTCTGATAAATGACAAATTTATTTGACCCAAAAGAAATCTTGGGACTAAACCAACTAAACCTGAAATTAAACAAATCTTCTGAGGTTTGCCTATATCTACTCGAAACAAGAGTGACATAGTTTCTGAAATCAAAAGTCTTGTTTTTTTCCATATTCTTTGTACATGAACTGTTCCTTTCTTCAGATATTCGGCTGTCTAATTTGTATCTAATTTCATACAAATGTGATTTGCATGTAGCTTCGGATAAAAAGATATCACTGGCATACAGGAAACAAGTCTTACCTTGCGTCTATGAGCTGATCCAACAAAAATGGATTCTAAAATGTTTTATGTATTCATGGATTTGACCAATTTAGTTTTCCTATTTCCATTCAATTTCTTCATTTTTACTGTTAATATTTTGGACTGGAAAAAGAAGAGAATGCTGCAAACAAGTGATACCATTATAACAAGTATCAGTATCTCCAACCTGGTCTATGGGATGATGAAGCTTGTTAGATGCCTCAGCACCCTATATAATGTAACTGATACGAAAATAGTGACTTTCATCGTTAACCTGACTACGATTTCCTGCAATATCTGGTTCTCTACCTGGCTCTGTGTTCATTTCTGTCTGAAGATTGTAAAGCTCAATCAGTCCTTCTATATCTTTCTCCAGAGGACCTTCCAGAAGACATTACCATGGCTTCTAGTGCTCTCTGTTGTACAATCTCTGCCTGTGAGCCTTTATGTGGCATTCAGTTTAGAGAGAAATAGACACTTCAATGCTCTATACAATAGCACCATAAAGAGCTTGTCCCAAAACAATCATTTTCTCAAAGATGAAATCAGTTCTTCACAAGTTCTCATCCTCTCTGTCTCTGTCCTTGCAGTTATCCTGGTCACCTGCTCATGCTTGACCATTGTCTATACTCTTTGTAGACATATCAAAGTCTTAAAGAACAATGCTCAAGGTTTTCAAAGTTCTACTACAGAAGCTCATATCCGGGCCACCATAATTGTTGTCTCCCTTTTTATCCTGTTTCTTATGTTATTTGTTAATATGACTATAATAGTGATGAAAATAGAAAATGAAAAAGGCAGATATATTGTAATTTCTTTAAGTTATGTGTGTAGTATTGTTAGCTATGGAGGACTGATAAAAGGAAACTGTAAGCTGGATAAGGCTTTAAGAGAAATGATTAGTTATCTCCGATGCTTGTGTAGCAAGGATTGACAACCATCCTTAAAGGGAGTCTATCACTAGGATCCAGCAAATCAACCCAGACCCACAGATAGAGAGGTTTAAGGTCACCTGAAGCAAACAGTGTTTTCCCTTTGTGCCTCTGTTGCCGAGATACTGCCTTTTGTGTCAATATGCAAATTAGCTCATTCGAGCAATGAGGCTGTTGTCATAATGGGGCAAGCGGCAATGCCCCCATTATTCTAAAAGCTTATTTATATTACTTGTTTGAATCAGGTAACCCCAACCTATCTCTTTGCAGGGTTGGTTTGGTATGCTGAATTCTGATTGCAGAGCAATTTATCAGATAGTTGTTAGATAAGATAGCTAAGGCTGGATTCACACCAGCGCTCGGTCTCCCTTGGGGGATTCCGTCCCCCATTCCACTTGAATGGGGACTGCACTGCTGTTAGGTAAAATAACACATTGCCCCTGCGTGACACGTCATAAATTTGGCGGTGCAACGTTTTATAAAAACATATAGTAGTTTGAGATAGGGTCTGCTCATGGCCAAGAAAGTGTCTGGACATTTCAGCTGTTGTTTTGTGACTAAGAATACTCTCCTGAACTTATAACAAAAGAATGGTCTGTCATTGTACTACTTTATAGGCAACTTGCAAACTTGCAGGAATTCCACTTTTTTGTTTGCTAAATTGCTAGTTTGTTACTATCACTTTGAGTCCCAAAAAGTGAAAATTTGTGAATGACTTTTGTAAAAAATAACAATAGCGATTACACTTGCTGCTTATTTTTTGAGTTTTTGTAAAAGCCTTTGTACAGTAACTACCAGTCGCACCGTCTGCGTAAAAACATACCCACAGGCATCTGCCCACAAATAGGGGTAATTTTTGAAAGCATAGAAGTGTGTTTTTAACCCTTTCCCAACATCTGCTGTAATAGTACGGTGAATGCTGGGTCTTTATAGATGGCAGAGCTAATGCCTGCGATCAGAATTTACTCTGATCGCAGGCATTGTTATATTCTTTATTCCCCACTGGCCCTGTACATTTGATGTTGCAGGGAGCTGTTCTGTTCCTTTGACCGCCGGGAGCCTAATGAGGGCGTCCAGGCCCATCATAGGAAAACCAGCAGTCTACGGAACATGCAATCAAAAGATTGCAGGTTCAAGTCCCCCACAGGGGCTTATAAAATAATTTAAAAAAATATTTAAAAAAAAAAAAAAAAAATTAAAGTCACCCCCTTTCCCTAGATTTAAAAAAAAAAACAAATATAAACAAATTATACGTAAACACAAATAAAAATATTTTTCCCATACAGCCGTAGCGACTCCAAGAATTTTTTTGTAAAGTCTTGAATTTTTTAAGGGATTAAACCATAAAAAAACTATATAAATGGTATACCTGGAATTGTACTGACCCATAGAATTAAGTTGACATGTAATTTTGGCTGCACAGTGAATGCCGTAAAAATCACAGACGGTAATAAAGTTGCACAAATGCAGTAATTTTCCAATTCTACCCCATTCTTAATTTTTTTGCAGCTTCCCAGTATATGATATGGAAGACCACTACTTCCACACTGTAGCTCGGTGTATAAAGGACCGGCAGAAACATTTTGCGTGTGTTTAGGTTTGATACAGTTGATTCCTCCAGAGGACCTTCCACAAGACATTACCATGGCTTCTAGTGCTCTCTGTTGTACAATCTGTGCTTGTGAGCCTTTACGTGGCATTGACTTCAGATGATATGTTCAATGATCAGTCCAGTTGCCACATGATAAACGTAACTCAAAACATTTGGTCTTTCAAGGATGAAAATATCATTTTTTTACTATTTTTCTCTCTTTCTCCTTGAAATTGTCCTATTGACCAGCTCCACTTTATCCATTGTCTATACTCTTTGTAGACACATCAATGTCTTAAAGAAGAATGCTCAAGGATTTCAAAGTTCAACTACAGAAGCTCATATCCAGGCCACCATAATTGTTGTCTCCCTTTTCATTCTGTGTCATATGTTATTTGTTAATATGACTATAATGGTTATGAAAATATCAAATGAAGAATGTAGATACACTGAAGTCTGTTTAAATAATGTATGTAATATTGTTAGCCGCGTAGGGCTGATAAAAGGAAAATATAAGCTGGATAAGGCTTTAAGAGAGATGGTTATTTATCTTCGCTGCTCACAGTTGTCTACTTAGTCTAATTTAATAGTATGTAAAGTACAGATTCCTAAGCAACATAATGTAGTAGGCTTGACAACCATCGGAAAATTCATGAACAACCTTTCAAAATAATGTCCTCTTGGCCAAGATTATCAAGTAATAGTAGTACCATTGAAATTAAAAGCATATGTCTATCAAGTGCACCCAATGAATGGCAGAAGATATAGATGGGATAAAGTTAGAACTTTGTGTCTCCCTTCCATAGAAGACTCTTCAAAACAAACTCCAAGGCCAAGTTCACACAAAGCTCATACATTATGCTGTTACATAGTTACATAGTAGATGAGGTTGGATGAAGACATCAGTCCATCAAGTCCAACCTATAACCCTACAGTACCTTACAGTGTTGATCCAAAGGAAGGCAAAAAGCCCCATGAGGCTTATGCCAATTGCCCCATTTAAGGGAAAAAATTCCTTACCGACTCCAATCTGGCAATCAGTATAAAACCCTGGATCAACTTGTCCTTAACAAAATCTAGAACCCATAACCCATAACATTAGTCTAGTCGAGAAAGGCATCCATGTCTTAATTAAACTTGCTCAATGAATCCACCATCACTACTTCCTGGGGCAGAGAATTCCATAGTCTCACTGCTCTTACAGTAAAAAATCTCTGTCTATGTTGCTGGTGAAACTTTCTCTCCTCCAGACGTACAGGATGTCCCCTTGTCACTGTCCTAGAAGTAAAAAGATCATTAGAAAGTTCTTTGTGCTGTCCCTTCATCTGCAAATATGGACACCTTGCTCTGTAAACCCTCTAGCAGGTCATTAATAAAGATATTACATAGCAGAGGAAGCCCTACTTATATTCCCTACCAAAATCTTCAATGAAATCTCCTTGTGTTCCATGCAGATTTGGTTGTTGATTTTGGGGTGGAACTTAGTCACAGATTTAACTCAATGCATTGCAGTAAATAAAATCCCAAATGGAAATCCATCACTTTTCCACAATTTGAAAATCCATAGCACACTCGGAAACTGCAGTGGATTTAACACTGTTTACCCATTCACTAACCTGTGCTGTACTTTGTAGCAGGATTTTGGTGTTGATTCCGTAACTAAGTGAACTTGTTTGTAACAAGCCATTTTCCAAAAATGTTTACATTTTTAGAGTTCACCACCTGTGAACCATTGTTATACTCTTGGGTCAGAAGAAGAAGAAACCCCAGAGTGTAATAATAAAATTTCCGATTCCCGAAACGAAACTAATGGGGCAGCCTTGCAAATATTCGAGAAATGAATCTTGTGTGGTTGCCCAACACTAGTTTCTCCCATTTCTCCCTGCAATTCATCAATATTTCTGGCATGCAGTCTTGATAGCATTAAGATCAGAATTCTGGTCATCTGAAACAGAAATGTTCATGTTTTGGGTCATTATCTTGTCCCATCACTCTACGTCTCTTCAGCTTGTGGTCATGGACTGATGGCCTTTACGTTTTTCTGTAAATTGTGCTCCCTCCACCATTGTTTGCAGTTGTGATGAGGCTTTGGTGTTTGTGTGCAATGTTCTTCTTCCTCCAAACAACAACGTGCAGAAAGGAAGCTGCTAAGGTCCAAACAAAAATATTTCAACCTGTTTCAACATTAGCGCATCCTGTCGCATTCAGTTTTGGGCTAAAATTTTTCCACTTAATAGACATGTGGGTGTGGATTGTCAGAAAGGAGGGCGTGGTATATACGTGCCACAAGTGCACTAAAATAGTGTTATAACAAGGTACAGCTTGTGTGGAGAACGTGTTTGTCGATAACTTTGACTTAGATATCAGACATCTTCTTAGCAATCAATGCAGAAACCAGGTAATTCCAAAGGGTGCACTTACATTTCTCCTAACTATACTGTATGTAGGAAAGGTTATTACATCATTTTCTTTGGTTATTATTATGTTGTATTAATGTATATTCTATAAACATATAACCCTGAAATTTATTATATGTATTTACTAATCTTTTGTATAAAATAGGATTAGTAGATGATTATTGATTTTTATACTGAATTAGCCATATTTTATGTATTTCCCTATTACTAGGTTAGTGTGATTGATACAGTTTTTTATAAGGATAATTGTAGTCATATATAAATATGTATCTTTGGTCATACCCTGTGATTTCTATTTCTGTATTATACATAAACTGTTGAAATTGTACATAGTCAAGGTTTGTTAGTATTAATAAAGGATATTATATTAATGGACTTATTTCTCTATTTCATTTTTGGTTGTCATGTGTGCTAACATGGGAATACACACTATGTCTTGACCACCAAGCTGGGAAATAGGTGAAACAGTGCAACTTGTTGATTCTATTCTGTTTCTGTAATTCTCTTTTATGGGAGTTAAGGAACCAGTGAAGACAGCCCGTTTGGTTATACAGTGCCTTGCGAAAGTATTCAGCCCCCTTGAACTTTTCAACCTTTTGCCACATTTCAGGCTTCAAACATAAGAATATAAAATTTTAATTTTTTTGGTGAAGAATCAACAAGTGGGACACAATCATGAAGTGGAACGAAATTTATTGGAAATTTTAAATTTTTGTAAAAAATAAAAAACTGAAAAGTGAGGCGTGCCAAATTATTCGGCCCCCTTAAGTTAATACTTTGTAGCGCCACCTTTTGCTGCGATTACAGCTGCAAGTCGCTTGGGGTATGTCTCTATCAGTTTTGCACATCGAGAGACTGAAATTCTTGCCCATTCTTCCTTGAAAAACAGCTGGAGCTCAGTGAGGTTGGATGGAGAGCGTTTGTGAACAGCAGTTTTCAGCTCTTTCCACAGATTCTCGATTGGATTCAGGTCTGGACTTTGACTTGGCCATTCTAACACCTGGATACGTTTATTTGTGAACCATTCCATTGTAGATTTTGCTTTATGTTTGGGATCATTGTCTTGTTGGAAAATAAATCTCCGTCCCAGTCTCAGGTCTTTTGCAGACTCCAACAGGTTTTCTTCCAGAATGGTCCTGTATTTGGCTCCATCCATCTTCCCATCAATTTTAACCATCTTCCCTGTCCCTGCTAAAGAAAAGCAGGCCCAAACCATGATGCTGCCACCACCATGTGTGACAGTGGGGATGGTGTGTTCAGGGTGATGAGCTGTGTTGCTTTTACGCCAAACATATCGTTTTGCATTGTGGCCAAAAAGTTGGATTTTGGTTTCATCTGACCAGAGCACCTTCTTCCACATGTTTGGTGTGTCTCCCAGGTGGCTTGTGGCAAACTTTAAACGAGACTTTTTATGGATATCTTTGAGAAATGACTTTCTTCTTGCCACTCTTCCATAAAGGCCAGAGTTGTGCAGTGTACGACTGATTGTTGTCCTATGGACAGACTCTCCCACCTCAGCTGTAGATCTCTGCAGTTCATCCAAAGTGATCATGGGCCTCTTGGCTGCATCTCTGATCAGTCTTCTCCTTGTTTGAGATAAAAGTTTAGAGGGACGGCCGGGTCTTGGTAGATTTGCAGTGGTCTGATACTCCTTCCATTTCAATATGATCGCTTGCACAGTGCTCCTTGGGATGTTTAAAGTTTGGGAAATCTTTTTGTATCCAAATCCGGCTTTAAACTTCTCCACAACAGTATCACGGACCTGTCTGGTGTGTTCCTTGGTCTTCATGATGCTCTCTGTGCTTTAAACAGAACCCTGAGACTATCACAGAGCAGGTGCATTTATACGGAGACTTGATTACACACAGGTGGATTATATTTATCATCATCAGTCATTTAGGACAACATTGGATCATTCAGAGATCCTCACTGAACTTCTGGAGTGAGTTTGCTGCACTGAAAGTAAAGGGGCCGAATAATATTGCACGCCCCACTTTTCAGTTTTTTATTTTTTACAAAAGTTTATAATAACCAATAAATTTCGTTCCACTTCACGATTGTGTCCCACTTGTTGTTGATTCTTCACCAAAAAATTTAAATTTTATATCTTTATGTTTGAAGCCTGAAATGTGGCAAAAGGTTGAAAAGTTCAAGGGGGCCGAATACTTTCGCAAGGCACTGTATCTGTAGTCCTGTCAACAACCCCGTTTACATGTCCTTATAAGGTGCATGAATGTTGCAGAGGGGGGATTGACCCCCTATATGAGCCAGAACTGACAGCTACTCTGTAGGAGGGTTTCCTCACCTTAATAGTTGCAGCTATTAAACCTCATGACTATGAGATCCAGGGAAAACTGTCCTGAAAGTCTTGTCACACACATTTTAAGATTTTAGACTCATCTCGAGGTTCACTGACTAAAGTTACCTAACCAACTTTTCACTACTTGGCTGTAGCAGCTAAGTCACACTCCAGCTGCCTGAACCATGAGTGAGGGAGGTCTATCTAGACTATCTCCCCCCTGCTGGAAAGTACAAAAGTTGAAGGGTGGTCCTCTCTGCTAAGTGGTACACCATGGTGGCTTTGCAGTGTTGGACTCCACGGTTCTAGTGACACTCATGGGTGTTGGGGATGAACACCTGTATGGCAGCCACTGAATACACAACTCTCTCTGCACCTTGAGACTAGACGCCTAAATTTCTACCTTTCTAAGGCAAACACCGCTTAAGACCCCAGAGTAGAATAGGTGGAGGCCCTGGGGAGGTGACAGAAAAAAAAAAAAAAAACATTCATGCTCACCTAAATTCAAATGACCAAAGCGTATAGTCATAGCAGGGCCGCTGCCCACCATTGATTTGAAATGGCCACAAGGCCGACTCGTAGCTGAGATTTTATTGTTTTTTAACCACTGCCACCAATGTTAGTACTATCCCTGTACTGGGACATCATAGTGTCACAGCACCAGGATAGATCATAGCAGCACTGCAGCGGTTAGTAACAGTGGTGGCTCCGCTATGCCGCCAATTATTTTTTTTATTGTAGACTGCACGGAGGAGACGGCAATACTCAGTGTGAGACAGGTGTGTTTATAGCGCTATGTAGTGAGTCAGCTGGAGCGCCTTGTTTGTCCTCCTCCAGTTTGTATTACTTATATTAGTAACTGGATTTGGATGGACATTTGTTTGTCTGCTGTTGTGATGTTCTGGGCAATGTCGGCCTCACTTTAAACAGAGATTCAGGCAGGGAATTATTTAGCTCATTACTAGCTCTCTCCCACTGAGTATTAGAGATTTCCGTGAATTCACACTCACATTATGCTGGGTATTCATGCTATCACCAGTGAAAGGATCCAAAAATGCATATACTGTATATGCTGATGCAGTGAGGGGTGGAATTAGCCTTTGATTTTTCTCCTGATTGGAGATACATTTATAATATCACATTTTTTGTTTTTGTGGTTATATTTTTTATTTTAGTTATGCAAAATAAAGTTTTGAACTTTTCATACGTCCTCTGTAGGCACAGACTCTCCTACATTCATTTGATTGATTTATTAGGCACATAAACTTGGTGTATCTTTATACCTATTTTTTGAATATTGCTATTTACAATTACATTTCTCCACAACTGTTTTCACATCTCTAAACAAGAACGACACCATTTCTGGAAGAAAAAACAAACCATTTTTTCAAATCTCATACAATCTGTTTATATAGTCTAATTTTTTTCCATGTACTTTGTACATGAATTATTCCTTTCCACAGATAGTCGATCTCAGCAGATCACTTTTCCTACCTACTTTCATGCAAATTGTTTTTACCTCTAGCTGTATATAAAAATATATCATTGACAGACAGGAATCAAACCTCACCTTGCTGTATGAACTGAAGCAACAAAAATGTTCGCTAAAACATTTTTGACAATAATGGATATGGCCAGTTTGATTTTCCTATTTCCATGCAATTTCTTCATTCTTATTGTTAATATTTTGGACTGGAGAAAGAAGAGAACCCTGCAAACAAGTGATACCATTATATCAAGTATCAGTATCTCCAACCTTGTATCTGGGATGATAAAGCTTATTAGATCCCTCAGCAGGATATACAATTTCACAGACATAAGAAGAGTAGCTTTTGCCATTAACCTGACTACAATGTCCTGCAATACCTGGTTCTCTACCTGGCTCTGCGTTCATTTCTGTCTGAAGATTGTAAAAATCAATCAGTCCTTCTATATCTTTCTCCAGAGGACCTTCCACAAGACATTATCATGGCTTCTAGTGCTCTCTGTTGCAAAATCTGTGCTTTTGAGTCTTTATGTGGCATTGACTTCTTCAGATGAAATGTTGTTCAAGGCTCGGTCCAGTAGCCACATGATGAACATAACGCAAAACATTTGGTCTTTCAAGGATGAAAATATTATTTTTTTATTATTTTTCTTTCTTTGTATCTTTGCAATTGTCCTATTGACCAGCTCCACTTTATCCATTATCTATACTCTTTGTAGACACATCAAAGTCTTAAAGAACAATGCTCAAGGATTTCAAAGTTCTACTACAGAAGCTCATATCCGGGCCACCATAATTGTTGTCTCCCTTTTCTTTTTGTGTGTTACGTTATTTGTTAATATGACTATGATAGTTATAAATATATCAGGTGAAACACTCAGATACATTGCAATATCTTTAAGTTATGTGTGTAATATTGTTAGCTGTGCAGGGCTGATAAAAGGGAACTATAAGCTGGATAAGGCTTTAGGAGAGATGGTTAGCTATCTCCGCTGCTCACGATTGTCTACTTAGTCTACTACGTCTACTACAAAGTATTTCAAGATAGCTAAGCAGCATACACTAAAAGGATTGACAACTATCGGTAAATTAATGAACAAGCCTTCAAAATAATGAACTTTTTGAGTCAGCAATAAGGAGTATTCCTATATCAAGGATCATATTCAAACTTGTAGCTTAAGCTTACTGAACTGAAGTTTTACCCTATATAGTTTGGTACATATTTATCCTCAGTGTTTATAGCTGGTTCCCTAGGATAAAGACCGATAAGGTCTGATAAATTCTCTAAAAGTTGATCAGCACCTCTGTAAGTCCAGAGATAACTGTGGCATTTAACTCAAGCACCGCAGGCTGCTGGACTGAGCTGAAAACCAGGAAGTGGAGGAGAGAGGAGACAGGGGGGCAGCTAAAATCCTGAGATGGGAAAACTCCTTTAAAGGGGTTGCCCAGGCAAAAATGGACAACCCCTTTAACTTTCAAATCAGCCGGGGGCAGTGAAAAAAATAAAAAAAATTTATACTCACCTGTTCTTGATGCTCCGATGTCCACTCGGTGCGTTCCAGTTCTTCTGCTCAACGGAGTTCCGCTGAAGCCACTGATTGGCCTCAGCGGATACCTGTCCACTGAGGCCAATGAGCAAAGGGCATACGATGTCACGGGTCTCTTCCTGAGGCCTTCTGAGGTCGCTGATTGGCTTCAGCGGTCACATGACCACTGAGGCCATTCAGCGGCTTCAGCAGAACTCCAGAAAAGACCAGTTGAGCAGAAGAACCAGAATGCGCTGGAAGGACACTGGAGCATCGGGGACAGGTGAGTATGAATTTTTTTTGGTTTTTTTTCACTGCCCCCGGCTGATTTAAAAGTTAAAGGAGTTGTCCATTTTTGCCTGGACAACCCCTTTAAGCATGACTTCCAAAATGATTAACTTTATATACTGAAATGCTGCAGTCAAACACAAATTAAATAGGTCTCCACATTGATTCTTTGAAGATGTTCTACAAAAAGATGAGACAAATACATAATGTTGTATTTGTAGGAAAAAGAACATTGCAAACCAACACAAAAACCTGATCCTAACTGAAAAAGATGGTGGAGGGAACATCATGTTTGGGGCTGCTGGATGCATGTGATAAGGAACAATAAAATGTGTATTAAAACATTTTGCAGAAAAATGTATGGGTAGCAGCCCATGACCTCACGCTGAAGAGATATTGGGCCACAAGATTTTGGGGGAGATCTATTATTTACCTTTGGCTTTTTTCTGATACAAACAAAATTTCAAAACTGGGGGTTTGTGACTTTTCCCGCACAATTTGGGAAAGTGTCTAAAACACTTGATAAATGTGGTCCACAGCATGTTATTCTGGAGTATTTTGCTTAATAAATCTCCCCCAATGTGCTTAACAAAATGTATGAATAGTACAATACAAATGATACAAATCTTGTGTGTAGAATGTGTTTGTCTATACCTTGTCATTGTGCTATATGGAGGGAAGGTTATTATATCTTTTCATATACTGTAATATTAATGTAAATTATATGAACATATAACCCAATAATGTTTTGTATGTATTTACTAATATTCTGAAAACGTTTTTGAAATATTATAATTAATATTATTAGATTATTATTGACTCAAGAGAATGTTTATACCTTGTACCCACATGTATGTATTATGCATTTATCTGAGGCTAGCTTAGTGTGATCAGTTTTATATTATGATAATTTGATAATTTTGGTCATATATAACTGTATATCTTTGTAATATCCTGTGGTTTCTATTCCTGTATTGTAAAATTTCAACAGTTATTGTATATAGTCAAGGTTTCATAGCATTAATATTATTTTAATACTTGGTGACTTATTTCTCCATTTCATTTTCAGTTGTCTTGTGTGCATGTGGAGGTCATCCTAATGTGACAGTCATGACTAACATTGGAATACACAGTCTATATCCTGACCACTAAGCTGGTAATGTGACAGTCATAGCTAACATGGGAATACACAGTCTATATCCTGACCACTAAGCTGGTAATGTGACAGTCATGACTAACATGGGAATACACAGTCTATATCCTGACCACTAAGCTGGTAATGTGACAGTCATAGCTAACATGGGAATACACAGTCTATATCCTGACCACTAAGCTGGTAATGTGACAGTCATGACTAACATGGGAATACACAGTCTATATCCTGACCACTAAGCTGGTAATGTGACAGTCATAGCTAACATGGGAATACACAGTCTATATCCTGACCACTAAGCTGGTAATGTGACAGTCATAGCTCACATGGGAATACACACTCTTTATCCTGACCACTAAGCTCTGTCATAGCTAAGACAAGCTAAGACAGTCATAGCTATCATGGGAATATACACTCTATGTCCTGACCACCAAGCAGGTAATGTGACAGTCATAGCTATCATGGGAATCCGCAGTTGATAGAATCAGGGATAGGAATAGACTCAACAAGCTGGTTGGAAGGGCCAGCTCTGTCCTGGGGAGCCCACTGGACCCAGTGCAGGTGGTGGGTGACAGAAGGATACTGCCCATGGTGAGGTCCATGCGGGAGAATAACTCCCATCCCATGCATGAGACTGTGATAGCGCTGGGCAGTACTGTTAGTGACCGACTGCTCCACCCTAAGTGTGAGAAGGAGCGCTATCGGAAGTCTTTCCTAACCACTGCGGTTAGGCTGTACAACCAACCCGACCTAAGCGGAGATCAGTCCATACAGAGAAATATCTTTCTGTCTGGGATATTCCCCCCCCCCCGCTACTTCTTATCTGTCTGTCTACTATCAATGAAATGCCTCTTACCTTGGAACATTCATGTATTTGTTGTATTTGTATTGCTTATCTTTGCTGCTGTAACACACTGAATTTCCCCATGGTGAGACTATTAAATGATTATTATTATTATTATTATTATTATTGTTATTATATCCTGACCACCAAGTTGATAATGTGACAGTCATAGCTAACATGGGAATACACGCTCTATAGTTACTAATTCCAAACATAATTCCATTTGTGCAAAGAAACATGTGTCCACGATTGGAAGCAGCGGCACACGCTATGCCTAAAGCACCGGAATTAAATATCTGGGGATTCCCTTTGTCTTTAGATGGGGGCAGGACTCCAACCGCCAATTGCATGGTGCCACGTATAGATGCCTCCGCCCAGCGGCCCATGTGACCCACCAACCATTCGGAGGAAAGGGGTGTGCGATCACCAAGGATAGAGGGAATGCTGCTGTCATTGGGTTCCCTAAAATACTTATCTATCCAAGTGATAAACTGATCAACTAAGGGTATGTTCACACGTCAGAAAATAAAAAGGAATTTTCTTCATTTTCCGCCGCTGGCATTTTCGCCCCCAAATCCATGGCAAATTCCATCATGTGAACACACCCTTAAACATGCAAAAGAAACAAAATAACACACAGATCTCTGAAGGATATGGTGGTAAAATAGGTTGAAATGATGTCCTGCTGAGTTTTGGTGGTAGCAGTGGCAAGATAGTATGGAACAAGACAGAAAAGGCAAGAGATGATGTCTGGCTGCACAGGGGTAGCAGTAGTGTGAGCGGCAGTGGTATAACTTTGAACATAATGGATAGCAGCAGTGACATCATTGTGATGGTGTTAAATAACTAAAGTCCCCAATACATGATATCAGCTGGAGGTATGTGGAAATCTTCCTGACTCCATGCCTGATACACTTCACAAATGTTATTTTTTGGCAGACAACTTTTTCTCCCTTGATGAGACAGCGCCAACTGCCACATGGAATATCCTCTCTGAAATTACACTGTAGGCCGGACAAGAAAATAGACCCATAGCGAACTGTGCCCATTCCTGCGACTTGTCCAATCTGCTGCCCCAGAATATTCAAATTTGTTTGGTTTTTACCGAAAGAGAACAATTTGGGATTCGTCTCGGGCAAACTAAAATGGCCACCGTGATATGTTGTAAATGATTATACTCGGTCTTTGATCATTGGCATTCTAAGGCTCTTAACTCAAAGCTGGTATAACATATCACACCAACAATGAGTTAAAAGATCTGTACATGAGTTTTTGTAGCCTGTTTTTATTTTCTGTTTATAGATTTTTTTTAAACTCCATTTTCTATTACAGCTGACATTCTCTCCCAACTCCTCTTAACTCTCAACTCCTGAGCCGGTGTCATCTTCATGACATTATTACATCAGTTCCAGTCGCTGAAATAATAGTACACTATAGGCCTGGAACGAGTTCAGCAGCTGCCGTTATTTGTGTGTCTTTCCAGCATCCTGCCCCTTTCCTCTCCATAGACTTCTATGTAAAAGACTTCTATGTAACTTAATCTCATAAATGGAAAATGAAAAATATGTCTTTAACATGATATATTTCCTCCTTTTATACTCCTTCTCCTAGGACCTCTTCCCTGGCTTAATGTTCTCTCCTTTCTCCTGAGTGCTTTGTAATAGTTATACTGTTCTATTGCATTGGTATATATGTTATGCTTTACACCCCACTTTCATGCCCTCTCCTCACCCGCTTTTACCCTTATCTTCCCTGGACTTTCCTGCTGTTGCCCCCCGCCACTCCTAAATTTACCCCTCCACCCTTATTTGACTAGATCTTCCGGCAACAGTTCTTGTTTATGATGTTCTGCCTTTTCTTTACAAAACTTAATAAAACTTTCTAATGAAAAAAAGACGATGCATTACGTCATGATTTGCCATTACCAAAACTAACAATATTGCTATTCACAATTACATTTCTCCACAACTGTTTCCACATCTCTAAATAAGAACGACACAATTTCTAGAAGAAAAAAACAAACCATTTTCTCAAATCTCATACAATCTGTTTATATAGTCCAATTTTTTCCATGTACTTTATACATGAATTATTCCTTTCCACAGATATTCGATGTCAGCAGATCACTTTTCCGACCTAGGTTCATGCAAATTCTTTTTTTTTTTTTTTTTTAATTTAGATTTTTATTGAGAGAAAATTTTTGTAATACATAACAGGGAAAGAAATAATACATAGGGATAATAAGGCATCAACAGTATCCATATACATATTGTTGTAGTGGTAACACAATTTGGAGGGAGCAAGGGAAAAAGGGAAACAGAAATCAACATCATACCGCTCAGTAAGTTATCTAGAAAAAGGGTTTATAATATACACATCACCACACTACTAGAGCCGTGGAGCAATAGAATATCATGTATGGAAAGAGGGGTCCGACCTTCTGCAAAGAGGGACTCCCCCACAGCCGACATAATCAGACCAAAGGGCCCACTTCAGGCGAAAGGCAGTATACCTATGGCTTCTACATGCCAACATCTTCTCTAGTGTATAGGCCAAGTTGACGTGCTGTATTAGTTCCGACAGCGTCAAACAGGGTGCATTCTTCCACTGGCGTGCTATCATAGCTCTGGCCGCTAATATAATCTGGCCCAGAACTACTGCCATATCGCCTGGAAAAGACTCAGTATCCAGGAAGCAGAGCGCCAGGCCTGGAGATAATGGGACATTCACGCCTGCCAGACCGGACATCAACTGGAAGACGGCACTCCAGAAAGCGAGCACAGGGGGACAGTCCCACCACATATGTATAAGTGTACCTCTTGCACCACAATCTCTCCAACACAAATCTGAGCACAAAGGGTCTATGTGTGCTAGCTGAGTGGGGGTCCTGTACCATCGAAGAGATATCTTGCACGCCGTCTCCCAGTGGGCTGCGCCCCTCGATACGCGCTTAACAAACCCGAACGCTTCATACCACTCCTGGAGAGAGATGCTTCTAGCAAGCTCAATCTCCCAGCGTATCAGACAGAGAGGTTTAACCTGCTCTGAGGGGGTGGAGAGGAGTTTATAGAAAGCTGAGGAACCACCCTTAATAGGGGCCGATGTCTGCCACATCCGGAGGGCCAGTCTAGGAAACACGGGGTCTGAGACATTGTGGGGATGAAGGAGATGTCTTATCTGCAGATATTTATAGAAATCCCGCTGTGGGATTTGACATTCCTCCATCAATGCAGTGAACGATTTCAATTGGGCCCCCCCGAATAACTGCTCGACTCTCTGGAGGCCAGCGTCTGACCAGCGCTTCAAGCTCAGACCGGGCAGGAATGAGGCCAGGTAACGTAATGGCAGGTCCGTCAAAGGAATTAATTCTGCCACCGGGGTGAATGAGGTCAGAAAGCGTCATGCACAGACAGATGCCTTTATACTTAGTAGGGGAATTAGAGTGTTGGAAGGGCAGAATGATTTGGGACACAAGAGGGAAATCAATGGGAGGCTCATAGAGGACTCCTCAACCTCCAACCAACGGTATCCGGTGACTCCCCCCCACCAGACCCTCAACTGCTCCAAAACAGTTGCAGCATAGTATCTCTTAACATCTGGGACACCTGCTCCCCCTCTAGCCCAGGGTCTAGTCATAACCCGCATGCGTATCCTTGATCTCTTCCCCTCCCAAATGAAATCCGAAATAAGCTTTTGTAGTTTTGTCAGGTAGGAGTTGAGGAGGGGGATAACCACAGTGCGGAACAAATAAAGTATGATGGGGAGCACCATCATCTTCACTATGGCAATCCTACTAGCCCAGGACAACATGGGTTTAGAGTAACCGGCCAGGAGGGAGGACACCTTGGACAGCAACGGTACATAGTTTAAGGAGAAGAGATTAGAGCTTGGGGTCGTCAAGGAGATTCCCAGACACGTAATGCTATCTCCCCCCCACCTGAACGGGAATTGGGCACTCAGCTCCCTTTTTAGAGACGGGGAAATACCAATTGGGAGCAACTGGGACTTGGCCGGGTTAATCTTATAATAAGAGACTTTACTAAAGGTCTCCAAGGTATCTGTAGTAGCTCGCAAGGATGACATAGGGTTGGCCAAGGAGAGGATCACATCATCAGCGTATAGGCCAATTTTGTGCTGATGTTGCCCAACTGAAATACCTGTGATATTAACGTTAAGTCTAATGGCCTCAGCCAACGGCTCCATCACTAATGCAAATATGATAGGAGAGAGAGGGCAGCCTTGGCGGGTCCCATTGCTGATCTGAAAGGGGTCGGACAAAAACCCCGAGGATAGAATCCGAGCGGACGGGCAGGAGTAAAGAGCCAGGGTGGCCTTTTTAAAGAAAGATCCCATGCCAAACTTATCCAGTATTCGATCTAGGTAGCCCCAGTGGACCCTGTCAAAGGCCTTTTCTGCATCGAGAGCTAATAAAAGGGATGGTCCTCTATTACGTTCTGCGCTCTGAATTAAGTTAATAAACCTGCAGGTGCCATCCGGGGCCTGTCTACCCATAACAATTCCCACCTGGTCTGGCCCGATTAGCCGGGGCAGGATACGTACCAGACGCTCCACCAGCACCTTCGCATACAACTTAACATCCACATTCAGTAAAGAAATAGGCCTAAAATTTGCTGGACTAGTAGGGGGCTTGCCTGGTTTGGGGAGGGTAACCACAGTTGCGGCTAACATCTCCTCTGGGAATCTCTGATCCTCCGCAGCTCTCATAAACACTCCCAATAAATGGGGCGACAAAATATCCCTGTATTTTTTATAATAGATACCAGAAAAACCATCAGGACCCGGGGATTTTAATGGCTTCAAGGATGCAACAGCCTTATAGATCTCCGATAGAGATATAGGAGCAGCCAGTAACTGGCGCTGTTCCTCCGAGAGGCAGGGAAGAGAGACAGATTCTAGAAATTTATTGATGTCCGTCAGTGAGGGTTGATGTACCTCGGTATCCTCTTTTAAATTATATAGAGATTTATAGTAGGCCCTGAACTGTTCAGCTACAAGACGGGGATCTGTAATTTTGTCCCCCTGAGCATTAAAAAGATACTCAATACGTGATCTGGGTTGGGCTTGTTTGATTTTCTTTGCCAGGAAAGCACTAGCTCTGTTGTTATGGATATAGGCCTGGCACTGAAATCTCTTAAAGGCAAGGTCCTGTTGATGAGCCATCAGACCTTGCAATTGTAATTGGTATTGTCTAATCTCGTTTGAAAGAGATGGGGTAGGGCAAAGCTTATTCGCTGCCGACAGCCCAGCTATCTTTTGAAGCAAAGCATCGATATCCTTAGAGCGTTGCTTCTTGGCCCTAGAACAAGCTTGGATAATCACCCCGCGCATAAATGCCTTATGGGCGTTCCACAGGATATAGGGGTCTGAGGCCGTAGGCGCATTGAGTTCAAAAAATTCTTGTAGCGCATTGAGGAGCTGAGCACCATGAGAAGGATATATTCGTTTAGACGCCATTGGGAAGGCAGGGCTGTGGCAAACTGCTCGCGGAGGACCAGAGACACCGGGGCATGATCCGACCACGTAATCAGACCAATATGAGAGGATACAGTCTGTAACAGGCCCAATTTATCCGCCAAGAAGAAATCTATCCTAGAGTATGAGGAGGAAGGGGAAGAGAAAAAACTGTAGTCTCTCTCGCTACCATGCTGGCATCTCCACACATCATATAACCCCTGATCTAATAAGGAAGGGGTGAGTACAGATTTCCTTTGAGGATTGGACGAGTCTAGAGAGTTATCTATAAGGCAATTGTAATCTCCCCCTACAATTAAGATACCAGTGGCAAATGCCCGAATTTTGGACAAGAGAGATCTCCAGTACGAGGCCTGAAACCGATTGGGGAGGTACACTGTGACCAAAGTGTATCTCATACTATTAATACTACAATTAAGACCGAGATACCGGCCCTGGGGATCCGTTAATACAGACTCCATGCTAAAGGCAACTGAGTCACGGACAGCTATAAGGACTCCCTTGCGTTTGGCCGCACAGGAGGCCTTAAAAATATGAGGAAAGGAGGGGTTCGTAAATAGAGGGCTTTTCTCAACATGAAAATGAGTCTCTTGAAGCATGAGCACGTCACATCTCAAACGGCGTGCCTCCCTCCATACCGAGCTTCTTTTGTAAGGGCTATTAAGCCCCTTAACATTTATAGAGGAAATTCGAATAACCATGGTAATGGCCAATAGAGGGATGTTAGACTACACAGATGGGGTGTGTGCCAGCATGGCAAGCGGTCCAGATCTGCATTAAAGATATAGTTAGGTGATGCGCACATATATGAGCTGTGTATGATAAAATAACCAAATTCTACTAAACACAGTAAACTATACAAGAATAAAGAACAAAAAACAAACATCATAGTGCCAAAATGCACCGAATAAGCTGTGGGGGGTGAGAAGTAGGATTCCTTCATCAATCAATTACAAATGTAAAAAACTTACAGAAAAAAGTGATAAGTAGTTCGCCAAGAAAAAGGCTATATAGTTAACATCCTGTAAAGGCACCTGATCTCCCTGGGTGAGGGAGAGTGAGAGTCTCGTAGATCTTTCAGGGTTCTCCAACCATATGCCAGTCCTTGGGTACCCGTGAAGGGCGAGCGGGTCCGCCAGGCCGAGGTTCAGAGTTATCAGAGGTCAGACGCCATCTACGGAGGAGAGACATTCCGTCTTCTACGGAGGGTATAGAATGAGTGACTCCGTTGCGAAAGACCAGAAGTTTGGTGGGGAAGCCCCATCGGTATCGCACGTCGTTCTCTCGAAGTATCTTCGTAACAGGTGTTAAGTTGCGTCTCGCTTGCATAGTGGCAGCGGATAAATCCGGGTACAGAGAAATTGCTGAAAATGGTGCGGGGAGAGTGTTGCATTTACCAGCCTCAGCAAGGATAGAGTCTTTGATATGGTAGAAGTAGACCCTAACAAGGGTGTCTCTAGGGGCATCCACAGGGGCTGAACTTGCCTTAGGTATACGGTGAGTCCTGTCCAGGGTAAGATCAAGCTCTGAGAGATTTGGAAGGATCTTTTTAAACATTCGTTTGACATAGGCCGGGAGATCGATGGATACAATGTCCTCTGGGATTCCCCGGATCTTAATATTGTTGCGTCTGGAGCAGTCCTCAGAGTCTGTTGCTTTGATCTTTAGTCAGCGCACTTCTGCCTCCAGTGTATTGTGAGCATCCACCAATTCGTTGTGAGCAGTGGAGAATTCCGCCATCTTCCGCTCAAGGTGATCAGTTCTCTCTCCAAGTGCGTCAATATTATGTTGTAGTTTCCCAACCAACGAGGCCACACTTTTGTTAATGCCCGATTGCAATATCACCAGCATGCCTTTCAATGTGTCACAAGTAACTGGGTCAGAGGACGCCGGAAAATCAGAGATGTCAGTGTGACCAATCAGAGAGGTATCATCGGGTGTAGGGGTCTGGGCCCGGCTATTCTTTTTACGTGCAGGACCTTCCTTGGTTGGGGATGAGGCATTGGAGACACTTGGGCCTCTTTTGTTGCCCTCCTGGACAGATTGTGAGGCAGCAAGAGAGGACATGATTGCATTTTTCCTGCCCATAGGATCCTGTGGCATAACCGTTGATTTGAGTGGGGAGGGAAGTCGTGCATGAGAGTCCATTTCAGGTGAGGGCTGACGGTCTGAGGCTTGGTGTGCGAAGAATTCAGTGAGTTTCCTGGGCGCCCCAGAGGAGGAAGCCTTCTTTCTGGTCATCTCCGCAATGTCTCTGGACATTTAGGTGAGCAGATAGAAAATGACAATGTCGAGACTGAACACAGCAGTAACAGGATACCAGAGATAAATCTGTCGCTCCCAGGAGACAGTGGGATCCACTCAGGGCGTTACAGGAGCCCAAGGTAGTATACAGGAAAGCGGTGGGCCGCTGTAGGCGAACTTCTTGCTGATTTATTTAATCATGATGAGGAGCCACATACATGCGGTCAGAACAGCAAAGTCCAGCAACGCTAGTATTTACCCGCCAACTCGCCAAAACGGGAAAATATGTGGAATGTTTACTCACGGAAGAGCCGCTCTTTGTCGTTGTTGAGAGTCAGACAGAAGACTGTCGTTGATCCAGAGCAGGGATAGAGGCCCACTCCCGGCCTACACACAGTCAGGGCGGAGCAAGGATGGAGATCAACTCGAGGCCTGTCTCCGCTGACCAGCAGCAGAGGCAGCGGTTCCCCGATTCGTGTCCGCTCCGCGGACCTAAAGTTGCGCGGACTGCTCACCGGGCCGAGATACAGTGGGGGGCTCCTCGGTAAGATCGGCAGGGAGGGGTGGGAGACATCCACCTCTGCTTGATGGAAGAGCTCCGGCGTCTCAGGAACCCACCGCGTAGGCCGCAAGATGGCGTCCTCCACTCTGAGCGAGCCCTCAATCCTCCTCTCCGCGTCGTTGCCGGCGCCGCCCTGAGCCGCCTCTATACCAGATGACCGATCCCGTAGGCTGATAACGCTGTCAGGAGCGGCAGGGTCTCCCAGGGCGTGAGGTAGTGGTTCTGCGGGCCTCCAAGATGGCAGAGCGGCAGTTCAGGCACACAGGAAGGCTCCTGTCAGCAGTGTTTCAGGCAGATCTGGTGCCCAAAAGTCTGTGGGGTCACCACCTCAGGCGTCCACAGCTCTGCCGGTATGTGAAGGTGTTCTCCGCGGGTAGCTGCAGTCTGTGGCACAGGGATAACAGGTAGGCCGCGATTCCAAAATGGAGCAGGCAGCGCTGCAGGCCTCACAGCAGAACCTCCAGGATTCTGCCCGGTCACCAAACCAGAGCCTCTAAATATGTACACTGGGGTCTGGGGGAAGACCCCTGAGGCCTCTGGAGTTTGTGGCTTCAAGGATGCGTTAGATCCGCTGTGGATTCAAGTGAGATAGGCCACAGCTCTGTAAAAGCAGGTCTTGTTGCTCTGCTGGCTGGCCACACCCCCCATGCAAATTCTTTTTGCCTCTATATACATATAAAAATATATCATTGACATACCAGAATCAAACCTCACCTTGTTGTTTGAACTGAATCCACAAAAATGTTCTCTAACTTATTTTTGACATTAATGGATATGACCAGTTTGATTTTCCTATTTCCATGCAACTTCTTTATTCTTATTGTTAATATTTTGGACTGGAGAAAGAAGAGAACCCTGCAAACAAGTGATACCATTATAACAAGTATCAGTATCTCCAACCTGGTATCTGGGATGAAAAAGCTTATTAGGTCCCTCAGCAGGATATACAATTTCACAGACATAAGAAGAATAGCTTTTTCCATTAACATGACTACAATGTCCTGCACTACCTGGTTCTCTACCTGGCTCTGTGTTCATTTCTGTCTGAAGATTGTAAAGATTAATCAGTCCTTCTATATCTTTCTACAGAGGACCTTCCACAAGACATTACCATGGCTTCTAGTGCTCTCTGTTGTACAATCTGTGCTTGTGAGCCTTTACGTGGCATTGACTTCTTCAGATGAAATGTTGTTCAATGCTCAGTCCAGTAGCCACATGATAAATCGGACTCAAAATATTTGGTTCTTCAAGGATGAAAATATAATTTCCGTACTATATTTCTTTCTTTGTATCCTTGCAATTGTCCTATTGACCAGCTCCACTTTATCCATTGTCTATACTCTTTGTAGACACATCAAAGTCTTAAAGAACAATGCTCAAGGATTTCAAAGTTCTACTACAGAAGCTCATATCCGGGCCACCATAATTGTTGTCTCCCTTTTCTTTTTATGTGTTACATTATTTATTAATATGACTATAATGTTTATGAATATATCAGGTGAAACACTCAGATACATTATAATATCTTCAAGTTATGTGTGTAATATTGTTAACTGTGGAGGGCTGATAAAAGGGAACTATAAGCTGGATAAGGCTTTACAAGAGATGGTTAGCTATCTCCACTGCTCACGATTGTCTACTTAGTCTACTACAAAGTACAGAAACCTTCTTTTTCAACTATTCTTAATTGGATTTACTTTAGTGTTTTTGGTCACTGTCTTGTTGCCGCACTCTACGTCACTTCAACTTGAGGTCAGGCACTGCTGTCGCTATTTTTTTCTGTAAATGATGTTCCCTCCACCATGCTTTGCAGTTGTGATGAGTAGAGAAGAGCGAATCGAAGCTGACGAAGTGGAATTCGTTCCGAATTTCAGGAAATATTCGATTCGCATCAAATCCAGATTTCCTCACGCATCGTGGTAATGAATCGTATTTTTTCCTAAAATGGCTGCTGCACATGTTATGAATGGGACAAGGAACTCTGGGAACGTGGGATCACCCACAATGCCATGTGTGCAGCCAATCAGCAGCCAGCCCTGTGATGTCACAGCCCTATAACTATCCTCCTCATCTTGGATTCAGGCATTTCCCAGTGTACTTAGTGCGGAGAGAGACATAAGCAAGTGCTAGGGAAAGTGGTAGAAAAGACTTGAAAACTGATATTTTGCTCAATCGAAGTTCAGGGAAAGAGCATTAGAAGTGTAGGGAAAGGATAGGAAGGAATTTATACAGAGTATTGAAGCAGAACAGGGTTCATTTGGGGTGTTTGCAGCCTGGGTAATAGGAGCAATCCTTCTACACCTTGCTGCACTGACTGCCATTATACTGCTGCTCATTGCAGGTTTGCAATAGATCATACCTGTGTAATTCAAATTATTGGGGTCTTATTAGTCCTTGTGCGGTGCAGTTATATGTTGTAAAGCCTTTTCTTAGCTTTTATTAGTGGGGGAAAAATAAGTGGCTTGTTAGCCGTTGTGTGTTGAAGGGAGAAGAATTAAAGGCCTTTATGCCCTGTATTAATTTCCTTTTCATTTACTTATTTGATCTAACAGTATGTCAAACAGAGAAGCGTCAGGCCCTGCACAGGGAAGGGGCACAGGTCTAAATGTTTCTGTCGCAGGCAAAGGTCACAGCAGAGTAAGGGGGCGTGGCAGCAGGGGTCACTTCCAGAGGCCTGAGCTCCCAGTGTCAGCTAGCGGTTGTGTCTTGACTAGAAACCCAGTGGTTCTAGAATGGTTGACTCGGTCATCCACTTCATCCCAAGTCACATCAGACACCCCCAGCCAAGAGTCGGTGGGTTCGTCAGACACAACCCTTAGTTTGCATGGCCTGGGAGCAGGCCCTGTGCCCTCACCTGTCCTCAACCTGCCTCTGTCCTTTTCTGTTCCCTCAGCCAGAGAAGTAATTTATGAGGTGGGGTCAGCTCCATTATACAGCGAGGACGAACTACTAGAGGACAGTCAGCAGCTGCTGCCCAGCCAAGATCTGGAGGAGACATCCGCTGCTTCTTCAGGTAGGCAGACAAGTAGTGATGGTGAGCGTGGCATGAGAGCTGGTGTTGCAAGCGGTCAGGCTTCTGGCTCAGAGACCGTTGAAGAGGACATCAGTGGCATGTAGACAGTACTCAATGATGATGTAGCCGATCGCAATTGTGAGCCAGGTGATGAAGGGGCTGCATCATCATCTGGAGAAGAGGGTGGCAGCTTGTGCATGAGGCAGTGGCGGAGCCAGCAAGTTGGTAGCGTGGCCGGGAGTCAGCAGGGTGGCAGCAGTGGGAGGTCGGGAGCCAAACGTGCCCAGGGTAGACCACCCGCTTCGCAGGAGCCTACCAGAAAGCAGTGGTGCAGGGGCTCACGGAGGCAGTAGAGGTAGCAGTCAGTCAGTGCAGACTGTTGGGGGTAAAATAACCTACTCGGCAATATGGCAGGTTTTTGTTAAGCCGCTGGGGGAGTTGAACATGGCCATATGTCGGATCTGTGGACAGAAGGTGAAGCGTGGCCAGGGTGCTAATGTTGGCACCAGAGCCCTCGGTCAACATATACAGTGTCACCATAAAGTGGACTGGGAGATTCGTGGTTCCAATGTGGTGGTCCAGCCTGCCGCAGCAACCGCTACATCACCCAGTGGCATGCACCCCATTTCAGGCAGTCAAGGCTCCACCACCTCAGCTGAAGAAAGCTGTGTGTCCTTCCCATCATCTGCTAATCCTGATGCTCCTGCTCCTCCTCCTCCTAGTCAGTCATTGCATCAACAATCGATCACCGAAGCGATTTTGAAGAGACAAGAGTTTGCGTGCACTCATCCAACAGTGCAGAAGCTGAACGTGCTTCTGTCCAAGTTGCTAGTGCTGCAGTCCCTCCCTTTCCAAGTGGTGGACTCTGCACCTTTCAGAGAACTCATGGCTTGTGCCGAGCCGAGGGTGGAGAGTCCCAAGCTGCCATTTCTTTGCCAAAAAGGCAGTTCCAGCCCTGCACAAATATGTAGAACAGAAGGTGGTCAAGTCCTTGAGCCTGTCGGTCTCTGCCAAAGTGCATGGCCGACGTGTGGAGCTGTAACTACGGTCAAGGGCAATATATGTTCTTTATGGCCCACTGGGTGAATGTTGTTCCTGCCCAGACACACCAACAACTTGGCCAGGCGACGCCGCTTCCGCCTCCACATTCTCACGCCGTTGGTCCTGCAACAATGTTCGCCTTATCCTCCACTGTGTCCTCAGCCTCCACTGCAGGGGCAATTCACAGTGCTCCTCCAGCATACCACATGTCCTGGCTTTCTCCGCGACAACTCAAAATCGAAACCATGGTGACCGGCAACGGGAATAACATGGTGTTGGCGCTGTGTCAAGGAGGGCAGAGCCATGCGCCCTGCATGGCGCAAGTGTTCAATCTGGTTGTCAAGCGTATCCTTAAGTGTACCACCCATCTGCAAGACATCCTAAAAATGGCCAGGAAACTTTGCATGCACTTCAGCCACTTGTACACTGCCAAGCATATCCTCCTGAATCCCCCATCCCGATCGGGCCCCTGACCAATGGACAATGGCGTAAGTATCGTGGTCGCAGGGGGGTATGGGGCCCGCAGCCAGCTGGAAGTGGCCGGGGCCCCGGACTACCATAATAGTGGTCGAGGAATGCCTGTTCCCCAACCGCTACACCTATTGTTAATGGGAAGGGTATGCCAGCCCAGGGAAAGTGACAAAAAAAACTCACCTATCCTGGGCTCAGCATCGTCTCCGGCACTTTTCCGGCCTCACTGCAGAGGCCTGTGGTTAGGCCCCAGCGGTGACATGGGCGCGCCGGCGTGATGACGTCATCACGCCTGACGTGATCGCAGAGGTTCAATCAAAGGCCCCAGCGGTGACGTCTGGGGCACGGGACGTGGGGACCAGGGGACCAAGGAAGATGGGAAAGACAGCAGGACGGAGCAGGATGCCCTGGAGAGGTAAGACAAGGTGAGTATAAGTGTTTGTTATTTTTAATCACTTCTCCTGGGTCTCTACTTATTATATTCTGGGGTCTGAGGAGACCCCAAAGTATAATAATAACACTGGCTCTGGGGGGGGGGGACTGTGGGCATATAATACTGTGTGGGGGTCACTGTGGGCATATAATACTGTGTGGAGGCCACTGTGGGCATATAATACTGTGTGGGGGCCACTGTGGGAATATAATACTGTGTGGGGGCCACTGCGGGCATATAATACTGTGTGGAGGCCACTGCAGAGCATATAATGCTGTGTGGGGGCCACTGCAGAGCATATAATGCTGTGTGGGGGCCACTGCGGAGAATATTATACTGTCCCAGTATTGTTTACATGTCGGCGCTGCGCTGCTCACTCACCGTATTCTTGATAACTGCAGTTTTGGGTACTACTGCTATATCTCTTTCAAGTATCTGAGATATTGCTGCAGCACCCATAACCACCACTATCAAGAATTCTCTCTAGGGAGGGGGTAGGGGGCCCCGGACAAAAGTTTGCACCGGGCCCACAAGACCTTAGTTACGCCTCTGAAATTGCATTTGCATTGGCAAAATGATAACTAATGGAGGCCAATAGCCTGGGGGGCATTAGAGGTGTTGTGCAGGGTAACATTTTTTTTTTTTTTATTACACAGGTGGAAAAAAAAAACAGATAAAAATCTCTCTCCTGTCCCCAGTGTCTCCCAGCGTGGTTTAGCCTGCAGCGCAAGTACCCCCTGCACGTGACTACCTGTGACGTCACATGACCCCTGAGGCCAATCAGTGGCCTAAAGGAAGGGACCTGGGACGTCACAACCAGTGAGGACTTCCAGCAAAAGAAGACAGTGGAGCTGCAGGACTGGACCGTGCTGTACCATGCTGACACCAGAGGACCGGGGATAGGTGAGTATGTTTAGTATGTTTTGGTTTTTTTGGGGGAGGGGTTCACCTCCCCCAGACTAATTATAAAAAAGAAAAAAATTATACTGGACAACCTCTTTAAAGTGTGGCACATTAGGGGGGTATATTAAAGGGGTTGTCCAGAAATAATTTGTTATGGTTTATCCTCAGGATAGGCCATAGATTCCTGATCTGTACGGGGCTGACCCCGGACCGATCAGCTGTATGGAGCCACTTCTGGCACCTGTCCTGTACACAATATGGGGCCAGAAGCAGAAAGCTGTGTCCACTGTATATTAGCCGGGCACCTTCACTGCATCTCAGCACTTATTGAAGTCAGTAGGAGCTGAGCTGCAGTGATGGCATCGGGCAACTATACAGAGGATGGAGCTTTCTGCTTCCAGCCCTGTGTTGTGTACAGAACGGGCAACAGAAGTGGCTCTGAACAGCTGATGGGGCTATCCATAGGCCATAAAAAAGATTAACCCTGGACAATATGCCCCACACAGTTTAATGTCCCCCCCACAGAATGTTAGCCCCATCACTTCTCCCACACAATATAATGCCTCCATCACTGTTCCCCATACAGTATGGGGGACCAGTGAAGAGGCCACTGTATGGGGGGGAACAGTGAAGTGGCCATAAAAAAATTTAGCCCAGACAACCCCTTAAAAGAGGTTGTCTATTAAATGGAGCAACCACTGTGGCGGCCGCCACGGAGGTGTAAAAATAAATAAATTTAAAAAAAAAGTATACTCACCTGTCCCCAGCACCCCGTTGTCCCCTGCCTGTGTTTGTTCGGTCTCATGGCGGCGCATCATTTCTGGAACTCCTGTACCTAATTGGTCTTAGCGGTCCCATGAGGTGCAGTACTCCCAGCAGGAAGGCGCCGGCACGAGACTGAATGGACACTGGCAGCGGACAACGGAATGCCGGGAACAGGTGAGTATGCTTTTTATTTATTTTTATTTTACACCTCCCGCCCGGGACTTGGGTTGCGCCAATTCCTGGACATCCTCTTGAAAGTATTTATCCATCTTTCTAATATTGATGGCCTGTTCTTAGGATAGGCCAGCAATAGTACATCTGCGATGTAATGATGATCTACAGGTAATGGTAACAATTCTAGGAGCCACGCTGTTCACTTGTCATACAGGGCGTAGCAGTGGGTTTAGGTAGTGCAGTGGTGCCCATGTTATGGCAGGTGAGCAGCATGGCTGCCGACATGTTATTACCTTTAGCCGCCCTGTCTCGGTACCGCTGATCTGCAGGGGTCCTGATTGTGGGCCCCTAGAAGCATTTCCCCTGGTGGGCCCTAGACATCCCAGTCCGACACTGGCTGAAGCAGCAGATCGGCATCCCCCAACATAGGATGATATGCAACGTTTCCACCTGTTGGAATTCCGCCCTCCATATTTTGGACCGACTGTATGAACAGAGTAAGGCCATATACGATTTCTTGATGATCCAAGCGGACAGAGGTATTCCCCTGTGTAACTTCGATGTTAGCCAGTGGCAGCTCATGCGTGACACCTGCCATTTGCTTGTGCCCTTTGAGGAGGCCACTTTATTTGTTAGTCGCCAGGACTACGGGATGAACAACGTCATTCCACTGATTCATATCCTGGAAAAGATGCTGGTAAATCTGGCTGGTCAGGGGACTGGAGACGTGACGCATACATCTCACAGCCACATGAGCCCTGTGGGGGCTGAACTGGAGGAGTAGGATATTGGAACACAAGACGAGGCAGATGACCCAGACACACTGTGGCAGTATGCAGTGGAGATGGATGCAGGGAGTCCCTCTGAGTGACTTGCGCAAATGGCCCGATGCATGTTCACTTCCTTGTGTAGTGACAGCCAAATTGTCACCATTTAGCAGAGTGATGACTACTGGCTCTCCACCATGTTAGACCCTCGCTACCGGTCAAAAATGGGGGCCTTTTTTACACCCGCTGAGAGAGAGGACAAACTGAACTACTATAGAGACATCCTATATAGTCAGTTGGCCGCTGCCTATCTGCGCCATCGTCCATCCTCTTGCAGGTCTGACGGGGGGGGGGGGACCCTGGGCACTCACCTTGCACTGCCATGGCTGCTGTGGGGGGGGGGGGTCAGGAGCAGTATCAGTTCCATTAGCAGCAGCCTGAGCCTAGAGTCGATGATGAGTAGCTTTCTTAACTCACATAGTGAAGAAACTACTCACCAGCAGCTAGACATAGAGCAGAACCTGAACCAGCAGGTGGTGGCATACTTGAAGTACACCCTGCCACCCGTCATCGAAGATACGCTGGACTACTGGGCAACCAAATTAGACTTGTGGCCGCAACTGGCCGAGTTTACCCTGGAAAAGCTGTCCTGCTTGGCCAGTAGTGTAGCATCAGAGCGGGTGTTTAGTGCGGCTGGGGCCATAGTTACCCCAAGGAGAACTCACCTGTCCTCCCAAAATGTGGAGAGACTGACCTTTGTCAAGATGTATCAGGCGTGGATCAGCCAGGATTTCCACCCACCAATGCCTGATGCATCAGATTAAATCATCCATGCTGCCTCACCCAAACCTTGACAAAAGAGAATGGTTTCTATGGCTACCTGCCTCAGGTACTATTCTGATGCTGCCACCCGCCTGATGCCACACATCTGATACCAAGTGCTCCTTCTTACAGCCACCATCGTCAGTGGGTACTGTTTGTGCCACCCAGGTCACTCTATGGACTCCTCATGCTGCTGCCACCTCCACATTATGTCACATTGCCATTCTATGGCCTACTCATGCTTCTGCTACATCCACATTATGTTACCTTGCCATTCTGTGGCATCCTCATGCTGCTGCTACCTTAACACTATGTCACTTCTCATTATGTTCCCACCCTTCCCACTCCATAACTGGGCCACTATTTTGCCTTTTTGGCCTGGTTGATATTTATTTGACCCTTCTTCTGATCTGTCAGAAGGAAGGAAAAATGAGATGCACTACGGATCCTGTCTGTGTAGCAGTTGTAAGGCCTGTATTGTCCCATCAGAATTGGCTTATGATTTGGTAGCCAAAAGCAGGGGTGGGTACAAAACACAGAAGACATGCAAATATTCCATTCACGTGTCATCTCTGTTTTGGATCCACTCCTGTTTTTTTTTTTTTTTTTTTGGCATCAGCAACAGACAGGATCCGTTTTTTTAGGGGGGTTATTGTTCTGACGGATCAGAGGAAGGGCAAAATAATTAGTGACGTCAACACAAACTTACTGCTGACACCCTCTCCATTCTGTCAGGGGGGCTCTACTTTTATAAGTGTTTAATAGAATAGGTTCTGTAGACATCTATGTGGAATCAGCAGACGACGGTGTAAAAGGAGGGTGCGCTCTTTCACGCTACAGTAGGATCTTGGGCCTCTGCACAGTTCTTTATACCTGGCACTAACATGGACCTGTAAGGGTGAGTTCACACTTGAGTTAGTTGGTCAGTTTTGGCCCTGTAACTGGCCAAATAAGTGAAGTGTGAACTGGTTCTAAGATCGACGCCTGTCATGTGTGTGTCATACTGACTCACAGTATTGTTTCACTACCACAGTAGGCTCCCTATGCGTGTCACTGCAAGGCACAGTGTTCTACACCACTATACAGGCTCTCTGCAGCCAGGAAATAGCTGTTTTTTAAAGCAATTTGTATCAAATTAATTCCGATCAAATTGAATTGGTTTGGAAAATTCGGCGAAGCGGCCGAAACTAATTTTTTGAAAAATTCGCTCATCTTTAGTGATGAGGTTTTGGTGTTTGTGTGCAGTGTTCTTCATACTCAAAACAGAGATGTGCGCAAAAGAAGCTGCTGGGGTCCAAACAAAAATATTTCAGTCCATCTTAAGTTTTCTTGAGGTCTCTACATTGATTCTTTGAAAATGTTCTACAAACAGATGAGACAAATACATAATGTTACGCTAGTAGGAAAAAAATTGCACACCAATATGAAAACTTGAATCTAACTGAAAAAGATGGCAGAGGGAACATCATGTTTGGGGCTGCTGGATGCCTTGTGATAAGGAACAATAAAATGTGTATTAAAACATTTTGCAGAAAAATGTAAGGGTAGCAGTCTATGACCTCACGCTGAAGAAATATTGGTCAACAAGATATTGGGAAAGATTTTGTTTTCTGGTACAAAAAAAAAAAATTAAAAATGGAGGATTGTGACTTTTTAAATGCCATTTGTGAACACAATTGTTGCAACTGGTGTTATTACTCCACTTTTGGCACTTTCTGAAAAGGTGTGTGGCTTTGGTGGTGCAGTATTCTTGTATTGTACGATGACTGAAATCTATGTAAGCAAAGAGCTGGAAAATATATATGAGACTTGGTGCATAGACACCCGGAGAATGCTCCTAATTCATGAGGAGGTGTGCATCTTGTTCAGCACAGGGGGGATCAAGTCCAGTATGAAAGAGGGCTGTGCACACGAAGTATCCCAAAAATATTGATGTACTGAAACACATTAGTAGGGAATAAAGGTAAATAATTCCTTTGGACTAGTACTGGGTTACTCATTGGGGCAAATTTACTAATAGTGTTTTAGACAGTGCAATAAAAGTTTTAGACAGTCCTAAACTGCTCCAGATTGATGAAAGTGTGTCTGTTGTGTTTGCTAAATATGATGTATTGTTAGACTGTCTAATCTAACCTTATACCACTTATTATTGGCTTAAATATTTTTGCCACATTTTGTTGCACAGAGTAGTAATCAAGGTCAAGCCCCTTTTCAGCAAGGTCATGCCTAATTCCCCTTAGGCCACACCTCTTTCCCCACACAATTTGGGAAAGTGTCTAAAACACTTGATAAATGTAGGGCACAGCATGCCTTTTTGGTGCAAATTACACCAGAATTCTGGCATATTTTACTTATTAAATTCCCCCCAATATGTTTAACAAAAGACATGAATGGTACAATAGAAATTATACAAATCTTGTGTGTAGAATGTGTTTGCCTATAACTTGTCATTGTGCTATATGGAGGGAAGGTTATTATATCTTTTCGTTTACTGTTAAAGTATATTATATGAACATATAACCCAATAATTTTTTGTATGTATTTACTAATATTCTGTATAAGTTTTTGGAATGTTATAATTAGTATTAGATTATTATTGATTCACTTTTTATGTATTTATCTGAGACTAGCTTAGTGTGATCAGTTTTATATTATGATAATTTTGGACATATATAACTGTATATCTTTGTAATATCCTGTGGTTTTTATTCCTGTATTGTACAACTTCAACAGTTATTGTATATAGTCAAGGTTTGAAAACATTAATATTATTTTAATACTTGGTTGTTTATTTCTTCATTTCATTTTCAGTTGTCTTGTGTGCATGTCGAGGTCATCCTAATGTGACAGTCATGACTAACATGGGAATATACTCCCTATGTCCTGACCACTAAGCTGGTAATGTGACAGTCATAGCTAACATGGGAATACACTCTCTATATCCTGACCACCAAGCTGGTAATGTGACAGTCATAGCTAACATGGGAATACACATTCTATATCCTGACCACTAAGCTGGTAATAACGGATACAGTGTAACTTTCTGCTCTATCTTTCGTCTGTAATTCCCATGAACTTATGGGACTTATGGTTGTTTGCATAGTCCAAGGCAACCTTGAGGGGCCACAAAGACAGGCACTCTCATCTTAGCCATGAAAGGTTGAGGTGGAAATGCTCATGTAATCGGAGAATTTTCTTGCCTTAATGATTGCATTGATAACGTTACAATAATCTTAAAGGTCTGAACTCCTTTGGGGATACATTTTCTTATGACCACAATGGGGGGAATTTATTAAGATGGATATTTCCTAAACCAGTCTTAATAAAGTCACCGACTGAATTATTAAAGGGCTCTTAATAAATCAGGCCCACTCCTGTTACATTCTGTTTCCCTATAATTGTGACTTAGCTATTAGACATTTTACTAGTAATTAATGCAGGGAGTTCACTGAATGGATAGAAAGAGTAACACATATGATAAAGTAAATCCCAAAGGAGTCCACAATCAGAAGTACATCAACCAAGGTTACTGGCAGAAACCTACACCAAGGGATTGGCACTCAGACCCACCAATTTGGAAATCACAACCAGCAGTATTCTCAAATCCCCTCTATCGACCCTATTCATTTATTCAGTAAAGAATCATCAGGGTTCGATGACCACATTAGTTAAACTAAGCGATATTCCATTTGTGCAAAGAAACATGTGTCTACGATTGGTAGCAGCAGCATACTGGTATTAAATACCTGGGGAATCCCTTCATCTCTTGATGGGGCCAGGACTCCAACAATTGCATGGTGCCATGTATAGATGCCTCCACCCAGCGGCCACATCATGGCCCATGTGACCCACCAACCAGTTGGAGGAAAGGGGTGCATGATCACCAAGGAAACAAAGTTCCCTAAGATACTGATCTATCCAAGTGATAAACTGATCAACTAAAATAGGCAAAAGAAGCCAAATAACATACAGATCTCTGAAGGATATGGGGGTAAAATAGGTTGAAATGATGTCCTGCTGTCTTGGTGGTAATAGTGGCAAGAATAGTATGGAACAAAGCAGAAAAGGCAAGAGATGATGTCTGGCTGCTCAGGTGTAGCAGTAGTGCCATCAGCAGTGGTATAGCATTGAACATAATGGATAGCAGCAGTGGCATCATTGTGATGGTGTTAAATAAACAAAGTCCCCAATACATGATATCAGCTGGAGGTATGTGGAAATCTTCCTGGCTCCATGCCTGATACATTTCTCAAATATTATTTTTTGGCAGACAACGTTTTCTCCCTTGATGAGACAGCACCACCTGCCACATGGAATATCCTCTCTGACATTACACTGTAGACCGGACAAGAAAATTGACCCATAGCGAACTGTGCCCATTCTTGCGACTCGTCCAATCTGATGCCCCAGCATATTCTAATTTGTTCGGTTTTTACTGAAAGCGAACAATTTGGGATTTGTCTCGGGCAAACTAAAATGTCCACCGTGATATGTTGTAAATGATTATACTTGGTCTATGATCATGGGTATTCTAAGACTCTTAACTCAAAGCTGGTGCAACATATCACACCAGCAATGAGTTAAAAGAGAAGTTAATGAATGCTACATCTGTACATGAGTTTTTCTAGCCTGTTTTTATTTACTGTTTATAGATTTTTTTAAACTCCATTTTCTATTACAGCTGACATCCTCTCCCAACTCCTCTTAACTCTCAACTCCTGAGCCGGTGTCATCTTCATGACATTATTACATCAGTTCCAGATGCTGAAGTAACAGTACGCCATAGGGAACGAGTTCAGCAGCTGCAGCTATTTGTGTGTCTTTTCCAACATCCTGCCCCTTTCCTCTCCATAGACTTCTATGTAAAAGACTTCTATGTAACTTAATCTCATAAATGGAAAAGAAAACATATTTCTTTAGCATAATATATTACAACATTTCTTATATTCACCTATAATATTTATTTCTGTACAGTTCTTTAATAATTGGAGGTGTGGTTTAAAGCTATACACTCACAGTTCTCTTTCAAGGGATCATTTTCATCACAATTGCCTGCCATACACACATGTTAGAGGCTGAAGTGTAAAGCATCAGAGAAACAGTTATTTTTTCTACAGAGGCTTTCTCAGCCTCTTCTGCCGAGGCCTGTTCTGCTCATTGCTCCCTCTGCTTACTTAGGTCCCCCTGCTCACTCATGTCCCACTCTTCTGCTCCCAACCATTGGGGGTGATATATCCACTGCTCTCCTGCTGCAGCAGCTGATAAAGCAGGGCCTAATCAGCACTGACCACTAGCTTGGTGGGTTGAGTGCACACTACGTGGCATGTGCCACACACTCTGTCCACGATCACTGCTTCTTGTTCTTATATACAGACTATCTATTCCTTATAACATGACATTAGTGGTGACCTCATAGAGGTCCACCAACGCCTCCAAGCCTATTTACAGAGACAGATGAAGGTCACGGTCTGACTGAAATATTGCAAATTGATCTGCATATCAAATTTGGAATAGGAATTTCTCTGCATGCCTTTGCATCTGATTTCCTATTAAAAAGACGATGCATTACATGTCATGAGTGTCATGATTTGCCATCAGGAAAACTAACAATATTGCTATTCACAATTACATTTCTCCACAACTGTTTTCACATCTCTAAACAAGAACGACATCATTTCTGGAAGAAAAAAACAAACCATTTTCTCAAATCTCATACAATCTGTTTATATAGTCTAATTTTTTCCATGTACTTTGTATATGAATTTTTTCTTTCCACAGACATTTGATCTCAGCAGATCACTTTTCCTACCTAGTTTCATGCAAATTCTTTTGCTACATATAAAAAAATATTATTGACAGACAGGAATCAAACCTCACCTTGTTCTATGAACTGAAGCCATAAAAATTCCATATTTCCATGCAATTTCTTCATTCAAATTTTTAATATTTTGGACTGGAGAAAGAAGAGAACCCTGCAAACAAGTGATACCATTATATCAAGTATCAGTATCTCCAACCTTGTATCTGGGATGATAAAGCTTATTAGATCCCTCAGCAGGATATACAATTTCACAGATATAAGAAGAGTAGCTTTTGCCATTAACATGACTACAATGTCCTGCAATACCTGGTTCTCTACCTGGCTCTGTGTTCATTTCTGTCTGAAGATTGTAAAGATCAATCAGTCCTTCTATATCTTTCTCCAGAGGACCTTCCACAAGACATTACCATGGCTTCTAGTGCTCTCTGTTGTAGAATCTGTGCTTGTGAGCCTTTACGTGGCATTGACTTCTTCAGATGAACAGTTGGTCAATGCTCAGTCCAGTAGCCACATGATCAACATAACACAAAACATTTGGTCTTTCAAGGATGAAAACATAATTTTTTTACTATTTTTCTTTCTTTTTCTCATTGCAGTTGTCCTATTGACCAGCTCCACTTTATCCATTGTCTATACTCTTTGTAGACACATCAAAGTCTTAAAGAACAATGCTCAAGGATTTCAAAGTTCTACTACAGAAGCTCATATCCGGGCCACCATAATTGTTGTCTCCCTTTTCTTTTTGTGTGTTACGTTATTTGTTAATATGACTATAATGGTTATGAATATAGCAGGTGAAACACTCAGATACATTGCAATATCTTTAAGTTATGTGTGTAGTATTGTTAGCTGTGCAGGGCTGATAAAAGGGAACTATAAGCTGGATAAGGCTTTACGAGAAATGGTTAGCTATCTCCGCTGCTCACGATTGTCTACTTAGTCTACTACAAAGTACAGAAACCTTCTTCTTTTTCAACTAAGAATTTTGACATATTTTGGTGAATACATTTCCCCCAATGTATTTAACAAAAGACATGAATAATGATAAAAATCATGTGTGTAGAATGTGTTTGTCTATACCTTGTCATTGTGCTATATGTAGGGAAGGTTATTATATCTTTTCATTTACTGTTATATTAATGTATATTATATGAACATATAACCCAATCATTTTTATATGTATTTACTAATATTCTGAATAAGTTTTTATAATTAATATTATTAGACTATTATTGATTCAAGATAATTTTATACCTTTTACCCACATTATATGTATTTATCTGAGACTAGCTTAGTGTGATCAGTTTTATATTATGATAATTTTGGACATATATAACTGTATATCTTTGTAATATCCTGTGGTTTCTATTCCTGTATTGTACAATTTCAACAGTTTTTGTATATAGTCAAGGTTTCATAGCATTAATATTATTTTAATACTTGGTTATTTATTTCTCCATTTTATTTTCAGTTGTCTTGTGTGAATGTCGAGGTCATCCTAATGTGACAGTCATGACTAACATGGGAATATACTCCCTATGTCCTGACCACTAAGCTGGTAATGTGACAGTCATAGCTAACTCTATATCCTGACCACCAAGCTGGTAATATGACAGTCATGACTAACATGGGAATATACACCCTATGTCCTGACCACTAAGTTGGTAATTATAGATACAGTGTAACTTTCTGCTCTATCTTGTTTCTGTAATTCCCATGAATTTATGGGATTTATGGTTGTTTCCATAGTCCAAGGCAACCTTGAGGGGCCACAAAGACAGGCACTCTTACCTTAGCCAAGAAAGGTTGAGGTGGAGATGCTCATTTAATCGGAGAATTTTCTTGCCCTAATGATTGCATTGATAACGTTACAATAATCTTGCAAGGTCTGAACTCCTTTGGGTATACATTTTCTTATGACCACAATGGGGGGAATTTATTAAGATGGGTATTTCTTAAACCAGTCTTAATAAAGTCACCGACTGAATTATTAAAGGGCTCTTAATAAATCAGGCCTAATTGTGACTTAGCTATAAGATATTTTACTACTAATCATTGCAGGGAGTTCACTGTATGGATAGAAAGAGTAACACATATGATAAAGTAAATCCCAAAGGAGTCCACAATCAGAAGTACATCAACCAAGGTTACTGGCAAAAACCTACACCAAGGGATCGGCACGCAGACCCACAAATTAGAAATATCACAGCCAGCAGCATTGTCAAAGCCCCTCTATGGACCCTATTCATTTCTTCAGTAAAGAATCATCAGGGGTCGATGACCACATCAGTTAAACTAAGCAATATTCCATTTGTGTAAAGAAACATGTGTCTGTAATTGGTAGCAGTGACACACGCACACGCTGCGCCTAAAACACCGGTATTAAATACCTGGGGATTCCCATTGTCTTTTGATGGGAGCAGGACTCCAACCACCAATTGCATGGTGCCATGTATAGACGCCTCCACCCAGCGGCCACATCATGGCCCATGTGACCCACCAACCATTCGGAGGAAAGGGGTTTGCGATCACCACGGATAGAGGTAATGCCACTGTCATTGGGTTCCCTAAGTTGCTGATGTATCCAAGTGATAAACAAGTGACTAAAACAACGCCAAATAACACACAAATTTCTGAAGGACATGGGGGTAAAATAGGTTGAAATGATGTCCTGCTATGTTTTGGTGGTAGCAGTGGCAAAACAGTATGGAACAAGGCAAGGGATGATGTCTGGCTGCAAAGGGTAGCAATAGTGCCAGCGGCAGTGGTATAGCATTGAACATAATGGATAGCAGCAGTGGTATCATTGTGATGGTGTTAAATAACCAGAGTCCCCAACCCTGTCAGATCTAATACATAATATGTGGAAATCTTTCTGGCTCCATGCCTGATTCAGTTTCACAAATATTTTTTCAACCCTTTTAGCAAACAACTTTTTCTCCCTTGATGAGACAGCACCACCTACCACATTGTTATCCTTTCTGAAATTACACTGTAGGCCGGACAAGAAAATAGACCAAAAGTGAACTGTGTCAATTCCTGCAACATGTCCAATCTGCTGCCTCAGAATATTCTAAATTGTTCGTTTTTTACTGAAAACGAACAATTTCGGATTTGTCTCGGGCGAACTAAAATGTTCACCGTGCCATGATTTGTTGTAAATTATTATACTCTGTCTTTGATCATGGGCATTTAATCACTCAGATGCCATTTTCAATCATGGCCACAACATCTAAGTGGTTATCCCATTGGAGCCGATCCATTACCATGGCATCTGGGAGCCTTCTGAAGGTTCTCATGCCTACCATAGAGATTTAGCTATTGAAGCCTGCCTATGGAAGTAGTATTGCAGACTATGGTACAAGAGATGTAAAGATTGCAGATCCAAGCCCCCAGAGGGGCAAGCAAAAGTTTTAAAAAATAATTTAAAAAATCACCAACTTTCCCTAGATTACATATAAATATTGTGACAGACAATGTCTAAACTTCTTCAAGATCAACTTCTTCCCGCCACAGGCATTTTTTGATTTTTGGTTTTTATTTTTGACTCCCTGTCTTACAAGAGCCATAACTTTTTTATTTTTCTGTTTACAGAGCCATATGAAAGTTTGATGTTTGTGGGACAAACTGTACTTTGAAATTGTATCATTTAATATTCTGTAAGATATACTGGAAAGCTGGAAAAAAATTCAGAATGGGGTGGAATGGGAGAAAAACTCCGCTTGTGTGACTTTCCTACGGGGTTCGTTTTTACGGCGCTCACTGTGCAGCCAAAATGACTTGTCACTTATATACTATGGGTTAGCACTATTCCAGGGATACCAAATTTATTTAGTTTTATTTACATTTTAACCCCTTAAAAAAATACAAAACTTTGCAAAATAAAAAAAAATTGTATTTTTATATTTCTGTATATGGGGATGCTTAGGTCTTCTTTTTTTTTTTTGCAGGACCTGGTCTACTTTTATAAAGATGTACTAGTTATACTATTTTGCGGAATGCCTGTCTCTTTGATCGCTTTTTATTTAATTTTTTATGAGAAGTGAAAGGGCAAAAAAATTGGGATTTTGATTTATTTTCCTGCTACGACATTTGACGTATTGAAAAATATATTTATATGTTTGTAGATCAGGCATTTTCTGACATGGGGATGCATAATTTGTTTATGTTTTTTTTTTTTTTTGCTTGAGATCTACAGAAAGAGGGTGATTTGAATTTTTATATTTTTTTAAATTTAAAAAAAATATATTTTTAAAAACTTTTTTTTGGTAGGAACCATACCGGAAGAAGAAATGACTGGGCTGGCGGGAACAGCAGTGGTAGACCATTTTTTTTTACTTTGGGGGTTAAATGAATGGGTTAAAACCCGCTACTGGACTGAGCTCCGATCACAGGTATTCCCACCGACTGTCCACTGAGCAACCACCATATTTGAACACCCGACCCGGATGTTGGGAAGGGGTTAAAGGCTTTATCTAGGTAAAAGCTACCAGAGAGCTTTTTGAGAAGAGTCTGTGTTCATTTATCTGCTATAAGTTTTTGGTTAAAACCTATAAAAGGAACCTGAGTTGCTGAAATGGGAAAGAGAAGCATGGACCCATTCCATCCTGACTGTCTGGGTCTTGGGTTGTCTAATTTAAATAATTAAACAGCATATGTGGAGTGGACTCTTTAAGAAGTCTACAACTTGGTCAGATTGGGGTCTCTCTCTGCCTGGGGAGCAGAGCAGGTGCAATGAGCATATAGATTGGTTAAGGATATACAGACTGTATTTGGATTGTTTGTTGCAACATACTCTAAGGCCGGTCGTGTGGGCCCATAGAAAAGAATGGATCAGTGTGCTCTTCGTGAAATACACAGAAAGCACACTGACCCACAGCATGGTCGTCTGCAACCGGCCTAAGCTTGTACCTGGTTACACAGTATCTTTTTGAGCAGTTACAGTGGGAGTTAGGATAGGCCGCAGTTAATACAGAATAAATTGCAGAAAGCACAAAGACTACAGATATAAATGTTGTATTGCAGAAAGCCTGAAGGCTACAGGAATAGACTAGGACTATAAACTTACTAAGCAGACAAAACAACAGCATACATGCAAACAGAATAGAACAAGGAACTGAACAACACATATATTGCTCGGCCAAAGTGAGACTGAGGGTGCAGACTTAAATACATGCAGACACACATGGATAGGCTGGAGGGAGTAAACAGGTGCAAAGTAATAATTAAAGAGACAGGAGCCAGAACTGAACAGAGAAATTTGGCCATCCAGAGATATAAGTGATATCAGTGTACAAAAGATATGCATAATATTGTTTTCATGTGGACGATTTCCCAGTTCCACTTGATTTAATGTACATTTGTTTTTTGGGCCACTTAAATTTAATGCATTAACTTTTTGGAATTTTTTTCTTTTGTCTGAAGCTCCAGTGTGTATTTGCGTCATTAAGCTTAATGATGTGGAATAAAAGCATGTTAAACCCAGGGTACTTGCAAAAAATGGCAATGGCTATATCAATCAACATACCAGAACGTGTGAAGTGTATTATGCAACCTGCTTTAAATATTATCTAAAACCTGGCTCTGCTCCAGAGGATAAATCCTTAGAAGCCATAATCTTTTATGCTTTTTCTGTAAATTTTAGACCTAGAGGGGTATTTCCAGTAGTTTTCCAAAAGACCAGAATGTCAGGAAGCCAGATATGCCAAACTAGATAGATGGTACAGACCATGGTCTGATGAAATTACTATAGCAGGTACCCTCCCAAATCCTTCTAACAACTCCACTAGTTTTTACCATAAAGCATACAGACTGCATAACACATAGAAAACAACTTGAGCAGATATTTTCCTTCCTAAAATAGATGGAGATTGATATTTCATGGAGACAAGGTATACGATTTAAGGGAGGACCGAAATCCCGTTATATAAATAGGGTCCTCCACTTACAGTAACATAAGCACAATTTTTTGAAACCCTCTCAAACAGATATTTTTATGGTATGTTATTTTAATAAGATTAATAAAGGTTATATTGTATTTGTTGTATTTTTCCCTTCCTTGATATTCATGTGCAGCCGAAGAGAGCTGGAAATGTGGCTCTGTCAAAGTCTATGGAGTTTCAGACTCCATGATTCACGTGATTCACGTAGGTTTGAGGGCCTTAAACTTAGGATGGAAACCTCAACCTAATGTTTTACACAGGGACTGCACCAATGCCTATCTAGTCCCATGATTGACAGCCATCCCTCCGGAGAAGCTGGCCTTGAGATTTCTGTGCACATTTATTAATTTTAAAATAAAATAAGTAAAAAAAAATAAAAACAAATTTAAATTTCATTTTGATGCACTTTCTTTCTGCATCTTAGTCTAAGAACACGTGGTGTGTGTAGTGGGTTATCTACAGTGGAATCACCTGACAGTGGGTTTTTAACAACTGCGTCACTTAACCAATTTGGCTTTGGGCCACTTTTAAGGATAATTTAATTCTTTAATCCCTATAGAGGAATCTGGACTTTTCTGCAGGAAGACTACCAGGTTACTACCTCTTGATGTGGTCCTGGTTTAGGTGTAGCATGGCCAGGGTTCAGGAGAATCACCAGGGGTCAGGCAAGGGGTAATTCAGGTACAAGTCAAAAGGTCATTGCAGGAAACAAGGATTCATTGGTCGGAAACTGGTCGAGTCAGCAACTGTTAATCAAGGTGTATATAGTTTAGCAAACATAGACAAGATCAGATACACAAGTCTGGAACATAAGCACCATAAAACAGGAACTAGACAAACAAAGAAGCAGGGCTATGGAGTTGGGAGGGCAAACCACCAACTCCAATTCTATTTTTCTATAGTCTGACTCTGACTTTGTCATAAATGGCCTACAGCCATTGTCAGACAGTAGCCAAAGTGTTATCTAGTTGATTCTACTTATATGTAGCACATGGTCCACAAATCATCAAACACTGATTAACAAAAAGCCCAATATTACTAAATTTAGATATTTTTTTCTAGAGATGATTAGTTTTGTGTTCGAGTTCGGTAGCTTGGGTCCTTGGTTTGTTTTGGGACAAACAAGTTCAGTACAAACCACACTTTAAATTGTCTTCAAACATAGTGTAGAACACTCTTAGGGTGCCTAGGATCCTATCTATATAACATAGTGTATAACACTCTTAGAGCTCCTAGGATCCTATCTATAAAACATAGTGTAGAACACTGTCAGGGCTCCTAGGATCCTATCTATAAAAGATAGTGTAGAATACTCTCAGGGGATCTAGGAACCTATTTATAAAACATAGTGTAGAATACTGTCAGGGCTCCTAGGAACCTATCTATAAAACAGTGTATAACACTGTCAGGGCTCCTAGGAACCTATCTATAAAACAGTGTATAACACTGTCAGGGCTCCTAGGAACCTATCTATAAAACATAGCATATAATACTCTCAGGGCACCTAAGAACCTATCTATAAAACATAGTGTAGAACACTGACAGGACTCCTAGGAACCTATCTATAAAACATAGTGTAGAATACTCTTAGGGTTCCTAACCTAGCTATATAATTTATAGCTCTCTAAGGCAAACACAGCCAGGAATGACAGCTTAGGCCTCTGATTGGGCCACCTGCAGTAATATGGTCTCCCACTGTTAAAAAAAACACCCTGAAACCCTGCTGCCATACTCTATATATTGATAAGTAAGGACTGTTATGTTACCTATGCCCATCAGATATACATTGGCCACAAACTGCATGTCAGCTTCTTCTTATAAGCAATTACTGCAGCAATATGGGCAATGCCACCATATCAGGGGACACATTTTCATATAGATGTAGGGAAAACCATAATGGTCTGTAGCCTGGCCACACACTCCATGTATAGAAAGCTGGCTTTATGCTGAAGAGACAGGATGGACCACTCTGTTTTTGGGTGTAGGATGACGTGAGGCATGCATGCACAGTACAGCACGCCTCGCAAAGCTGAGCTCCGGGACTCAGAAGACAGAGCAGTACTGTTGACATTACTGTTGCTGGGTAGAGGATTGCAACAAGAAGATCCTACTCCAATGCTCAGCTACGCTCGGCACGTTTATCTAATTCACATATGAAAGAAAATGTATTTTCACAAAATCCAAAAATAAAGAAGTGACAGAAACCGTATTTCAGGCCAGGATTTCATAGAAAGGAGCCAAAATGAATTAATAAAATAAACTACAATATTTATTCATGACACAAATGCTGCAAAAAAATTAAAACTTGTAAAGTGCTGCAGAATATGTTGGCGCTATATAAATAAAATATATTAATTATTATTATTGTTAGTTGTGTGAAAGTTTAGGTACCCTTTAAACCCCTTTAGCTCTGCAGGATAAGTGACTTTTTATCTATACTGCTCTTGGTTTCTGACCCTGACATGGCACTATTCAATCATTTTAATAGTAGTTATAATATATTTCTTGGTTTACACAAATCATCCATGTCCTAGTACATATGCAAACAAATTTCTATCAAATCTGCCTGGCAGAGTACCAATGTCATATTCATTTGCTTGCAATGTGCTGTGTATCAGAATCATTCTATGATTGTAGGATATACACAGATTAACCCTTTCCAGCTGCAGCTATCTTTTGTGTTTACCCCCCTCTTTCCAAAAGCCATAACATTTTTATTTCTTCCATCTACAAAGCCATATTAGGGCTTATTTTTTGCAGGACAATTTGTAGTATATAATGGCTCAGTTTAATATTCTGTAGAAAGTACTGGGAAGCTGAAAAAAATTCAGAATGGGGTTGAATTGGGAAAAATGGAATTGTATTATTTTGTTATGGTGTTCAATATTCAGTAAAAATTTAAACATCACCTACAGTATATTCTTTGGATTAATACGATCACGGGGATACCAAATTTACATAGTTTTTGTTATATTTTAATACCTTTAGAATTAAAAAACTTTTTTATGCAAAACAGCAGAGACTGCGGGGCTCAGCATGCTTCCTCTGTCACAGGATATGCACCACCTGTCAATCACAACCTGGACTCCCACTTACCGAGTGTACTTTGAGATGCCCCGGTGTACGAAATCAGCTGAAATCCTTATGGCCGACAATTTGCAACCCATTTTTGATTTAACTCCTCCTGCACCTATCCAAAGCAAACACACATTCGGGGGAAACAACCAATTGTGTGCATCTGTACTTCCTTACACTTACACTTGCACAAACACACATTCTACTTCAAATGTTCCTCTATTCTGCTTAAGGACCTAAATATATTCGGTCATGTGACATTATCTGTGTAGGTCCTTCAACAGCTCCTCTATACATCTCTGTATATTAATCATTAAATATATTTGTGTGACTCAGTTTTTGATATTTACATGTCTTGTCACTTCTATTCTGTTACGCTAGGTTCATACTATCATTCAGGATTCCGTTCTTTCGGGTCCACTTGGAGAACCAAAAAATGGAAACCTAAACCGCTTGAAAAGCAGTTACTTGTGGAAACCCCCAAACCCAATAGACTATAATGGGGTCCACCGGGTTTCCGCCTGCATTTTTGAAGCAGAATGGGGGACGGAATCCTCAAGCCGAGTGCTAGTGTGAACCTAGCCTTAATGTAGTAGCTGCTCTAACTAGACATGCACTGTTTTTCTACTTATCAAACAGCTGATCAATCTGCTCCTGTGAAGTTGTTGCACACTACAGGAGACATACTGATGTAGCAGAGATAACCCAAACATTTGCAATTTCCGGTGTTTTTGTTGTTGTCTTCTGTGATAGGACATCACACTGCAGCAGTATATGGGTATACATCTGTATATGCAGGCACAATAATAAAAACAGAATTTATCATGGCACCTTAGTGTATGTTCACATGTAGGAATTTGAAGCTGAATTTGTCATGCAGAAAATTTCTGCTACAGGAATTTGAAGCTAATTTTTTTTTGCTTATAAAAAGAGACAAGGATTTTGATGCTGAATTTTAAGCTGATTTTGATACTGAGTTTGAAGTGGAATTTGGAAAAGAGTATCTGTATTTTGCCTATTGGGCAGGGCCAAATTCCAAATTCCGCCAGCAGATTTTGACAAATTTCACATCAAATTCTGCAGTTAATGGTAAAGGTGTTATTTTCCACCTGCCATTCATTTCAATAGGATTTCTCAGGCAGCATCCGCCTAGGCTGATAATGCTACATGTGTTTTGTACTATTTAATGATGTTAAAATGTGTTTCTGCACTGTTATATAATCTTGCAATGTCCCTTTAAGCAGGAACACAAGTTTCAAGAAGGTAGGAGGAGTTAGCTGAGAGTTGAGGAAATCCCTTTAGCCAGTCTTAGCTAGCACAGTGTGTAGATAGCTGGAGTTTTAGTCCAGACATATTCAAGAGCAGCTCCACTCTATAGTTAGTGGCAGTTTAGATCAGAACCCTGAGACAGGTCACCCCACACCATTGGGCCTCAAAGACTCACAAAAGTAACCTTACTTAGAAGATCTCCACTGCTGATGATTGAGCCCTGCACCCAGGAAAGGGACTTAGAGTTGGAGTTGCTTCATATTCACCATGGTTAAAAGGGACAGGGGAAGGAGTGAAGAGCATTTTCATCTGAGACTGTAGAGAACCCTGTGATACTGTATGCCTAAGAAACTGTGCCTGTATGTTACACGTGACTGGACATTTGCCATTAATCTGTGAACACGTCAAGGGTACCTCAAAGTATCACCAGTCAGGAGAACAACACCATGGTTGCCTTAGGGAACTTCTAACATCTTCCACATTGGTGCATTCACCAGAACACAGTGCTGTACTAGGACCTGTTGGAGTGTTTGGCACCAATGCTATCATGACCAGAGAAGAATAGATCATCCGCTATCTTAAGGCTCCCCCACTGTGCAATCTCCCCACCCTACAGTCCTCGGAGGCTGCAATCGAAGAAAACGTAGAACAGCACAGGTTTTGGAAGGTTGAGATATCATTTGGAGCTGCCCAAAGATTATGATGTCGTTAGATTTATATATCTACATTTTTGATTTTATTACTTTGCTGATTTTAATACCAACAAACATTTTTATTTTTAGTGTTAATATTCTGAATTGGATAAAAGACAAAAAACTTCAACATGGTGACCAGCTCATCACCAGTATAAGCATATGTAACCTTGTGGAAGAAATGCTCAAGTCTACAAGATTTCTTAACCTCATTTATAATGGTCTAACAATGACAAATATCTATGTTGCTTTTTCATGTATGGTCATTTCTTGCAATGTCTGGTTCTCCACCTTCCTCTGTGTATACTTCTGTCTGAAGATTGTAAATGTGAAGCAAACATTATACATTTGTCTGCAGAGGAACTTCAATAAGATTTTGCCGTTGCTTTTCATTTCAACTATAGTGGGGTCTGTGCTTGCGAGTGTTCCCTTCATTCTTAAATTCACAGAAGAAACCTCATCAAATTCGAGACTCAACACCTCTGCCGTAAATATGGAAAGGCTCTCATTCATAGCCATTAGTGGCAGTGATGTTTCAGCTTTTATAGTTCTCTTATCAATTGCAATTTTTCTATTCTCCATCTCAGCCATAGCCATCATCATCTCTCTATTCAAGCACATGAATCAGGTACAACAAAACATTGGTGGTTTTAGAGGACCCAACATGGAAGTCCATTTTCAAGCCTCAAAGACTGTATTACTTTTTCTCATTACTTACATCACAATTTTTTTTATTTTGACACTAAATATTATAGAACAAGGTAAGATAGGGAGTTTGGTGCTATATCCTCTCTTTAGCATAAGTAAAGTGGTGGGCTGCTGGAATTTAATTAAAGGAAACCGGAACTTGAATAAGGCTCTGAGTAATATCTTAAGTGGATTACATTGTACCAATAAATCTAATGATGTGGAATGAACGTTTGCGAATAGATCTATATCTTAATCTGTGGAAGATCAAATCATACTACAGTACCCTAACTTTTTTAGGTCTTAAATTCATTTGGGTGGAGTGAAGATCTATGGATACTGTAACCATACTCCTAGACGATTGGATATTTTGGCTCCTTCTATTGAGTTGTTGAAATGGTTAAAAAGAATAATTAACTATTTCTGTTCAATATTATATTATGTCAGCTTATAATGTGCATTTGTTAATATGAAGCATACATAATACTATTTTATTCAAAAAGATCGCTCAATGAAAAAAAAAAATTCTACTTCTGCAGTACCGGCTGAGTGGCCATCATTACTTTAAGAAATGAAGGTCAGTCAGTCCGAAAAATTGGGAAAACTTTGAAAGTGTCCCCAAGTGCAGTGGCCAAAACCATCAAGCGCTACAAAGAACCTGGCTCACATGAGGACCGCCCCAGGAAAGGAAGACCAAGAGTCACCTCTGCTGCGGAGGATAAGTTCATCCGAGTCACCAACCTCAGAAATCGCAGGTTAACAACAGCTCAGATTAGAGACCAGGTCAATGCCACATAGAGTTCTAGCAGCAGACACATCTCTACAACAACTGTTAAGAGGAGACTGTGTGCAGCAGGCCTTCATGGTAAAATAGCTGCTAGGAAACCACTGCTAAGGACAGGCAACAAGCAGAAGAGACTTGTTTGGGCTAAAGAATACAAGGAATGGACATTAGACCTGTGGAAATCTGTGCTTTGGTCTGATGAGTCCAAATTTGAGATCTTTGGTTCCAACCACCTTGTCTTTGTGCGACGCAGAAAAGGTGAACGAATGGACTCTACATGCCTGGTTCCCACCGTGAACATGGAGGAGGAGGTGTGATGGTGTGGGGGTGCTTTGCTGGTGACACTGTTGGGGATTTATTCAAAATTGAAGGAATACTGAACCAGCCTGGTTACCACAGCATCTTGCAGCGGCATGCTATTCCATCCGGTTTGCGTTTATTTGGACCATCATTTATTTTTCAACAGGCCAATGACCCCAAACACACCTTCAGACTGTGTAAGGGCTATTTGACCAAGAAGGAGAGTGATGGGGTGCTACGCCAGATGACCTGGCCTCCACAGTCACCAGACCTGAACCCAATCGAGATGGTTTGGGGTGAACTGAACCCCAGAGTGAAGGCAAAAGAGCCAACAAGTGCTAAACATCTCTGGGAACTCCTTCAAGACTGTTGGAAGACCATTTCAGGTGACTACCTCTTGAAGCTCATCAAGAGAATGCCAAGAGTGTGCAAAGCAGTAATCAAAGCAAAAGGTGGCTACTTTGAAGAACCTAGAATATAAGACATATTTTCAGTTGTTTCACACCTTTTTGTTAAGTATATAATTCCACATGTGTTAATTCATAGTTTTGATGCCTTCAGTTTGAATCTACAATTTTTATAGTCATGAAAATACAGAAAACTCTTGGAATGAGAAGGTGTGTCCAAACTTTTGGTCTGTACTGTAGATCAATTGTGTCTTGACAAAAACATCAATAGATCAGCAACTGAGTGCAGCAGACTGTAAAGCGGAGGTATGTGTGTTATATGATTGAGCTCTGTACCTGTTTCAGTGGTCTGGAATGAGGTCTGGTTTTTATTTTATTGGTCTGGTCTGTGGTCTCTTCCTGTTTTGGGGGTCTGCGTTTATCCAGTGGTTTGGATCTGTATTTGAGGTCCGGTCTGGGGTTTGTACTACAGTATTTTGTGGTCTGCTTTAAGGTCTGTAGGTCTGACCTGGGATGTGTATTGTAGGGTCTGGTCTGTAGTTTGTATTTCTGGGAATCTGGTATGAGGTCTGTATTCTACAGTAGGGTATTATTCTAGGGTATTATCTGGTTTAGGTGTCTTTTTTAGTTTTGGGATTGATACAGGCCCCTAGGGTCTGTCTTGAGTTTGTACTTATTTTGGGATTGGTATTTGTTCTGGGGTCTATATTTATTTGTGTCTATACTACAGATATACTAAAGTTTAACATAACATTCAAAGGTGTTTTCCCATTAATATAATGACAGATAATTAATTGGTTCTTGCAAAATGAATGATCTCTTGTAAAAACAAAAAGACTCTATGAAACAATATTTGCTTACCAGTGCCCTATGGCACCCACTCTGCGGCAATATCTAGCAGGATGCTTATTTTTTACACATCCTGCTGTGAACCCTGCCTCCCAGTGTATACAATGGGAAGCAGAATCGGATGGAATCTGCAGCTGATTTTGGGGTGGAATCCACATCAAAATCAGATTCTACTGTGTGAACAGGCCCTAAAAGAGCCAGCTGTTATGTCAGCCTGTCAAAAGTAATGAACAGAGCAGTCGGCCCCCCCTCTACGAAAGTGCTTCCTGAAATTATGGCTAATAAAGCACATTGCACTTTCATGTCATGGTTTTACCTGCCACTTTACTTTAGGCAATTGTTGGTTACAAAAGGACTTAATAGCAGTTCACAGACGTACAAAAGCTTCATAGTAGCTCCACAGAAAGCAGTATTTTGCTCATTCTGCTGACTTTTGGGAAAAGTCAGGGTTAGGCTACCTTCCTATCTTTTAGTTTTGTCATTTTGATCATCTCACTCATAGCAAACTTTTTTATTATGGCTGTGAACTTTCTAGATTTCTTCAGGAGCAGAAAATTTCAATTAAGTGATCAATGATCAAGGTCTTCAACCTTGTGCACGGAGCTCTGAGAGGCTATATATTGTATCTATTTCAGGTTGAGTTTGATGATTTCAATAATGTGTATGATAAGAAAACTTTACATGTCTTTATGAACTTGAACTTGTGCATTGTATGGCTTTCTGCTCTCCTCAGTATACATTTCTGTCTGAAGATTGTCAATATTAACCACAGGTTCTACATACTGTATGTCTTCAGAAACAATTTCCTAAATTGTTTCCATGGATTATTATTGTTTTTCTCGTAGGATACTTCTTCTTGAGTCTTTATTCTGCACTGGAAGGAAATCCGGAATGTCTGCTAAATACAACATCCAAACTTATACACATGAAGATGTCTCCAAGATGTTCTTGGTTGCTATTGATCTTTATGACAATGTGTTTCTTATGCACTTTACTCTCCTCTGTAACTACATTAACTATCCTTTTCTTTCTGCTTAAACACATGAAAAGAATCCAAGATCATATCAAGGGATCCAGATCTCCGAACTTGGATGCTCATATTCAGACAGTCAAAACCGTTTCCATTTTTCTGGCTGCAAATATTCTTATGTTTACTTCTATGTTCAAAATGGTTTTCAAAGTAACATGTTGTAGCTATGTATTTGCTATTTAAATTAACATATTCCATGTATTTAGATCCTATTTTTTAATTGAGGACTGCACTGGTAGACATACTGAACCCTTTTTTCACGTTTTATGGGTCACAACCCATGATATATATAAAAAAACGTTAATCCAAGCTGGGGCACAATCTCATGGCCATATTGTGTGTCAATGTTGCATGTGTTTCTTTCTTGAGCATATATCACATAGACCAAATGTATGGCCATGACTTATAATATAGCTAGAATGCGGAAACACAATTTTCCTAATAGTTCAAAAATACATTTTCTAACCAATCAAAAATTCTGTCTCCATCTATTCTCTTTATCTAGCTAGCAGGATGCTCCTTGGGAAACAATATGTCATTTTTTTTGTTTTTCCTGAAGTATGAAAAGGATCATTCTAGCGCCACTCATAGGTGACTATGTTGTAATTCAATGTCAACCCTTTAAAAAGCTTTGAAACATGACTTATCAGTCAAGATAGAAATACTTCAATCTACACGCCTATCTACAGGCATACGTGATCAGCCTGTGAAGACCATGTCTTCTGATATCCAAATATCACAAGGCATTATGGGAAAAGGAGCTGGGAAGCTCATGCTCCCTCTGTTGGGTGTAACAGATCCTCAATTTGCTTTTGAGGATCTGTTACATCCAACAGAGGGCGTATGAGCTTCCCTGCTCCTTTTCCCATAATGCCTTGTGATATGTAGATGCTTAGTAGAGGGCAAAAGGCAATTCAAAACTCTACACACCTTCACTGGTGCTCTCCTCAAGGAGAGATGTTCCCGTCCTTCTGATATCCAAAGCAGACTCAAGTGGGACATACTATGAAGAAGATAAATGTGCAAGATATGAATGCACAGTATTATAAAGTTCACATTATGAAAAAAAAAAAAAAAAAAAATACATATGTTACGCTCGGTTGGTTCTCCCGTCATTTGGGTCTGCATGGGGACCCGAACAAGGAGAGCCCATACACTAAAAAAGTGGTTACCCGCGCACCCTCACAGATCTTTAATTGGTGACCTCCTAAGGATAAGTCATTAATTAAAAAGTCCTGGAAACCCCTTTAACATATTAACTGTCGTATTAAGCTAAGCTGAGTTTTTTTGGCAGTTCATCATCAATTATAACTCCCCCAAAAAATTATACCTGAAATTTACGTAATCCCTCACTAGCGTTGATTTTAATTCTTGCACATGTGATGTGCCCGATTATTAGGAGGTTGGGAGCGCCTTAATAATTCTGGCATATCTGCCTCCAGCTCTTACAATATTAAGATCAGGACATGATGCATAAGTCCTACTAAATTTCCCCCATTGTATTTTGCTGATATGTGTTGCATATATGCAAAAATAAACATTGGTGTATCACGTGTTCCTGCGAATGTATCGTATCGTAGAAATGTATAATTTGCATGCAAAGAATAAAAAATATAATAAGTTATGAGTTATCATTTATCCAGAATTCTGTGAACAGCTGCAAAACTGTTTAAGGCTAAGGCTCCACATAGGGAGCTGGAAATGCATGGCAGTTTTTACCGCAGTGTTTTTCACAGAAAGTCCACAGAGGGACCAGTTTAGATCCACAGACAAGGTCAGAGAAAAGGAACCGCGCTTTGCCAGGTTACGTAAAATCCAAAAGAAACTTTATTTTCCAACTTTATTTTCAGTAAAAATGGGTTAGACATCACACACAGATTAGGTTACAAGTACGAATACAAAGAGGGGTGAAGAAGAGCCTAGTAATTTAGAAACAAGCACAAACATAAGCGGCCTAAGATAACAGCAGATTTATAACATTTTTTATAGAAGTTTTTTAGCAGTTTGCAGCAGTACTGAACAGTATGGATGTCAATAAATCTTTGAGATACAGCAGATATCTTACTGAATTCTGCTTCTGACTCACTCCTCATCCTTTTTTATGCTCTCCCCCTTCTATAGATGTCTATGAACTGCAGCTTGTCTTCAATGACAATAAGTTTAGCATACAGAAGCTGATAAGAGGAGATGGAAGAATTTTCCTCTAAAAATTGCCACGGGATCAGATTCCTCAGATAAGAGACAGAGCTCAAACATGAGCAAGCATCAAGACACAGGAATAGGTACACTTTTGCGGGGACTAGCAAGCTAGGAACCTAAAAAGACCAGGCCCCTTCCTGTCAGGGCCCTATATTGCCTGGAAACACAAGGAATAACTGGGGAAACAATAACCGTTGCACACACGATGACTCTTTAAGAACTGGACAGCATATGTGCCCTATGGGAGTATGTGCCAGGAGAAGCAGAAGAAAGGGGGCAAGTGCAGCTTTGGTAGAGATACAGGAGTGTGCAAAAAAAAAAAAAAAAACAACAAAAACTAGCTGTTACAGGAAGGGGTTAAAGTTCATTTCACTACTACGTAAAGAAATTTAATGTCTGCTTGAAGCAAAGTCCCATGTTATTATTATGGTTTATGATATGTCTTTATATTGAGAGGTTTCCAGCAGAATCAGTTCAGGGAAGAATAGTCAATGGATGTGGCAAGAAAGATTACCGAGCAGGGTTATTATAAGGCTTGGGTCAGGTCACAGTGAAATGTGCAAATAGTATCAATAATAACACACAAGAGTATAGAAGAAAACTAAGAAACAGCGTGGAGGAACCAACTAGAGGCAAAGTCAGACCAGATCAGAAATTGGCAGGAAGTTGTAGAAAGAAGAAAACTAAACAATTTACATACAATATAGTCTTTGGTTCAAAGTGAATAACTTTGGTGAGATTCACTTAGTGCTGATGGCAGAATGTACTTAAGGATCACTTTGAGCTATTATTATAGAGGAGCAAATCAAATTGGCACACAATAATTTTGATCCAAAGTCCTCCAAAATTTTGGAGTCCAGCAAATCCAGAAAATTGGAGATTTATTTTAGACCGCCACTTTATGGATAAGAACAAGACATAGAAGAGGGAGGATAACATGACTATGAGTAGCAGGCTTCCCCATAATGTCATAAAGTAGATCTCAGCCAGTCACAAGGTATGTGAGATGAGTCAAAGATATAATAAAAAAAGCCCAACCATGAACACCGCCATTTTGTGGAGATAGAGATTGCAGAGATAACACACTGAGCTCAGAGAGATAGTAAAAAATACAAATAGAGGTTTAGTGTGTTTCATAGTGAAAGTAGACAAATTAGAATTACAATTTAGACATTATACATTGATAGAGATTTTAGGGTGATAGGAATTTCAGTACAGTAGTGTCACTGTTCGGCATTGTTGTCAATGTGCTGCATCACAAATGAAGCACACTTGTTTTGTAGCATGCAGCACTACCAAAAATTGCTATATTTCCTACAGCAATTCAGCATTTTTAGACTCGAATTAATGACACTTCAGTTGAGTCTTTTGATGCATTCAGTGTCACCCAAATTTGCCATTTTTTCTCTGGGAAATCAACATTTTTACACTTTTGCTAATTAAACTCCAGTTATTTCTTTTCTTGCATACAGTGCCACCCACAATTTCCAGGAGAAAACCAACATTTTTTAACCACCATCATTTACACTTCAGTTCAGCCTTTGGTTACATAAAGTGCCACTTAAAAGGAGGAAACATCCATGCCACATCATCTGCCAGTAAGAATGTTGGTTGTCGTAACGCACGTGGCAGCAGGATCACTAGTGGCACCAACCCTCTGGCCAGTAGTAGCAGGTCAAACTTTACCATGTCTTCTGGTAGGCATATTATTATAGGGAATGTGGATGAGTTTGTGGACTCAATGGCTGAGTCATCATTCCAATCACAGCAAGATCTTATCTCTAAAAGTGACACTGTGACTTTGAGCCAGTGCATTTCTGTTCCTCCATTTTAACAGTTATTTTGCAGTCCTGTAGAAGTGTTTTTATTCCATCATCTCTGTTTTCACTGATCCTTAGTAGGGTGTCTTATTTTCTAATAAAAAACAGCAACCAGGTTCTAAGGAAAATATTCAAGAGAGTGTCCTGTTACTGAGGTGGGTGAGAACTGTCTGCATTTGAAGAATGATGAGAAGAAAGATCTGGTGAAGGTGTAGGGCATGACTTTTGCTGGTGTAGTAGTGGCACTTGTAGCCATGGTGGTGGTCCAGACAAATCTAGAGGTAGGAATCATGGAGGGGCAATCTGTGAAAAGTGGCAGAGATAATGATAATGAGGCGTATGAATCAGGTCAGGGTGATAAGGATGTGATGACATTAGCTGAAGAGAGTGGTGGTGGCGATAAAAAATAAAGTGCTGATGTACAGCCAAAACATAAAAAATTCGAATTTGTGGGCAGGAAACAATATGTGCCCCGTCATCCCCTTGTATGTCAGCAGAGCTGTTACGTGACTAACCACTAATGCTTATGGTGCATTCCACTACCTTTAGCAAACTGATGGCATGAGCCTAGATGGAGGACAACTAGGCACCATTATTTTTCAAATAAAGGCATTTCTGCCTTGTACTCTCATGTGGCAGAGAACAAGGGCTGCTCCTTGGAATTGTCACTATGGGACAAAGTACACGCCACTGTCAGCATGTGGACCAGCAGCTAAGGCCAGGGACAATACATTTGGTTCCCATACCAGCTTATATGCATCCTCCACTTTCTCCTCATTGGACATCTTCCCATCCCCAACAGCAGCAGGATAGAACCATGTTGTCTTACATCTGATAAGTGTGGATGAGGGAATCCACACAGCGGAGCGGATGTTGTTCTGCATTGATCAGCAAAATTCCTACTACTGTAGATGTCTCCCTATTACAACTGGGAGCAATGATGGCAAGAACATTGTAGCTGCACTGAATATGGTCAATATAACAGACTCACATTGAATGCTGGTAATCATAAATTTGATGGTGCAATGTTTTTTAGCTGAAAAACCTGTGATTGTTGCTGACATCACCCAGGATGGTGGAAGGTGCCCTGGAAAAAACACCAGATGCTGCAAATGAGCCAAGGAGAGGGGCACTGGTCCTCTTATACTCTGGGGTCTGAAGAAATGCTCCACAGCTTCAGGTAGCACTGCTATTACAATTACAATAAGCAGCAAAAGCATCAGATAAAACAGTTTTCTGAACATGATGGACCAGGATTCTAATCTGCACTTCCAACCAAACGCACATGATCTATTGGGAGCTACCTTCCTAAAAGTGGAGGTAAGGAGGTCTAGATAGATAGATAGATAGATAGTTAGTTAGATGATAGATAAATAGATAGATGATAGATAGATAGATAGATAGATAGAGATAGATAGATAGATAGATAGATAGATAGATAGATAGATAGATATAGATAGGCAGATAGATAGTTGGATGATAGATAGATAGATAGATATAGATATATATAGATAGATGATAGATAGATAGATAGATAGATAGATAGATGTTACATAGATGATAGAAAGAGACACTCTTTTAGTACCATTTAGTTCAGCCACTGCTCAATCGAACATCCATTCAATGAAATCTCCTGAACAAACATTTTTTTTCTCTATCTACAGTGATGAGCCGTGACATAGAAATCCCCATTGTTACAGAATAAAGGCAATGTTTATTTATCAGTCGTGGCCATAAACTCATGTCCTCCCCATAAAATACATGGTGCATTGTCACTAACGTATGTAAAGTAGAGATGAGGATTCTCTAGAACACATTCAGGATGTTACAGGTCCAATACTTTGTTCTGCTCATCATTGAATCTCTGGCTTTGGTGACTTACATTCCTGGGAACTTATTCATTGTTGTTAAGAACATTCAGGACTGGACCAAGAACAAAAAACATTCTCCTTTCCTCCAGCTCATACTAGGTGTCAGCGGAATAAACATTGCACAAGGACTCTTAAAGGTTATAGCAACCTTCCTCATGAAGTATTTTCAGAGTACATATTTTAGCAAGATCTATGGGATGGTTTGTTTGGTCCTTACATCCTGTAACATTTGGTTTTCTACCTGGCTTTGTATGTACTACTGTCTTCAAACTGTTCAGATAAAGATCAAGATTTATTGCTCCTTGCAAAAGTCATTTCCTAACATGGTTCCTTGGCTTCCCCTTCTATCTGTCTTGGTGTCCTCAGCGTTGAACATTCCAGTTGCATGGAAGACCTTAGAAGACCAATCTCCAAATACAACATTGTCTACTGTACCATCAAATACAACATCTGATATTAGTATTGATAATAATGGACTGATAACTTTTATTGGTTCTATCTTGGAACATATTTCATATGTGATTTCATCAATGGCATTCCTGCTTATGGTAAGCTCTTCAATGGCCATCATCATATCTCTCTGTGTAAACATAAGATATGTCAAACTGAAGGCTGGAAGTTCAAGAAGTCAAGATGCAGATGCTTCAGTTCTTCATAAGGATGCAGCTAAAGCTGTGTCTTGCATTGTAGGTTTTAATGTAGTTTTATATGCTGCTAACATATTGACCTCTGTAGCTGGGGGCGCTATTTGGACATTGGTATTTTCCTTTGCAAATACTATTTTTCAAAATCTTACATGTCTGAACCTGATAAAAGGACATGTCAATTTAAGTAATATGTCCGTTTGCTGTCTTTGTAATAAGAAATATTTTAATGAAACTGAATTATGATTTTGCTATCATTTAAAACAAAATACATTTTCCATTTACTTGTTTTTATGCCAGTTTCTGTTTTATTTGCATGGTCATCCAGTAACTTAAGAAGTTGTCAATTATTGAGATTACTTTTCCTATAGAAATAGCTTTACACTTGTTTCAGTTCAGCTCTATACATTTCTATATAGGGTAGGAGTAAACTGACTTAAAGGGAAATAGTGGGTGGTATCCCATATCAAACTGATTGGTTCCCTTTAACTCTTTCATGCCTATGACAATTTTTGTTTTTGCATTTCCATTTTTCCCTCCCCACATTCCAACAGCCATAATTTTTTTCATTTTTCAGTTCACAGAGTTACATGATGGCTTATTGTTTGCGGGACAAATTGTACTTTGCAATGACACCATTCAATATCCTGTGCAATGTACTGGGAAGCTGGAAAAAAATTCTGAATGAGGTGGAATTGCAAAAAAAATGCATTTGCGCCAATTTCTTATAGGTTTAATTTTTATGGCATTCACTATGTGGTATAAATGACATGTTACCTGTATTCTGTGAGTCAGTACGAACACGGCGATACCAAATTTCTATAGTATTTGTAATGTTTGATACCTTTTAAAAAATGTAAACCTTTGCAAAATAGAGAAAAATTTTTGTGTCACCATATTCTGACACCTGTAACTTTTGTATGATAAAGTGTCTTTTCATGTGGGACAAAAAAATTGGCCATTTTGATTTTTTTTTCCCCGCTACGCTGTTCACCATATGGGATAAATATTTTTATATTTTAATAGTTCGGACATTTTGGAGCGCGGGGATATCTAAAGTGTTTATGTTTATAATTTTTTATTTATTTTTATATGTGATCTAGGGAAAGGGGGGGAGATTTGAACTTGTACATTTTTTGTTTTTTTAAAACTTTTAAAAACTTTTTTATTTTTCTTTTACATTTATTTTCAGACCCACTAGGGACCTTGAACCCTAGGTGGTCTGATCATTCATACTATTCACTGCAATACTAACATATTGCAGTGGATAGTAAAATACATTGCCTTCTATTACACGCTGCTGGCTGTCATGGCAACCAATCGCTGCCCTCCGATGACAATCTGGAGGGCGGTGATCGTTCAAAGATCGCAATTCCCATGGCGCCTGCGCACTTTAGATGCCACGGTCAGTGTCAGCACCAATCACAGCTGTTAGCTGCGGGTCTTGGCTGCATTATACAGCGGGATCCACCGGGTATGGAGAGAGCTCAGCTCCTGAGCCCTCTCCATACAACTCTTTGCGCATAATGACGTAAATTAATGTGATTATTCTCGAAATGGTTAAAGCAACACTCCAGCATTTGTAAAGCTATACAAAGTAGTTATCAAAGTAGATTTTGAATCTACTATTGTTGATGCTGTTACCCGTGTCTAGCACCTGTACCCATGTCTAGCACCTGTAGCCATAGCTATTTCCTGTTTCTGCAAAACACTGCATAGCTCATAATACTATACGCTTTTTAGGACCTAATGTTAGGTTCACACTAGCATTGGCCTATCAGGTGGTCTGGTCAGTCGGAGGACCAGAAAAAAACGAACAGGCGAACCGTTGTAATAGTAGTTACACATAGAGCCTGGCAATCCCCATTGACTATAATGGGGTCCATTGTTTTAAAACTGAAACCAGTGGAGGAAAAAGTCCTTTGTGCTGGACTTTTTTGTCCGCTGATTTCAGAAACACATTGAGATATGGTGCAGATATGCACTAAACCTTAGACACCACAAGTCTTGCAAGGTTCTTGTAAAGCTATATGAACTGCTGAGGATAATAATAGTCCTTTAATAGTCCCACAATGGGGAAATTCAGTGTGTTACAGCAGCAAAGATAAGCAGATACAAATACAAATACAACATGTACAGGAAAGTTCCAAGGTGAGAGGCATTACATTGATAGTAGACAGACAGATAAAAAGTAGCAGAGGAGGGGAAGGGGATTTAACAGGCAGAAAGATATTTCAGTTCTCTGTGTGTAATGATCTCTGCTTAGGTCGGTGTTGGTTGTACAACCTAACCGCGGTGGGGAGGAAAGATTTTCGATAGCACTCCTTCTCACACTTAGGGTGGAGCAGTCGGTCACTGACATTACTGCCCAGCGCGATCACGGTCTCATGCATGGGATGGGACTTCTTCTTCCACATGGAGCTCACCATGGACAGTATCCTTCTGTCACCCACCAACTGCACTGGGTCCAGTGGGCTCCCCAGGACAGAGCTGGCCCTTCTAATCAGCTTGTCAAGTTTATTTCTGTCCCTGGTTGATATACTGCTCCCCCAGCAGGCCACTCCAAAGAAGATGGCTGATGCCACTACCGAGTTGAAGAAAGTCCTAAGAAGTGTTCCCCCGGATTCCAAAAGCTCTCAGCCTCCTAAGCAGGTACAGCCTGCTGTGGCTCTACTTGTATAGGACTTCCATGTGATCTGCCCAGTCCAGCTTATTATTAAGGAGCAAACCCAGGTAAGTGTTCACAATCTCGATGCCCGTCCCCAGGATGTCCACTGGTTTAGGAGGGCATCTGCATTTACAGAAGTCCACCATGATCTCCTTGGTCTTCTCAGCGTTAATCTTCAGGTGGTTCCGCTGGCACCAGTCCACAAAATCCTGGTCCAGTTCTCTGTACTCCCTGTCATCATCGTCTGTGATGTGACCTACTATTGCAGAGTCATCAGAATACTTCTGTAGGTAGCAGCTAGATGAGTTGCACCTAAAATCTGCAGTGTACAGTTTGAAGAGGAAAGGGGCGAGAACTGTACCCTGATGTGCCCCTGTATTACAGATCACGGTATCTGACACACAGTCCCGGGCTCTCACGTATTGAGGTCGATTTGTGAGACAGTCTAGGATCCAGTTGGAGAGGTGGTGGTCCACTCCAACAAGGGCCAGCTTGTTTCTCAGTAGCTGTATGGTGTTAAAAGCACTGGAGAAATCAAAGAACATTATTCTCACCGTGTTCCCTGGTTTCTTCAAGTGAGAAAGAGCCCTGTGCAGAAGGTGGATGATGGCATCATCTACCCCAATGCCCGGCCGATAAGCAAACTGGAGAGGGTCCATAGCGGGACTCACTAGAGGGCAGAGATGTGTGAGAACCAATCTCTCTAAGATCTTCATCAAGTGGGATGTCAGTGCTACAGGTCTGTAGTCGTTGAGGTCCATAGGGTGAGGTTTCTTTGGAACTGGTACCACTCAAGAAGATTTCCATAATTCAGGGGCTATTTCCTGCCTCAGGCTCATATTAAACATATCTGTAATTATACTACACAGCTGATCCCCACAAGTCTTAATTAGCCTTGATTCTATTGAAGAATAGGTCTAGTTCGTTAAGCCAATTAACATCTGCCTCAATCTGGCAGACAGACTGTCTATGACCCGAAATTGACTTAAGCCCCTCCCAGACCCCCCTTATGTCTTTTCTTTCCATTTTTTCCTTGTAGTTGGCTTTTCCCTGCCTGATTTGATGCCTCAGCTCCTTTTGTACTTCCCTCAGCCCCTCCTTATCTCTTGTCCTAAATGCCATCTTTTTCTCCTTAAGTAGTGTTTTTATGTCAGAATTAATCAATGGTTTGTTGTTGGAAAAGCACAACACCACTTTTGTGGGTACTGTATTGTCCACACAAAAATTAATGTAGTCTGTTATGCAGTGTGTGAGTCCTTCTATATCTTCTCCATAAGAATCCTGCAGAACTTCCCATGCGGTTGTGTCAAAACAATCCCTCAGAGCCTCATCACTCTCCTCGGACCATATCCTCACTGTGCGGGTGACAGCTGGTTCTCTACGTACAAGTGGCTTGTACACAGGTTGGAGATGTACTAGGTTGTGATCCGACCTTCCCAGGGGCGGTAGGGCTGATGAGTTATATGCCTCCCCCGCATTGGCAAAGAACAAGTCCAGTGTTTTATTGTCTCTTGTGTGGCAGGTTACATACTGTGTGAAACTGGGCAGTGTGGATGATGGAGAGACATGGTTGAATTCTCCAGACCCAAGAAGGAGGGCCTGGGGGTGTCGCGACTGCAGCTGGCTCACCGTGGCTTGTAGGACCTCGCAGGCAGCGTCAGCTTTTGCAGAGGGGGGGGGGGCATATACAGCTATCATGATGACATGTGATAGTTCCCTTGGTAGATAGAAAAGTCTCATGCTCACAGCTAATAGTTCAATGTCTTTACAGCAAGTTTGCTCCTTAATCACAATGTGCCTAGGATTACACCATCTATCATTCACAAATATTGGCAGCCCTCCTCCTTTCCTCTTACCGCTCTCCCTTGTCCTGTCCACCCGAATGAGTTTAAAGCCATCCAAGGAGACCAGAGTGTCCGGAGTAACTTCAGTGAGCCAAGTCTCTGTAAGCAGCATCATGCCTGCACACCCGAAACGCCGTTAGTTCTTCCATCTTGTTTGCAAGAGATCTCACATTGTCCATAATGATGGAGGGGAGAGCTGGTCTGAAACATCTCTTTTTAATCCTCTGCTGGACTCCAGCTCTACACCCCCTCCCCCTCCTTTTCCTTCTCCAAAGCTCCTGGGGGATGTCTGGTCTATTGGTATGCAGCCCTGCTGTGTCTCTAAACTGCAGAAGTTCACCTCTGGAGTAGACAAAAGAATTGTCTGCAGACACAATAGTTCCCATTTGAAGAAGAGCAAAAAAAACAAAAAGTATCACAAAGGTCCAATTCCAAGTCTTCATGTGTTTCTAATGCTAATAGTGGATGGTAATGAGTGTATGGTGACCTGATTGTGATAGAGAGAGGATTATAGGTAGCATGTGTGGGAGGGGGTTATAGGGAGCAGATTACATGAAAAATGGAGGAAGAGCACAAATGCATTTTTTACTGAAGAAATCAAGGGGACAGGACTTTGATGAATCTGAGGTCACCTAGTATCTGCAGGCACACTGTGATCATGTAACTTAATAAAGAAGGTGAAAACAGGATAAGGTGAGCAACTGTGACTATTACTATTGATGGGATAGTCAATACAATGAGTCAATAGAAAATAAATGACTGGACTATACCTTTAAATTTCTGTAGGTATTGTATTTCCTTCCCCCTTGCTGAGAGAGATAAGAATTAAAGCCAAAATCTTAACCAAACAGGTATTCACAAGTTGCTGCATCTGAGGATTTTGTAAAGATCCCACTAGTTAACAAAGTCCTGTGATCACAGCAGCTTCAGCAGTGATTCCGCCCCTTCCCACCAAAGTCATTTTCTTTGTTTTTCCATTTTAATCTTTTATTTGCCAGCTACCAAAATCCATAATAGAGATGAGTGAAACTCTCAAGATTTGTTTCAGGTCTTTTTGACCGATACAGATGGCAGATTTGTTTCAGTCCAAATAATTTCATTTGGAGTCAAAAGTACTCAAATTGCACTAAAAAGTCTAGTATGACACACTGAGATCTGCATCCAACTGCTTTCAAGCTCTTCAAGGTCAAGCATTATATTGCCAAGGTTACAGCAACATACATGGCTATGGATAGATGAATGGCGGCCAGTGGTAATAAATAGCCTGGTTATAAAAATACCAAACTGTCAGATTTTTTATGCTTTTTTAAAATTAAAAAATATTCCAAAATTGTCTCTTTTGAGGGCAGAAGCTTGCTGGTTTACACAGTGGTATCAGAAGATGCAATGGCTTTAAGAAGTTGTGCAAAAGTTTCCCTTTTTGGTGACTAGCAAAAGGTTTGGTGCTATTTTAACCACTTCTGGAACGGGCCATTTTCCCTGGTTCAGAACCAAACACTTTTTGTTTTTCTTTGTTTTTTTCATTTTAAGGACTATAATATTTTTTCCCTTTGGGTTATTGAACAAATACTATTTTTGTCTTTTTTTTCAGTGTTAAATAGAGCTTTATTTTTATGTTTTTATTTTTCCATGTTTTTCTTTATTTTACTATCCAAGAAAATGTAAACAAATAAGGAGGAAAAATGTGTCTGTTTTTCACATTTTTTAAATTACCTATTGTTATTACTTTTATGTCGCTGGGGCGGTGCTAGCATTTTTTTTATATTGTGCTCCCCCCCCCCATGAGGTCATAATAGACCTTGGGAGGGCATTTTACCTTTACTTTTTTTTATTATTGCTAATTTCTTCTGCAACTGGTTCTGAGACATTAGCCCCAGTTACAAGAGGAGTGCAACCTCCTTGCTTCAATTATGGGTGAACTACTGTATATACAACAAAATGAGTTATGTCAATCATCCTCATTGCACTTGGAGACAGGCTAATTGAATTTATGTAAGAATTATGAATTTGGTCCTGCCTAACACAGTGACACTAGTGCTAGGTAATCCTTTCTGTCTCCCTAAATCTATCTCTCTATCAATTTATAATCTATAAATTGTAGCTCTAATTAAATTCACCTCTTCTCCTCACTGAAGAGAAGGGTCATTAAATAAACGTAAAACATAACTTTTAATATCACACATATATATAAAATAGACTAAGAGACAATACATAAAAATGTGAGTGCAGGCGTCTGCCTTAAACAATAGTGGTACACTGGGTAGAAGATCAATATCGGAGCCTAGTGTTCATTACAACTCAGATCTTCAGTGGTTATTATATTTCCCTCTATCTAGATATATGACAACAACACAGTAGGCATAAAGTCACTTACACACGTGGACAAAATTGTTGGTATCCCTCATTTAATGAAAGAAAAACCCACAATGGTCACAGAAATGACTTGAACCTGACAAAAGTAATAATATATAAAAATTCTATGAAAATGAACAAATGAAAGTCAGACATTGCTTTTCAACCATGCTTCAACAGAATTTTTTTTTAAAAAGAAAACTCATGAAACAGGCCTGGACAGAAATGATGATTCCCTTAACTTAATATTTTGTTGCACAACCTTTTGAGGCAATCACTGCAATCAAACGATTCCTGTAACTGTCAATGAGACTTCTGCACCTCTCAGCAGGTATTTTGGCCACTCCTCATGAGCAAACTGCTCCAGTAGTCTCCGGTTTGAAGGGTGCCTTTTCCAGACGGCATGTTTCAGCTCCTTCCAAAGATGCTCAATAGGATTTAGGTCAGGACTCATAGAAGGCCACTTCAGAATAGTCCAGTGTTTTCCTCTTAGCCATTCTTGAGTGTTTTTAGCTGTGTGTTTTGGGTCATTATCCTGTTGCAAGACCCATGACCTGCGACTGAGACCAAGCTTTCTGACACTGGGCAGCACATTTCTCTCTAGAATCCCTTGATAGTCTTGAGATTTCATTGTACCCTGCACAGATTCAAGACACCCTGTGCCAGATGCAGCAAAGCAGCGCCAGAACATAACAGAGCCTCCTCCATGTTTCACAGTAGGGACAGTGTTCTTTTCAAGATATGCTTCATTTTTCCATCTGTGGGCATAGTGCTGATGTGCCTTGCCAAAAATTTCGATTTTTGTCTCATCAGTTCATAGAACATTCTCCCAGAAGCTTTGTGGCTTGTCAACATGTAGTTTGGCAAATTCTAGTCTGGCTTTTTAAAGTTATTTCTGTGACCATTGTGGGTTTTTCTTTCATTAAACGAGGGGTACTAACAATTTTGTCCACGTGTGTACGTCCACTAGTGTAGTTCTCCTAGGTAAGTATATGCATCTAGCTGGATGCTTAAGGGCAAACAATACCAGACTCTTTGATATTTATAGGTGATGCAAATGTCTCAGTTCCTGACTCATACAGGATGGATTGGTCAGATTGCAGGTTTATAGAGGACCCAGCCATCTGTTCCACCTATAGTCATTCCTTGTCAGGATCAGCTGAGATTAATATTTGAAATCCTTTCCCTATTGAACAATATCCCAAGTGTACACTATGTAAAGTCCCCTTGCTTTAGATAGGGACTGTACTATTCAAACATCTGTGTCCTTAAGAAATGCAGACTACTACTGTGCCACAAGTTCTACCTGTTACAGGGATGAGGATGGTCACATCTAATATAATGTTCCAGCACAATTCTCCTTTCAGAGAATTTGTATTTATATATAGAGTATCTAGTAGTCTGACTTGTCCCTGTGGTTCATACATATATTGGTGTTCGGGTCCAGACCAGTTCTTGACTCTATTCAACTCTTAACTACAGCAGTCACTTTTAGCTGTAGTCAGTGTAACTCTTGGCTCCTCACTACTTCTCACTGTCTGTATTCTTGTGTTTTTTTTTCTGCCTCTCCCTGTCTGAGAACTTATGTGCCCTCTGTTCTATCTTTATCCCCACAAAATGGCAGCATTCATGACTTTGACTCGCAATAAAGTCATCTGTGACCTCATACATCTATAATCACTCATGATTGACTGAAGGTTACCTGCAAGACATAGAAAGACGTGCTCGAGGTCATTTCATTCTCCTTCCTCTCTGACTCAGTCTGACATGTAGAAAGGTGGCTGCTACTGTGAGTCAGACATATGTAATGAATACAAAAAGTTTCTGAAGAAATTTCTGTAAATTTCTGGAGAGCACCACCATGCCACACCAACATTGTTTTGGGATTGGAAGAAGCAATGGTGGGGTTGCTTGTTTTATTTTCTTCTTATATTGCCAACAGAGTGGCAGTGGTAAGTGGCACTGCCAACTATAGAATTTCAAGAAACACGCTATCAGTGTGCCTGGCATACCTGCTGAAAAAGTTACAATATCTTCTGAAATGGAAAGGATTCTGACCCTGGAAACAACACTTGGGAGGCAGAAAATAATGTGTATTATCCTGCCAGTTATCCCTGTCTGGGACCAAATGCCCCATCAACGTTGTGTTGGCAGAGTGACCATTTGCAGAATTTCAAGAAAAATTTGGGCGTGTCTGGCCTACCAGCTAAAAAAAATCTAGATTATCTTCTAAAACTGAACATCACAACTGAGGTAGAAAGTGTTCTCGCAGACCAGTTATCCATTCCATTGTGTTTGGGGTTTGCTGCATGAAGTAATGACATACTGATGCTCAAATTGAAGCTCCATATGCAACAGTGACACTCTGCCAAGACAGCTCATCTATAATCATAAATATGTAAGAGAATAACAAAATATCATCAAAAATAAAATTGTATTAGAAAAAAAGTACAAAAAAACTAAGAACAAAAAGAAGAACAAAAAACAACAAAAGCACCATTTAACAGAACCTAAGTTGTTGGTAAGTTCTAGTAAAGTCACTTGGCTCTCATTCAGTCCATACCTTTGTCATGTTTCACTGCTACAACTAATCACCCACTTTTTTTGTTTTTATTTCAAATATCAAAAAAATCTTTTTCTTATAAGCATGCTTTGGTTACTATATTTGTTTTCTACATCAGTCATTCCTTACGCTCTGGTCAGATGATGTCACCACTATCTAATTTCATGTAAATGATATTTGCATTCAGCATCCTATTTAATGAAAAGATTGCAATCGGTTTCTCATGTTGTGTGCTTCTCTAGAAGAAGAAAGATGTTGCTTTCCGAAATACTCTTTATGGTAATGACCGTGTTAAATTTATGTTTCTTATTTCCGAGCTCCGTCTTTATTCTTATTGTTTGTATTTTGGACTGGAAGAAGAACCGAGTTCTCCATGAAAGTGAGATGATTATAGCCGGCATTAGTGTGGGCAACATTATTAAAGGGATGTTTATGATTGAGTTGCCCGCTTGCTTACTATGTGAGCGGCCAGCATCGGGAGCAGAAGTTAGCTGTAACTGACAGTTAACACCTGCTCCACTAACCCTCGGTTGGAGCTGAGCTCAGATTGGGGGTTTTAATCCATTAGATGCCGCAGTTTGGCATTTAAGGGGTTCAGCTTTCATAATGCCCCCCATCACCCCACTCGCGGTGAGATCGGGTGCTGCTGATACGTATTTTCGGCAGCCTGGGGTCTGAAAAAGTCACCCCGGCTGCCAGGACAACACATACCTAATTAATCCTGGCGTGATAGGAGAATGTCAGCCTATGTGTCTGCATAGGCTGACTTCCTCTATACACTGCAATACACGTGTATTGCAGTGTATAGTACTGATCAGCGATCACATCATCACTGGTTCAGGTTCCCTAGTGGGACATAAAAAAAGTAAAAAAATAAATAAAATGTGTTAAAAAAAAATTAACAAATGAATAAAGCCCCAAAAAATGCCCCTTTCCTATATAAAATGAATATTAAAAAAACCCTAAAAATTAATAAAAACAATACACCTAATTTAACCTGCACAGTGAATATCGGAAAAAGATATGAAAAAGAAACGCCGTAAATAATGATTTTTGATTTTTCGTCATCTTGCCTTACAAAATATGCCTACAAAATATCAAAAAGTCAAATGTACCCCAAAACATTACCAATAAAAAGCACATGTCGTCCTGCAAAAAATGTCTTGATTTATGTCCCCACTTGGGCTTTTGTTTTGCATAATTAGTATCACATAAAAAACAATATAATTTAAGTATCACCGTAATCGTACCGACCCGCAGAATAAAGGTAACATGTTACTTACAGTATGCTGTACGCTGCATGACGAAAAATATAAAAGGTGAAACACAATGCCAGAACTGATTTTTTTTTTTTTTAATGATTCTCCAAAAAAAAAAGAGTTAATAAAATTTAGTCAATAAGCTGTAGGCACCCAAAATGCTTCTCATTCCACAAAAAACAGCCGTCATATGGCTACATCACAAGAAAAATAAAAAAAAATATAGCTTGTACAATGTAAAGACAAAACACCCCAAAATCGCCAAATCATTAGAACATAACTGGCTGTGGCAGGAAGAGAATGTATAAACTGCGCGAAGTGTATTTTAGGGTACATCCCAGATTTAGAGCTCACAATGGAAAAGACACCAGAAGTGACCCCCAGAGTGACCTCCCCAATAATAGGAACTACTGGGGAAATAGTAGGGAATTTGGTGTTCCCAATGTACTCCGCACAGCTTACATATTCACTTTTCACCATCCACTGTGCATTCACGTCTGGGATACTAATGCTCACTACACCCTCTGATAAATTCTTTGAGGGGTGCAGTTTTCACAATGAGGTCACTCCTTAGGGGATTCCACTTTTCTAGTACCTTAGAGGTTCTGCAAACATGACACAGCGTTCAGATACAAAATATCTGAATCTGCACTCCAAAAGCCACTTAGCGCTCCTTCCCTTCTGCGCCCTGCTGTGTGCCCAAACTGCAGTTTATGCCCACATGTATGACACTGGTGTACCCAGGATAATGTCGTATGTGGGTATTAACTGCTGTTTGGGCACAGCCGGACACAGAACGGAATGAGCGGCATGTGGTTTTTGAAACACAGATTTAGACAGTTTGGTTTTTGGACGCCATGACACTTTTTCAGAGCCCTGAAATGCCAGTAAAGTGGAATCCCCTCACATGTGACCCCATTTTGATAACTATACCCCTGAAGGAATTTATCCAGGGGTACAGTGAGCATTTTTAACCCCCAAGTGGTGCATTGATTTATTTTCCAAAAATGAATACGCAGATGATGGTGAAAGGGGAAAATGACAATTTTTCCAGGAATACGTAATTTCATTGTGCAATATATTCTGCCCAGCTTGTATCAGAGATGAACGCTCCAAAAACTGTTGTGCCAGGAATATCTGCTTAACAGGTTTAAAAGAATTTATCAAGGAGTGTAGTAAGCATTAGTTTCCAGACGTGAATGCACAGCGGATGGTGGAAAGTGAATATGTAAGCTCTGCAGAGTACATTGAAAACACCAAATTCCCTACTACATCCCCAGTAGCTCCTATGATGGGGGGGCACTCTAGGGGTCACTTCTGCTGATGATCTTGGTATGAGATTCTCATCTTTAAAATGAATCCAAGGTCATCTTGATAACCCTAAGGGATACTGAGATATGGGGCTCTAAAGTGTCCTCCCCCCTCCTGCCTCAGTCAGCATCTTAGATCTGAGTGAAGGAGGAAGGAGGGGGGAGGGAAGGAGCTGCAGACTGCACATAGATGATAAATCATCATCATCTGTGCATAACCTGCATGTGACCTAAGTGGGGGGGGGGGGGGGGTAGCAAGGACTTCTGTCCATGTTATCCCCTCTCCTATCAATGAGAGAACATACTATACCTTTGCTCTCTGATTGTCACATAGAGGGATAATGTGATACCCCTCTGAGCATAACCAGGAAGTTTATTGGTGCTGTGACACAGATGTTTACCATCGTCCAGGTTGCAGCGCCAAAAGAGTCGCACCAAACACTTATACAAAACATACTGTACACAAAGTCATCAATAAAGTTTACATATGACCCTGTCTCTATCCTATCCTTACTTGATCTTTATAAAATACGCCGACTGTCTCTCTAGAGATATCCGTATCACAAGGCATTTACTTTGCTCTGCACTGATGAGGGACAAAAATCCCGAAGCGGCGCTGTATGCAGATAAGTGAAACTGGCTTGGCTAAAATCCCATTTGCTGTCTCAAGACAGGCAAATTGAGGATCTGTTACATCCAACAGAGGGCGTATGAGCTCCCTGCTCCTTTCCCATAATGCCTTGTGATATGTAGATGCTAAGTAGAGGGCAAAAGGCAATTCTAACTCTACACACCTTCACTGGTGCTCTCCTTAATGTGAGAGATTCTTGTCCCTAGAGATATCCGTTACACACTAAAATAATAGCAGTAATGATTATTACAAGAGATGAACATGTAAAACACTTCTGACAGGCGGAAAAGTTCCATCAGTCAGATAACACATTGTCACCCATTGAATGTCACGATATAAAATCCCAGTTTTTGTCAGGTTTCAGATGGGTATAATAGTGGATGGTTATATGGGGGGGTCCACTTATACAATCCTTACAATCCTTTGCACTGGGCCCACCAATGTGTTAAAACGGCCCTTCATACATTCACACTGGAATACATGGTAGAAGGACAAAGACATCCATAGAATTACAGGCATGAGTTCAGATTCAGACAAAAACATAACTCAGACCCTCAGACAGAAGGACAGCATGCATCCAAACAACAGATCGTGAAACAGACAACGGAACATTGCAAAGGAAGGGTGTGGCTAGAGAAGCAGACTTATATACACATAGGCAGACAGGGACTAGGAGAAAGAAGCTTAGCAGATGAGCGCACTGATCCCTTGACAAACATTAGCGCTCACAGAGGTAACCAGACAACTAGGTCCACTGGAAAAGGTAGCACCCGAAAAATGGTAGAATGTATTGTATCTCTGTACCTATCCTGAGCAAAGTCACAAGCATTTCTCTATGAACACAAAGATGCTATGTACAGTAATTCCTGGCAGTAGGAAGATGGTCAGATTACTCATACATTATGCCTTATTCTATGTTGTTAATGTGGTTTTTCTGATTTCTTCTACCTGCCTCTTCTTGGATAATCCCTTATTTAGGGACTTTGGGACACTGCATACTGAATGCTCTATTGCATTCCGTGGTCCTTTCAACTGCATCTGAATAATATCTCATGCAATCGACCAAGTGTGCTGTCCAAGGAGGGCTCTGGTGCGATCTGTTGTGATCCTAAGATTATAGAGCAAGTTCTATCCTGCTCCATGATATTGGCTCTGAATGGGACATAACCCCCCCCCCCATAAGCCTGAAAAATGGACAGAAGGTACTTGGATGACTCGCAGATGTCATCTGAGTGTGATCCGAGTGCTTTTCATTAAAAAAAAAAATCACCCCTCTTCCCCCACAGCCTGCAGTCCGTCTTGTGCATGAGGCCAGATTTATGTACAACATTAGCAAAGTAGGGGTCACTGGCTACACGCCACTCCATACTGTAATGGTCTGTGCCCATTGTTGTCTTCTCTCTCCTAACAAATGCAGTTATTTGCTTGCCTCCAGTTCACACCATGTGGTTTCTGACACTCCTGCTCCTGTGTATTCCTTTCTGTGTAGCACCTGGTCTAGCACATAAGGCATAACAAGTTCACCTGTGAGCGCTCCTGAACCAATCCCTGATGGATTCTGCCTATACTAGTCTACTCAGACTTCTGAAACATGCTTAAGGAATATTGAATCTGCTGCTTTAGATTCAGCAAGGGCCCCATACTACTCTACGTGTGGATTATCTGTTATTCACCTCTGCTTGTGTATTGACCACACTTCTGATTCTGATTTTGTACTGCTACCTGCCAGTGTATGACCTAGGTCTATCCTGGACTATTGAACCTGAGCTGCACGCCCAGGCCCATTGGCTTGTCTATGACCTTGGCTTGACTATCCCTCTTCTGTACCCTCTGGTGCCTCATGCCAGAGTTTGTCTGGTCCCTGGTCAGCAGCCACTTATCCCAGGACACTTCCGGTAGGTGAAACAGTGGGTCCACACATCCACACACCATTACACATACAATTTTATAGACTGCAGTCCTCTTTTGCTCACATCCTATGAAGCCCTGGTAACTTGCTGCTAGCCAGTCTGCTGTAGTGTTAACATGCCACCTGCTTCATGCTGCTTACAAGGTAGGCTGGGAACGGGGTTAGGCGAGTGCTTTAATTAATTTATTTTTTTCATGTGACTGCTGAGGCCAATCATTGGCTTCAGTGGAACTCCAGAAGAGACCCGGGAGAAGCCGCTGGAGCAGAAGAACCGGGACATACCGGGAGGACACCGGAGCATTGGGTCTGGTGAGTATGAATTTTTTAGATTTTTTTTCAATGCCCACGGCTGATTTAAAAGATAGAAAGGTTTTCCATTTTTGCCTGGACAACCCCTTTAACTATAGATATTAAGCTCGTGGAGCAGAAGCAGGCTAAACTAAACACTAAACCTATAATCTATGACCATACCAACACTTGTAATAAAAATCACATCTTTAATATGGATGCACAAAATACCATATCTATGCAGACCGAGGACAATCACATGCAATATTGCACAGGGAGGAATAACTGGCGACAACACATCCATAGAATGAATTACACAAATAATATGGCTAAAGGGTTGATGGAGTTCTACCACCCATGAAAAATAGGAAAATATGCCTTGTCCTTTTCTAGTAGCTGAATTATTTATATTTATATATTTTGTAGATTGCTAATTTGTTTAGCTAACTGAATATAAAAATTCTCAATTTTTTGTAGTGTGCCATCTTGCCAAGTCACTGAATCATGAAACAGTTATCATAAAGTTACGATAGAGATACATTATCTAATAAAGGAACGTTTGTAACAGTGCTGAATCATCACAAAAGTGGTCATTCTAACAAAATAATCCCAAAGGCATATCAACAAGTCACCAAGGAAATCAGGAAATATGACGATAGGAATGCCAGAAGGAAAGGTGGACAAACCACTTTCAGAAACAGGCTCAGTACACTGAAAATCGCCCATGTTTCATCTATTCCTAACTATGATAAAAAAAGACAACCATGTACTGGAAGAGCCAAAGTACTTAGTCGAGGAATCCAGTCTTCTTACCCAATGTGTTACAGCATTTTGGGGCGATTTCAGCTGTCCCAGGGGACTGCTGAGACCTATGATTGAGCCTCAGCGGTTTCATTGATGTTTTGACACATGTCAAATCTTCATGACCAATCACAGGTCTCAGCAGTCACTGACGTCACTCAGGAGGCCACAAGAGGATGGTACATGCTAGGAAAGAGACTGAATGCTGCGTCAGATCCCCAAAAAGGTGAGAAAAAGTGAGTATGAGCTATTTATTATTTCTCTGCACCTTCCCATCGCCTTTGTATGATAACAATTCGAAAATGTTGGGGTTTGATAAACAGCTTACAGTGAACAGGTCAGTTTGCCCATGACTAAGCTGAAGAGCATCTAAGTAACATTGGTTTATTGCTAGATCTGACCTACCCATGTACAGACATGTCCTCCCTTTCCTTTGCTTTAACTGGACATATCCCAAAAAGTTAAGAAACTTTTCTAAAAGCAATATTATCTTGTGAGTAGTTAACATAAAAGGATATACAAACTAACCTATTTGTCTCCAAGTGTGACCATGCTGTGGGGTTTAAGGGAAGTGTGAATTACAGTCTATGAAGGTTTTTTTTAGCATGCTGTGATTGAACTTTTTTAATGAGAAATTGCATTGCTTAACCAAACTGGAGAAAACTTAAAGTGGTATTTCCAACTCAAGCATACTATCTATACTGCTAGCTTGTGTAAATGTAAGATGGGGAAACAGCCCTCATGTTATGAATGTAACTGTTTCTGTAGATAAGTTTATTTTTTTATATAAACTGACATTTGTTTGTTTTACCACAAGAGGCCACTGTTACCTCAGAATTAGAAGAGACTGTAATTCTGTAATTCCCTGGAGTAGTGACGTGGAAACCCTGTTCTGCAGAGGAGGAACAAGAAGAGAGAGAATGTGTCTGGCAGCCATCTTAGCTGTGTGTGCTTCTGAGCTTTTAGAAGAAGAAGGGCTGAAGTGAGAGGAAAAGACATTCTTTAAGGATTAAAGACATATAACAAGAGGGTGCTGAAGCAGAGACTGTTCCAGGGTTTGCTCAGACAGCATCCTAAGGTGAAGATTGCTATCAAGGACCGGCTGAGAGGTGGCCCAGTCAGTGAGACCGCATGTTTGGATGAGCCCTGCTTTCAGAGGTTCCAGAGAGAAACTGCAAGGTATCCCACAATACTGAATCAGTAAAAGAAGTAATCGTGCACGCACCGCAGTAGATTTTTGGCGCAAATTGCTTGGGACTGAGTAAGGGCCTGTAGTTAGAATAGTTAGGCATCCTCATCTTCACAGGCCACACTACTGGTGAATTATCTACCTATTTGGTAGTAAGGACTAAGACTCAGAGAGTTCTATAGACTTGTAACTCCCAGAGAGGAGCTTCTGAGGAATTCTAGAAGCGACATTTTATATGTTGTCTTATTTCTTTGGCTTGCAAGCTGACCTACTATTATATTTATTCGGTTATACTTTGTTTGTGGGGAATAGAGGTATTTTGATAAGTTTGTAAGCTCTTGTGTTATACTGCCGGTGCCTCTATCACACTCATTGAATTGTTCCTGTGACTAGGGTGAAAAAAAGGTAACAAGCGGCTGGTTAGTAGCAGCCTGCAGATAGGTAAAAGCTTGGAGTATATTGGAGGCGCACGTTAAAGGGAACCGCGCTGTACAACACCAGGGCCTCAGCTTACTGGCTGAGTGTATGTAAATAGTTGAGAGTGCTTTTCTGGTAAATAGGTGTTACTACACAAAGTAAAATCTTGTTTTTTTTACTAAATTGTTTTGGAGTTGCTTCCTTTGTTCGTGACTTCAATGTATCCTGGGGAGCCCACCCCGGTACACGGCCTACATAAATTCAAGAGTTTTACTAAATACATTGCTTTAGAAATGCTGCTTTGTTTACCTGCTATGTGATATTATTCATTCCATTGTTTACATAACATTTCCTTGGTGCCTGGCCTGTTATCTGATCTCAGGCAGGTGATGGCACTGCTATCTGGAGGGGAGGGGGCTGAGTTTTTGGGATTGTGTTTGCTCTCAGAGCTGTTATCTCCTGCTCTTATCAGGTCAGCTAATTGCATTTTGCTAATAGGGGCTCAGACAGGGGGTTGCTTGGTGCCCATTATCTCACATGGATAAATGTTGAAATTAATGTAATCCTACTCTCCGTCCTAGCAGCATGTAAGTTTTTTTTTTCCTCTCAAAACCTGTGCAATATACATTTACCATACATATTATTTAATCTGCATTTATATTAGATTTTTATTAATCATAATAAATAATCTCTCATGGTAAAGGTAATGTCTATTCTGAGGTACTTCATAGTGTTTTGTCCATCAAACGGTCAAAACCCACCCACCAGCTTGTTGAGGAATACAGGAAGTGAGAAGAAGAGATATCAGGAAAAGCGCATTAGAGAGGGAGATGGAAAGACTACATTTTTGTTTTACTTGCCCCTGTTAATAACAGCTAGGGGCTTCTGAAGGTGGACCTGCTGTTTGGAACCAGCTCATTGCCTGGTCAATTTCATTTGGAACAGATGTCCTTACAGACCATAGGTTAATATGACTTGTTTTTCACATGGCACATCACTGGGTAGGATGCCAAGAGATTTCTTGCACCTGCAGCTATACAAAAGAATAAAGACTATACCCAGGCAACCAGATGCTTCCAAATATCTCATTACACAATCCTTTCTGCTCCTTTGTCTTAATTCAGTTCTCTGTTTTGTCTTCATTCAGTTCTGTATTTGAGAATGAATTATATTCACAGCCTACGTTGCTATCAATTACAGGCAAATGTTATTTGCATTTCGATCATATTAAATTCTGGACTGGACAGAGGAAAACAATTAGAACAGCCCAGGATTCAATTGGTTGAGGTGTCCTTTGATCTGAACCAAAGATGCTAAAGCTATTTGAATTATATTTTAACATTTTTGATTTTATTACTTTTCTATTCATGATACCGGCAAACATGTTCATTTTTATTATTAATATTCTGAACTGGAAGAAAGAGAAAAAACTTCAACCAGGTGACCAGCTCATACTTTGTATAAGCATATGTAACCTTGTGGAAGAAATGATCAAGACTTTAAGATTTCTTAATATAATTTATGATAGTCTCATGCTGATCAAGACTTACATTGTTTTGTGTTTTATGGTTGTTTCTTGTCATGTTTGGTTCTCCACCTTCCTCTCTGTATACTTCTGTCTGAAAATTGTGAATGTGAACCAAACCTTATACATCTGTTTGAAGAGGAACTTTTATAAGATTTTACCATGGCTTCTCGTTTCAATTGTAATGGGGTCTGTGCTTGTTAGTGTCCCATTGGTTCATAACTTCTTCAAAGAAACCTCATCAAATTCAACAGCCAATATCTCTGCCATAAATATACAAGGAAAACTAACATTAGTGGGTGTTTGGCCCATTGATATTTTGGCTTTCCTGATTCTATCCTCGGCTGCAATGTTGCTTTTCACCATCTCAGCCTTAGCTTTCATCTTCTCTCTTTGCAAGCATCTAATTCAGGTACAACAAAACCTTGGTGGCTTTCAAGCTACTAACATGAAAGTTCATATCCAAGCCTCAATGACTGTAATATCTTTTCTTACTACTCAGATTATTATTTTTATTTTTATGGCGTCAGTATGTTTAATGACAGAAGACAACACATGGAGTTTTGTCATATATCCTTTTCTTAACATAGGGAAAGTGGTGGGCTGCTGGAGCTTAATAAAAGGAAATCGGAACCTGGATAAAGCTCTCAGTAACATCTTCAGTGGATTACATTGCAGCAATAACTCTAATGACATGGAATGAAATATTTCGATACATCTTGATGTGTTGAAGATCTGTGTGTAATACGTTGACTTTTCTGGCTCTTCAGTCAATTTGGGACATATAAAAGACCCATGCATACTACAGAAACACCACTAAAAGATTAGACTTCTATTCTGTTTATTTCTGTTTTATGTATTTAGTCATGGCAATGGATATAAGACAATAGTAGTCTGTTAGTGTGTTAGAGTGTTAGTACATTGCCACATTTACTAACAGTGAAATAATGTAAACTTAGGCTAGGTTAACATCTTTGTTGAAGCCTCCGTATGAGACTCCGCCGCAGATTCTGCCTAAAATTGTCAGAGAGAAAAGTCCTGCAAGGAGGACTTTTTTCTCCACCGATTTCAGTATAAAATCGGTGGAAATCGTGCAGACCCCATTATAGGTTATGGGGTCCGAAGTTTTCTGCACGTAACCGCTTTTTAAGTACACAGGGTTTCCATCTTTCAGGTCCCCATGTGGACCCTAAGGACAGAAACCCAAATGCTAGTGTGAAGCATCAGGCAGTATGAAAGTGCTCCAGATTTATCACAGTGGCTGATGCAGGATAATAAATCTGATGTCTTTAGGCTGTCTTGTCTAAGTTATTGACGACCATTAGTTGGCTTACTTTAGGCAAGAATTTTAAGCCAATTTTGGTGCATTTTGTTAAATTTAAGCTTCATTTATAATCTGCATTTTAGGTCTCACAGGTTCTAGAAGTGCAATTGAGCCAAAATTGTTATTTTGCAACTACTCAGACTTCTTTAGTCCATGGAATTTGTGACTGTAGAGATTATTAATTTGAAAGAATAATTAAAATAGTATAATCTACATTTAGGTTGAGTTTTTATTTAAATTTTGAGCTGGTCTTCAAAAATGTTTCCATTTCAATAATGTCAAGTAATGGGAGCTTACTATACTTATGACATGTTTGTAGCAATTCAGATATCTAAAATGTAAGGATCTGTTTGGTAGGGGTCCTCACGCTGTATTGCCAGTGGTATAGATGAAATACTGTGGTCAAGTATTATTATTAATATTGTTTATTTATATATCACCATTAATTCCATGGTGCTTTACATTTGAGGGTTTACATACGGTACACAAAATATACAAAAAAATAAACACTGACCACAGTTGTAATAGTGATGAAGATCAAGAAAGCAGTAATGCATACAGAATATATGACTACATTTTAACATGTATTGTGAAAGATGCCATGTCTGTTTGTCCGCCATGATGAATTCTACAGTTAGGACATCGTCGAAAGCTCATCCTGTTTACAATAGAATAGTCTATGTGGCAGAATGCGGCTTATTTTACCTTGAGAAATAGCTGCGCGTTAAGCTTATGTTCAGCTCATGATAAGTCATGTGACTTGGCGCTATGCCTTCTTTATCTATGAAACGTATTTAACCCTTTCTTTCTCACAGTAAAGTGAAATTGTCTGAAACACAATCTGATGTCGTGTTGTGTATGATTCTCCGAGCTGCTCATATACCGATTATACTGAGTTGGACTTCGATATGGTGATACTAAGAGTGGATTGGGACAGTAGCACAGTATGGAACATGGCTGACAAGGCAGAGAGCAGCAGTGGCATCACTGGGCCAGTGATAACCAGCCAGTCCATGCTGTCAGCACTTGCAGAACTGCTCATTGGCATCAGGGAGAGTTGTGTGAAAATCCTCAGTGATCCATTCCTCATTCATTTCCACAATTGCAATGTTGTTTCACACTTACAGAAGACAATTTTATATACTTAAGGCTGGGTTCACACTTGCTCCGAATTCCAGTCGGGGATTCCGTCCCCACTCCACTTGAAAAATGCAAGCAGGACTTTTCTCTCCTCATTTTTTGGGCAGAAACTGGATGGAAACCTGACAAACCCTATTAGTCTATGGGGTCCGAGAGTTTATCAAGGTAACCGCTTTTTAAGTGGACTGGGTTTCTGTATTTCGGAAATGGAAACTGGGCAAAGGTGTAAACCTAGAGTAAATGTGACAGTGTTAACTGCTACACTAAATATCCCCACTGTCAATATATTGGAGGGTGGACAAGATGATATACTGATAGAAAACTGGTTCAGTTCCTGCCAACAATCGAATCTTCTGTCCAGAAGACAATGGTGTCAAGGCCCATGCTATCTGCCAGAGTAACAGCACATTCCAGGTATGACCTGATTGTTCAGGTGGTACTGTTCTGTGCGAGGTTGGTGGAGCAACTGAAAAAAATGTTCCTTAAATGTTCATCAAACTGTATTGGCTGCTACCACTGGTATCGTCGCTCCTGTTATCTGTTGTAGTGGTAAACAATTCACAGAGGGTGACCAACACTCATGGCTCAAGAATACAATCACAGAAAGGAATTGTAGAAAAGGAAAAAGTCTGAAACGTAACTTTTATTCATGATCTAAGAATAAAAATAATACACAATATATTAAAAAGAACCACCCATTTATGGGTAGGCATGTATGTGGGGGTCAATCTAGGTGTGATATTTATACACAGGATAACACCCCCAGTGTTACATAGTAGATGGATAAGGCCAGACCTGTAGTGACTGGAGTCAATACCATTCAATCAAGCTCCCCTCACTTCCTCTAGTATGGTGTAAGTAGGATGTACAATAATAATGGAATCAGGTATAATCACATAGATCAATGCATAATAGTCCCACTAGATAGGATATGACCGCACTATAAATGTGTACCCCAAATATGTTATGGGCACAGTCCGATAAAACAGTCTCCTCTATTCCTAAGATGACAGGGAAAGAGCGATATACATCTGTATGTTGAGGATAATATCCCCTACAGGTAAACACAGTTTCATCCAATAGGAAAATTGTGCTTCCCACCCACCCAAAAAATTATTTTCTCTAGGGGAATATCCCATATCTGTTTACCCCAAAGCTCAAAGCATTTCCCCTTTTTTTATATTGAAACAGGGTTTACCATGAGCAATAGTGTAGTGTGGGTACACCAAAAAATACATATCACCAATGAGAAAGTAAGCAGCAAAAACTGCAATTCCCGAGGCTCTGATGGTGAGCTCCGGTACTTGAATACCCAACCCAAAACTGCTGGAGCTCGGCTTTTTATGGCTGAGCCTATTCCAATTGTGCCGACATACACCGAGAGACAAGCAAAAGAAAGACACACCTTCTGAGGTAGATACACATCATCAGAGGGGCTCGGCCACGATAGCGCGACATCAACAAAGACACCTTGCCGCAAGAGGAGGCGTGCGCTATCTCACCACTAATAACAAAGCGGTGAGATCGCACAACTCCTATTAAGCCAAGCGTACTTCACAATGATGCAACGAATCAGTGTGGACATAATCGGGTTGGCAAGAGACATGAACAATGTGTTATGGTCAATAAATTAGCCGTCTGATGGTAAGTAACTACACATATTCAACCGCAATGATACATAAAGGGGGAACTCCCACCCCCTCTTACTAATCGAACCCTCTGTTCTGGACTGGTCTAAAATGGAATATAACTCCATCACAAAGCTGGAAGTGGAATCAGTTTTGAGGACCCTCTAATTCTCTTGTCTGTCTGAGAGTTAGTCCAAACACATCTTGATGTAATCAGGTCTGACAAGGATGACGATATTTCCGCCTTTGTCTGAGGGTTTGATAAGAGAATCGTCACTCTCCAGACTCATGAGTGTCCTCATCTGATTGGAAGACAAGTTTCCTCTACCTCCGGTATAAGCCACTGTTACAGTTTATCAACCACCATTTTCTCAAAGATATCAATATGAGAGGTGTCACCTATTGGTGGAGTGGCTGTACTCTTGAGGTGCATATTAGTGAAAGGACTAGGACTAGATATCCCTTGCCCATCATTCCAGAGGTCCTCTAGGATATCCAGCCCTTGTAAATTAATAATGTCAATGCCCAATTCTCTAGATCTCTTCTGCTCAAACGTACCCATAAATTTAGCCCAAAGAAGTTTCCTCGTAAATAAGGCCAAATCCTTGACCCACAAGTATAAATTAACCCTGGCAGAAGGTACAAATGAGAGGCTGCTGTACTAGCAATGATGGAGTTCTTAATACGGACTTGGCATTTCATTTTAGGTACAATAGATATGTATTTGCATATTTATCACTTACTTTATCGCTGCAGCAGTCCCTCATTAGCATTAGTGCTGTACTAGTCACATTAAGGGCAACTTTATGTCTTTATGTCCCATAAGCATTACTGCTTCTATAGCTGTTTATTTACAGGATGACCCGGTATACCAGAGCCCTTTATGTAGCATTGCGGTTGAATATGTGTAGTTACTTACCATCAGACGGCTAATTTAATGACCATAAAACATTGTTCATATATCTTACCAGTCCGATTATGCCCGCACTGATTTGCTGTATTGTTGTGAAGTATGCTTGGGTTAATATAATACAAAGTCCTGCATATCCGACTTTGTTTCCGACCAATCCTTAGACTCACTTACAGCTGTCTTGTTTCCTCTGCTTCTTTTGGCCTAGTAAAGCTGCAAATAAAATCTCTAAGGCTGAGGCCCCACATTGCGGAAACGCAGCTTTTTTTGTTGCAGATTTTGTTGCGTTTTTTTGAGACAAAGCCAGGAGTGGATTGAGCAGAAGGGAGAAGTATAAGAACTTCCTATATATTTCCCATTCCTTTTTTAGACATTCTTGGCTTTGGCTCAAAAAACCGCAGCAAAATCTGCAAAAAAAAAAAGCTGCGTTTCTGCAACGTGGGTCCTCAGCCTAAGTTGGCTTTTCATCACTTGGCCCAATGTCACTCTAGGGCTACTTTTAAAATTGTTAAAGAAGTATAGGGATTTTATAATGCTTTGCAATGCATTGTATTAGTGATTACATCATGTGGGTTTCAAGACTGGCTAAAATTAAAAGCAGAAAAAAAAGTAAAAGAAATGTATAAAAAAATATTAAAAGTTTAAATCAACTTATTTCCATAGATCAGATATTGAAAAAATAGATAGATAAATAAATATATGAATAAATAAATGAATATATACAGTGCTGGCCAAAAGTATTGGCACCCCTGCAATTCTGTCAAATAATACTCAATTTCTTCCAGAAAATGATTGCAATCACAAATGCTTTGGTAATAATATCTTCATTTATTTTGCTTGCAATGAAAAAACACAAAAGAGAATGAAAAAAAAAGTCAAATCATTGATCATTTTACACAAAACTCCAAAAATAGGCCGGACAAAAGTATTGGCACCCTCAGCCTAATACTTGGTAGCACAACCTTTAGACAAAATAACAACCGCTTCCAGTAACCATCAATGAGTTTCTTACAATGCTCTGCTGGAATTTTAGACCATTCTTCTTTGGAAAATTTTTCCAGGTCCCTGAGATTTGAAGGGTGCCTTCTCCAAACTGCCATTTTGAGATCTCTCCACAGGTGTTCTATGGGATTCAGGTCTGGACTCATTGCTGGCCACTTTAGAAGTCTCCAGTGCTTTCTCTCAAACCATTTTCTAGTGCTTTTTGAAGTGTGTTTTGGGTCATTGTCCTGCTGGAAGACCCATGACCTCTGAGGGAGACCCAGCTTTCTCACACTGGGCCCTACATTATGCTGCAAAATTTGTTGGTAGTCTTCAGACTACATAATGCCATGCACACGGTCAAGCAGTCCAGTGCCAGAGGCAGCAAAGCAACCCCAAAACATCAGGGAACCTCCTCTATGTTTGACTGTAGGGACCGTGTTATTTTCTTTGAAGGCCTCTTTTTTTTCCCTGTAAACTCTATGTTGATGCCTTTTCCCAAAAAGCTCTATTTTTGTCTCATCTGACCAGAGAACATTCTTCCAAAAAGTTTTTGGCTTTCTCAGGTAAGTTTTGGCAAACTCCAGCCTGGCTTTTTTATGTCTCTGGGTCAGAAGTGGGGTCTTCCTGGGTATCCTACCATAGAGTCCCTTTTCATTCAGACGCCGACAGATAGTACGGGTTGACACTGTTGTACCCTCGGACTGCAGGGCAGCTAGAACTTGTTTGGATGTTAGTCGAGGTTCTTTAGCCACCATCCGCACAATCTTTCGTTGAAATCTCTCGTCAATTTTTCTTTTCCGTCCACATCTAGGGAGGTTAGCCACAGTGCCATGGGCTTTAAAATTCTTGATGACATTGCGCACGGTAGACACAGGAACATTCAGGTCTTTGGAGATGGACTTGTAGCCTTGCGATTGCTCATGCTTCCTCGCAATTTTGCTTCTCAAGTCCTCAGACAGTTCTTTGGTCTTCTTTCTTTTCTCCATGCTCAATGTGGTACACACAAGGACACAGGACAGAGGTTGAGTCAACTTTAATCCATTTCAACTGGCTGCAAGTGTGATTTAGTTATTGCCAGCACCTATTATGTGCCACAGGTAAGTAACAGGTGCTGTTAATTACACAAATTAGAGAAGCATCACCTGATTTTTCAAAGGGTGCCAATACTTTTGTTTTTTTATGTTTGGTGTGGAATTATATCCAATTTGGCTTTTTGACAATTCTTTTTGTGGTTTTCCATTGAAGACAAATTAAATGAAGATATTATTACCAAAGCATTTGTGATTGCAATCATTTTCAGGAAGAAATTGAGTATTATCTCACAGAATTGTAGGGGTGCCAATACTTTTGGCCAGCACTGTAAAATACAACACACACATTAGATATCCCTGTAGTAGGAAAAAAAAATCCAAAGAACCCAACCACAGTTTTTTTCGCCTCCCATATTAATCATTTCCCAAAATGATATAAATAAAAAGTACATGAGGCCCCACAAAAAATATTACATTATATTACATTATGCAGCCTTGTACATGTAAATATAAAATAGTGACAGTTGTCAGAATATGCTGAATTAAAAAAAATGTTAATATGTAAAAAAAAAAAAAAAAAAAAACTACATAAATTTGGTATCTGCATAATTGTACCAACTCAAAGAATGCAGGTGACATGGCATTTTGGCTGCAAACATTTTGGCCTGGCTCCTTGTTCACAATTTGTAGCATTTCAAGCTAGGTTCACACTTACACCAGGCCCTCCATTGTACGAGTCCACCAGGAGACCAGAACGGTGAAGAGCCCGTCCGCTAAAACAGCAGTTACCTGCAGAGACCTGCAGACCCCAAACTGAAACCGGCAGAGAGAAAAGTCCTCTGTGCAGAACTCTTCTCTCTCCCGATTTTTGGCAAAATGTGCAGCAGAGACTCCATCGCAAATGTGAGCCTAGCCTAAGAATGCAACTTTTTAAAGAAAAAAAAAATGCATCCATACTCAACACAGGTTGTAGCTTACAAAAATACTGTCACTTTAGCCAGTGTAAAAGTGTATGTTGCCTCTGCAAATGTGTCACTGCATATGTCAATAAGATGGTCTAGTTTTTAGAAATTGGCTAAGAAGACGCCACTTGTGATAAACGCAGACCTATGTATGTTAATATATTTACTGATCTCAAAAGTCTTTTCTGGAGTATTCAGGAGTCCTCTTTCTCCATATTAGATGCTGTCATAGACTATGTCTCTCTCTCAAAGTCATTAAGTGTCACTAACCCATTGTGCCCATGACTTGTGCATGACTCTATCAAAGTATACAACTGGAGACCACAGATCCAGTTCCCACAACTTGTTGCCCACTCTTATTTGCCACAGTGGTTAGTAAGGCTAAACATGTTGGGGGGTCCCCAATTTGGAACAACTCCTTATTGATGAGATGAGATATGTTATAAAATACAGAAACCACAGAAATTTAACAACATAATAATTAAAGGGGCCATCTATAATATGCTTAGAGACAACCCCTTAAGGCTAAGGCCCCACATTGCGGAAACGCAGCTTTTTTTTTTTTGTTGTTGCAGATTTTGCTGCTGTCACAGATCATTTAACTTGGATATTTTTGAAAATACATAGATAACACAACTTTAATGAGTTAAATGACTCTTCATCTCTACTTTACAGAAATTTCCGCCTTGGTTTCTGACCCAGACATGGCACTATTCAATCATTTTAATAAGAGTCCAATCAGATGTCTCACTTTACATGGATAAGTCCATTCTGATACAGTGATGATTGACAATGTACGTGCATGCGGTATAAATACGAACTAGTACATATGCAAACAAATGATCTTCTATATCATTTGCAAATTCAGGCTGGCAGAGTAACCAGTCTCATACCAATTTGCCTGTGCTGCTCTGTGTATCAGATTCATGTTATCATTCTATGAACAGAATAATACAGGCAACACAAGATAAAGATTATATATACAGATATATACAGATATATATATATATATATATATATACTACCTGGATGACCAGAGATCCTTCTGGCCTCACCTTTAGGCTAAAGCCCCACGTTGCACAAACACCGCGATTCGCCTGCGGTGGAAGCGCCGCGGAAAAAATCACGGCGTTTTACAGTCAGGGCAAAGTGGATGGGATTCTAGTGAATCCCATGCCCACTTTGCGGAAAAAAACGCGCTGCGGACATGGAAAACTCTGCAAACTTTCTGTCTAAAGCGCTGTGGGAAGAACCGCGATGTGATCCCGCTGTGGTTTCTCCCACAGTGCTTTTTTTTTTCTGCGGGACGCCACGTGGGGCCTTGGCCTTACCACTTCCCTGCTCAGTGCACTTTTATAAAAAGTCCCATCTACACTCTTCTAAGTCAGAGAAACAGGTTGATGAGTTCAAAAATTTTCTAAGTTGTGTTTGTTATCCTGGTCAACCCTTGTAAAGTGAGTCTGTCACCAAGGTTATTCATATAAAGCAAGAACACAGTTACATAAGTGAAGATGATATGAATAGAATACTTTTTGCCCCTAAGAAATCCATGACTTGGTTGCCAAGATATTGCTATATTTCTAAACATGTAAATTAGCAATCTGGAGCACAGAAGGCAGCTCTGGTGTTCCAGATTGCTATGCCCCGCTGCACTATAATTGGCCTCCTTCCCATCGCCTTCTATGAGTGACAGGGCCAGAGAGATAAGCTGACTTCTCATCTGTCCCTGTATTATATTGTTTGTACTATGTAACGGACCAGAGACCACCAATTATGCAATAATGATATGTGATACTACAGGGCTAGGAGAGACTTCAGCTGATCTCTCTGACCCTGTCACTCATGGAACGCAGCAGGAAGGAAGCCAATCATAGCACATCAGGCCATGTCAGTCCGGAGCACTGAAGCCACCCTCGGTGCTCCAGATTACGAATTTATATATTTAGAAATATAATGTCTTGGCAACGGAGGGATGGATTTTTTAGGGGCAAAAAGTGTTCTGTTCAGGAAAACTTCACCTATGTAACTGGTTCTTGCTTTATATGCATAACTCTGGTGACAAACTCCCCTTTAAGAATGGGAAATATTTCTAAATCTGCTTAGGTGCAGAAGGAGAGAAATGGATTTTCTAAAGAATACCTACACTACCATTCAAATGTTTGGGGTCACTCAGACAATTTTGTGTTTTCCATGAAAACTCATACTTTTATTTATCAAATGAGTTGCAAAATGAACAGAAAATATAGTCAAGACATTGACAAGGTTAGAAATAATGATTTTTATTTGAAATAATAATTTTCTCCTTCATACTTTGCTTTCGTCAAAGAATGCTCCATTTGCAGCATTGCAGACCTTTGGCATTCTAACTGTTAATTTGCTGAGGTAATCTGGAGAAATTTCCCGCCATGCTTCCAGAAGCCCCTCCCACAAGTTGGATTGGCTTGATGGGCACTTTTTGCGTACAATACGGTCAAGCTGCTCCCACAACAGCTCAATGGGGTTGAGATCTGGTGACGGCGCTGGCCACTCCATTACAGATAGAATACCAGCTGCCGGCTTCTTCCCTAAATAGTTCTTGTATAATTTGGAGTTGTGCTTTGGGTCATTGTCCTGTTGTAGGATGAAATTGGCTCCAATCAAGCGCTGTCCACAGGGTATGGCATGGCGTTGCAAAATGGAGTGATAGCCTTCCTTATTCAAAATCCCTTTTACCTTGTACAAATCTCCCACTTTACCAACACCAAAGCAACCCCAGACCATCACATTACCTCCACCATGCTTGACAGATGGTGTCAGGCACTCTTCCAGCATCTTTTTAGTTGTTCTGCGTCTCACAAATGTTCTTCTGTGTGATCCAAACACCTCAAACTTCGATTCGTCTGTCCATAACACTTTTTTCCAATCTTCCTCTGTCCAATGTCTGTGTTCTTTTGCCCATATTAATCTTTTCCTTTTATTAGCCAGTCTCAGATATGGCTTTTTCTTGGCCACTCTGCCTTGAAGGCCATTATCCCTGAGTCGCCTCTTCACTGTAGACGTTGACACTGGCATTTTGCGGGTACTATTTAATGAAGCTGCCAGTTGATGACCTGTGAGGCATCGATTTCTCAAACTAGAGACTCTAATGTACTTGTCTTGTTGCTCAGTTGTGCAGCGGGGCCTCCCACTTCTCTTTCTACTCTGGTTAGAGCCTGTTTGTGCTGTCCTCTGAAGGGAGTAGTACGCCCCGTTGTAGGAAATCTTCAGTTTCTTGGCAATTTCTCACATGGAATAGCCTTCATTTCTAAGAAAAATAATAGACTGTCGAGTTTCACATTGAGTTTTGAGAGTTTAATCAAACCAACAAATGTAATGCTCCAGATTCTCAACTAGCTCAAAGGAAGGGCAGTTTTATAGCTTCTCTAACCAGTAAAACTGTTTTCAGCTGTGCTAACATACTTGCACAAGGGTTTTCAAGGGTTTTCTAAACATCCATTAGCCTTCTTACACAGTTAGCAAATACAATGTGCCATTAGAACACTGGAGTCATGGTTGCTGAAAATGGGCCTCTATACACCTATGTAGATATTGCATTAAAAACCAGACGTTTGCAGCTAGAATAGTCATTTACTACATTAACAATGTACATAGTGTATTTCTGATTCATTTAATGTTATCTTCATTGAAAAAAACTGCTTTTCTTTCAAAAATAAGAAAATTTCTAAGTGACCCTTTTGAACGGTAGTGTATATCTCCCCAAGATGTTAAAGGGGTTATTCAAGAATCATAGGAAACTCAAGGATGGCTAGAGTTGGCGTAAAATTGGTCCACTTTCCTTCCTGTGTCAGTACTCACCTGGTTGGAAGTGGAGAGGCTCACATGACCACCGAGGCCAATCAGTGAGCACCTGGAGACATATCTGAGTGACGTGACCCCTTCCTCACCAGTGACTGCTGAGACTAATGATTGGCCAGCAGTCAAGTGAACCTCTCTACTTCTGGCCTAATGAGTCCCAGTAAGGGAGGAAAAGGGGAACCGGACTGCACATCAGAGCACTGGGATAGGTGACTATGATTTTTTTTTTTGTTTGTTTCACACCCACCCCAGTCACTTCTGAGTTTTTCTATTATTCCTGGATATCTTTTTTAAGGATATGGTCTCATTCCTCCATTCCTTATCCTTCCAAACTACCACAAGAATCTTCCTTTACAATATTAACCATCCAATTGGGGAACTAGATTGGCTGGAAAGACTTTCTATATCCAACTAAACTCTCCATATCATTGTCCAACTTGTATTCCATTTACTCTTACAATCAGCCAAACCTAAGTCTTACTATGTGAGGGAATGGGAAGGTGAGTTTGGGAAGCAATTCTCGGAAACTGAAACCCAAACTATGTTTTCTAGATCATATTTTTTTTTCTAGGTGCATAAAATTCCAGGAAAGCTCATTTCAATTGTTTGGCTAGTGGTCCAGGACCCCCACTTCTCTTAAAAGCAAATCTAAGCATCTCTAACAAATCCTGGAGATGTAACAAATCAGCTTGAACTAAGATTTTGAGAGGAAGACCGGAATGATATAAAAAAAAAATCTGCCACAAGATGATCTCTCCAACCAGAGACAATACTGTTACTCCCATCTAGACACATTAAACCCTCTAAATATTGTTGGATCACGTGGCTTATTTGTTCACTATCTCCAAATATAGAGGCACAGAACTCCCATTACTCAGTGTCGGAGTGGGATGTCTAGGGCCCACCAGTGGAATTGTTTCTAGGTTCCCACCACCAGGACCCCTGCAGATCAGCTGTACCGAGACAGGGAGGCTAAAGGTAATAACATGTCGGGAGCCATGCTGCTCACCCGCCATAAAATGTGCACCACTGCACTACTTAAACCCATCGCTACACTCTATATGGCAAGTGAACAGTGTGGCTCCTGTAGCCGCACAATCCTGGAAAAGCTGATCTACAGAGGTCGTGGCTGTCAGATCCCCGCAGACTTAATATTGGTTTCCTATCCTCAGGACTGGCCGTCAATATTAGAAAGATGGATACATCCTTTACAGAGGTTATCCGAAGGGGTGTGGCTAGCCGGAGCAACGACAGGGCATGTATCCCATAGCTCCTGCTGGATCCTGTTGCTATCTCCTTCCAACCACGAGAATCTCACCCATCTCGGACCCACACACACCCAGGGGCATTCCCCCGTGTCCTAGTCAGTAGATTTTGGGTGTATCGCTCCTATCTGCAGCCACTACAACGGCAATCTGGGGCTGAGGCCTATCCATACCTCCCCTCTTCACCCGCCATCTTACCTGCACGCGCGGCCGTCGGACGCGGCCACGGCAGATCCCCGCTGCCTTACCCGCCTCCAACGCTCCTGCTGGTACTCCCGGTCCGGGGACACGGGCATCTGGCTCGGCGGTGGCTCTGGTTGGCACCGAGTGCTACGTGGGACAGTGAATTGACCGCCCGTCCGGGGCGGAGGCCGCCATCTTGGGGCCTTGCTGGTGCATCCCGGGATACGGGAGACCTTACCACAAGCGGAGGTAACTTGGCTGTGTCTGCGGGCGGCTTCTCGTATCCTAGCCCCCTGGAGTGACGCCCGGGTGGGGGGTGTATCACTGACGCGTGGGGAGAAAGGAGTGCGGAGACCCTACTCCAGCATCTGGGGGAATCCTCGCTCCTCCCTGCTGAACATAACAAGGGGCCTCCTCTATACCCCAACCAGGTGTGTAGTACGCACATCTGCAGCTCCGCAAACATCGCAAAACGGGAAACCGTTTCCTCTGCTGCTGGTCAGCGAGGAACGGGCCCTACACAGACCTCCATCCTCATTGCACCCTGCATGCATCTAGGCCGAAACTGGGTCTAGCAATATAGCTTCCTGGCTATAGTAGCAGTAAGCTGCAGTCTGCATCCCCTTACAACGATTTCTCAGTGGTACCCTCCTCCTTACACTATGGCGACTTAACTCTGGGGATTAAGTGCACCTTCTAGCAACACTCAGCGACTAACAGCCTGTATTTGAATATCTCCCTCTGAGACGCTTCTTGTAGGATACTCATAACTGGCACTATGGTGAAAGGTAGGAAATAATCTAACTAACTATTTTGATTGGGACCGTAGCGGAGAGGGAGACCCAGGCACTTCGTACTCGGACCATGTAGAGCTCACACCACCAACACCCATGTCTGCAGTAACCATCATGGCGGCGCCGAGGCATGAAGCAGCCCCCGCTCATTCCGTAAATACGCCAGCTCTACATTTTCCTCCAACTCCTGAAGACATACATGCGGTGGCACAAAAATGCCCCAGTGCCTCATCTCAACTCTCTGCGGAGCAAAATCCACCCTCACGCTACCCACTATCTCCAAGCACAAGCCCAATTAAGCAAAGACCACGCATAGAACTCTCTGGAGACTTAGACCTCTCCGAAGATCAGACTTCTCCTAGCGCTCCTTCACCACTCCCAACAACTGACCTGGATAACTTCCAAACTACTAATGGTCCGGCTTCTGAACATACCTTAAGAGAAATGCTCTTGGCTCTCCGTAGTTCCCTTCAAACGGACATGTCACAACTACTTCAACCAATTCAATCATCCGTTAAGGCTCTAGACGGACGGGTAACTCACATCGAAACCAAGATGGGTGACTTAGCTACGTCACACAACAAAATCATCGACTCTCACAACGATATAGCGGAAGATGTCGAGGGCCTTAAGGCGAAATTGGCTGATATGGAGGACCGTTCCCGAAGAAACAACATAAAATTTAGAGGCATATCTGAACAAGTCTTACCATCTGAACTGCTCCCCTATTTGCAAGAATATGTCAAACTCCTACTGCCTGATACTCCAACAATAGAAACCATCATCGATAGAGTACACAGACTCCCTTGACCTAGACATCTAGGAGACGATGTTCCGAGAGACGTGTTGGCAAGATTCCACTTCTACCATGTAAAGGAAAAACTGCTCGCAAACGGTCAACCTAGCCCCCCAAATTTCAAGATATACAACTTTACTCAGATCTCTCAGCAACAGGGAGCAGGGAGCTGCTCCCGGTTACAACAGCGCTTCGCCGGAATAAAATCCAATACAGATGGGGGTTTCCTGTGAAGCTGCTTATTATTAAAGATGGGACCACCTTCACTATTCGCAACTTAAAGCAGGGAACGGCGTTGCTATCGACATGGAAGATGTCAGTATCTCTCCCCCAAGATGCAGATAATCCTACTTCCCGTCCAGATCCTGGACGTCAATCTCCTCCAAGTCGCAATTGATGTTTCAAGAGGGCTACCACTCTTCTAATATGGTGCATACCTCCCGTTGTTTTGACAGCTTATCCGGCTAGTCTCTGAACAAGACCCTCCAAAACCACACAGTGAACCTGTATCTGTCTCTGAAATATTCGTTTCTATATTTTGTTTATTGACCACACTACTTGTGATACTACACCCCCTTCCTCTGCTGACTCCACTATACTCTTGATATCTTTACCCTAAAGTGGCAACATGGTGCTCAAACTGGCATCTCTTAATGTCCGAGGCCTAAACAGTCCACGGAAGCGCTCTTACTTTTGGAAAGAAGCTGTCTCACTATCCGCAGATATATTCTGCGCCCAAGAAACCCACCTCATACAAAAAGACGCTTTCAGACTAAAGCACCCCTCCTTCCCGGCAATATACCATGCCCATCATCGATCGAAGAAACGCGGAGTCCTTGTCGCTTTCAGGGATACACTGGCATTCTCACTGCTGACGCAAAGGGCAGACCCCCAAGGCAGATTCCTCATAATTGTAGGTCTTATCAACAACGTTCCTTACACCATAGTTAATATCTACGCTCCACATCGTAAGACCCTGGCATTTCTCCACAAAGTCCAAAGACAACTTAGAGATATCCAACAAGGTGCATTAATCATCTGTGGCGACTTCAATAACATAATGGACCCCTCTATGGATTCGACCAACACTTGCAGAGACAACTCCTCCTGCCTATACCGATTTCAGTTCAATGGAAATCTCTACGATATCTGGAGAGCGCAACATGCGGGTGAAAGGGATTATACATATTTCTCAGCAGCTCACAGCTCCTACTCCCGCATTGACATGTTCTTGGCAGACTTCCATACCCTCATGAGCTCGAAACAATCGACAATTGAATCGATCACCTGGTCCGATCACGCAGCCATCACTCTTACAATAGAGGAGAAGATTTCACCCTCTGCCACTAGATTATGGAGAAATAACACGTACCTCCTAAGCCATCCTAACTACCGTCCAATGATAGAAAAAGACCTCAAGGATTACTTCCAGAATAATTCCTCCTCTACAGACAACCCCTATATTCTATGGAATGCACATAAAGCATACATCCGCGGTACCCTTATAAAAATTGCACATAGAAACAAGCATGAACGTCAGGAAAAAGTCAATGCTGCGTTGTTAACACTCCGTACCCTGGAAGCTACAAACAAAGCCAATCCCAACTCGGCTACTTCTGAACAACTCTTTCAGGCCAGACAACATCTACGTCTTCTCCTTCTACAAGACTACGAAAAAGCTCTGAAAAAATCCAAAGCTCGTTTTTACTCCCAAAGCAACAAGGCTGGTAGATTATTAGCAAGACAACTACGAACTAGAACAATCAAATCAAGGATCCCATACATTAAACATCCTTTTACCAGAATGCATTTCACAGACCCTAGAGACATTGCCAACTCTTTCAAGGATTACTACGCGCGACTCTACAATTTACAGGAACATACCCCTCTCCCAACAGATCACGCCACCTTGGTGTCTAGTTTCCTAAACGACGTTACACTACCAAGTCTTACAGACGATCATCTTTTGGGATTAAACGCGCCTATCACTCTCACAGAGGTGATGAACACCATAAAGTCTTTACCTAAGGGTAAATCCCCAGGACCAGACGGTTTCTCCAATGAATACCTACAACACTTTCAACAAGCACTTGCTCCATCTCTTCTAAAGTTCCTTAACCATGCTATGTCGCATGCTTCCGCATGAGTCTCTAGCAGCGCTGATTGTCACTCTTCCCAAACCTGGCAAAACAGCCGATGTCCCACAAAACTTCAGACCAATTTCGTTATTGAATTAGGACCTTAAACTATACGCAAAGATACTGGCATCTCGTCTGGCTCCTATCCTTCCAGACCTAGTTAGCATAGATCAGGTGGGCTTTGTGAAAGGTCGTCAAGCCCCAGACAACACCAGGCGTGTCCTCCATCTGGTGGAACTATTGGAGCGCAAAAAGATTCCATCCCTCATGGTCGCCCTAGACGCCGAGAAGGCGTTTGACAGGATCAATTGGACGTTCGCCTTCTCAGTCCTACAGAAATTGAGGTTTTCTGGCCCTATTCTCAACGCTATTTCGAATCTCTATTCTTCTCCGTCGGCTAGGGTATTTGCTAATAATACGCTATCAGACAGCTTTAACATCAGAAACGGAACAAGACAGGGATGCCCTCTTTCCCCACTGATATTCATACTCACCATGGGACCTTTAGCACAGACCCTGAGGCAAAATGAGAGAGTGCAGGGAGTGAAAGTGGCAGACTCTTCTCATCTTATTTCCCTATACGCGGATGACATCATACTATCTCTAACTCAGCCAGAAACATCTTTACCAGCGGCTATCGAAACTCTTAAACAATATGGAGCCCTCTCCTTCTACAAAATTAATGAATCTAAAATACAAATACTTCCTCTAAACATTCCTGCGCCACTTCTGGAGCTTCTCAGGAAGAACTTTCCTTATGATTGGAGATCAACTGAATTGGATTATTTGGGGATCAAGATCACTCCCTCCATTGCACTGGTGTCCAAAATCAACTATACCCCCCGACTGATTGGTTTAGAAAAGGAAATTCAGGCCTACGCAAAATATAACCTGTCATGGTTAGGAAGAATTTCTGCATTTCAAATGGTACTACTCCCAAAACTACTATATTTATTTAGAACTATCCCTGTAGCACCTCCTCTCATATTCCTTCAAAAGATCAACGCTATACTCAATAAGTTCATCTGGAATTCTAAAAAACCAAGACTTCCGTCCTCTATCTTATACAGGAAGCGGGGTGTAGGAGGCATAGGAGTGCCAAACATCTTCGATTACTACGTAGCCGCCCATCTTTCTACTTTAAAGGACCGGTGGCACAACAATACTCATAAATCCTGGATACATCTTGAGTCCCATATGATACCACAGCACAATCTCAAATCTTGGCTCATTTATTCACTTTTGACGGAGGAGGCGCTCTTTCTCCAGTCCCCTATTCTACAACACCTCACAGACAGATGGCGCCACACTCACCATGCGACAGGCAAGAAACAGATATTAAGCATCACGCAAGCCCCGATTGAATTATTGGAACAAGCAATCCTAGACCTGGACTTGTCTCAGTGGAGGGCATGCGGCATTATTTCCATCTCACAGATATGGAGTGCAGACTCGATAATCCCATTTCAGTCTCTGCAATCTACCTTCTCCTTACCCTCTAACTGCCTCTTTCCTTATCTGAGAGTCAAACACTTTCTATCCTTCAATCACAATAAACAGGTGACCTACAATAAATCTTTATTGGATCTTCTCAAAACTCCGAATCCCTCTACAAAAATTCTCAGCTCTATCTACAACACCATGGGTTCCAAAGACCATTTGATCAAATCCACACCACTTCTTAGCTGGGAAGTTCAATTCAAACGAACATATTCGACCTTGCAATGGCAGAAAGCTTTGGCTTTTACTAAGAAGACCTTCAGGTGCGTGACCCACTATGAAACCACCACCAAAATTCTCCTACACTGGTACTATACCCCGGAGCGACTCCACCGAATGTACCCACAGGCCTCAGACGCTTGTTGGAGAGGATGCGGCGAGAAAGGGTCTCTATTCCATATACTGTGGACATGCCCTCAGCTGGAGCAGTACTGGCAAGACGTTTTCCGATGGATCTCATCCTTGGTTGGATTCTCTATTCCTCCCTCCCCAGCCTTGGCCTTACTATTCCTGCAGATTGATTCCTTCCCGACAGCCTATAGCAGGGGTGTCAAACTCATTTTCTCCAGGGCCCACTTCAGCCTCACGGGTTACCTTGAAGGGCCAAGATTATTTTACACATGTATAAAAGTAATTTCTCCTTAACAGATAAGCAAGCTATTAAGCAGTAGTTACATTTGTACATTACTACTGTTACAATCAGCCCTTTGAGGGCAACCAGGAAGAACATAATGTATTGTTAAAACCTAAGACATTGGCATGTTACATACTATCCTCATCCTTTTCTGAAGATATCAAAAATTAAGCACTATACAAATACTGTTTACCCCTGCAAACAGTATTATGCTCTATAGTTGCCTCTGCACACGGTATTACGCCCCACAGCGGCCCCTGCACACGGTATTATGCTCCATAGTTGCCCCTGCACACGGTATTATGCTCCATAGTTGCCCCTGCACACGGTATTATGCTCAATAGTTGCCCCTGCACACGGTATTATGCTCAATAGTTGCCCCTGCACACGGTATTTTGCTCCATAGTGGCCACTACACACAGTATTATGCTCAATAGTGGCCCCTGCACACGTTATTATGCTCCATATTGGCCCCTGCAATCGGTATTATAGTCCATAGTGGCCCCTGCACACGATATTATGCCCCATAGTGACCCCCCCACCCATGAACTATTATTATACTCTGGGGTCTTTTCAGACCCCAGAGTATAATGATCGGAGACCCAGGTGGTGACAAACATAAAACTAGTGTTACTTACCTGGGCCTCGATGCGCTCCCTGCGTTCGGCCTTCTTCAATGTCGCACAGACCGGCGTCGCGACATAATGACGTCGGCCCGGCTCACGTGACGCCTGGGACGTCACCAAAGAAGGCCGAATCCGGCTGGGAGCAACATCGGATCGCCGGAGAGGTGAGTAACACAGGTTTTTATGCTTATCACCTCCCCTGGGTCTCCGATTATTATACTCCGGGGTCTGAAAAGACCCTAGAGTACAATAATAGTAGTATTTGATGGGGTTCGCGGGCCGCGGCCTCACTTACCATCCCCGCTCCTGCACACAGCCGCTTCTGCGTCCCATAGCAGAAGGGGAAGCGGAGGCGGCCACGACCAGCAGCAGGGATCGGTAAGTAAATAGGCCGTTACGTGCCGGGGATACTCCAGCAGGCAACGGCCTATTTATATATATAAAAAAAAACTTATCTTCACCTACCTCCGACGCCTTGATGCCGCTGCCGCCTCCTCCTCTTCTTGTCAGCGACGTCTGCGTGTCAGCGTAGGAGGCGTGATGACGTCATTGTATCGCCTCCTACGCTGACATGCAGAGGTCTCGTAAACCAGCCCAGGACAGGTATCGCGCAGCTTTGTTTTTTTTGTTTTTATTTAAGCGGCCTGTCCTGGGCTGGTTTACATTACATAGACAATAAAAAATGCCAGCTAAGTGCCAGGCCGGATAACAGAAGGCAGCGGGCCGGATTCGGCCCGCGGGCCTTGTGTTTGACACCTGTGGCCTATAGAGTGATAATTGGTCATGCCTTACTAGCAGCAACATTGGCTCTTTTACGGAACTGGAAATCAGCTACCATTCCGTCTCGGAGAGATTTGGAGAAAATGGTGGAACAGACCTACCAACATGAAAAGATCCTCTACCATGGAGTCTTTGGAGACAGCAAGTTTGAGAGGAACTGTCTTCCATGGACACTAAATGCCCACACCCAAACGTTGTAAGACTGTCCTTATCTATCCCAGCCTTGAACCTTCTTCTGTAGTATCACATTAATGTTACTATTTCTAATGTTTTTTGTTAATCTAGGTTACTCTACATCAGCCTTAATTCCAGTACATTGGTCAAGAGACTTTTTATCTTCCAAGTAGTAGAATATCATCCTTTGCACGTCGTTCCATTGATCAGTATATATATATTGTAACCTATAGTTACTCGACTTGAATATATGCTAGTATCTTTCTTGTATGTGCTGTTATATAATCTTTGCAAACTTAATAAAACTGATTGAATTTAAAGAGGTTATCCGGAAATTGAAGTAACCCATGTGGCAAACAGGAGGTGTAAAATAAAAAAAATAAAAAAATAAAAAAAGCATACTCAACTGTCCCCGGAGCTCCATTGTCCGCTGCCAGTGTCCATTCAGTCTCATGCCAGCACCTTCTTGCTGGGAGTCCTGCACCTCAAGTGACCGGTAAGACCAATTAGGTACAGGATTTCCAGAAATGAGGCTCCGCCATGATACCGAACAGACGCAGACGGGGGACAACGGTGTGCTGGGGACAGGTGAGTATGCTTTTTTAAAATTTTTACACCTCCCTGGCCACCACAATGGTCCTCTAGTTTATGGACGACCTCTTTAAAGGGGTTGTCTGGGCCAAATTTTTTTATGGCCATTTCACTGGTCCCCCCATACAGTGGCCTCTTCACTGCTCCCCCATACTGTATGGGGAACAGTGATGCGTCCAGTATATTGTGTGGGGGCAGTGATGGGGGCTAACATCCTGTGAGGGGGACATTAAACTGTGTGGGGCGTAGATAGGCCATAAATACCTGATCCCTAGAGGGCTGCCACACTGCCCTATCAGCTCCATCCACTGTATAGCATCCCGACGCGTTCACTGCAGTTCAGATCACACTGACTTCAATATTTGCTGAGATGCATGTGAAGGTGCCCGGCTTATATACAATGGACAGAGCTTTCTGCTTCCGGCCCGGATTGTGTACAGGATGGGTGCCGGAAGTAACTCTGTACAGCTGATCAGTCTGGGGGCCGGGTGTCAGACCCCTACCAATCAGGCAGGTATTTATGGCCTATCCTGAGGATAATGCCTGGACAACCCCTTTAATATACCCCCTAAAGTGCAACACACTTTAAAGAGGTTCAGCATAATTTTTTTTTTTTTATATATATATAATTAGTCCAGGGGAGGTGGAAAAACAAAACAAAAAAACCCCAAAACATACCCACCTGTCTCCGGTGCTCCAGTGTATCCCAGCATGGTCCGGTCCTGCACCGCTGTCTTCTTTTACCGGAAGTCCTCACTGACTCTGACGTCCCAAGTCCCTTCCTATAGGCTGCTGATTGGCCTCAGGAGTCACGTGACATCACAGGTATTCACGTGCAGAGGGAACTTCCGCTCGAAGAAAACAACAGAGCTGCAGGACTGAACCACCCTGGGAGACACTGGGGACAAGAGAGTAAGTTCTGGGGGGGAGGAGGTTGTTTTTTTTTTTCACTGCCCTGGCCTAATTAAAAAAACATGTTATCCTAGACAATTCCTTTAATGTCCCCCAGGATATTGGCCTCCATCACTGCCCCCTCTACGCACACACTATAATGGCCCCATCAATGGTCCCCATACAGTATAGGGGACAAGTTAAGGGGCCACTGTATGGGGGGGAATAGTGAAGGGGACACTGTATGGGGGAAATAGTGAAGGGGACACTGTATGACCCATACAATAGCCCCTTCACTAGCCCCATACAATAGCCCCCTATAGCGGCATTAGGTCATTACTTAGCTGTCTGCTCCCCGGTCCCGCTCCTTCTTGCTCCGGGCACACTGATGTGACGTTATGTGTGCCCAGAGCCGGAAGAAGCAGGAGGTGCCGGAGAGTATTCAGGTATGTATTGGGACTTAGCTTGTAGGCCACAGGCTCAATGTGGCCTGTGGCCTACAAGTCTATGAGTGGTAGAGCAGGAAGCCTGTGGCTTTCTGTTCTACTAGTATCAGAACCGGGTTGGTGGTGCTACTTCTCCCTGGTTTTGCAATCTGGTTCTTAAAACCGGATTGCAAAATTGTGAAGAACCTGGTTGCATCGCTTACCTCTCCCCACTTCTTCTCACGGCCTCTACTCTTCCCACTTCAGACTGGGCCCTGTGCTTTGCGATGACATAATGCACGGCTTACAGGGGGCCCCCTGGCCAGAAGCGGGGAGAGGTAAGTGAATAGGGGCCGTTACCGCACCTCCACTGGCTATTATAAAAAAGCAGTGGGGGTCCAGTAGGGCCACCCAAAGGCACTAGGCCCCCCTGTGGGCCAGTCCCATCCTGTCATTACTCCAACAATGGAGGGAGAAAGTTAGACAGCTCTGCCTTTTTTAAGAGCTCTATAGATGGGAACCTAACACTAGACGTGAAATACTTGGGCTAGGAAGTATGATGAAAGGGAGTCTACCACTTCCCCCAAACATATTCAACTGTCACCACCATAGTACAGAGCACAGTACAATGATAAACAACATACCTCCATTATGTATGTCACTATTGTAGATTTGGACAAAAAGAACTATGAAGTCTTACGAAAATGAGGCAGTTGGTGCACTGGGGACGTGAAAATACAAGTTATGTTTTTAGAATATAGCGACATAAGTAAACATGTTTTAAGTCATTTTATGGTGGTAAAAACTACTGTATATACAGTAAATTTTGAATTGTCTCCAAGGTGTTCCCAGGGATTCTGGAAGCTCTGCTTCCATTAATTTAAATGGGAGTAAGTTGCAGTACTCCAGTACCGCTGCTATACAGTTGTTGCAGTCTTCTACTTCTGGATCCAGCTCTGGTAGAGGTTCCATCATGGAAGACTGCCTAAAAAGTAAAAAAGAAACATAATATGTACTTCAAAATAGTATCAATAAAACAAAAGCTTGCAACACACAAGCCCTTATACAGTTCTGTCAATTATTTTAATCCCATAACCCTTTGAAGGATAAATTTCAGAAGTGATGATATCACCCCCACAGAGCCCAGATCTAACCATCATCCAGTCTGTCTGGGATTACATGAAGACACCAGGATAAATATTTCCATTGACTGTCATTGTATACTTGAAAATCACAAACACGTGTCTCATGTTGCGATCATACACTTGATATAGTTCAGCTTTTAACAGTATCCTATGTTCTAGCGCATTCATATCATGAAGTCTGAGGCACATTTCTAAACCTACTCAGGTGCCCGAGGTGAGAGATGGATACAGTAAAGAATATTTTCAAGTCCATCAATGTTGTGACTGTGGTCATCCCATTTCCAGGAAACTTCTTTATCATTGTTGTGAATATTTTAGATTTCTTCAAAAACGCAAGACTTTCAGTAAGTGACCAGCTCATACTTGGCTTTAGTATCTTTAACCTTCTATATGAACTTAATGAAGAATATATACTTTTCAAGGATCTATTTCAACTACCCAGTAATGAGTATCTTAACAATGAAAAACTTGTCTTCATCTTTGTAAACTTGTGTACCTTATGGTTTTCTTCCCTCCTCAGTGTACATTTCTGCCTGAAGATTGTCAATATTAACCACAGATTCTACATTTGTCTTCAGAGAAGTTTTCCTAAGTTGTTTCCTTGGATTATTGTTGCATTTCTCTTAGGATATTTCTTCTTGAGTCTTTCTTTCGCATTGGAAGCAAATCAAGAGTGTCTACCAAATACAACATCTGAAGTTATATACATGAAATCTTCAAGATGTTCTTGGTTATTAGCAATCTTTACCGCAATTTGTGTCTTGTGTGCTTTGTTCTGCTTGGTATCAGCATTGACCATCCTCATCTCTCTACTTAAACACATGAAAAGAATCCAAGACAATACTGAGGGATCCAGATCTCCGAACATGGACGCCCATATTCGTGCAATTAAAACGGTCATCACTTTACTGGCTGCAAATATTCTTATATTTGTTTCTGTGTCTATATTGTCTTTCACGAGCTATTCATTGGCGTATGTTTTAAGTATCCTAATTTCAATATGTCATGTACTTAGTTCATTCTTTTTAATTAAGGGAACAAAGAAACTGGATAAGACCCTGACAGAGATACAGAATCGGTGCTCAAGGAAATGATCAGTAATGATAATGTAGATTTAGCAAACTTTAACTCTTAAACAAGTGAAATAAATAGTTGGAGAATCGTTTACTTGACTTTTTAGATGACTTTTAATGGTTTGTGTGATGTAATATCAAATTGTAGCAAGTTACCAGATTCAAGTAAAAATTTTTTCATCTGTACATGGCCATAATGTACATGCCTGATGCGTACACGTTTCTTCAAGAAATTCAAAAATTAATTTATAAATATTGTAATATACTTTATTAATACATTTTGGCTCTTTATTGTGAAATCACAAGCTGAAATCCACTTTTTGGCCGCCCCGTTTTTTTGCTGGTTGAAATCTTTGCACTGCTTGTAACTGGAGTATGTATCGAGGGGCTCAAGAACAGTGCAGTACAGCTGAGACTGTGGTGGGGGGCACTTCAAACAGATATTTCTCCAGCATTTTATAGTCGAAGAAACATTTACTTGACTTTTTAGATGGCTTTGTTCAATGCAATATCAAACTGTAGCAAGTTATCAGATTCAAATTAAAATTTGTCGCGTCTGCACATGGCCATAACTTACATGCCTCATACTGTGCATACATATTTCTTCTAGAAATGCAGAAATTCTAAATGCAGCCTGCTCTGGGAATGGCTCTGGCTGTTCTGTAAGTTTTTTCCATATTCTTCTCTAGTGGGCTAAAAAATAATGTTTTAAACTTAGCAGAATTTTTGAACAATTTTTTTTATTTTTATGACATTTGTGACATTTAAAAATATTGTAATATTAACAAAATTTCTAAATATTTTTGTAAGGGAATTGCTAGTTGTGCAATTCCCTAATGCTGCTGAAGAAAATGGAAGAAGGGAAGACAGAGACAGTGAGCCCTAAACTCAACCCAGCCCCTGTCCCTTCCTACTTGTCTCATCTACCCTAGGCGGTAGCAGTACAATTTGGCGACAATCCCTTCTCTGAATAAGTGACACACAGAAAAGGACAAGACAAAACAACACAGAAGCAGAGTCAGCAAGCCAAGGGTCAAAACCATAGAGACAAGCAGTACCAAATTGAAATGCAAAAGAGTAGTCACAAGGGAAGCCAAAGGTCAGAAATAATAATACAGTAAGAGCAAGTAGGAAGCTAGCAAGGACAAAGTCACAGGACAGAGTACAATAGCCAGAAAACTTGTGTGGGCTGATGACCTGTATATAGGAAGCCCAGGACTTGATTGGTAGACAGGCTGTCAATAACACAGGCAAGGCTAAGATTAACTGTTAAAGGAGCAGAAAAAAACAAGGTGCAGGAGACGGGTCTGGCTGAAATTCAATTACAGAGTAGAAGTACTAGGACAGTGTTCAGACTGAGCAACAAGAACCATAAGCAAGGAACCAAACTGAACACACCTCCTGTGCCGCAGTGTGTGAGCGAAGGGTGGCGCAGAGACCCGAACAGGCAGAGACATTACAATTTGTTTTATCTTTCCTCCTTTAGTTACATAGCAACAGGAGAAAGTTTTTACTCCCTACACTTCCAGTTTCGGCTAGGGAAGTCAACTGTGTGCCTCATCGCCGTGAGACCTGCAAAGCCCTGTGGCACCTACTACAAGATGAATTCATCCCAGAACCATCAACACGACATTGGATTGAGGCTGCTGAAACATTTTGGCAAGTCACACAATATCCGAGCTGCGTTGGTGCTGTGGATGGAAAGTACATTTGGATTCAGAAGCCTCCTGGAGCCAGATCTGTATTCTACATCTATAAACAGTACTTCTCAATCATCCTCATGGCCATTACAGATGCCAAGTATCATTTCATCGCTGTAGATATTGGAGCGTATGGCCAAAGGAATGACTCCAGGGTATTCAAGAACACAGCTATGGGACGGAGACTTTACTCTGGCCAATTAGGTCTTCCACCAACAAGACCCTTTCCTGGAAATGATGTCCCACCTATGCCCTTCGTCCTTGTTGGTGTTGAGGCCTTCCAGATGTGTGCCAACCTGCACAAGTCGTGGCCGAACTATTCCAAAAGGATTTTTAATGACAGGCTTTCCAGAGCCAGGAGACAAGTGGAATGTGCATTTGGCATCCTGAGTCAGAAGTGGAGGATCTTCACTAGGCCCATTCAGCTTGAACCAGAGTTGATGATGTCATCAAGGCATGTGTTGTACTGCACAACTTTCTTCTTGGCAGAGAGCCTCTTGCAATGGACCCAGAGGAGAATGTCTGCTGCATAAAAGGCAATAAATATTTCTTTGTGCTGGTACCAATCTTTCCCAGGAACAGATCAACAGATCAATAGTTTTATTGATTTTTATGTCGACACATATATATATATATGTGTGTGTATGTGTGTGTGTTTGTGTGTGTGTGTGTGTGTATATAGATATAAAAATCAATAAATCTATTGATCTGTTCCTTGGAAAGATGTTTGCCAGCACAAAGAATTACTTACTGCCTTTTATGCAGCAGATCTTGTGCTGGCACCCAGCTCTCCAAGGAAGAGATCAATATATTTATTGATTTTTATATCTTTATCAATAAATATATGTGCTGGCAAACATCTTTCCCAGGAACAGATCCATAGATTTATTCATTTTCATTTCTATACACACACTCATCTATATGTTTGTGTATAGATATAAAAATCAATAAAATCTATTCATCTTTTCCTGGGAAAGATGGGTACTAGCACAAAGAAATATTTATTGTCTTTTATGCAACAGACAGTGTGCTGGCACCCAGCTTTTCAAGGAAGAGATCAATGTATTTATCAATTTTTATATTTGCACACACACATACACACAAACACACACAAATATATATGTGTGTGTGTTTAGATGTAAAAATCAATAAATCTATTGATCTGTTCCTGGGAAAGATGGGTGCTATCACTAAAAGAAATATTTATTGCCTTTTATGCAGCAGATATTGTGTTGGCACCCAGCTTTCCAATATTATTTATTGATTTGTATATATATATATATATATATATATATATATATATATATATATTATGGTAAAGTGTATGGTAAAATTGTGGACGGGGTGTATATATCACCTAGTTTCCTCAGCCAGGGATAACGGAAATCCAGAAGGATTCATGTTTGAGCAGAATGTAGTTTGCTAAGGCTTTTTATTAAAGTGACATGGGCTGGATTTTCTGGACTGGAGGACAGGTTGGCAGTGAGAGTCTTCCAGTCCACACCCTTAGTCCACTATGGACTTTTCCCTTGTCCCAGGTGCTCTCAGGTGAGTCTTCCTGATATTCATTTACTGGGGAAGGAAGCTTGGTAAAAGGAGGGCTGACAGGTTTGCAGCCTGAGAGAGAGAGAGAGCACCCCTGTGACTGTTAAGGTCAGTTTTTCTGCTGTGTTTGGTGCCAGGTAATAGGCCTGCACTAGATTAGTGAGGCTACCTGCTGTTTAGTTAGAGCCGGACAGGCTAGCATTTTTGTTTTGTTGGCATGCTGTTTTTATGCTGAAGCATCTGAATAAAGCACGCTTGAATGAAGTTTGAAATCCGCTAACAGTCTGAACTCTGTCATTGCCGACCCCCATCGTGTGAGCTGATCCGTACAATATATATATATATATATATATATATATATATATACTGTAATGTTTGTGAATTTATTTTTCATAAACTATGATTAATAAATCTGAATTACTTTGACCTATTTGTGGGACTTGTTTGTTTGCCTTATGTGCAAAAAGATTGAATTGAAGTATATTTAACAGAACTGTTAGAGGGAGCTCACACTACCGATACTAAAGTCTGTTGCTGTCTTCCGTCATAGGATGACAGCAACGGACTTTAGCTGTCACAGAGGACGGTCACAGACTGATTCTGTGTCCCCATTGACACTAATGTAAACAACAAGATGGAAGGAAGCAACAGATTTTAGTAACGGTAGTGTGAACTCCCCCTGTGAATCTTAGTTTGTGGCAGAAAATATGCCAATTTAGAGGGACATTTTACACAAAAGTGTCGTGTACCTCACTACAAATTGTCACTTCATTTGGCATCATGTACAATGATGTGACGTACGACAGTAGTGGTTATTGCCTGACTGTCCCTACTTAACACACTGACACTACTGATTCCTCATTCCCTAAAATCAAATTATAATTTGAAAATTGTAATTAAATCAAATGTATCCTATTAAATAATTTATTTATTTATTTATTTTTTGACTATCTCTGTCTGAGCATTGAGGTCATGTCTCTCCAGTCTCACTATCCACACAAAGTGGCTATGACTCACCTCTGAGTTATCAATGACCTCACACCTAGAGTCCCTCATGATTGGCTAAGGGCCACCTGCAAGGTATTATGGGGAGGACTGCCTGAGCCACAGTCAAGTGATCCTCCTAGTGATCCCATGTCTTATTCTGATCTGTAAAATGGTGACATTTCAAGCCATTCCCCAAAAAAAGAATCCTAAAATTTGTGTGTGTGTTGGAATCTGAAATAATTAGTGTTAAGATAATGCCTGCTACATTTTTACCTATGTGAATTAAATACTAGCCACTAGAGATGGGTGAACCTCTCAAGGTTTGTTTTGTTTTGGGTTCCAATGGCTCGGGACCAAGATTCATTTTGGGTCAAACAAGTTTGATACGAACCAGTCTCCTGGCATCCGCAGTAATAGTACGGTGGTTGTCGGAAAGGGGTTAAATTGTCTTAAAACATAGTGTATAACACTGTCAGGGCTGGCTGAGTGGTGGCAGTGGTGGTAGCTGTGGAAACGTGTGGCAGGGCGTAATATGATGGACCAGGCTGCAGGACATGTCTTACTGAGTGGTGACAGTGGCAGTAGGCAACTTTTGGCAACATGTGTGGCAGTACACTAAGGCATAATATGATGGAACTCCTGGTTAATGCAAAAGTTTAGTAACATTATACAATTGCCACAATCAAAGCAATCAATATAGTTTCACTGTGGGGTTCAATACAGTTCTGAAGTTTACTCCCTGCTGCTTTCCATTAAGGCTAGCTTGGATGGGGACAGTTCATAGGCGGCACTTTACCCTTACCCCCTTCTGTCTTTGCTCACAAGACCCTGACGGATCTACTCCTAATTTAACCATACACTGTGCTGTCAAAAATGGTGTTGGCATGAAAAGATACAAGGGACTTAGGGGCACTTTTTCAATCTAAGTTTATTTTTTTGATGCCAACACTGTGGCACCAACAGTGTAGTATAGTAGAACAGTATGGATCAGGCCACAGGACATGTCTGGCTGACTGGTGGCAGTGGTGGTAGCCGGCAGGTTTGTTGTATATTGAGTATCTAAAAAACAGATTTTTCATGCACTACCTGCATTAGTATTTTACCATTACAACGGCAGTTTGATAAATATTGCGTAACCAAAAAAAAAAAACCCTTAACAAATAGAGATTTTTCAGATTAGCACAGGCTGCGTCAGTGTGATATTTTTAAAATGGCACTTTGTATGTATTTAATGAAAAATAAATAAAACTCTTGCCTCAAAAAAAACCCTTTCACTGATGAGACAGTCACTGATTTTGTCAGTGAAAACAATGTAAGACACTCTTTGGAAAATCACAAATCAAACTGCTCTATTGCAAAAAAGACTTAACAAAATTAGATTATTGGCCATGAATAGGTTAACTGTCCAATTCTGTGCAGTCATAGGCTCACAGCACAGTGCAGAAATTCTCCCTTCCGCCACTCCAATGATCTATCTATTTGTCTGATTAAATCTAACTAAAATTTGTTCTACTTCTCCTCCTCCTATTATTCTTTAGTTCTACTACAACTGTTGCTGCCATTTTCCAGTAGAAAATGGAGTAATTGCTTTGGATCATGCAGTGATGAATGATAAATCTGTCCCTTTGCTTTCTGTATCACAAAATGACTCTTCTCCTCCTTGCAAAGAGCATTATATTCTGACTGTGACATCAGCACTCTAAGGTCTCATCTACCACTCATTATTGGCTGAGAGAATGTCAGGTGATGTCAGAACATTACACACGTCTCTTTTCTGTATTTTCAGTTTGCAATCCATGGCATGATGGCCATTTTATTTCGCCCAGACACATCTGAAAGTATTCGGTTTAGTTACAAACCGAACAATTTGGAATATTTGGGTCAAAAATGGTTTGTAACAAATCGATTCATCCACCTAAGTGTTCTCTACCTTATTGAGCAGACAATCCTGCTACTCTATTTTACATGCATGTGCCTCAGCTGGTAACACATCACATGCCCTCTTCCTGTACAATATAAAACTTTTTCTTCCTTTGTTTTTTAGACCATGACTCTGAGCCTTCTCTGCTGAATTCTTAGGATACGTTCACATGCAGGAGTTTGTCATATATTTGGGGTCGGATTCCATCCCCCGAATCTGTGACAGGTTCCACCCAGATTCTGCATCCCATTGTTTCACAGCGTCCTGCCAAATCTTGCTGTCAATTCCATGGCTTGAGATGCCTGGACCCAGGCCTACAGCTGACTACAGACAGTAGCAGACGCGTAGCTAGGGTTTCAGCACAGGGGCCCCCAACTTGGACATGTTTGTATACCGATACTATGAGTATACAGTGAGCGTATAGTGGTATATAGCAGCTCTACACAGGGCTCTGCAGGCGATTTAGGTGAATACAGTGCAGTAACATTTAGTGACTTACCGGTGACGTCTCTGACTAATCGTTCATATTCCCCATCTTTTATCTGGACGGCCATGACCACTTCTTCCAGTCTCTGTAAAGTTTCCAGCACAGACATCTTTGGCTCCTCACTTTTCCAGGCACCTGACCCATAATGTCCTCACCTACACAAACCCCCATCCTGCTGCTACCCCAATTATAAAATATATAATACACCCCCCCCATAATGAATAATACCCCCAAGTACATCTTTAAATTAATAACTTCCCTGTGTACCCCTTTAGTGTCCCTTATTAATAATGCCCCAGGTGTTTCCTAATTAAAAAGAAAAAAAAAAAAAAAAGGGAAAAAAACTATTGGGGTTCCAATACCCGTGACACCTTCTCTGTTTACATAGTGTCATTCTTTTCATAGCTCACAAAAAGAAAGAGAGAAACGCCGAGCGGCACAACTTGTGATACAGTATTATGCAGAGGAGAAATTTAGTTAAAGAGCCAAAAGCATGGCCTCTCACCTTATAGTGTTGTAAATTAGTCACAGCAACCAATAGCGTTTAGTATAAACAACCAAAATTCAGGTGTCAGCGGACTTGTCCTACGTCATAAGTGACGACGTCAAGGAATGCAGTAGACTTGGATAGGAACCAAGGAAATGGCAGGACAACACGTGCTCTTGGACAATCAGGGCTTATAGTCACATATGGTTGAACTGTAGTTCTCACTTTATTCATTAAAAGCACAACGCATTTTGGAAAAAAAGTATCCCTTTTTCAAGTGCAATAATTAAATCAGTATAGACGCTTCTGAATCCAGTATGTAAACCTTTTTTTTCCCAGAAATGCGTTGTGCTTTTAATGAATAAAGTGAGAACTACAGTTCAACCATATGTGACTATAAGCCCTGATTGTTCAAGCGCACGTGTTGTCCTGCCATTTCCTTGGTTCCTATCCAAGTCTACTGTATTCTTTTCATAGCGGCCATGTAATGTAACTATAGCCTCATCCTACACATGTCTGTGACAAGGCTAGAATGACATCACATGGTCATTATAAACAGACAGCATGTGATATAAACAGGCGCCATAGCCCCTTCATACAGCTGATCAGTGGGGAATCACTTATTGATGATTTATTCTGAGGATAGATCATCAATAAAAATGAGCTGGAAAAAGCCTTAAGGCTAAGGCCCCACGTGGCGTCCCGCAGCAAAAAACAGCTGTGGGAAAAACTGTGGCGGCGACGCATCGCGGTTTTTCCTGCAGCACTTTGCACAGAATGTTTGCAGAGGTTTCCTCTGTGGACTTTCTGCTTCAATTATATCTATAGGGAAACCACTGGCGTTTTCGTAGGTATAATTGACATGCTGCGATTTCCAAAACTGCGACTGTTTTGGAAATCGCAGCGTATCCGCTGCGAGTATTTTACTGCAAAGTGGGGATGGGATGGGGCCCCATGTGGCGAAAACTCACTGAAAAAAATCGTGGCATTCTAGCAAATCCCATCCACACATTGCAGAAAAATACGTGCAGCAGACGCACTGCGATTTCCAAAACCGTTGCGGTTTTGGAAATTGCAGCATGTCAATTGTACCTATGGAAATGCTGGCGGTTTCCCTATAGGTGTATTGAAAACAGAAAGTCCACAGGGAAAACCTCTGCAGACCTTCTGTGAAAAGCAATGTGGGCCTTAGTCTTAATAAAGCCCAAGTGCCACTTTCATTAAATGAATTGACCCTCATATTATGCCCCTGATTCCCCCTGACATAAATACTGCACCTCTAATGACCCCTTATATCAATAACCACCCCCTTATGTTCATAATGCCTCCTAATATAAATGGTGATCCCTAATGGCCCCTTATATAAATAACCTGCCCCCTTGTATTCATAATACCCTGTAGTAACCTTTATATAAATGACCCCCCATCGTCATAATGCCCCCTAATGAATCCTCCCTTTATAGTTATCCTTATACTATTAATATACCCACAAAAAAAGTCATACTTACCTACTTGCGATGCTGATGAACGGAGCCGCCGCTTCCTCCCTGCCCACGCACAGGATGTCTGTGTCTGAGCGCAGGTGGCGCGATGTTATGACGTCATCTCAGACACCGATCCAGTTAGAAATAAAGGATGTATTAATGGCGGCCCAGGGGTGGGCCCCAAAAGTCAGTGGGCCCGGGGCAGCCGCCCCTCTGCCCCCCCCCCCCCACTAGCTACGTCTCTGGACAGCAGCATACCTGACCACCTGGTATCAACAGCATACCTGACCATCTGGTTCCAGTCCTGTACCAACTAAAGTGGCCAACCAGCCATGAAACACAGGATTTCTGTGTAAACAAATGCCCTTTTGGAAGAAATTCCCCTTCTGGATGCAATTCCTCCAGTGTGTCATTAGGTGTTCCACGCCAAGATAAGACCTGAACCTAACAGATCCTTCCTAGAACTACAGATCGTCATTTATATATTTCCAGCTGTTTTTCATTTGCCTGATGAAGAGATCACAACCCAAAACGTTGGAATTATAACTAAATTAAATTATTTAGAAGCATAACTTTCTTAGGAGTGCAGTTCAACTTTGTCTTTTCCCTGCATCGGCATCCTGTCATGGCTAGACTGTGGCTGAATACATCAGCGGAAAATGAAGAGGAATTCTTCTTCATTTCCGCCATGTGAATGTACCCTTGGAGTTATTGTATAATGGCAGGCGGTGTACAGAAATGCAGGTCCTCCCTCCCCTAGTGCTGACCAGATGTATAAATGAATACAGCTGTCATTTGCTGGTATATATAAGTTACTCTAGGTAATTAAAAATAGGATTCATTTTTTAGGGAGTTGCCCGTTAAACAATTCCCCAGTAGCTGCTGCTGGAACCTGGGAGGTGGGGTAAAGATGGGGACAGTGAGCCCTGATGCTAGTCCCTTCCTACTCGCTTCAATTACCCTAAGCGGTAGAGGACATCTGGGCGATAGTCCCTTCCTATAATAAGTGAAACACTAAATGCAGACAAGACAAAACAACAAGGACGGAAGGTAAAACTAGCCAAGGGCTCGGAACAAGATGGGCAATTAGGTACAAAATCGGAATCCAGAAGAATAGTCAAGAGGGTAAAGAGAAGGTCAGAATACAGTTAATCAGAGAAACAGTAATACGCTAGCACGCTCAAAGAGGCTAATAGCAAGCACCCATGTGTGGACAAATGGGCTGTATATAGGATGCCCGGAATCCACGCCAGATGTGATTGGAAGATAAGATGTCAATCATTGAGCAACTAACATTAACTCTTCTTGAACCAGAGGAATCTCTGGAGTACTGGCTGAACTGATACACTGAAACAAACTCTCAGCTGCGCTAAAACAGAATACAACAGGCCCAGGGGCAGGGGATCATAAGTGGACATGCCTCCCACGCCGTACCATGTGGCTGGAGGATGGCACAGAAGTCTGAATGGACAAGGATGTTACAGATTTATTTTCAATTTTCAAAAGCAATGCTGCCATTTAGGTTTATAGAAAACTATACACTATAGTATGTCTCTATATAATGCAGTCTTATTTTCATTGACTATGAAGTCTAGGTACTGGCACATTTGTATCATGCACCAGAACAGATTCAACCTCTGTTAAGGGATGGTGCATGTGGCACTGGACTTGGCGTTGAATGGTTATCTGTTCTCCATACACTGACAGTACAGCATTCTATACACTGGATAGGTCTACTGAGCTGCTAATAATATGGTGGAGGAGGAGTTGGTTCTACAGGGTCTTGGCTGATTGATGGAGGCTTCAGACACAGGTAGGGTGCTGTATATTTATATGAACATTGACAGTGAAGACATCTACTGCAGACATGACTTCCTAAGTTATATGGTGATACAATGAGAATATAAAGGAGGATTTGTTTAGGGTCCCCATTGTGAGAGAGTGATAACTAATATATCTGTGATTTTAATATAATATTAAAAGAGAATAAACAAATGTTATGTGTTACACTTTTGTTCACTAGCGTGGGCTTCTTTTATGTTTTGGCATTTTGGGTATTAATATAAGTAGACCTTCACTTTCCTGCAGTCAAGTTGGATTCAAGAATTATGAGGGTGAATCTGCTCATACGGCGCCGGGTTTGACCTAAATATTCCAAATTGTTCGTTTTTTTATGAAACCAAATAATTGGACAAACTAAAATGGTAAGCGCATTATACTCTGGGGTCTCTACAGACCCCAGACTATTAAAGGTGGAGGCCCAGGGGAGGTGAAAAAATAACAAATTATTCATACTCACCTTCCGTTACCTCCTTGACCTGAGTATGACCTCAGCATGCCAAGCGTCATGACATCATGAAGCTCGGAGTGCCCATGTGACCGCTGGTGATCCAATTACAGGCCTCACACAGGCTGATGATGTCACAGAAGAGTACCGGACATCACCAGGAGAGCACCAGATGCTGCGAAAAGGCCTGTTATACTTTACTTTAGAGAGCTAGGGTCCTAGGAGCCCTAAGAGTATTCTACACTGTTTTATAGATAAGTTCCTAGGAGCCCTAAGAGTATTCTACACTATGTTTTATAGATAGGTTCCTAGGAGCCCTAAGAGTATTCTACACTGTTTTATAGATAGGTTCCTAGGGGTCCTTAGAGTATTCTACACTGTGTTTTATAGATAGGTTCCTAGGAGCCCTAAGAGTATTCTACATTATGTTTTATAGATAGGTTCCTAGGAGCGCTAAGAGTGTTCTACACTATGTTTTAAGCCAATTGAAAGTGTGGTTTATACTGAACTTGTTCGTACTGAAACGAACTGGGTAACCAAACACAAAACGAATCTTGAGAGGTTCACCCATCTCTTAATAGGAGGCGCATGTCCTCCTGGAAAATCCCTTTAATGCTTCAAATATTTTATTTAGCCCGTTTTTTCATATTATTCCTGGCAGTGTACAATATAAAAAATAATATACAGCCATAGATTATTGGATGTTTCGATACCTGAGAACCTTTCTCAGCTGTATCTCTGCATAGTAAGAGTTATAGCGGTGCTTGGAAATGTTCAACCTAGTGGAAGAATATCAGGTTTTTAGAAATGCAAAGAAAAAAATTCTGGTTCATTTTGTTAAAAGATATTTTATTGGTTGCTGCTATTTCTTCTTCTGCTATTAGTACTCATAGCGGTGGTATTGCTGCTGGCAGAGGCAGTGGAGCATTGACTAAGGGTGGAGTGGAAGGGACATCCTGTTTAGACATGCAGCAGGCAGGTATCAACTTGGTGAAAGCTGTGGCAAGCTAGGTGCAGAGTTTATCCTGAAAATATCCCAATTTTGGATAAAAAAAATATTCTCCCATTTTGCCTTTATAGCTAGGGTCTAAAATCATGGCTAACCAATGGGCAAAACTTGTGAGATTTGTCTGGCAAATATTTATTTGGTCCGAATTGGAACTGATATTTTCTGGGGTCTCTTCAGGTCCCAGAGTATAATAAGTGGAGACTCACCATTTTTGAGTATGGTTTGGGTCCCCGTCCTCTTTGGGCCTCCCTAATGATGTAAGCAGTCCCAGGTGACCACTGAGATCTGAGTTTGGGACTCAGCAGCACGATTTTGGAGGTAAATGTATTGACTAGTATTTAATCCAAAATGGTGCCATTGAAAAATATAACTTATCTTGCATACAAGCCCTAAAACTGGTATGTTGAAGGGAAATAAAATGACATGGCTTTTGGAATACAGAGAAAATTAAATATTTTTAAATGTTTTAACTGTACAAAAGTAGTAAAACATAAAAAATTACGTATCATTATAATCACTGTCCTGGAAAATAAAATAACCTTTTTATTATCTCTTTCCCTCCAGAAAGAGATAATAAAAGTTAGTCAATAAGTTATACGAACCCAAAAATTGATACTCTTAAAAAAATGCAAGTCATCCTGCAAAAAAAAGCGTGTGAGTTTATTGAAGAAAAAAAAAGTTATGACTATTAGCATTTAATAATGCAAAGACAAAAAACTGCAGTACCTACAGTTTGTACAGTGAGTTAGCCGCTCTGCCTCTGTACCGGTGATCTGCGCTTGTCCTGGGGGTCAGATCCCTGCAGATCTAATATTGATGGCCTATCCTAAGCATAACCTCTAAGTGGATAAATCCTTTCAGTCTAAAATAGGCCTGGTCCAGAAGGAGTTAAAACATGGAATTTATTAAACTAATCAAGCAAATTAACGTTCCATATGTCTTAAAGACATAAAAAAAGGAAAAATATTAATCATCGAAAAATAGTTAACATGTGCAAATATATTATCAGCAGATCTGCAAAATGTGTCCTGGACACAGGAACTTCAGTGACCCTTAGTCGTGAAAGGGTTCATGGACAATTTTCATATTTCCCTAAAGCATGCTCAATACTTCAATCCACTGTCATACTTGCAGAAACTGCACCTGATATAGTTCAGCTATTGGTTATATGGTGGATTCTAGTAAATGAATAGCAAAACGTATGACGGACATTACTAAATCTGCTTAGGTGCAACGAGAGAGATGACTACTCTAGAGATTTTCCTCATGTCTATCAATTTGGTGACTACAATACTCTCATTTCCAGGAAACCTTTTTATTATTGCTGTGAATATTTTAGACTTCTACAGGAGCAGAAAACTTTTTTTTAACTGACCAGCTCATATTTGCCTTCAGTGTCTTTAACCTTTTACATGAACTCAGTGAAGGATATTGGATGTCCCAAAGTCTATTTCAATGGCCCTATATAGAGTATGACAAAATCTTTTCACTTGTCCTTATGTACTCGAACTTGTGAACCTTATGGTTTTCTGCCCTCCTCAGTGTACATTTCTGTCTGAAGATCGTCAATATTAACCACAGGTTCTACATTTGTCTTCAGATAAGATTCCCTAATTTGTTTCCTTGGATTATTATTGCTTTTCCCCTTGGACACTTCTTCCTGAGTCTTTTTCCTGCACTGGACGCAAAATGTCTACAAAACACAACATCCAATATTTTACCCATGAAGGAGTTTCCAAGATGTTCTTGGATAATACTGATCTTTAGTAAAATATGTGTTTTGTGTGCCTCCCTATCCTTAGTGTCGGCATTAACTATCCTCATCTCTCTGCTTAAACACATGAAAAGAATCCAAGACAATACTGAGGGATCCAGATCTCCGAACATAGACGCTCATATCCGTGCAGTCAAAACAGTCTCCACTCTATTGGCTGCAGATATTCTTATATCCATTTCAGTGTCCATAATGGCTTTCAATGAGGAAATGTGGATATATTTTTTCAATAATCTAATTTCTATATGTCATATATTTAGTTCCTACTTTTTAATTAGGGGGTACAAAAAAATTGGATAAGACACTGGTAGAGATATTGAACCAGTGTCCATGTGTTAGCATCAACAACCAGTGATGGTAATACATGGTCATATTATTTATACATCAATGTGTTTCTCCAGAAATGGCAGCAAATTCTATTAAAGGGGATTCCAGGCCCCCAGTGCATGTTTCATACTAATGACCATTCCTGAGTCTGACACCTGGACCTCGCACGGATCAGCTGTTCCGGCAGCCTCTGCAGTTGATGGGCAGCATATGCAGTCTACTCCTGTTCAAGTAATAGGTGCAGAGTAGCAGCCCTGCTCTCTGTATAGCAGTAGTGCTGGTAATTGTAGCTCTGCTCCTGTCACTTGAATTGTAGTAAACTGCAAACACTTCCCATCCATTCCGGCAGCCTCTGGCACAGGTGGTGTGCAGGATCTGGGTGTCAGAACCCCACAGATCCGATACTGACAACCTATCCTGTGGAAAGGTCATCAGTTTGAAACATGCACTAGGGGCCAGAAAAACCCCTTTAACGTCTTTTCCTCAAGCACCACCAGATACTTCCCAGAAACTACTGTAGAATACACTTATGGTACACTGGTTTCAGTTTTATAATGACGGACACTCAACGGACCCTTTTATAGTCTCTTGTGTTATTTCTGTTTTAGAGGTCTGTCTCTCCATTGTTTGGGTCCTACGATGGACCCAAACAATAGCGCGGTGATGCTAGTGTGAACCTAACGTTAGGAGTATCCGATGCGAATCCTGCTTGTACTGTATTACAAAAAGGGAAGTTTTTGATAAGAAAATGGTATTTCTAATGTGATGTCAAGGCCCAATTACAGTTATAGTAAATATAAATTATTATTTTTTCTTTTTTTAATAAAAAGATTGTTGAAATGCCCCCAAAAGGTCTAGTATGACTTTATGGGGAGGGGGGGCACCCCTATGTGCCACCTATGTTAAAATTGCTATAATAGAAAGCAAAAACTATAGAAAAAATATTTTTGTATCACTCTGTTATTTAATAAACTAAAAAAATGTAAAAAAAAAAAAAAAGACACACCTTCCCCCCCTTTTTAACTTTTTCATGGTTCTAAATAAAATGTAAAAAAAAAAAAATTTAATAAAGAAAAAAATATATAAAAATAAAGTCCTATGTACCATCAAAAAAAGACATAAATATTATTTGAATAACCCAAAAGTTTGCATTCTTTTCCACTGTGCTAAATTCATTTTAAAGAAGTTATATAAGTTATACACTCTATCAAAAGGGTATATTCAATAGCATATCTTCCATGGAGACAGGATAGGCAATAGGTCCCATGGAGGCAGGGGGCCCACATGTCCTTCCCACAACACTTTGATCTCTTTTTATGTCTGGCAGTCCAAGTATCATAAATTCTTTCCCCCTTTTCTGCTTACTGAAATTTATGTTGCAATCTTTCATGCCCAATAAGATTGTAAGGAACTGTGTTGAAACTGTGCCTGTCCTGCGCCATGAGGTGATGTCAGTACTAGAAAGCACCTGGCTTCACTGAGTTTTTAGACTGGGGCAGGCACCTTTCCCTACGTGGACATTTACAAGAAGAGGCCCCAGAGAAATCCTAGAGAAATAATGGCGGCTAGGTAATCTCCATTGAGACTGCACACATGCCATCAGTTGGCAAAACGCACTGGCTGGATTTCACGGAGTTGCACGGCAGTGACTGCACCACCAGAAACTTGGCCAGTTGCAAGTTACAGTTGCAGACCAGCAAGATGACTGGGCGAAGATTGCTGTTTAATGGACACACATTCCTTTATGGATGATGACTGACATTAGCGTGGAGAAGGAGGAGAAGCAGATGAATATGATAATGATGTTGACTATGTGCTAGGTGTGAATGCGGCCTGCCTACAAAGAAGGTCAGAGAGAAGAAATAGAAGCGTCTTGATCATTTGCTGCCACTGCCAATTCCATTTTGCTAAATGAGCTGATTACGCCATTTTATTTGAGTAGAGAGAGAACTAATTCCTACATGTTTGTCTGCATGCCCATGGCTAATTATAACTTTGCAGATCTTACACTTTGCCATCGATTTGTCATTTGGTAATGTACAAAAAAAATTGCCATATGGGAGATTACTGCACAAACCTGCTGCCATCAAATCCAGCAGCAGTGGAAATGTTTCTGACAGTGATATTACTGGATTCGGTAGTATCATCTTCCCCACTTCCCCATCTTCCCCCTAGTACCACTAGCACTACCACCACTAGCAAAATCCCCACCACTTCTACCTCCACCAACACTCACGTCTTCAACCTCTAACTCCTTTGCATCCAAGGAGGCAGTTCTCATCCAACTCATCAAGATGAGGAAGAAAATTAAGTTTTGGGCTATGAGAAAGGTCTCTCTGTGTCAGTGAAGATAAAGAAGATGACATGGTTGACAGTTCAGAAAGATAGCATGGTAAATTACATGTTGAGGAGGAACACACAAAGTCCTCACTCAATATTTATGGTTCACTGCTTTCAAAAATGTCTTTATTCTCAGGAAGTACAACACTGTAGCTACTAGCTGGGTTGTCAGGACCAGAAATAGTGTTTCTGAGCCTGTTACCATCCACATTCTTATTGTTAGTACTTGTCTATCCAGTCTTTTTTCCAGTCTTTTTTTTTTTACTGCGCTCACTACTTAATTTAATTTTAGTGATTTCCAACAATTCTGCTACTGTGTGCATGTCTTTTTTTGTTTTTGTTTTTTTTCAAACACATATTTCAAGAAAAGGCTTAAGCAAAATTATTTGAATATTTTTTATTCAGATTAACAACACTCTATCACACTGATGAGCAGAACAGAAAAAAAATCATTCAATAACAAGAGTTTTTTTCAGATTAGCATAGGTTAGACTGTATATTAGGTGAACAACAAAAAAAACGCCTAAATAATGTAGTTTTTTTAGATTTGCATAGGCTAGACTGTATATTGGGTGAACTGAACAAAAAAATGCTTAAAGGATTTTTTTAGATTAGCTGAGGATACAATGCTGTATAAATGCTTAAGAAATTATTTGAATATTTTTCTCAGATTAACACTCCATCACACTTTGTATTTGGTGGTGAGCCAGAGCATCAATTAAAAACCCATTAAATAAAAAGAGGTTTTGTTTTGTTTTAAATTAACACTGGTTAGACAGTATATTGGGTGAACTGAACACAACAAAAAATCCTTAAATAATGGAAATTCCTTTTTTAGATTAGTGTAGGCTGCAATACTGTATATATGTGCAGCAAAAAAAAACAAACACTTAAATAATGATTTAAATATTTTTTTTCACATTAACAATACTCCATCACACTGTGTATTTGGTGGTAGGTGAGCAAAGTAGAAAATAAAAAACTCATTAAATAACCCATTATTTTTCAGATTTGCAGAGGCTAGACTGTATATTAGGTGAACTCAACACACCAAAAATAAATGACGGAGTACGGATAGAGACTAAATAACGGAGATTCTTTTTTTTAGATTTGCAGAGGCTGCAATACTGTGTATGTGCAGCAAAAATAAAAAAAGAACTTAGGCTAAACTGTACATTGGGTGAACTGAAAACAGTAAAAAAATGCTTAAACAACGGAGATTCATTTTTGAGACTGCAATATAGTTTGTATATGCGCAGCAAAAAAAAAAAATATTTTTTAGTTTTTATTGTCTTTTTACAAACAAGTATTTCAAGAAAAGTCTTAAGCAAAATTATTTGAATATTTTTTATTCAGATATGTATCAGATATATTTGTATGTAACAATTAAAGGCCCAGGGGAGGTGGATAAACATAACAAGCAGTTATACTCACCTTGCCTCACTTCTTCTGGGTATAAAGTGATCCCCCTGGCGTGTGATTTCAGCCAAAGGCCAGAAGAGGCCTGTAGAGTATTTCAGGGGACTGCAGGATGCTGTGAGGATGCCCAGTAGAGAAGTATAACTGTTTATTACTGTGTATACTTTTCACCTGCCTGAACTCAGTATACTCTGGAGCCTGAAGAGACCACAGAGTATAATAAAAGCACTTCAGAGGGCTGAATCTCACAAATATTAGTCAAAAGGAAGCTTGTGATCTCAAATTTTTAAAAACGTATTTTGGAAGAACTCCTTTAAATAACTACATACATCATGGTACACACCTTTTACTCTTGCTTTTGCAATGGATTTAAATGGCTTCTGTGACACTGTGGCAAGTTATCAGATTGAAGTTAAATCTTGCTATATCTGTAGGTGAAGGTCACATCTGACGTCTAGTGTCCAGCCAGTGTTGTTACAAGTCAAGTAGTTTCTGAGACACAAAACTTGTGGCTTATCTTAAAATAAGAAATTTCCATTTTTATGGTATGAATGAACAAGTGTCCCATGATGTGGTCATATTCAATTTGACTTTAAAATAGTTCAGCTATTAATAGTATGAGGAATATTTAGAGATTATGAATCCTTCTTGGTTGCTGAAGGAGTACAATGGCTGCCGTAGTAATTATCTTCACAACTATTAATTTTGTGGCTTGGATAATCTCATTTCCAGGAACCATCTTCATTGTTGCTGTGAATATATTAGAATTCTGCAAGTACAGAAAACTCCCATTAAGTGATCAGCTCATATTTGGCATCAATTTCTTTAGCCTTCTCCATGGATTTCTGAAAAGTTATGTTCAGTTCAAGATTCTGTTTGAGTTTTTCAGTAATGAGAATCATAAGCAAGCTGTACATATTGCAATGTACTTGGACCTATGCACCTTGTGGTTTTCTGCCCTCCTCAGTGTACATTTCTGTCTGAAGATTGTCAATATTAACAACTGGTTCTATATTGATCTTCAGAGAAGATTTCCTAAATTGTTTCCTTGGATTACTGTTCTTTTTGTCCTGGGATGCTTCTTATTGAGTCTTTATTCCGCACTGGAAAAAAATCAGGAGTCTTTACTAAACACAACGTCTGAAGTTGTATTCAGAAAGGAGTCTGCAAGATGTTGGTAGATATTATTAATCTTCATGACAATATGTGTCTTATGTGCTTTGCTCTGCTCAGTATCTGTATTGATCATCCTCATCTCTCTGTTTAAACACATGAAGAGAATCCAAGAGAATATTGAGGGATCCAGATCTCCGAACATGGACGCTCATATTCGTGCAGTTAAAACTGTCTCCTCTTTACTGGTTGCCAATATTCTTATATTAAATTGTGAGTTCATATTGGCATCAGATGAAATTTTGTTGCTTTATCTATTTGGTATTCTACTTTCTATATGTCATATGTTTAGTTCTTATTTTTTAATTAAGGGAACAAAAAAATTAGATAAGACAATGATAGATATATTGAGCAAGTTATCACGTTTTAGTGGCCAGAACCGGGCATACTAAATATTAATAAATCTATCATAGTTTGGGTGCAAGCTTGACATATCCAACTCTCAGTAGATTATTATTATTATTATTTATTTATTTATTTATTTATTTATTTATTTATATATATAGCACCATTAATTCCATGGTGCTTTACATTTGCGGATTTACATACGGTACACAAGATGTAAAAAACAGATAATGCTAACAGAGACCAACTGGTACAGTGGGATAGAGGGCCCTGCCCGCAAGGCTTACAATCTATGAGGGAAGAGGGATAGAGACAGAAGGTGGGGGTAGAGGCTGTACAGGTGGTGGTGTGGTGACAGTAGCATTATTGGAGGTTGTAGGCCTTCCTGAATAGGTGAGTCTTCAGGGCCTTCCTGAAGCTTGTGATTGTGGGGGACAGTCTTATGTGTCTTGGTAATGAGTTCCAGAGTATGGGGGATGCACGGGAGAAGTCTTGGAGACGATTGTGTGAAGAGCGGATAAGAGCAGAGCGGAGTAGGAGGTCTTTGGAGGATCGGAGGTTATGTGTGGGCAGGTAGCGGGAGATTAGGTTGGAAATCTATGGAGGGGACAGGTTGTGGATGACTTTGTATGTCAGCGTTAATAATTTGAACTCTATTCGCTGGGCAACGGGTAGCTAGTGAAGAGATTGGCAGAGGGGAGCGGCTAATGAAGAATGGGGGAGAGGTGTATTAAGCAAGCAGCACAGTTTAAGGTGGACTGGAGGGGGGCGAGAGTGATTGCTGGGAGGCCATGAAGAAGGGTGTTACATTAGTCTAAGTGGGAGATTATGAGGGCATGGACTAGCATCTTTGTAGTTTCAGGGGTGAGAAAGGAGTGGATTCGATGGATGTTCTTGAGTTGGAGGCGGCAGGAGGTGTTGAAGGTTTGGATATGCGGCTTGAAGGATAAGTCAGAGTCTAAGGTTATCCCAAGGCAGCGGACCCGTAGGACTGGGGTAAGTGTGGTTCCTTCAATTTTGATAGATGGGTCAGGTAGAGGGGCCATGTGAGGTGGGGCGTTGAGTTTAAGAAAGCGGGAGGAGAGAAAGGAGGATACGGCTGCTAGACACTCTGGAACTGTGGACAACAGAGAGGTGATGTCTGGTCCAGAGAGATATATTTGAGTGTCGTCAGCATAGCAATGGTATTGATGAAATGGTATTGATGAAATAAAATTAACCCAGAAATATTCCAGTATGCATTAGGGGGTGCAGAGAAAACCAAACGTTTGCATCAGTTTTTGCATCCGGTAAACAAATCTGATAACTTCCTAAATTATATATCTATTAGAGATGCAATTTGATTATAATTTTTGAGAGAGATATGTGTTTCCCGATATTTTTTCTTTTCTTCTTTTTTTTTTCCTATGGTTTTATATTTGCATATGTATGTATGTATGTATGTATGTGTAATCCAGCCCGTGGGTAGTTGTGACCCATGGTAGCTGCAATGTAGTCATGCTGGAAAATACACTCTCACTCATTACAGTAAACTAATTTTACAGTACTCTTTATAGTACTCTCCAGTATTGATTTTGTGGAAGAGTGAAGAAATCAGGCAATACCTTTTAGAGGCTAACTAAGTATATTTGATGGAAAGCTTTCGAGAGTACTAGCTCTCTTCTTCAGACATGGTGTTAAGAAGAAGAAGAAAAAAAGACCCCAGAGTATAATAATTGTTCATGGGTGGTCCACAATGAGGCATAATACTGTCTGCAGGTGCCACTATGGGGCATAATACTGTGTGCAGGGGCCACTATGGGGCATAATACTGTGTGCAGGGGCCACTATGGGGCATAATATTGTGTGCAGAGGCCACTATGAGGCATAATACTGTGTGCAGGGGCCACTATTCTGCATAATACTGTCTGCAGGGGCCACTATGGGGCATAATACTGTGTGCAGGGGCTACTATGGGGCATAATACTGTGTGCAGGGGCAACTATGCGGCATAATACTGTGTGCAGGGGCCATTATGTTGCATAATACTGTGTGCAGGGGCCACTATGCTGCATAATACTGTGTGCAGGGGCCACTATGTGGCATAATACTGTATGCAGGGGCCACTATGGGGCATAATACTGTGTTCAGGGGACACTGTGGGGCATAATACTGTGTGCAGGGGCCACTATGGGGCATAATACTGTGTGCAGGGGCCACTATGGCGCATAATATTTTGCGCAGGAATGCGGTTTGTGCAGTCCAGGGGGTTGGGGGCAGCGGTTTGGGGGGGCCATGTCAAATGTTTGCCTTGGGGCCCAGCCATTCCTAGTTACGCTACTGAGTATAATAATAGCTATTCCAGTTCGAGCTAAACAAGTTTGGCACAAAACGAACCACACGAATATTCATCTAAAGGAATCTTGTGAGGTTTGCTCATTTCTACTAGTAACATACATTAGAGGTATATATAATATGTAAAATAAGAATTCTTCAAAAAAAGTTTAAAAATGAAAGTAAAAAGGAACATTTTTTTTGTACAGTTTGTCTTCACTTTGTAATATTTTTTTTTTTTTTTTAATTCATGATTTCAGTTACAATATTTTCCCTTTGCACTGTGGCACATAGATTTTTCTTACCTACTTTTGTAGTGAAATTTTTAAAGATTCTCATGTAGATCATGACAGTTAATCCTAACTGTATTACTATAACTCTTTTCCAGTCTATTGTGTGAGTGTTCTATTTATTACTGTTATACTTTGGATATTTACAATATGCTTCATTTAAAGATGAATTTGTCAGGTTAATATGCAAGAATAAAGCTTAGAGTACAACGTGTGTGTCTGTGTATTTACTGTAGGAAATACAAACCTATACTCTCGGTACAAGACATTTAGGAGGATATTGAGGTCAGCTAAGGGAGATTACTCAGTATAAGGCTAAGGCCACACATTAAGAATGGCTTCAAAAAGAATGTAAATGATAAAGGATACACTTATTCTTCCCCTTCTGCTAAATCCACTCTTGGATTTGGAATAAAAAAAAACAAAAAATAGCAAAATTTGCAACAAAAAATGCAGCTTTTCCGCATTGTGTGACCTCAGCCTAAAATTGGTTTTCTTTCAGGGAAATTCAGCAGCTTTTTGCCATGAAAGCTATAGTGATAGCACAACCTACAATTTAAGCAAACTCCATCCACACACTGCAAAAAACTCTGAAGCACAAAATGTCTTGTCTATGGACATGTCAAATATAGCTGCATGTTCTGATATTTTTTTTCAAGCTTTGCAATGCAAAGGTTTAAAGCCAGGCCAGCTGCCCAGAAATTGTGACTGAAGGCTTTGTGGGCAGATCTGCTGGGGACATCCCACAGGAGACCCATCCTGTGTGACCTAAGCCTAAAGGTGGCTTCATACAAAGCCACTGTTTTTTTTTACTTTATTTTTTAAAAAATGTCATGGCTGGATGTAAGATATACGGTAATAGGAAAATATCATACGGCACTAGAAACATTATAAGTTTTTGTGTTTTTTTTTTTTTATGCAGCATGCTTTATATTTACCTATATTCCTCAAGGCTGGGGGCTGTTAGATGGGAGACACATCTTCATCCATGGTACCTATTCAGGTGGCCTGGAACTGAATTGTACCAAGCTCTTTCCAGTACTTGTAAGGGTCTTGCCAACCGTAGCAACCCTGACACTACTGCAGGGGTCTGGGAGGAAGGACAGAGACAAGTGAGCCCTAATCTCACCCCAGCCACTGTCCCTCCACTGGAGATGCTGCAGCGGCATCAGTAAGGGGCTGCACCTGTTTAGCAAGCTCATTTACCAGGACTGCCAAACCTTCCAACTTGGCTGCAAGGCCCTGAATAGGATCCATGCTGACCTTATGGGAAGCAATGGCAGAATGTATGGCCGGTTATTCTGTAAGGGTCTTGCCAACCGTAGCAACCCTGACACTACTGCAGGGGTCTGGGAGGAAGGACAGAGACAAGTGAGCCCTAATCTCACCCCAGCCACTGTCCCTCCACTGGAGATGCTGCAGCGGCATCAGTAAGGGGCTGCACCTGTTTAGCAAGCTCATTTACCAGGACTGCCAAACCTTCCAACTTGGCTGCAAGGCCCTGAATAGGATCCATGCTGACCTTATGGGAAGCAATGGCAGAATGTATGGCCGGTTATTCTGTAAGGGTCTTGCCAACCGTAGCAACCCTGACACTACTGCAGGGGTCTGGGAGGAAGGACAGAGACAAGTGAGCCCTAATCTCACCCCAGCCACTGTCCCTTCCTATTGCCACAGTTACCCTAAATGGTAAAAGGACAACCTGGAGACAAGCCCTATACTGGGTAAGTGACACAGAGAACAAGACAAGACAAAAACAACACAGAAGCATAGTAAGCAAGCCAAGGGGTCAGTAACAAACGAGCAAAGCAGTACAAAGTCAAAATCCAAGAGAATAGTCAGGGGCAAGCCAAAGGGTCAGAGAATCAAGTAACAAAGTATCAAGGAGTATAGAAAGAGAGCAGGCAAAACACAAGTGTAATAACCGGCAGCCATGTGAGGGCTAACAACCTGTTTATAGAAAGTCTGGGACCAGCCCCAGAGCTGATAGGTACACAGGCTGTCAATCACTCAGGCCAGGAAGAGATTAACTCTATGCAGTCCAGAGAGAAATGTTCCTAATTACACGGGTGTGGCTTTACACATCAAGAGAACTAGGACCATGTTCAGACTGAGCATCAAGAAGCTTACACAAAGAACCAAATTCAAGACACCTCCTTCGCCACAGCGTGCGAGCGGAGGCGGCGCTGAGACCCGAAACGGCAGAGACGTTACAGTACTCCTGTTGGTGGTGGTGAATAAGTGGTTCATAATTGGGGGTTAGTGTTAGACTTGATGTGGTTGTCACTAAGCCCCGCATGAGCAATGAATGCTGTAATTCAGACAGCAATCATTACTAAGACAGTAATAAAATATAAAAAAAATCCACATAGGCATAAAAAATTTGAAATAAAAATGAATTCATTTTGTTAATTGACAAAATTAAACTCTTCTATTTTTGAAACCATACTGACTTTACAGTATTTTTTACACCTGCCTAAAACTTTTGTATAGTAAAATTCTGCATATAAATGCAGCAGATATTTAATGCCAACAATGCACTAAAAGTCATACTGTAATAGGCAGCGAATAGTGGACCCACTGTGCTACCAAACTGGAATGGCTTACAGCCACCTCTAAGAGCATTGTCCAAGCACACTCCCCTGATATCACCTTTTACACTCCCTCCTACAGGGATTTGAACTTTGCTGTGGGGAGTCCATCAGGTTCTCTACCTTCCGAGGAGGTCTCAGTTTGGTTAAAGCCAACCAATTATGTCTAGACTAGTGCAAATCATCACAAACACTGTCTAAAATGCATAATATGAACACAGTCTAAAATCAGAATTTCATCACTGAAAGACCAATTCCAAACAGAAGGACAGCTTGTAAATTTAAAGGAGACTAGCAGTCATCCAAATCTTGAGAAAGTGTTCCTTTTATTGTAATCCAAACCACATCCATCTCTCACTCTCTCTCTCTCTCTCTATATATCTATCTATCTATATATATATATATATATATATATATATATATATATACACACACACACACATACATTGATGCAACACTGACCTCCCTATGGGAGGGGCTGTCCACAACAAGACAACATACATCATAAATGTGGCCAAATATATATAAAAACCCGGTAACCCACATATTTAACCAATAGGGACCTAGATGAAAATATATATCTTAGTTATACTTACAAAAAATAAGCCACAGATTTTGTGTCATAAAATTTGGAAGGAGCAAATGCCTTAGTGTCCTACCAAATCTACTGTGCATGCGCAAATAACTTAGGCCATTCTGCTTCTTCCAGCCCATGACTGGGCTCCTCTATCTAAGGTGGTCATCTGTGCATGCACGGGTCCCTTAACCAGCATGTGCTAAAAACCACAATTCACTCAATGTTGTAGTGAGATCCTTTGACTGCGCATGTGTGGGTCCTATAACCCATGTATAGGCTATCGGCTAATGAACTCTTGGTATTAGACTCACAAAAACTTATTTTAAAAAGTTGGACTGTAACAGGTTTCTCAATTTCCACAGCCTTCACTATAAAAATGGAAACAGAATGTCCCTTTGGCCAATTTCAAATGACCCGGGGAAACTGCAGTAAGCATCATGACTATACATATATAGATCACGGTGTCTAGCGCATGTGTGGGTAATGGGAACCACGCATGCACAGTCAAAGGATGTCACTACAACAATGAGTGGAAACAGCTTTTTTGCTCCATATTTTGCTGTGGTTTTTTTTTTGCCAAAGCCAGGAGTGGATTGAGCAGAAGGGACAATAATAAGAGTTTCCTATCTATTTCCCATTTATTTGTAGCCATTCTTGGCTTTGGCTTTGGCTAAGGCCCCATATTGGGGAAAAAGCAGCATTTTTTGTTGCAGATTTTGCTGTGGTTTTTTTGAGCCAAAGCCAGGTGTGGATCCTTAAGTATAAGAACTTCTTTTCCATTTCCCAAGTTAAACTTTGCCCCATCTGTACGTGTGGACTGGTTCAAATTTCTTTGATGTTGCCAGAGAACTCCTGCTATGTATTCATTTAGCTTTGGACTATGAGGGATTTAAGCATATACCACAAGAGGTGTGATGTGTGTGACATCAATCCAAAAGAAGATAAAATGCTTTAGATGGACAGACCATTTTTAATGTCTGAAATACTGGAATGTAATGTCCCCAATGCTCTAAATCCATATAAAATATTTGTATAGTGTCTATATTTTTTAGCGGTGACAGTGATGGTAAGGGCTTACATCTTTCACTCGTTGTCTCAGGCAGCAGAATATTTAGGTAAACCCCTGGGTGCAGAGATTAATAAGGATTTACAGTACATATGATGCACCCACAAAGAGTTAAATGACTCTTCATTTGCACTTTTCAGAAATTGCTGCTTTGGTTTCCAGCCCAGACACGGCACTATTCATTTTAATAACAGTCAAATCATATTTCTCAGTTTACATGGATCAGTCCATTTTGATCCTGTTATGGATGAATACTAAGAAATATCATCTAGTACATATGCAAACAAATTTCCTTCAATATCCTTTGCAAATTCTTTGTGGTAGAGAAACTAATCTCATATTAATTTGACTGCAATGTCTGTGTACCAGATTGACTCTATGATGGAATAATACAGTTCTTACAAGACATACAAAGATTAATTTAACAATTTGTCTCTTACAGACGTCCCCTCCAACTAGTGAATGATTCTCAGCAAAGCACAGTATTTTCTTTTACAAGTCTTCATACACAGGTCATATTATAGCTCTTTATAATCTCTAACTTGTATATAGTCATAATGCAGCACCAATAGGCTTTTTTGGGGCCCTACTTTTCCTACAGTATGTGTCACTCTAATAGGCACATAAATGCTTGCTGTGATGGAGCACAGTGTGCTTATGTGACCTGCGTTCTATTAACAGTCCCATAGAAGTGAATGGAGTGCCGGTCATGCAAGCACACTGGCTTCATTCACAAGGAGCCTCCTGATCACTTGGGGACTCGGTGATTGAGCCACCAGCGATCAGACACTTACCCCCTGCCCTGTCAATAGGGGATAAGTGTCTATAATGACACAACCCCTTTACTTGTTAGTCGCCAAATATTATGGTAGCACCAAGTTCAAGGACACCTATCACCAGCTGTGACTCCACAATACCCTTATTGTACTTGAGGGATATGATTTAGCAACAAAACTTCAGCAATCTGTTGGTGATTTAAGCCAGACTTAGCTCATTCATTAGATATACGCATATGGACTAAATTGTTGATACCCCTTGTTTAATGAAAGAAATGGTCACAGAAATAACTTGAATCTGACAAAAGTAATAATATATAAAAAAAATTCTATGAAAATGAACAAATGAAAGTCAGACATTGCTTTTCAACCATGCTGCAACAGAATTTTTTGAAAAAGAAGACTCATGAAACAGGCCTGGACAGAAATGATGGTTCCCTTAACTTAATATTTTGTTGAACAACCTTTTGAGGCAATCACTGCAATCAAACGATTCCTGTAACTGTCAATGAGACTTCTGCACCTCTCAACAGGTATTTTGGCCACTCCTCATGAGCAAACTGCTCCAGTTGTCTTAGGTTTGAAGGGTGCCTTTTCCAGACGGCATTTTTCAGCTCCTTCCAAAGATGCTCAATAAGATTTAGGTCAGGGCTCATAGAAGGCCACTTCAGAATAGTCCAATGTTTTCCTCTTAGCCATTCTTGGGTGTTTTTAGCTGTGTGTTTTGAGTCATTATACTGTTGCAAGACCCATGACCTGCGACTGAGACCAAGCTTTCTGACACTGGGCAGGACATTTCTCTCTAGAATCCCTTGATAGTCTTGAGATTTCATTGTACCCTGCACAGATTCAAGACACCCTGTGCCAGATGCAGCAAAGCAGCCCCAGAACATAACAGAGCCTCCTCCATGTTTCACAGTAGGGACAGTGTTCTTTTCAAGATATGCTTCATTTTTCCATCTGTGAACATAGAGCTGATGTGCCTTGCCAAAAATTACGATTTTTGTCTCATCTGTCCATAGGACATTCTCCCAGAAGCTTTGTGGCTTGTCAACATGTAGTTTGGCAAATTACTTTTGTCAGATTCAAGTTATTTCTGTGACCATTGTGTGTTTTTCTTTCATTAAACGAGGGGCACCAACAATTTTGTCCACGTGTGTAGATCCCAAATCTCCAAATAACATAGTAAATCATTGGCATGAATTGGAGCCGCTGCCATAATGGGCAGAAATCTACATATCAGTCTTCAATACTGCCCACCATAGCAACAGAAATAGAAATACTGATCAGAGTTTGAACTAGCTGTACATAATGAATAAGTGGCATAGAAGACATATAATGTATAATACATAGAGTACATGTTGGGCCCAAAGAACACATACAGAAGCTACAGGATATGTTTAAAAAACAACTACTCCTTGCTCCCCCGATAAATCTCACACCCTGCGCTAATCTGAAAAAAATCTCTGCTCTTTAAGGGTTTTATTTTTGATCACCCAATAAACAGTGTGATGGAAACTGCTAATTTGAAAAAAAATCTCTGTTTGTTAGGCCGGGGCCCCACATAGCGAAAATGCCATGTTTTGGCAAATTGGATGGGATTCTGGCTAATCCCATGCACACACTGCAGAAAAATTGCAGCGGAAATGCTGCAATATCAAAAACCATTGCGTTTTTGTTAATTGCAGCATGTCAATTATATCTATGGAAATGCTGGCGTTTTCCATATAGGTATAATGGGGACAGATAGTCTGCAGAAGAAAACTCTGCGGACTTTCTGTGAAAAACGCTCTGGAAAAAAAACACAATGCAATTCCACCACGATCTTTTCTGTAATGTTTTTTGGCTGCAACTCGTTATATAGTGCCTTAGCCTCAAGGGGTTTTTTGTATCTCACCCAATAAACAGTCTCATGGCCTTTGCTAATCTGAAAAAAAAATCTGTTATTCAAGGGGTTTTTTTTTGCTCTCCAAATAAAAAAGTGTGACTCAGTTTACTAATCTGAAGAAATCAGGTTTTTTAATGTGTTTTGTTTCTTTCAGTTACCCAATATATATATAAACTGCCGCCATTGTAATGGCTAAAAAAACCCAAAAAAACAAGCTCACTGACGCAGTTCTAGTCTAATAGTCACTGACCACATAGTCATCCTTCCCCTCGTTTTATGGGTGGTGACAGTGTTCTACACTATGTTTTATAGATAGGTTCCTATGAGCCCTGACAGTGTTCTACACTATGTTTTATAGATAGGTTCCTATGAGCCCTGACAGTGTTATACACTGTTTTATAGATAGGTTCCTAGAAGCCCTAAGAGTGTTCTACACTAAGTATTATAGATAGGCTCCTAGGAGCCCTGACAGTGCTCTACACTATGTTTTATAGATAGGTTCCTAGTAGCCCTGACAGTGTACTACACTATGTTTTATAGATAGGTTCCTAGGAGCCCTGACAGTGTTATACACTATGTTTTATAGATAAGTTCCTAGGAGCCCTAAGATTATTCAACACTATGTTTTATAGATAGATTCCTAGGAGTCCTGACAGTATTCTATGCTATGTTTTATAGATCGGTTCCTAGGGGGCCTGACAGTGTTCTACACTGACAGTACAGGGCTATAGACGAGTACAGAGAGAGGGGTCGTTCCTTACTGCCCAGCGATGACGCTGAGCTGTGAGCAATGCCCCCCCCAGTACAAGTCTATGTATGAGAACTGTCAGGGAGGGCGTTCCTCACAGCGCAGTTAGACTGTCAGGAACGCCTTTCTTACAGTAAACCATGAAACTTACACCGCCGATATCTCCAGTCCCAGGGCACATACCGGGAAAGCCGGCAGTGCGCTGAATTCAGCGCGTAGTCGGCTTTCTAGCGGTATGTAAAACCGCATGTGCCTGAGGACATGAAAGGTCCTCTTTAAATATTTAGTCATATGACGTGTATCAACCAATATAACTTCACATTTCATTTACCAGGTTTCCATAACAACACAGCCATAAATAGACTGTACCTATACTGGACTGCCATACTGGATGTCAGCATTCTTATAAATCGAAACGCATTTAAACTACACATAAACGACATACAAAATAGACCAGTGCCAATTCTTATGGGGCCACTACACAAACAAAAAATGAAATATACCGTGCGAAGCTGGGCCTTCTGCTAGCTGCCTACCTCTCCCTAACCTGCATTAGGGCTATTCTAAAGGTGACCAGATAATGCTAGTATACCTTATAAAGGACCTGTGTATATATGCCCCAGTACAGATATGGCTTGTCATTTCTGAGACACAATATTTTTTCCTATAATCAAACATCTTTCTCATCTGAAAGAACAAGTCTCATGATGTAGACATGTTCAATTTGCATTTCAAATAGTATCCCATACCAGTTTACCTGCAATGCACTGTGTATCATATTGGCTGCAAGAATAAAGGGCATACAAAGATTACTGATCCCAATGGCCCTTCTATAGTGAATGATTCTCAGCATTAGGCGGGTTGCACATGACCGTGTGCTAGCCGCCGGCCATTCAATGAATAGGAGCCACGGAAGCACAGTCGCAAAATCGGACAGGTATTGGATCTGTTCCATATTTTGCGGCCCAGACTGTCGGCCCGCACATGGGACTATGTAATTCACAGAAATGAATGGGTCAGTGTGCTATCTGGGAAAAACCCAGATAGCACACTGACCTAGCACATGGTCGTGTGCAAGGAGCTTAAACTTGTGTACTCCCACCCACTACATTAATGGGTCCCCACTGTCTGCCTTAGTATAGATGTTCCTATTTGACATCATAGTCCCTAGCATTGATAGTGGGCAACAGACAACTGTATGTGGTGAGATTGTCAATCCTTGCAGGTGTTGCTGGTCCCTAGTACATATACAGATGTATCCAAACTTAAAGAGAGTGTGTCGTCAGGAAATTACCTATTGTTTAAATCAAATTTTTTGCGTTCTATATCTATATTAAAAAAAAATCCTAAAAATCTTGCAATGACAATTTTTGCCTCTAAGCCTTCGGTGACTTCCTGTTTCTTTCAGAAGGACCATGCTATGTACCATAGACACAATGGTCTGCAGCAGACCCTATTCACTTGCTCAAGAGAGTTTTCAATTCATACTCTGTGACCTGGACAGAGATCATTGTATAGACGGGGAGTAGATAAGCTGTGAAATCTATTGTGACTGGTGGATTCTTTGTCTTATCTACATATACAGATTGCTGTGATCAGCAGTGTGCTGTAAGTGAGGTAGCTGCTGTAAAGAACTCTCCTGCTGAAAACAGGAAGTCTCAGCATATTATTTGGCTTAGTAGATCGGCTCCATAACCTGTCACTAAGAAACAGCCCCACAATCATGCAGGACATATACAGATGTGCTTACCTTACTGGTATGAATAAGGTACTTTGCTTGTACAGCCACAGTATAATTCTAAGCTTGTGTTTCTGCTTCTATCTTCTGCAGTGCTTCCTCACTCTTCCCTCTCTATAGATTCTATAGACATGTGTAATCTGAGTTATGTGACCTGCAGCCCATCTCAAGATGAATATTGGAGAAATTTCAGAGCAAAAGACAGTTTAAGCAGAGGGAGTAGGAAGAGGTAAACAGTCTAATAGCAGAAAAAAAGCATGGTGGCTCAGAGGTTATGCTTCGTTCACACCTGCGCTTGCTATCCGTCCGTCGTGTATCCGTTCTAAATGTCAGAAAAAGGATTGGGAACGGTTTGCAAACGTTTCGTTTAAAAGCCCATTCACTTCAATGGGCTTTTAAAGCAATCCGCAGGTGTCCGATTGCAGCCTCTCCGACTCCAAACCGCTTTTTTTTTGTCGAACACAAAGTCGGACATGCAGGACTTTGTGTCCGTGCAAAAAAATAAGGATACACGCGGACCGTCGCCAAACCGTCTTTTTTTAACATTAAAGTCTATGGGAGACGGACACAAACGGATTGGAATCCGTTTGTGTCCGTTTTACAATCCGTTTTTTTGCTTAATATTCTTCTCTGCACATGCGCAGACTGAAGAAAAAAAAAAAAAATATGGGAAAAACGGATTCAAATCGGATTAGCAAAACGTACACAAACGGACACAAACGGACACCTTTTTCACCAGGTATCCGTTTACCAATCCGTCTAAAATCACGGATTGTGGTATACATTTGGTAACCGTTTGTGTACTTTTTTTAATGAATGCGTTGTTTTCATAAAACGTTTAGCGACGGACGGATAGCAAGCGCAGGTGTGAACGAAGCATTAGCCTTGTTGCCTTGCGGTGCTAGAGTCTTGGGTATGAATCCAACCAAGGATAATATCTTCAAGGAGTTTGTGTGGGTTTCCTCCCACACTCCAAAAGATGTACTGATAGAGAACTTACATTGTGAGCCCTCCTGGGAATAGTGAGTAATGACAATGTCTGTAATGCACTACGGAATATTTTGGCACTATATAAGTAAACAAAAAAGTAAAATAAAAATGTATGTAAAGTTTTGAAACATAAGTGACCATTTTAGTTAACAATGAGTGGTCACACCTAGACACAAATAGGATATTTAGTATATTCCTTTGTGTTGACTTATCATGAAACACTGCTTGTGTGCCAAAGTGCATGTAGTGCCAAAGGGACAGTCTGTGAGAAGCACAAATCAGCAGGCCCATGTGCATCTGTCTTGAGACAGGTGGACTGGTGGCAAGAGACTAAAGGACATAGTGATGTGTTGTTCGTGAACGAGTCAACTTCTGCTTGGGAGCCAACAGCTCACCTAACCCCGCCCCATATGTAGATAACCCTGCCCCCTTGGGTCTAACTCTGCCTGCCAATAGGTCACTAAGAAACATTTTAACCTAATTTTATGACATCCTGTAACTCACAGCAGCCTGGGGATCATAACATTAGGTTAAAAGGAAGAGTAATAGGGTTTCTGACTGTCTACACATCCATACTTCCCAACTGTCCTGGATTCGGCGGGACAGTCCCAAATTCTGTGTCCTGTCCCATGGTCCCAGTCAGCGGGAGGGACAAAGATGAGTTGAATACAGTGATGAAACTGGAGCCGTCCACGGACAGCTTCTGCTTCATCACTGTGCTCCTGTATGCAGAGATAGATGGGAGGGACATTAAACTGGGGGCAGATGAAAAGAGGGCATTAAACTGGGCACAGATGGAGGGAGGGACATTAAACTGGGGGCAGATGAAAAAGGGACATTAAACTGGGGTAGATAAAAGGGGACATTAAACTGGGGGCAGATGGAGGGGGGCATTAAAGTAAGGGCAGATGAAGGGGTGACATTAAACTCGGGGCAGATGAAAAGGGGACATTAAACTGGGGGCAGATGAAGGGGGACATTAAACTGGGCGCAGATTGAAGGGGGCATTAAACTGGGGGCAGATGAAGGAGGATATTAAACTGGGGGCAGATGGAGGGGAACATTAAACTGGGGACAGATGGAGGGGGCAGATAGAGCATGACATTAAACTGGGGGCAAGTTGGAAGGGGACATTAAACTGGGGGCAACTGGAGGAGGACATTAAACCATTGGGGTAGCTGGGGGGGACATGTCTGCCTCTAGTTGCCCCCATTTTAATGTCACCCTCCAGTGAACCCCACAGTTTAGTGTCCGCCTCTAGTTCCCCCAGTTTAATGTCCCCCTCCAGTAGCCCCCAGTTCAATGTCCCCATCCAACTACCTCCCACGGTTTTATGTCATCCTCCAGATGTTCCAGTTTAATGTCCCCCTCTAGTTTCCTCCAGTTTAAACTGGGGCACCAGGAGAGGGACTTCATATTGTGGGATAATTGGAGAGGAACATTATAATGTGGGGGCATATAATGGGTGACTGTAGGAGCATTATACTGTGTGGGGGCACATAGAAAAACGGATCAGAGTGGGCAGAGTCAACATAGAAGTGGGTGGAGCTAAATTTGCCGCACGTACTGTCCCTCTTTCTGTCCTTTGAAAGTTGGAGGTATGCACATGTATAAGGAGCCATTTGGGAGCCAACAGAGACAGCACTTTTAGTGAGCAGATCCTAATGATCCAGCTCACTAAAAAGAGCAGAAGTTCCCATCACTAGAAGGACATTTGGAGCCATTGCCTGAGTGTGGACTGTGTCTGTACCTAAACAAAGAGAGACTAAACAGCGACCAAAGTACCAGGCTCTCCTGAGGTCTACTAATGCCTACTAGTGGGGTGGGAATTCATCTGAAACACATGAGGAAATATAGGCTGCTTGTAAGTAGTGTGAGATGTGCAGTGTCCCCAGAAAAGTCCATTGTTAATCACTCAACTGTTATATTCTTGCCAAGTATGTTTTTCACTGATTTATAAGGTTTGTACTGTTCTAATACTGGCTATTAGAACTTCCCAGTTTTACACTGGACATTTAGGAGTTAATCTGCCATTTTTGTGTTGCTGTGGTGACCTATCTGAGTTTCTGGAAGGTGAGAGAAGCTTAGTGGTTACAAGAAACGCCCAGGCTTTAGCCAGTGACTTACTTCCTGTTCTAAGGAGTTTATACTGTATATAGTCGTAGATGAGGAAGCTAGATTGTGGAAGAGTACCTTCAGTTCTTCAGGTTAGATAGTGTCAGATAGGGTATGACACACAGTTCTATGCCAGTGAACTCCACACTCACAGAACCTGGGCTTATTTTATGCTGATAAGTAATTAAAATAATCCATAAATAAATAAACAAACAAACAATCAATCTCCTTTATATGGACGCCTATCAGCCTAAACCATTGTTTGTTTTAATCACAAATTGTTGATAAAAGTTTTGTCAGCAAGACTGACAGGGGTAGCTCCACATTTAGGGCATCCCTATCAAATAGGGTTTATGGCTGGTAAGGCAATGGCCAATAATATTCATATATTGTACTGGAACAGTCAGGGCTATGCTGATAATGCAGTAAATCGGGCAGTGTTATTTCTTGACATGCCTAGTGGAATTTTGTACAGACAGTTTTGATTCCAATAGAATTTCAAACAGGACTTTTGGGAAGGGTTAACCCTCCGTACACTGGATAAACTGAAGCATAAATAGCCAGGCTACTGATTCTTGTATCTTGTATAGAGGGACTAGACTGGGTCATCTCCTACTTCCTCTTCTTTAACCACAAATATAAGATCTAGATAAGATATTGAGGGGCTGAGACATGGTTCCATGGAGGAAAAATTGTGCTTTATACAGATGACATGTGATTATTACATGTTAAAGCTCCAAATTTATGTTCCATGGTATTTGCTGCTGTAAACATTGAGGGTTAAAGTAGATGTTAAGGATTCAAGTAAATTGGCATAAGTCATCTCTTGTCTACTTGGATCAGATGATGTTCTTAGGGTAAAATCTTCTGTTCAGAAGATTGGGCATAGTAATATCTAGAGGCATTTCGTTTTCCTTATCTATCTGTACCCAGACCACATGAAGACTTGTATGCTACATGCCTATGCACATGCCCCCACACAGTAACCATGCCCCTCCACAGAACCCCACTTCAACTATAGGTTAATGAAAACCTTTCTGACAGTGAAAGGCTGTGTATCATAAATCTTCCTCACTATATTCGCTTTCGGGGCAGGGGTAATAAATTTACAGTGGACATACTGGCAACTAGAAAAGAAATCAGATAGGAGATCAAAAAGTTGTATTAGTCTTGTGTGGAGGATGACCTGTGGGCCCCCTTGGTTTATGGACCCAGCATCTACAACCATTAAAACCCTGATAGTCATCTGAAAACTGCACCAGCATAGAGAACAAGAGATGTAGTACTGTGCACTGTCGTATTTTAAATGCAAATTTGTCATCTCGTTTCCAGGAAACATCTTCATCATTGTTGTGAATAGTCTTGATTTCTTCAAGAACAGAAGCCTCCTCTTAAGTGATCAGCTCATATTTGGCTTCAGTATCTTCACCCTATTACATGGACTTTAGAAAGGGTATATGCAGTGAAAACATCTATTTCAATTGCTTAGAAATGAGTATGATAAGAAAACTTTACATGTCTTTGTGTACTTGAACTTGTGCACCTTATGGTTTTCTGCCCTCCTCTGTATACATTTCTGTCTGAAGATTGTCAATATTAACCACAGGTTCTACATTTGTCTTCAGAAAAGATTCCCTAAATTGTTTCCATGGATCATGATTATTTTTAGAGATGAGCGAATCGAAGCTGACAAAATGTGGAATTCGATCCGAATTTCAGGAAATCTTTGATTTGCATCGAATCCAGATTTCCTCACGCTTCGTGGTATCGAATCACATTTTAAATTAAGGACACGTTGGAATAGCCTTTAGAAAAGCTATTCTACTCCTACCTTGCATCATGCCCCCTGCGATGTCCTGGTCCTCCTAGCACGTGTAGTAAAATAATCAAAATAGAACATGCGCAGAGACGCTTGTGGCGGCCATCTTTATCCTATTCCTACACGAGCGGCTTTGTGCATGTCCGGCAGCCAACTTGATTCTATTCCGAGTGGCTCTGTGTATGTCCGGCGGCCATCTTGATTGTTTCTGTGCATGTCCAGTGGCCATCTTGACTATATTCCAAGCAGCTCTGCGCATGTTTGGCGGCCATCTTGATTATATCCCATACAAGACTGTTTCTGTGCATGTCTGGCGGCCATCTTGATTATATCCCATACAAGACCGTTTCTGCACATGTCCAGTGGCCATCTTGATTCTCTTCCAAGTGGCTCTGCACATGCTCGACGGACCAGGACATCGCAGGGGGCCTGATGCAATGGCAAAGGTAGGAGTAGAATAGCCTTTCTATAGACTATTCCGACATGTCCTTAGTGTAAAATGCATATCCCCATATCCCCAGGCTCTCTGCAGCCAGGAAAATAACTGTTTTTAACATGAAGTAATTCGAATTGAAGTAATTAGATCGAAGTGAATTGTTTTGGGAAATTCAGCAAAGCTGCCGAATCGAATTTTTGAGAAATTCGCTCATCTCTAATTATTTTCCTTCTAGGATACTTCTTCATGTGTCTTTATTCAGCACTGGAAAGAAACCAGGAATGCCTACAAAATACAACTTTCAAAGTTGTATCCATAAAGATGTCTCCAAGATGTTCTTGGTCATTATTGATCTTTATAACAATGTGTTATATATACAGTGGGGAAAAAAAGTATTTAGTCAGCCACCAATTGTGCAAGTTCTCCCACTTAAAAAGATGAAGCCGGCCTGTAATTGTCATCATAGGTAGACCTCAACTATGAGAGACAAAATGAGAAAACAAATCCAGAAAATCACATTGTCTGATTTTTTTAAAAAATATATGCAAATTGTGGTGGAAAATAAGTATTTGGTCAATAACAAAAAGTTCATCTCAATACTTTGTTATATATCCTTTGTTGGCAATGACAGAGGTGAAACGTTTTCTGTAAGTCTTCACAAGGTTGGCACACACTGTTGCTGGTATGTCAGCCCATTCCTCCATGCAGATTTCCTCTAGAGCAGTGATGTTTTGGGGCTGTCGCTGGGTAACACGGACTTTCAACTCCCTCCAAAGGTTTTCTATGGGGTTGAGATCAGGAGACTGGCTAGGCCACTCCAGGACCTTGAAATGCTTCTTACGAAGCCACTCCTTTGTTGCCCTGGCAGTGTGCTTGCAGCCAAGAGGAAGGGCAAGGAAGAACATATAAACAGTATGTGTATCTGATTTTTGTGGCTAACATCATTTTGACTAAATGAATAAACCCTGTAACTTAGCTTGGTAGTTTTCTTGGTAATGACTTGTATTTCTATATTACTATTACTGCATGGTAACATTTACAAGGTTGATCTTATCTATAGATATCTATGATCTCATCTATGGTTGCTGTTAGTCTATGACTCCCACAATATACTGAGATGGTGGGATACATAGGTAACATCTTTCTTGAGCAGACAGGAGATACAAGCTCCACATTCTGAAATTTAATTAACCCTTTCACTGACAGAACTCAATAGTAATATACCAGTGGCAGGACTTCAGAGCTGTTTAGTTGGCTACAACAAAAGTGAATATGAAAAAAACTACTCAGATACAATGGTTGCACCACACCACAACATCTTACGCTAGCTCGGAGGACCAGAACGACAGAGAGATGTCTTCAATCGTAGACCCTGTTGCCAAGTCCCTGCTGTGTAAAACAGCTATAGCGCCCATCCAGATCCTTAGCAGGCACCATACATCTCCACAAGTACATCTAAGTGTGTGTAGGAGTTACTATTCCCTACAAAGTATGCATAAACTGTAACAAAATTACTTGTGAGAGGAAATATGACTTTCTTCAAATAGATAATTTCCATGTTTTCCCGAACCACACCATGCATTTTGACTTACTGTCATCACTTCGATGAGAATATATTTGGAAAACATTTGAAAAAACAACAAGTATCTCTTGTCGTGGTCACATTCCCTTTGCATTTCATATGCATTTTTTTTAAATCTCTTAAATAGCATGAAGAATAAGGACCATCTCAAAAACATTCCTAAGGAAGTAGAGAGATGGATACTGTAATGATTTCTCTCACATATACAGTATCAATTTCATGACTTGTATAATCTCAGTTCTAGGAAACCTCTTCATTATTGTTGTTTCCTCTGCTCAATATATATATATATATATATATATATATATATATATACAGTGCAGACCAAAAGTTTGGACACACCTTCTCATTCCAAGAGTTTTCTGTATTTTCATGACTATAAAAATTGTAGTTTCACACTGAAGGCATCAAAACTATGAATTAACACATGTGGAATTATATACTTAACAAAAAAGTGTGAAACAACTGAAAATATGTCTTATATTCTAGGTTCTTCAAAGTAGCCACCTTTTGCTTTGATTACTGCTTTGCACACTCTTGGCATTCTCTTTATGAGCTTCAAGAGGTAGTCACCTGAAATGGTCTTCCAACAGTCTTGAAGGAGTTCCCAGAGATGCTTAGCACTTGTTGGCCCTTTTGCCTTCACTCTGCGGTCCAGATCACCCCAAACCATCTCGATTGGGTTCAGGTCTGGTGACTGTGGAGGCCAGGTCATCTGGTGTAGCACCCCATCACTCTCCTTCTTGGTCAAATAGCCCTTACACAGTCTGGAGGTGTGTTTGGGGTCATTGTCCTGTTGAAAAATAAATGATGGTCCAACTAAACGCCAACTGGATGGAATAGCATGCCGCTGCAAGATGTTGTGGTAACCATGCTGGTTCAGTATTCCTTCAATTTTGAATAAATCCCCAACAGCGTCACCAGCAAAGCACCCCCAAACCATCACACCTTCTCCTCCATGCTTCACGGTGGGAACCAGGCATGTAGAGTCCATTCGTTCACCTTTTCTGCGTCGCACATAGACTCGGTGGTTGGAACCAAAGAGCTCAGATTTGGACTCATCAGACCAAAGCACAGATTTCCACAGGTCTAATGTCCATTCCTTGTGTTCTTTAGCCCAAACAAGTCTCTTCTGCTTGTTGCCTGTCCTTAGGAGTGGTTTCCTAGCAGCTATTTTGCCATGAAGGCCTGCTGCACACAGTTTCCTCTTAACTGTTGTTGTAGAGATGTCTGCTGCTAGAACTCTGTGTGGCATTGACCTGGTCTCTAATCTGAGGGGCTGTTAACCTGCGATTTCTGAGGCTGGTGACTCGGATGAACTTATCCTCCGCAGCAGAGGTGACTCTTGGTCTTCCTTTCCTGGGGCGGTCCTCATGTGAGCCAGTTTCTTTGTAGCGCTTGATGATTTTGGCCACTGCACTTGGGGACACTTTCAAAGTTTTCCCAATTTTTCGGACTGACTGACCTTCATTTCTTAAAGTAATGATGGCCACTCGTTTTTCTTTACTTAGCTGCTTTTTTCTTGCCATAATACAAATTCTAACACTCCATTCAGTAGGACTATCAGCTGTGTATCCACCTGACTTCTGAACAACACAACTGATGGTCCCAACCCCATTTATAAGGCAAGAAATCCCACTTATTAAACCTGACAGGGCACACCTGTGAAGTGAAAACCATTTCAGGTGACTACCTCTTGAAGCTCATCAAGAGAATGCCAAGAGTGTGCAAAGCAGTAATCAAAGCAAAAGGTGGCTACTTTGAAGAACCTAGAATATAAGACATATTTTCAGTTGTTTCACACTTTTTTGTTAAGTATATAATTCCACATGTGTTAATTCATAGTTTTGATGCCTTCAGTGTGAATCTACAATTTTTATAGTCATGAAAATACAGAAAACTCTTGGAATGAGAAGGTGTGTCCAAACTTTTGGTCTGTACTGTATATATATACTATTTTTTAATTAAGGGAGCAAAAAAATTGGATTAGACACTGGTAGATATACAAAATTGTTGGTACCCCTCGTTTAATGAAAGAAAAACCCATAATGGTCACAGAAATAACTTGAATCTGACAAAAGTAATAATATATAAAAATTCTATGAAAATGAACAAATGAAAGTCAGACATTGCTTTTCAACCATGCTTCAACAGATATTTTTTAAAAAGAAAACTCATGAAACAGGCCTGGACAGAAATGATGGCACCCCTGAAAATAATGTGAGCAAACGGACATGTTAAATCAAGGTGTGTCCACTAATTAGCATCACAGGTGTCTATAATCTTGTAATCAGTCAGTGGGCCTGTATATAGGGCTACAGATACTCACTGTGCTGTTTGGTGACATGATGAGTACCACACTCAACATGGACCAGAGGACGCAAAGGAAAGAGTTGTCTCAGGAGCTTAGAAAGAAAATTATAGACAAGCATGTTAAAGGTAAAGGTTATGAGACCATTTCCAAGCAGCTTGATGTTCCTTTGGCTACAGTTGCACATATTATTCAGAAATTTAAGATCCATGGGACTGTAACCAACCTACCTGGACGTAGTCACAGGAGGAACATTGATGACAAATCAAAGAGAAGGATAATATGAATGGTAACAAAAGAGCCCAGAAAAACTTCTAAAGAGATTAAAGGTGAACTTTAAGCTCAAGGAACATCAGCGTCAGATCGCACCATCCGTCGTTGTTTGAGCCAAAGTGGAATTCATGGGAGACGACCAAGGAGGACACCATTGTTAAAAACAAATCATAAAAAAGCCAGACTGGAATTTGCCAAACTACATGTTGACAAGCCACAAAGCTTCTGGGAGAATGTCCTATGGACAGTTGAGACAAAAATTGAAATTTTTGGCAAGGCACATCAGCTCTATGTTCACAGATGGAAAAATGAAGCATATCTTGAAAAGAACAGTGTCCCTACTGTGAAACATGGAGGAGACTCTGTTATGTTCTGGGGCTGCTTTGCTGCATCTGGCACAGAGTGTCTTGAATCTGTGCAGGGTACAATGAAATCTCAAGACTATCAAGGGATTCTAGAGAGAAATGTGCTGCCCAGTGTCAGAAAGCTTGGTCTCAGTTGCAGGTCATGGGTCTTATAACAGGATAATGACCCAAAACACACAGCTAAAAACACCCAAGAATGGCTAAGAGGAAAACATTGGACTATTCTGAAATGGCCTTCTATGAGCCCTGACCTAAATCCTAATGAGCATCTCTGAAAGGAGCTGAAACATGCCGTCTGGAAAAGGCACCCTTCAAACCCGAGACAACTGGAGCAGTTTGCTCATGAGGAGTGGCCAAAATACCTGTTGAGAGGTGCAGAAGTCTCATTGACAGTTACAGGAATCGTTTGATTGCAGTGATTGCCTCAAAAGGTTGTGCAACAAAATATTAAGTTAAGGGAACCATCATTTCTGTCCAGGCCTGCTTCATGAGTTTTCTTTTTTTAAAATTCTGTTGAAGCATGGTTGAAAAGCAATGTCTGACTTTCATTTGTTCATTTTCATAGAATTTTTATATATTATTACTTTTGTCAGATTCAAGTTATTTCTGTGACCATTGTGGGTTTTTCTTTCATTAAATGAGGGATACAAACAATTTTGTCCACGTGTGTATTTAGCAAGTTTTCATGTTTAGACGTCAGAACCAGTAATGTATTAATACATTTACCAAATTTAGGACACAACTCATGGCCATATTTTATCTTCAGGTTGCATCCATTTGTTTATTCCAAAAACATGAACATACATTATACACTAAAGACATATTCACTACCTTTTGCCAGTCGCTGCCCTGGTTGCCCATCCACCACAGAATACAATATAAAATAATCACACTCACACATAAATTGATCCATAGCACTGCACCTCCCTATATCTCATCCCATGTTACTGTCTACCACCTTAACCATTATCTACATTCTGCCAATAACCTTACATGCCATGGTTGCACACAGCATCCTCTGTTATCTGAACATCCTACTCCCGTCTCCAAGACTTTTCTCGAGCTGCACCAATGCTCTGGAATGCTTTACCCCAGACAATCAGATTAATATCCAACTTCAGCAGCTTCAAAACTGCCCTAAAATCACATCTATTTAGGTGGCTTATCACATGACCTGATCACATTGTTCTACACCTCTGCACACTATGCTAACATTTCTTGTCCTAAGCTATCCTTCCTATTCTATTCCTCAGAACGTGTCCCCTCCATCTAGAAGTTACTCTGCACTCCATGCACTGAGTATCTGTATATTCGCAGATAACGGCTGGTGACGGGCTCCTACAGCTTCATTTGCATAACCTTATTTGTTAAAAGATGGGTGGACTATTGTACCGAAAAAAGCCCTCTGACCTCTTGTGTCCCCCTATCTCCTCATAGAATGTAAGCTCTTGCGAATGTGTAATACTGTCTGTTCATGTGTCCTCTGATTTGTAAAGTGCTGCGGGATATGTTGGCGCTATATAAATAAAGTTATAATTAAAGTTATTACTATAAAAGAAACCACTCAGGTGCCATGGGTGCATCTGACCACAACATCTGATGCTAGGTTCAAACTTGCATTGCCTCTCCATTGTTCTGGTCCATAAAGTGGTAACACTCGGAGCCCAGCAAACCCCATTGACTATAATGGGGTCCGTCAGGGTTTCCGTCATTTTAAAACATTTTCCTCCACCGATTTTCAGATGGATACTGAAAACATAGCCTGATGAATTAATGTGAACATAGCCTGAGGGCTTAGTGGTCTGTGATCAGAGCTGTCTTCAATCGTAGAACCTGCTGCCAGGTCCCTGCATCCAGCTCCTTATCAGGCACCATTCATCCCCACCAGTACCTTAGTGTGCGTAGGGGTTAATATTCCCTACAATGTATACATAAACTGTAATAAAATTACTTGTGAGGGGGAAATGACTGGCTGGCACCATTACTTTTGAGACATAAAACATGTGGCCTTCTTTCAAATAGATCATTTCCATGTTTTCCCAAACCATGCCGTGCATTTTGATTTACTGTCATCACTTCGATGAGAATATATTTGCAAAACATTTGAAATAAACAAGTATCTCATGTTGTAGTCATATGCCATTTGCATTTCATATAGTTCACATCCATTTTGTAAATCTCATAAATAGCATGAAGAATAAGGACCATCTCAAAAAACATTCCTAAGGAAGAAAAAGAGAGATGGATACTGCAAACATTTCCCTCACATATATCAATTTTTTGACTTTTATTATCTCAGTTCCAGGAAACCTCTTCATTATTGTTGTGATTTTTCTAGATTTCTTCAAGAACAGAAGGTTTATATTAATAATAATAATAATAATAGTCCTTTAATAGTCCCACAATGGGGAAATTCAGTAAGTGATCAACTCATACTCGGCATCAGTGTCTTCAACCTTGTGCATGGAATTCTGAAATCTTATGTAATGTTCCAAATTCTATTTCGATTAAGCAGTAATGAGTATGATAAGCTAATTGCACATTTTGTAATGTACCTGAACATGGGCACCTTATGGTTTTCTGCCCTCCTCAGTATACATTTCTGTCTGAAAATTGTCAATATTAACCACAGGTTCTATATTTGTCTTCAGAGAGAATTTCCCAAATTGTTTCCTCAGCTTAACATTACTTTTTGCCTAGGATATTTCTTCTTGATGCTTTATTCTGCAGTAGAAAGAAATTCAGAGTGTCTCCTAAACACAACCTCCACAGACATAATCATGAAAAATGCTAAATGTTCTTGGTTACTATTGATCTTTATGACTATTTGTTTGTTTGTTTGTTTGTTTGAGTTGGAAGGGACCTCAAGGGCCATCGAGTCCAACCCCCTGCAAAAGCAGGAATTCCTAAAACATCCCAGCTATATACCTATCCAGTTTCCGCTTGAAGATTTCAATTGATGGAGAACTCACCACCTCCCGTGGCAGCCTATTCCACTCCCTCACTACCCTCACTGTTAGAAAGTTTTTCCTAATGTCTAATCTGAATCTCCTTCCCCTTAGTTTCATCCCATTACTTCTCGTGCTTCCTTCTGCTAATGAGAATAGGGTAGATCCCTCTGCACTGTGACAACCTTTCAGATATTTAAATACCGCTATTAAGTCTCCCCTTAGCCTTCTCTTCTGCAAACTAAGCAGTCCCAATTCTTTTAGCCTTTCTTCGTAGGACATGGTTTGTAGACCTTCCACCATTTTGGTTGCTCTTCTCTGGACCTGCTCCAATAAATCGATGTCTTTCTTAAACTGGGAAGCCCAGAACTGTACACAGTATTCCAGGTGGGGTCTGACCAGGGCAGAGTACAGTGGAATAATTACCTCTCTTGATCTAGCTTCAATGCTTGTCTTGATACATCCTAGAATTTTATTAGCCTTTTTAGCCACCGCACCGCACTGTTGACGCATGTTGAATTTGCTATCTATTATTATGCCCAGATCCTTTTCCCCTGTACTCTCACTTAGTACTATTCCTCCCATACTATATATGCTTCTTGCTTTTCTGTTACCCAGATGTAGAACTTTGCATTTGTCCCTGTTGAATACCATTTTGTTCACCTCAGCCCATTGTTCCAGTGTGTCCAAGTCCTTTTGGATGCATTCTCTCTCCTCTCTAGTGTTGGCCATTCCTCCTATCTTTGTATCATCTGCAAATTTTATTAGTTCCCCATTAATCCCATCATCCAGATCATTTATAAAAATATTAAAAAGTACTGAGCCCAGGACAGAGCCCTGCGGCACCCCGCTTTTTACTTTCTTCCAGTTTGATGTATAGCCATTTAGAATTACTCGTTGTGCCCGATCATTAAGCCAATTGTGAACCCACCTCACTGATATTTTATCAAAGCCATACTTGATCATTTTTTCAATAAGAATGTTATGTGATACTTTATCAAAGGCCTTACTAAAGTCAAGATATACTATGTCCACTGCATTCCCCTCGTCCAACCATTCAGTGACTTTATTATAGAAGGTAATCAGGTTAGTCTGACAAGATTTATTGGTCATAAAGCCGTGCTGGCTCTGATTAATTAAAGCCTTCCCATCCAGGTACCTAATTAAATGTTCTTATTTGTGTATTGGGCACTTTGCTCTGCTCTATATCAGCATTGACCATCCTCATCTCACTGTTTAAACACATGAAGAGAATCCAAGAGAACACCGAAGGATCCAGATCTCCCAATATGGACGCTCATATTTGTGCAATTAACACAGTCTCCACTTTACTGGCTTCAAATATTCTTATATTTACTTCTGTGTTCATATTGGCTTTAGCTAAATTGATTTGGCTTTATCTTTTTGGTATTCTGGTTTCTATATGTCATATATGTACTTCCTATTTTTTAATTAAGGGAACAAAAAAATTGGATAAGACTCTAGTAGAGATATTTAGCAAGTTTTCATGTTTTAGACATCAGAACCAGTAATGTAACCAAAGTTAGGACACAACTCATGGCCATATTTTATGTACATGTTGCATCCATATGTTTATTCCAAAAATGGGAACATGTACATTAAAGACTGAAAGCATGGCCATGGGTCATAATTACATTGGAATAAAGAAACACAAGTAGTCTAATAGGATGGGTACTATGTCTCCTTAGGGAAATGTTGTCTTTGCAGGCCACTTTACGGTGTGTAGAGTCTATCAGGCCAAGCATGCTCTACTAGAGTTCTGGGAAAGGAATATGCAAATAAGTTCAACTATATGGAAAAAGGAAAACTCACTCTAGCGCTACCATTTGGAAGGTAACTCCCTATAGATCAATGCTTGTTTTTCTAAGAAACCTAGAGACATTGTCTGGGAATAAAGCCAAACCAGATCTATAAGGAGCTACCTTCCAAAAGGTGGCACTAGAGTGAATTTTCTTTTTTTCAATCTAGGAGAACCTATTTGTATATTCATCTCCCAGAATTCCTACTAGAACATGCAAGGTGTGTTAGACTCTGCACCCCTGCAAGGTGGCCTGCAAAGTAGACATAGTAGCTCTTCTGACCAACAGTTGTCAGCAGATGGGTCTCCCTTCCTTCTGCAAGAGATGTTCTGGTTTGGCTTTATTTCCAGATTTCATAGCAAACCAGGCATTGATTATAAATGGGCGAACTGACTCGTACCGAAACAAATCAGGTACCTGGGCCGCCAAACCCAAACATGAAATGAATCTTGAGAGGCTATGTAGTTATGTTATGTCTATGTTCTTCAAAGGTCTCAACGATAATTTAGAAAACTCTGCAGACCATGACAATATATTATAATACAGTAATACCTCGTACATTCGCGAGGTTAGGTTACAGAGCGGGTCGCGGATCGCGAGGAATCACAAATGTTTGGTACAAGCGCTTAGAAGCGCTTACAATGCCGATTTCTAATGTTTAACCCCTAAATATCAATAAACTTTACCCTACAGTACTGTACAGTATACTAAAGTATACTGTACAGTACTGTATATTAATACATTCATTCATTTTTCTTATACACTCACAGTAAAATGAAACTAATTACCGGGTACGTAACAAATAGGACGCTACTACCCAATAGCGAAGGTGTTTTTTTTTTATTAAATTTCACAGATCTGAGAAAAAAGAGCAAAATCTATATATGTTAGTTGCCAAAAAAATATCGCGAATCTGTGAATTCGCAAATTCGGAAACGCGAGTGTACGAGGTATTACTGTATCTGGGTTTTTCTTTGGCATTTTTATGTTTGTATTTATCTATTCTTCATTATTTTAGTTACAGTACTTTGTACCCTGTATTGTGTGACATACTTTTCATTCTTAGATTTTTTGTGCAATTTTGCAATTTTAACACTCTTATTCTCTGTACACTACACAGATTGTGTCTCAGTAGCTGGCCATATTGTACCATATTGTACTACTGTTTCACTTTTACTGTTTTGGTTGATCCACTATTTTTCTTATTTTTAGTATATGTATTGTAAGTTATTGATATTGTAGGTGTGTCATAGATATATGTAGAATAAAGTTTGCAGTGCAGTATATGTGTGTCTGAGTCTTTATTATAGCAAATACAAATATAAACCATATGTTAAACATATTAAGAATTTTAAAGTCAGTAAAGAAAGATTTTGGGTCATTTATAGTACCATAAAGTACTTTTCCAGAATCATAAATGTGTCCTTCCTTACATTTTGACTTCAGACTATCCAGAGATAAGTGACTTAAAATGACAAGGTTTGAAAAAAAATCTCCAAATTCTGGCCAGAATCTGCCTCCTATTGTTTTCAAGACGCTGAAAAAAGAAGCTTTCTGTTAAATCCTCCCATGGATTCCATGACTGATTCAGGCTCAGGATGATTAACCCCAATATGTCTGACTAATCAGTAAGCAAAGCAATGGTGGAAAGCCAAAGGTCTCCTCCTGCCTTCCTCTGTGGGATACACAAGGCTAGAAATCTGGGGAGGAAATTTAGGTGGAAGACCACTTCAAATTCCTCTCCTTATTCTATTGTGTGAACCTAGCCTTAGGGTATGTTCACACTACTACTGTGAATGTCCATTGCTCTAATTTTACATAAGATGGGAGCAACAGGATTTTATACTGTAAAACTTTCTTCTGTCATGTTTGTTTACTTTCATACCGCAGGACTTTTTCTTCTATCAGAAAAATAAAAAACATGATGGAAAAAAGCTTCTGTCATGTTTCTTACATTAGATTCAATGGGAACGGACACAGACGGAAGGGGCTCCTTCATCCTATGACGGATGAGAGCAATGGACATTAAAGAGGTTTTCCAGGCTAAAATATTATTTTTTTATTAGATCGGGAGAGGTGAAGGCTGTGTATCTGTCTGACAGGATTATTGAAGTATTGACTTTGCCTAATTCCCAGAGAACCCCTTTGATGGTAACTCTTCTCGACAACTCTACAGGTAGAGAATTTAATATCCCTAATTTTTTGCCGTAAAAGAATGGCTTTGTTGAATACCTTTTCCAAAGTCCTTGATATTTGTTCGTTATGGTAGAACTGACCATTGAATGTACAGATGTAACGGTCACCATATAAACACTGGCATCATGTTAATGAACATTCACTTCATGCTTCAGCAATCTGTATAGTGCGGCCGCCTTTCACTTTGAACGGGAAGTGGCCATGTGACGCAAAGTGTATAGCACAATTGTGAAAGAAATCTTTTTTAATGAGACAAATGTTCATTTGGTGACATGAAATGCTTATTATAAGTATACCAATGGAAGTAGTAGTATTCCAATCTAATGACAATCCTGGCAGATCAATTGACCATTGGTTAAGTATATAGACACATATCTTTTAGGCTAAGATCCCACATTGCTGAAAGGCAGCTTTTTTGTTGCATTTTCTTTATTCAAACTAGGAGTGGATTGAGCAGAAGGTAGAAGTATAAGAGCTTCCTATATATTTCCCATTCCTTTTGTAACCACTCTTAACTTTGGCTCAAAAACCACAGCAAAATCTGCAACAAAAAAAAGCAGCTTTTCCGCAAGATGGGACCCCAGCCTTAAAGGGGTTGTCCAGGTAAAAATGGACAACCCCTTTAACTTTTAAATCAGCCAGGGGCAATGAAAAAAAAATAAAAATAATGCATACTCACCTGTCCCCGATGCTTTGGTGTCCTCCCGGCACATTCTGATTCTTCTGCTCAACAGATCTCTCCTGTAGTTCCGCTGAAGTCGCTGATTGGCCTCAGTGGTCACGTGAACTCCGGAAGAGACTTGTTGAGCAGAAGAATCGGAACGTGGCGGAAGAACACCAGAACATCGGGGACAGGTGAGTATGAATTTTTTAAATTTTTTTCACTGCCCCCGGATGATTTAAAAGTTAAAAGGGTTGTCCATTTTTGCCTGGACAACCCCTTTAATGTCATATAACAATTAACATACGGAGCCACAAAACTGTAGTGCACAAACAGGTCATCAGTGTCTGGGGGTTTAACTAAGAGAACATCAGACCAGTTTTCGGCAGATTCTGCCGACGGAGACTCCGACACAGATATTAACCTAGCCTTAGTAATTGGTCCTTTCAGTGGCTAATATCACCCAGAGAGCTGATTCTCATTGTAACTAGGCCTCCTATTGATTCACCATGGTGGAAAACTGCAAAAAAAAAAAAAGTTATAGAAATTTAATATCCTCATGGTAGAAATATTAAGTTAAGAAAAGGTGTTGCGGTGACCAGATGGAAGGTAACGCTGCAGTTGGGATTGCGGGATGCAAACAGCGCAGACTTGTCACGGTCTCTGGGCACGAGGGCGCAGCACTGGTGCTGTCCCACGTTACCACCACTGGTACCGGTGATGAGGGGGCTGCACAAATGTTGGTGGTGATTGTTCCCCCGGGGCGCTTCCCCTATACTGTGCCAACTGGTGGTGTTTGGGGCGCCCTGATGTTGTCGGTGCAGAGTCAGACACAGAAACGGTTGTAAAGTTGAACTTTTACTTCCATGGGTGTGGAGGCACAAATGCTTAAACAGTTTCTTCAATACAAAACAACGGGGTACGCCTGGTGACACAGCAAAGTCCTGAGGTACAGGGTAGACTTGATGAAAGGTGTTCCTAGCCCCTTATACTTCAGTGTTACAGCCCTAAGGTGCGTCTGGGCTCCTATTTGGCACATAGGAGGATGCCCACCATGATACTAGTACATAATATTCCCCACTCACGTTATGTGGTCCTGATAGCTCAGAGTTTCGGGGTGCAATAGTCAGGGTGGCAGGATATTCCACAGGTCTGGCCTTGGCCCCTGGATCCTGTGATACTTGCTATGGAGCACGTGTTCCAGAATGTTCTCTCCACAGTCTCATGCTGACAAGATGATGATGCTTGACTTCCTTCAGGGTGATGGCTAGGCAGACAGGGGACAGGATCTTCTGAATAGCTGGAGTATGTCAGCTCTCCAACCTTCCTGGGCCTGTCTAGGACTTGAGATTCCTGCACTAAACTCACTGCTTTCTTCACAGGACATCACACTTATCTCCTCACCTCCTCCTCCTAACACTCCACACTTCTAACTCCTCACACGCAGGACCTTCCTGCAGGGGTGTTACCATGGGGACCCAGTGATCAGCTGACTCCTCCCCTTTTCCCAGGCGATGTCCTCCCATTGGACATTTGGTTACTATTCAATCCTATGGGAGGTGTAATGCATGTGTGAGGCTCACTAGGTGGCGCTGTGTTGTGTGAGACTCAGGACCCCCTGCTATGTCACACAGGCTATGAAGCAACAGGAAATAATACAATGCACAGAGATCACCCTCAGCCCAGCCATAGCCAGCTCTGGGATGCCACATACTCCCCCTCTTTCACTGACCTCGGCGACGGGCTGGGGTGAAGGTGAGAAATGTAACATAACGTTAATAAATACGAATAAAGTGCAAATGTCACTAACAGTTTAGAAAAATATAATACCTAGAAACTTGAGGTAAGACCTCCCGGCATAGTCCTGGAATGTCCATGAGAAGTCTGAAGGGTAACGGAGAGATAATTAAACTCAGACTTATGGAACCTTTTGGCGGTACCATCAGACAGTCCATATAGAAACAACAGTAGTGCAAATGGGTCCAGAGGCTCTCTGGCACAAATTTCGTGAGTGTCCATTATCATGAGAGTCTCTCTGAGAAACAATAAACAGTCCTTTCTGTAAGGAAGAGTAGGCACTCTAGCACGAATGTCCATACCGCAATGGGGTAACAGAACTTCCTTGGCTCGGTGAGCCAGGCACTATGGCTTGGATTGTTGCATATAAATGTAAATACTATATTACATGGCAAGATATTATATATATACTGTATATACACACAGGAAAAACATTAATGTAATCAGAGCAGGAATAACATATATACAGAAGCAGAGACAGTTAACCTCTTTTACCCAAGGACAGCCATGGCATCACTATAGCGTGTTGGAGGTATGCCTTTTGTGGTATGCTCAGAACGCCTAAGTGGAACGAGATTTGGATCAGGAACAGAGTCACTGAAATCAATTAAATCATCTGTCGAAGGGTTCTCTTGCACTAGAGCAATTGGTGGATAACAGCTAAATGGTAGTAGTTTAGGCGCCCACATAAGCTCAGTTAACGTTGGGGGTCTCTCTTTCGCTTCAGAAGGTGACAAGATCTCTGTACTCGTTGTCTCAGCTGGGGGCACCTCTGTGGGTAGTCCTTCTTTAAGGCACAGCTTCAGACGGTTTCGGTGTACTACTTGGGGCTGTCTCCCAGGTTTAGAGATCTCATACACGTCGGATTCAGGATATGGTATGGAGATGACACTGTATGGTTCTTTCTCCCAGAATGGATCCAATTTCCCATTCCGATGGTTATTCCTTAACCATACATGGTCGCCAACTTTCAGGGGCGCTGCATGGGCGTGATGGTTGTAATCCTCCTGTTGTCTCCTACGAACCTCATCCATGCGCGTTTCAACTATCTCTTTAGCTTCCTCCATACGTCGGCGGTGTTCAACAACCCAGTCTGTTATGGGTAGTGGATTGATGGTGTCAGGGACCTTCACACCAAGGGTTAAGTCTGAAGGAAGTTGACCTTGTCTTCCAAACATTAGATAAAATGGTGCGTATCCCGTAGATGTTTGGGGTGTGTTGTTGTAAATATAGGCCAAGTCCTTGATACGCTCAGGCCACTCAACACCAGGTGTAACTGCGGCTGTTCTTAGCATGCCGATGATCACTTGATTTGCCTTCTCGCACATACCATTCCCTTGAGGGTGATACGCTGTGGTTCGCAACTTCTTGCAGTCTTGGAACTGACACAGCTCACGGAACAATTGGGATTCAAACGCCGATCCACGGTCGGTGAGGATATGCTCAGGACAACCGTAATGGCGGACAAACTCTGCGTAGAAGGTCTCAGCCGTAGTTCTTGCTGTAAGATCTCTGACAGGCACGATGACAAGGAACTTGGAGTAATGATCCACCATTGTCAGAGCGTAGCTGTAGCCGGAACGTGTGGGACCCAACTTCACATGGTCCAGAGCAACAATTTCACACGGCTTTTGAGTCTTAATTGGATGTAGAGGGGCCTTCTGATCTCTTCGACCTTCCTTGGTGATACTACAGGCGGGACACTCTCGGCACCAACTCTCAATGTCACTCCTCATCCCAACCCAATAGAAGCGACGACGGATGGTAGCTTCGGTCTTTTGTACCCCGAAGTGACCGGATCTGTCATGATACGCCTCAAGTATCATCTGTGCGTCTCTTCTTGGTACGAGGATCTGATGAAGCCTTTCACCTGTGACAGGATCAAGAGTGTTTCTATGTAGAAGGCCTCGTTGGACAAACAGGTGCTTCCTCTGTCGCCAAAGGCGTTTTAATTCCACGTCATGAAGACCTCTCTTTACACGGGTTGGTATTCTTCCTGTAAGCAGGAAATCTGACAATTCTCCTAAAACTCTGCTCTCTTCTTGGAACGTTTTCCACAGAGATGGCTCCTGGAGGGATTCGGCAGCTGTTTTCGCCAGAGATTCTCCTTCTACAGGGACACCAATAGCAACCTGTTGGGCAAACTTGTTGTAGAATGGTGGCATCTCCACCTCTTCCCAGATGTCTTCTCGGGGTGGTTCTTCTCCCACAGGCAACCTTGAGAGTGCATCAGCGTTAGCGTTGGACTTGCCACTGCGATACTTGACAGAGAACTTGTAATTCGCGAGTCTTGAGGCCCACCGTTGTTCAAGGGCTCCCAGTCTAGCAGTGTCCAGATGCGCCAACGGATTGTTATCTGTGTACACGGTAAAGGGTGTGGCAGCCAGGTAGTCTTTAAACTTCTCTGTCACGGCCCAGACAAGCGCCAGAAGTTCGAGTTTGAAAGAACTATAGTTCTGGTCGTTCTTCTCCGCGCCTCTCAGACTCCTGCTGGCGTAGGCGATGACTCGCTCTTTGTTGTCCTGAACCTGGGACAACACTGCACCCAAACCTTGGTGACTTGCATCTGTGTACAAGCGGAATGGCTGACTGTAGTTGGGATAGGCTAGAATTGGTGGTTGCGTCAGAAGTGCTTTAAGCGCTTGAAAGGCTTCCTCTTGACGCGCTGTCCAGTCTACCGGAAGCTTTCGGTTGTAGTTTTCTCTGGGACAACCGCGCAACATCTCGTTCAGAGGCTCGGCTACTTGGGCGAAGTGTGGTATGAAACGCCGGTAGTAACCTGCGAATCCAAGGAAGCTTCGGACTTCTTTGACGGTAGTTGGTCTTCGCCAGTTCTGGACTGCAGTGATCTTTTCAGGATCAGGTTGGACGTCTTGTGCGCTCACGACATGCCCAAGGTAGTGAACTTGGGGTTTCAACAGGTAGCACTTGGAGGGCTTCAACTTTAGGCCGTGCTGTATAAGTACCTTGAATACCTCGGACAGGTGACGAAGGTGTTCTTGGTATGTCCGGGAGAATACAATAACATCGTCCAGGTACAGTAGCACACTCTGGAAATTCTCATGGCCGAGGCACCTCTCCATAAGCCGTTGGAATGTGGCTGGGGCATTACATAGCCCAAATGGCATACTATTAAATTCAAAGAGTCCCATTGGGGTCATAAACGCAGTCTTTTCACGATCTTCAGGCGCCATAGGGACTTGCCAGTATCCACTGGTTAAGTCCAGGGTCGAGAAACAGGTAGCTGATCCCAAAGCCGTTAGAGATTCCTCAATCCGCGGCAATGGGTATGCGTCTTTGTGCGTGACGTTGTTGAGTTTACGATAGTCCACACAAAATCGTAGGGTTCCGTCTTTCTTCTTGACAAGGACTAGCGGGGCTGCCCAGGGACTGTTACTCTCCCGGATGACATCAGCATCTCGCATCTCTTGGATCAACTTTTTCACCGGTTGGTACATCGCTGGTGATATTGGACGGTGACGCTCCTTGATTGGATAGTGGTCGCCAGTCAGAATACGATGTTGTATGGTCGTGGTCTTACCAAAGTCCAATGGGTGTTTGCTGAATGCCTGTTGGTAACGCTTGGCCACATTGCGAACCCCATTGATGTGCTCTATAGGGGTATTGGCGTCTCCCACGTTCAATTCATCCCACCAGGACTTCGTGGCTCCATTCTGAATGTTCTCAGCAGCTTGGGTGGAACGCTGTGTGGCGGTAGAATCACCAGAGAGAATGTCTTCTGGTGCTAACCGGTGTAGCAGGGCCACAGAGTGGAACTTGTGGAGGTTCACGGGAGCATCGCCCAAGTTGACTAAGCGGACAGGAACACGTCCATTGGAAACTGTGACAAGGCTGCGGGCAGCCATGACAAGTGGTTGGCCATCTACCTGTATGGGTTGTAGCAAGGCCTCGTAGTCCTGATTTTCTATGCCCGGACGGGCACGGCACCACACCATAGTTTCTGTTCCAGGCTGTAGGGTTACTGGACGGGTATCTTGGATCCGGACTCGACCAATTTCACCTTGTTTGTTGGCGAACTTGTGCTGGGCATTGAGTACACGAATGGCCCGCTGAATGGTCTGCTGGTCACTGGGAGAAGCTGTAAGGAGAGAGGCATGCAAGGCATCCAACACTTCTGCAAAGCAATGGCGTAAAACATTCATGCCTAATATTACAACTGCAAACCTATCATCCTCTACATCAGTGACAATTACACCCTGTCTAGGCAGTTTCAAGTCCCCAATCTGGATAGTGGGTTCCCAATAACCCTGCTGTGGTATGGGCTGTCCATTGCTGGCACACAGATTTATCCATGTGTCAGGTGTTCTATTCAACACACCTAAGTCCCAATGTTCAAGGAACACCTGCTTGCGCAGGGTTGTTACCTGAGATCCAGTGTCCACCAACGCTGTCAGAGGGACGCCGTTCACCCGGATTGTGATGTGTGGGCAGGCTGAGACGAAGCGTGACAATGGCACTGAAGATTCACCTGGGCCCTTCTTCTTTCCTCCCGAGGGGCGGCCCGCTGCCTCGGGGGTGGCCCGTTTAACTGAAAACACTGAGGCCTGGTGTGTCCATATCTATGGCAAGAGGTACAGTATGGCCTCTCACTCTGTGGAGATTTCACTGAAGACGGATGTCTGGGTGGCGACTCAGGTGAGATGTTGAGACTTCGCAAAGGATCACTGGACGATGAAGACAGCTGGGTCAGACGATCTAGACGGACGGTGATCTGTTCCATGGCACGGGTCAGATGATCCACTCGGGCCAGAAGGTCATCTCTGGAGTCTGCTAGTGTAGTCTGCGCAGTTTGGGCAGCAGGTGAGGTACCCAGAGGTAGTGGCAGGACAACTGGAGCAATGCTTGTTGAGGGTCCAGGTGAGGGAGCGCAGATGACTGGGCTCGGCTGGGGCTGCTCCTGTCCCAAGACCTGGATGGCAAGGGCCTTGAAGTCAGCAAACGTGATGCTGGGATGTTGTGCAGCAAGCATTCGCAACTGACTCTGGAGCAATGTGGTACCCGCCCCTTCTATGAAGCGGTCAAGCAAGATTTTATCAGAGTCCACATTTTCACGTGGATCCACTTGCACCACAGCTCTGAACGCCTCTTGGAGGGATAAAGCATAGTCCCGCAGGGTCTCACCAGGTAGTTGTCGTCTGGAAAAGAAGCGCATCTTTACCTCGGAGACAGATCGCACGTCAAAGTTCACCTGGAGTTTGTCCAGAATTTGCCCAGGGGTTCTTTTGTCAGAGGCAGGCCAGGATTTGACCTCCCTATCTGCAGCACCCTCAAGCTGGCCCAGCAGGATCTGTATCTGCTGTTCTGTATTCAGAGGATAGAACTGGAAGAGAGACAGCATCTTCTCACGAAAGTCCCTGAGGGTATGCGCCTCCCCTTTGTAGCGCGGCAGCCATGGTGCGCCAGGGTAAAATGGCATGGAGAATGGTAGGCTGCTCGCCATGGGCACTGCTGGATCACTAGAAACAGATGGCACAATGTCACTTTGCTCAGTCATGTTGTTTGCAGGTATGACTGGAATTAGGTCGCCGTCTCTTTAAGAAATTCAACTGCTTGCTGGCAGGGAATGGAGACTACAACTTGGAATGCTGTAGCTATTAACAGAGTCACTGTGATGCAGGCTGACGGTGTGCTCCCCCTCTTTAATGGTGGCACTCCCCACGGACACTGTACACGGAAAACACTCGCTGGGGCCGTGGGAGAACTGAAGACAAGGACAGGGAGGCACAGTACTCACTAACAGCAACTGCAGCGTGGACCACAGATCAGCGGTGCACAGCACGGCCGGTGATGCGGCACCGGAGAGTCAGAAATGGCGCTGGCACGTTCGCCTTTCACTTTCTTGTATGGGTGCGCTGGAGCATTGCGCTCAGCATTCTGGGCTCTCCTAAGATGGCGGCAGATGGGTCTCCTGGCCTCATGGGCAGTGCTAAAAATCTCCCGCACTTTTGCAAGGTACAGTTAACCCTTTGTGGGCGTTCTTACACAGCGATGTGGCGCAGCAAACAAGTCCTGGGCGTTTTAACTCTTCCAGGGCTGTAACACACTGAGAGGACAGTCTTTAGGGCTTACTTCAGGGGTATAGGGCTCCCCCTCTTTGTGGCAAGCACTCTCAGGGAATAAACTTGATCTTAGCAAAGTCCACAATAAAGACCGATGCTCTGGAGACAATTTGGCGCACTTTTCGTGGCGACTTTCTCAAAATGGCACACACCCGTATCCTGTTCGTGACGCCAGTTTTTCTTGCGGTGACCAGATGGAAGGTAACGCTGCAGTTGGGATTGCGGGATGCAAACAGCGCAGACTTGTCACGGTCTCTGGGCACGAGGGCGCAGCACTGGTGCTGTCCCACGTTACCACCACTGGTACCGGTGATGAGGGGGCTGCACAAATGTTGGTGGTGATTGTTCCCCCGGGGCGCTTCCCCTATACTGTGCCGACTGGTGGTGTTTGGGGCGCCCTGATGTTGTCGGTGCAGAGTCAGACACAGAAACGGTTGTAAAGTTGAACTTTTACTTCCATGGGTGTGGAGGCACAAATGCTTAAACAGTTTCTTCAATACAAAACAACGGGATACGCCTGGTGACACAGCAAAGTCCTGAGGTACAGGGTAGACTTGATGAAAGGTGTTCCTAGCCCCTTATACTTCAGTGTTACAGCCCTAAGGTGCGTCTGGGCTCCTATTTGGCACATAGGAGGATGCCCACCATGATACTAGTACATAATATTCCCCACTCACGTTATGTGGTCCTGATAGCTCAGAGTTTCGGGGTGCAATAGTCAGGGTGGCAGGATATTCCACAGGTCTGGCCTTGGCCCCTGGATCCTGTGATACTTGCTATGGAGCACGTGTTCCAGAATGTTCTCTCCACAGTCTCATGCTGACAAGATGATGATGCTTGACTTCCTTCAGGGTGATGGCTAGGCAGACAGGGGACAGGATCTTCTGAATAGCTGGAGTATGTCAGCTCTCCAACCTTCCTGGGCCTGTCTAGGACTTGAGATTCCTGCACTAAACTCACTGCTTTCTTCACAGGACATCACACTTATCTCCTCACCTCCTCCTCCTAACACTCCACACTTCTAACTCCTCACACGCAGGACCTTCCTGCAGGGGTGTTACCATGGGGACCCAGTGATCAGCTGACTCCTCCCCTTTTCCCAGGCGATGTCCTCCCATTGGACATTTGGTTACTATTCAATCCTATGGGAGGTGTAATGCATGTGTGAGGCTCACTAGGTGGCGCTGTGTTGTGTGAGACTCAGGACCCCCTGCTATGTCACACAGGCTATGAAGCAACAGGAAATAATACAATGCACAGAGATCACCCTCAGCCCAGCCATAGCCAGCTCTGGGATGCCACAGTGTCTGGGTTGTTTAGTACCAAAAGAAAGGAGTAAATTGTATCAAGCTGGCAATTGCCCTCTATCTCTGCACTATTTAGGCATTATATAGCAGCTAGATATGAGCAAAGTGGTTTATAAAGAACTAGGTTTTCCAAAAAACTCAGGTTTGACTGAATTTGGAATATTTGGGTCTTACTACCCTTGAATCACTCTTATACGCTGAAGTATAATAAACAGAGACCCAGGGGAGGTGCATTTTGGTATAAAAATGATCCATTACCTGTTGAGGCATAAGTATAGAAATGGCTTGTAGTTTTTGAGACAAAAAACTTGTGACCTTTTCATTCATGGACCGTTTCCATTTTTCGTTTAGTCATGCAATTTATTTCCATTTACTGTCATCACTTAGCTAGGAATACATTTCCAATACGAGTATCTCAAGTTGCGATTCTGTTCGATTTGCATTAGCTATAGTTCTGATTTAATAGTACCACATATTCTTATAACAAATCAGGAGTGTCTGCTAAACTCAGTATATTTGATAAGTAAGCTTTCAAGAGTCTAGCTCTCTTCTTCAGACATGGTGTTATACAAGAACTGAAAATTCACAGATTATTTATACTCTATACACATGATCTTCAAAGGATTTTAGAGTGTCCGTCACTTTTGGTTTGTAGTAATGAGGTCTTTTTGTCTCAGTCTGTGGAGCTTTTTCTTTTTGTTGTTAATAAGCATGTCCTGAAGTTTCCAGTAGTATATGTGGAGTTTGGCCTTCATTTCCTCTGTGTCATTTGGATGACATTTCTCCAATTGGGATACAAACCAAAAGTGACGGACAACCAAATTCGGACATCTGAAAGGCTGCGGAACAATATGATAAAAATTTCCTATAACAACAAAAAAAGAACACAGGCCCTAAAATCATCATTGGATAGTGACACAGAGGAAATGAAGGCCAAACTCCACATATACTACTGGAAACTTCAGGACATGCTTATTAACAACAAAAAGAAAAAGCTCCACAGACTGAGACAAAAAGACCTCATTACTACAAACCAAAAGTGACGGACAACCAATTAAACAAAGCGGCAGCCATTAACAGAGACAATCTGCTCACATATAGAGAGACACAGAAAGAAGCCCAAGTGCCCCTAGTTGTCACCTACAACCCACAGCTGGAAATCCTACGAAGGATTGCCAAGGAGCTCCAACCTGTGCTACATAGAGACAACAGACTCAAGGACATATTTCCAGTCCCCCCCTCTCCTTTCGACAACCACCAAACCTGAGGCGTATTATTGTCCGGAGTGCCCTGAAGGCCCCAACTGAAAATGGCACCTCACCTTGCCTACAAAAAAGGTGCATGACCTGCAAGCACATCCACACCGCTGACAGTGTACCTGTCCCACAGTCACAACAGGTGCACAGAATTAGGGGGACATTTTCCTGCAGGTCTTCCAATGTGGTGTACCTCATAATGTGTGTGCAATGTCCCACCACAGGCCTCTATGTGGGGGAATACGGGCAGAGACTTAGTCAGCGAATGAACTCACATAGATCCAACATTAATAACAGCAGAACCGATCTCCCAGTGGCCGCACATTTCTCCGGAGAAAACCACTCTACTAAAGATTTGCAGGTTGTGGTTTTAATGGGACAGTTTAAGACGCAGGAGGAAACGAAACAATGGGAGTACAAGTTTATGCAAAAATTTCAAACTCTGCAATTTGGACTTAATATTCATGCCAGCTTCATGTCACACTATGTATGAACTGTGAGGGTCACAAATCACCTCCTGATAGCAAACAGATAACAGATCTCTCTGTCACGCACCACAACTTTCCAGATTGTTTTTTGACTGGTTGTAAATAACTTCTCTACTTAGATTTCATTTTGTTTTTTTTTTTTTTGTTTTTTTTAAGGACTCTAAAATCCTTTGAAGATCATGTGTATAGAGTATAAATAATCTGTGAATTTTCAGTTCTTGTATAACACCATGTCTGAAGAAGAGAGCTAGACTCTTGAAAGCTTACTTATCAAATATACTCAGTTAGCCTCTAAAAGGTATCGCCTGATTTCTTCACTTTTCCACTACTTTCAATGGCTAACACGGTACAACATTACACTACTATCTGCTAAACTCAACCACCCAAGTTGTGGTCATGGAACTCAGTTCAAGATGTTCTTTGTCATTATTGATCTTTATAATAGTAGCTGTCTTGTGCACTTTCCTCTGCTTAGTATCAGCATTGACCATCCTCATTTCTCTGCTTAAACACATGAGAAGAAAATTCAAGAGAATACTGAGGGATCCAGATCTCCGAACATGGACGCTCCTATTCGCGCCGTTAAAACGGTCTCCTCTTTACGGGCTGCAAATATTCTTATATTTACCACTTTGTTTACAACAATTTTCTATAAGCAAGCGCTTTATTCTTTAGGTATTCCAATTTCTATATGCCACATATTAATTTCCTACTTTTTAATAAAGGGAATAAAGCAACTAGATAAGACACTGGTAGAAATACTGAATCTGTGTTCATGCTTTAGCAGAAATAACCAGTAATAGCAATACATTTATCAACACTAGGCATGATCACATGTAGCAAGAAATATACTAATATAACATAGACTAAAAGTATAGCCATAAATAAATAAAAATATACTAATATAACATAGACTAAAAGTATAGCCATAAATAAATAGAAATATACTAATATAACATAGACTAAAAGTATAGCCATAAATAAATAAAAATATACTAATATAACATAGACTAAAAGTATAGCCATAAATAAATAGAAATATACTAATATAACATAGACTAAAAGTATAGCCATAAATAAATAGAAATATGGAAAACCATATTTGCATTATTGCTTCCATTGATAACATAAGCCATGACACTGTGATGGATCCATTTTATGGCAGATCCAAATTCCCACTAATTTTAATGGGAACTTTCTGGTTTCCATTACAGAGTAACTAAACGTTTAAGCAACCTTTGACTTCCTGGCAGTATTTGTGACATTAATACATATTGTCATATGTTTTATTAACAGATTTTGGCTTCTTCCCATGAAATTCCGCACAGAAATCCATTTTCTGTCCCTTCTGTATTATTTCCACTGTTTCTTTCACTGGTTTCTTAGTGGAGTATGGGGAAGTTACTTCCAAAGTATGGAATATGATCCTATGACCTTTTTAATCCTAGACCTAAAATCAAGACAATGGGTCATCCATCCATCTGGAAAAACAATGGTTTCACCATCTTTATAGATGTGCATTCTTAACATGAAGAGCATTGAGACTGTGTTCAAGAGGGAAATGCATACCTGTCTTGAAAAATATAAAATTTAGATTTCTGGAGATAGGATTATAATCCAGAGATTTATTCTGATTGCCATATATGGAGTTATAAAAGAATTTCCCACCTAACATAAGGTAATTTGCATTCATCTCATGGGCTTTTTTAATTCCTCTAGATCAACACTGTGGGATTACAGGTTGGACTTGATGGACCTGGCTTTTCTCAACCTTATCAAATATATATTTCTGTAACTATATGATTGAGTACAGTATGCCATAATCAGAGTCTGTTATAGCTGCTGGGTCCTACAGGACCCATATCAGCTCTACAGTAATAGGCAGGAGGCTGTATTCCACCTGCAACTGGGGCTAAATGTACCAGCCCCAGTTACAGGAGAAATCAGCCTCCCCCACAAAAAAATAGTGATCAGATGTCCCCAAAGGTCTATAATGACCTTATAGGGACACAATTTAAAAAAAGAAAGAAAGAAAGAAAGAAAGAAAGAAGTAGAAAAGTAAAAAATTAAAATTAAAGTAAGATAATTAAAAAAATAAACAAAATAATATGTCAATAACATGCCCTTATTACAGGTTCTAGCCCCACCCCCGACGACACAATACAAAATAAAAATTACTGTAACGGAAAGGAAAAACGATTTTATTAAGTATTGTAGTAGCACTTTGTGTTATTATTATTCTCTCGTCTTTTGTTTATATTTTCCCAGATATAAAAAAAATTTAAAAACATGCAAAAATAAAAACAACATAAAAATAAATCCCTATGTATCACCGAAAAAAGATGCAGAAATTAGTTGAATAACACAAATGATAAAAATGTTATAGCCCTCAAAACCGCACATACAAAAAAAAAAAAAATGTGTCTGGTCCTGAACTTGGCCCGGTACTGAAGTGGTTGACTATGTATGCACCATATAGCACAAGTCTGAAAGTATTGGGGTAGAAAAATGAACCATTTTCTCTGGTTACCGTCAATATAAAATATAAATGTAAGTATCGCTTATATATAGTTTTTACAACACACAACATTTGACATTTTTGCATTGGACAATTTCCATTTTTCTCTGTACCATGCAAAGCATATCAATTTACTGTCATCTCTTGATAAAACTATATTTGCAAGAAATGAAAAAAACAAATGTGTCATGTCTCATTTACAAAATTGTGTATTCCTACAGCAAATAAATAGCAAAAAAACCAAATCAGGAGCATAATGCTTAGGCGCAGAACGAGAAAGATGGATACTGAGAAGAATATCTTAATATCCATTAATCTTGTGACTTTGATCATCTCATTTCCAGGAAACATCTTCATCATTGCTGTGAATATTCGCGATTTCTCCAAGAACAGAAGCCTTCTATTAAGTGATCAGCTCATATTTGGCTTCAGTATTTTTGCCCTATTACACGGACTTCAGAAATGGTATATACAGTGCAAAGATCTATTTCAATTTCCCAGCAATGAGTATGATAAGAAAACTATACATGTCTTTATGTTCTTTAACATGGGCACCTTATGCTTTTCTGCCCTCCTCTGTATACATTTCTGTCTGAAGATTGTCAATATTAACCACAGGTTCTACATTTGTCTTCAGAGAAGATTACCCAAGTTGTTTCCTTGGGTTGCTGTTACTTTTGAGCTAGGATACTTCTTCATTTGCCTTTTTTCTGCACTTGAATCAAACCAGGAATGTCTACAAAACACAACTTCCAAAGTTGTATCCATAAAGATGTCTCCAAGATGTTCTTGGTCATTATTGATCTTTATAACAATGTGTATCTTGTACGTTTTTCAATGCTCAGTATCGGCATTGACTATCCTCATCTCTCTGTTCAAACACATAAAAAGAATCCGAGAGAATACCGAGGGATCCAGATCTCCGAACATGGACGCCCATATTCGTGCAATTAAAACTGTCTCCACTTTACTAACCGCTAATATTCTTATATTTGTTTCTGTATTCATAACACTTTTCAGACCCATAATGGTTTATCCTTTTGGTATTCTCATTTCTATATGTCATATATTCAGCTCCTATTTTTTAATTAAAGGGACAAAAAAACTGGATAAAACACTGATAGAGATACTGAATCAATGTTCCCGCTTTTGTGGTAAGAACCAGTAGGATCTCAGTAGTACAGAGTAGGCTTCATTGGCATTCTATGAAATATTATATTACTAGATGTTTGTCTGTATTTTATGTAGATACATTTTTCTAATATATTTAGGAACCTTACTTCCATAGTGCCTCCTACCAATACATACTTGCCATCTGTGAAGCTGATCCATGAAACAACTCAACCATGATTGTGATCAGACTAAAAGCATTTCTCCAGTTATAAAACCACTTCATAGATGAATAGAATGGGTGCATATAAAAAAAGTTGTAATATATCTTATTAAGGAAATCTGTTTCTCTTCCTCTATAGCCTCAGTCAGTCTGTTTGTTTACATAGGGTCCGTATCCAGTTCACATACAGAACTCTATGGGGAGGGAAGGGGGAGAAGTAGGCTGTTCATTGATTTATTGCCTCATTCTGTGCAGTGGTAAAGTCTTATCTTGATACAATTCCCTTACTCACAAAGTAGCAGGCTTTAGCAGCTGCAGCTATTTGTGTGTGTTTTTGCAGCCTCCTCCTCCCCTCTCCCCTTTCTGTAGATTAATATGTAAATAGTAACTCAACTTCAGAAGTTGAGAAGGAAACATATTTCTTATATAAGACATATTATTAGACAAATTTCTGACATTGGAGGTACACTTTAGCTGATCTCCAAGTTAGATAACTAATGTAAGATCACATAGAGAATCCCTACAGGACCATGGAATACCTATTTGTTTTAGTGGAGACTATCTGCACAACATGGATAATAAATGGATAAAACTAATATATATATACTATACAAATGACATAATTATAACAAATGTGTACAGTTTATTTCCACATTATAATATTGTGTGTTCTCTTGGTATATCTGGAATGTGGTTTATGTTTATTAATTATTTTTATTTTCATCACTCTTTTAACCTCAGTTTTATCATTTTTGAATTTAGGTCTCTGATTTAGATCAAATTGGATTCTAGCCAAATTCTGCAAAAGATTTTGGCTTGACTCAAACTTTTGGGGTTTGTCAACCACATTATACTACTATATTGTGAAAAAAAGTGGCGGTCCAGGGGCAGTGAGTAAACATAAACAGTTATACTCACCTTATCTTAGCACTCCTGAGCATCCTTGTGGCATCCAGCAGTCCCCTGACATCTTCTTCCAGCCTCTGGCTGATGTCATGTGCCCTGGGGTCACTGTTGATGTCACATGTGGCATGCTTCCAGAGATCGGAAGATGACGACAGGGCATCACCAAACGTCGCAAGGAAGACCAAGAGAGTTGAATATAACTGTTTGCTATGTTTCCACAACTTCTCTTATTGTACATTGGGGCCTGAAGAGACCCGGGAGTATATTAATAGCACTTCCAGTTCATGTCGATCAAGTTTGGTCTGCAATAAACCAAAACACCAAACCTCATGAATATTCAACAAAATGGATCTCATGAGGTTCGACCATCTCTAGTTTCATGCACAGAACTCCACAGAGGTGGCACAGCACAGTACTGAGCCATACAGTCTCTATCAGGCTTTCCATGTATGAAGCATTTATCCTCCATACATATAGAGCATGCCACCATTTTTTCTGTAAGATTTGTATGAAATGAATGTAAAAGATCTCAGTGTCTCTCTACGTAACTGAAGTTTCATGTAGACTGTTTATTACTTGGCAGATGACTGGACATGTCTGTATTCTGTTGGCATTTCAATTACTTATTACTGTTTTATTTAATAATATAATATTATAATTTATAATATGTGTCATGGATATTAGAAAAATAAAGTTTGATGAACAGAATACAAGTCCAAGTGTCTTTTTTAGTGGATACAAAATGATATTTTATTCCCGGGTTCACAGAGCCAGATCAGTTATATGAAGATACCGTACCACCAGATTCCAGTGGTTTCCATTTATGTGTGATGAAATCTGAAGGAGAGCAATTGCTCCTGTAACCAATTCAACACTATAGCTCAATATGTTAACTATTTCAGGGTCAGGCCACTCTCCCTCGTTTAGGACCGGACACATTTTTTTTCTTTGGGTTATTTAAATGATTTTTGTGTCTTATTTTCAATGGTAAATAGGGCTTTATCTTCATGTTGGTTTTATGTTGCTATGTTTTTTTCTTATTTTTAACTAGAGATGGGCGAATCAGTTCGCCACCCAACAAATATTCCAAATTGTTTGATTTTTAAAGTAACCGAACAATTTGGGATTCCTCTTGGACTAACTACAATGGCCACTGCCAGTAAATGATTATACTCTGGGGTCTTCAGACCTCTCATTACTATACCGACTATATATTGTTGTTTGTACTTTACAGTGTCTGACAAAGGTCACAATGTTTATTTAACTTGCTACCTGTAATGTTAATCTTTGCTGCATCTATACAATTACATATCAAAATGATATGGGGAAAAAAACAACGACACATTGAAATGTTAGAAGGACTTTACTACACATAATTGAATAAGCATTCAACCCTACTACAGAACCTTGTATATTCATTCAAAAAGCATATTTTTAAATAAATAATATGACAGGTTCCCTTTAATAAAATCACCAAACATTAGAGATTTAGCCAACTTTGGAATGATGTACTATAGTGAAATTGATAGATGTTGGCCCCCAGCATTACATTGATTTACATAGATGTCACTTATCCTCAGAAACAGGAATTACTGTATGTTCTTTCGATGAGATGATAGTCTCCAATGATGGTGTTTTTGGTTGCACATCTTGCCCTTTTACGCTAAAAAAGTAAAAATAGATCAAAATTACTGTAATAAAACAGAGTTTAATCATTGAATATAAACTAGAGAAAACGAGTAAGAAAAACAGATGCCGGACCCAACCTTTTGTCCAATGTAACTCACATGCAAATTCTGAGCAAGATACACACGTGGACAAAATTGTTGGTACCCCTCGTTTCATGAAAGAAAAACCCACAATGGTCACAGAAATAACTTGAATCTGACAAAAGTAATAATATATAAAAATTCTATGAAAATGAACAAATGAAAGTCAGACATTGTAACTGTCAATGAGACTTCTGCACCTCTCAACAGGTATTTTGGCCCCTCCTCATGAGCAAACTGCTCCAGTTGTCTCGGGTTTGAAGGGTGCCTTTTCCAGACGGCATGTTTCAGCTCCTTCCAAAGATGCTCAATAGGATTTAGGTCAAGGCTCATAGAAGGCCACTTCAGAATAGTCCAATGTTTTCCTCTTAGCCATTCTTGGGTGTTTTTAGCTGTGTGTTTTGGGTCATTATCCTGTTGCAAGACCCATGACCTGTGACTGAGACCAAGCTTTCTGACACTGGGCAGCACATTTCTCTCTAGAATCCCTTGATAGTCTTGAGATTTCATTGTACCCTGCATAGATTCAAGGTTCCCTGTGCCAAATGCAGCCAAGCAGCCCCAGAACATAACAGAGCCTCCTCCATGTTTCACAGTAGGGACAGTGTTCTTTTCAAGATATGCTTCATTTTTCCATCTGTGAACATAGAGCTGATGTGCCTTGCCAAAAATTTCGATTTTTGTCTCATCTGTCCATAGGACATTCCCCCAGAAGCTTTGTGGCTTGTCAACATGTAGTTTGGCAAATTCCAGTCTGGCTTTTTTAAGTTATTTCTGTGACCATTGTGGGTTTTTCTTTCATTAAACGAGGGGTACCAACAATTTTGTCCACGTATGTACAGTATATGTAGCTACATAATAACTGCTAATAAAGACTACTGGATCAACCTTTTTCTGGATCACCCATAATTTACTACTGGCTTTCTTACAAATAGGGCTGCCAATAGGCATTTGCCTCTTGTTTTTAAAGGAGTATTCACAGGATATGTATGGTATGCCATAAATATCTAAATTCTACTGTACGGGGACTAGAAGGTTGCACTTTAGCTGAGATTGGAGCAGGAGTCTGAAAAAATAAGCATCTCGCTTTAACTTGCCGCAAATTCCGTGGCTGATTCAACCTCAGAGTCCGTGGCTTTGGACATTCACCTGATTGGGAACATTAATCTTGGCCTAATCAGTAGTGAAAATCTGTGGCAGAATGCTGAAGGGAGGGACCATAGGGAGTCGGGGGGCAGAAAATGAAGAGGAGCCCAAGGCACATGTCCACCTCCAATTCCTCTTCATTTTACAAAGTATCAATGTGCCCTTACTGTTTATACCCATAAAGCAGGACCATTATTATTAGTGTAAGGCACAAAGGGGGCAGTATTATAATCTATGGCATTATCTACATGGAAAATGCATATTTTGCATTAAAAGTCCATTTAAATGAAGGGGGCATTTTTACCATCTGGGGCATCTGGCACATTATAACAACTAGGGCACTGAGAGCAGCAGAGGGCACAGTAAAGGAAAGAAAAAAGATGGCACTGTTAGGGGCAACAAGACAGGATATCTGTGTAGATCATGGGGAATGTGCTGTAAAAGGAGCTAGAGACATCTGGGTGGCAAACTCTACATGTACAAGTCATGTCTGAGGAAAATCTAAGTGCAGTCTGAATCAAATAAAGAAGAACAGGGAAAGTGATCGACTCCAGTCATGGAAAAGTCATCTGTGAGTCACAGAGCACCTTTGTAGGACTGGTAACTACTGCTATATGGTTGCTGTATAGTAGTAATATACTGTAGGTATAGTTGCTCTTATTCTGTAACAGGGTGATATTAATCAGTCCTTAGTGTAAGTGGTTGTCATATGGGCCACCATACCTCTTCCTGGCATGGACATACACACAGGTGGCATGGACATACAACCCAACCATTTTTTTTAATTAAGACTAGATTTCCATAACAAACCAGTGACATATTCACAAAACCAAATATAGCATCAAAGGCTTCCACATCAAGGGACTTCCTCCATATCAAATAAAATGACTTGTATTAACCAATAGAAGCTCACAGGTCCTCTATTCTTGGCCTCACTGATATACACACAGTTTTAGACCAGGTTTCCACAACAACTCAGCCATTTTTGTTTTAGGCCAGGCTTCCGTAACAAACTAGCTATTTTATAGGACTTTGGCTTCAAATCAGTAGCAAACAAAGTTTTTAACCACACACACAAACAAACGAAATGGACTCATGTGAAGCCGGGTAATTCGACTGTAAGAAAGCTTGGAATTCATATTTATCAAAGATAAGTGTTTAATACTTACAGATATTATATGTGGCCTAAAAACCCCTCAGCTGAACAGAATCATAACTGTGGAATCTGATCAACATGACATTGCCAGTGGACACCAGAACAGGAGGGTTAGCAAAACAGTATTTTATTATTAGCCGGGAGGAAACATTGGGTCCATCAAAAACTGCCAGGTAGTCATAACTGCACATAGCTTCACTTTCTACAGCAAAGTCTTTTATAGTAAGAGTAATCTGAAAGAAAAAGAATAGACATATTGGTTATAATCAAAACAGCCCTCTTCTTCCCTAAATGCGGCTGTGCGACTAAAAAAGTAGCGTGAAGGTTCAACAGGTAATCAAAGGATTGATGTTTCTTTAACATAGTACCTAAATATGACCACTTTTTACATAACTCAGTCAATCCCTTTAATGTCATCTCTGATTTGTTTTTTATCATGATTTTTTTTTTACATTTCATGGAATTTTTGTTTCCAGTGTGTTCTTTTTTTTTTTTTTTTTTTCCCAAAATTCAGTATACTCTGGGCCTGGTATATAAGTGTTTTCCTATATATTTTTTATGGGAAAAAAAATGTTGAAAAATCCTGGCAAAAAAAACGGTCTGTGCCCAAAAAATGGCAAACACCACACTCAAAGATGAAGGGAACAAAAAAAAAAAAAAAAAAATAAATTGAGATTTTTTTTTTAAAGGAAATACCTGCCAGGATAAAACTGTGTTATGGAAACTCCCGGGAGGTGAAGAGATGAGTGGTTGGCAATACCTATACATTATTTATAAGAGACAGAAAACAGTTGGGAGGAAATTCAGTGACAACACCAAAATACACCACAGTAGCTCCGCTTTCAAGTAATTGATCAGGAACCTAGACCTAGACGCGGCTGGGATTGTAAAACACTTCTCCTCAGACGTGAAATGTAGTGGATTGCAAAACTCAATACTCTCCACCCAAAGGGATTGAACAGAGAATTCTTCCTTCTATAGCTATACATTACCATCTATTCCCATACATGGTTCCAGATTGTACACATTTCACCACCACTTGCTCTACCGTATACACATATATGGAATTCCTACTCGCTTCTGTGGCTATTTACCTATAGGTCCACAGATTTGCCATAATCACAATACCAATAGGTCTCCCACCAGGGACAACCTTCTGGGCACATTTCCCACCCAGCATAAACCCAGCAGCATTAACTTTGCATCCAGGGCTGCTTTAACCATAGAGCCAACAGTGCACTTGCACTGGGTCCTATGGTAGCGGGTGCCCCCATGGGACAGCGGGACAGTCCTGCATTCGCTGTCCTGCTGTTCCAGGCATTGGGTCCGATGCTGCAGCTTCAACTCATCGGCATCCTGAGGAAGCCGATGAGATGCATACAATGATGAAGCAGGGAGCCATCCATTCCCTGCTTTACCATTCATCCCCTCTCTTCCCCAGGAGCTGCAGACGCAATGTGATGATGTCATCTACATCGCGCCTGCAGCTCCCTGAAGACTCTGCACCAGAACAGCAAGGGAGCAAGGAGAGGTGAATATTAGTGTTTTTTTATGTTTATTTGGTAGGAGAGGGACATAATATTGTGGGGGCAACTAAAGGGGGACATTAAACTATGGGGGTAGCTGGAGGGGGACATTAAATTGTGGGGGTAGCTGATGGGGGACATTAAACTGTGGGGGTAGCTGAAGAGGGACATTACATTGGGGCAGCTGGAGGCGGACATTAAACTGGGGCAACTGGAGGGGAAAATTAAACTGTGGGGGCAGCTGAAGGGGGATATTATACTGTGGGTGCACTTGGAAGGGGACAATATTTTGTGGGGGCAGATGGATGGGGACATTATTCTATGGGAATAGCTGGAGGTGTATATTATACTGTGGGTGCACTTAGAGGGGGACATTATGCTGTGGGGGCAGCTGGATGCGGACATTAAACTGTGGGGATACCTGAAGGGGAACATTATATTGTATGGGACCACTAGGGAGGCATTATAGGGGGAGGGGTTATTATAATTTGTGCAAGTCAGGTATTTCTAAGTGGTGGTGATGGGGGAGCCCACTTATGAAGGAGTCAGAGTCTGAGCAGGGGTCGGAGTCGGTTGTTTGGCCTCCTGACTCCACACCTTATACCATATAGATCTATTATCTTAGAATTTTCTTCTTGCTCTTACCTTGCGTCCTGCAGGGGCTGTGATTATCCAACCACAGTCTAGGTATGAGTAATAGCTAATAGGATATCCAGGAGAGGAAAATGTCTTGGATGTCTCATAATATGCTCCTCCGCATTGTACTAAAAGAGAAATTATTAAAGTAAGGTTTGTCTTAGGCCCCATGCACATGAATATTGTAAAAAATGGACTTTAAAAGCGGATAAAATAGTCCATTTTTAACATACATTTTCAGCCCATGTGTCTTATATTTTTAATCCATTTTCCGTCGATATGTTCACTTTTAATGTTTGTCATCCATTTGTCATTTGTTTTTAATTATCCTTATAAAAAAAAAAAAAAAAACACATGAACTTCATTGGTCTTATTCTGACCCAACCCACCAATCTGTTCATAACAGCCATCACTAGGATGCAAATCATAACACGTAAAAAATAGATACATTCACTTGTATTGGGCCCTTCCGGTTGTGAAAATAGCCCAAAATAGGACAAATTTTGACAGATGTTATTTATGGTCTGTTAAAATTGTACATATATTTATTATGGTATGGTAATAGTCATGTGACCCTTATACATGTCATGTGACCTCTGACATTAAGTTAAATGTCCAGGAGACATGTTAATAGTAGTATCTTGAGGAGCTGAAGGAATACAGTATTGCTACAGCATCATCTCATCATGGCTGTGGAGAAGAAAATCTTATATTCTTCTTCCTGTGTCTCCGCAGTTTGGTTGTCTTGTTCATTTATTACATGGATGTACCCCAGTTGATTTCTAAATGACAGGGGTCACAATATTTATCAAAAACAGACACCATGTTTAATCATATTCTGTTAGCCCAGTGATGTATTATATAAACTAGAGAAGGGCAAACTTCACAAGATTTGTTTCTATGACTATTTGTGAGCTTTGACCTTTCGTTTCTTTCCGAACCTTTTGGCATGAACCGGAAGTGCTATTATTATACTCTGTAGTTTCCTCAGACCCAAGACTATAATAAGTAGAGGCCCAGGGGGAGGAAAGTAAAAAAACAAACATTTATTCCCACCTGGCCTCACCTCTCCTGGGAATACTTGCGACATCCGGTGTTACCCAGCATCCTCCTCAGGCCTCTTCTACCCTCTGGCTGATGTTACATGTCCAAGGATCACCACTGAGGCCTCTTATTGGGCCTCATTCATCACATGGGACACATGAAGAGGATGCCGCATGCCCAGGAGAGGTAAGACAACATGAGTATAGCTGTTTGTTATTTTTACTCACCTCCCAGAGTATAATAGTGTTTTGTGGGTGACGAACCCCAAACATTTTGGTAAAATCAGGTCATCGGTATCTGATCGGTGGGTGTCCAATACCTGGATCCTGCACAGATCAGCTATTTTGGCCTCCAGGTTCCAGATAGACAGGATGATGTTGAGATCAGGGCTCTGCAGGGTCAATATTATAACTTCCACGACTCCTCCAGAGGACAAAGGTCACACCAAATATTGATGGGATTTAAATTTATCATTTGTTCATTCACTTCATTTTGTTAATTGAGTAAACTATTAACCCTTTCTAAAGCATTCTTATTTTCCAGCATTTTTCCACACCTGCCTAAAAATTGTGCACATATACATACTGTATAAAGAATTAATCATAAGTAAATAATATGAGTCCTACTAGCAGCGTATGTGGCTTTAAATCCAGTCCCAGCTATAGATTCATCACTGACAAACTCCACCAGCATCTGATTGGTTGAAGATACCAATAGAGGAACTAGTTTTGATCCACAAGTTTTTTCCAGTAAGACTGGTGAGGATTTACTTGGACCATCATAAATTTTCAAATAATCGTAAGTGCATGAACTTGAAGATTGGAGGTCAAAGGCTGCAAACTAAATTGCCACCTAAATAGGAAAATTTTAGAATTATTAATTTTGAAATTCATTTCTCATCTCTTTCTCCTGTCCCCTGGTTTTGGGGCATCACAATACTAAAGCTAACATACTGTATATCGCTATCCTTTTTTATTGTATACTAATACAAGTACACAGAAAAGGTGCACAGTATTAATTTTGGAAGGGCTTAAAACTAAAAGAGAGGAATAGGGGTGTAGAATAAATCGGGAAAGGTTCTGCATACTTGTATGCATGCTGTGTGAACAGGTAACCAAACCAAATCACATTAGGTTACAAAATGGCTGACAGTGGTTGCAAGTTTCTGCCTTAAAGGGATTGTCCAGGAACTAGCAAAATTGGATACTGATGACCTATCCACAGGAACGGTTTGGGTCTGACACCTGAACCATCGGCAGGAAGTTGTATAGCAGGTATGAGGCCTGAATCAACTCTGTTCCAATTCAGGTGAATGGATAGGCAGCTGTATACAGTGTACGAAGCTCCATATACTGTAGCGGTGGCACCAGGAACTGCCATATATCTGGAATATGACTTCTGGTAGTCAAAATGGCTAATCGGCATGGGGTCTGAGAGTCAGACCCTGACCTATCTGATACTGATGACCTATCCCGTGGATGAACTTTGCTAGGTTCTAGACAGTCCCTTTAAGCCTCAGAGCACAAATCTACCAATATGTCAGAGCAAAACTGCAAAATCCCAGAACACAAAAAAAAAAACCTCAGACCACAATCTACAAGTAATAAAAAAAAAACCAAATGAAAAACAGTCCCTCACCTAACCTAGCCATACATGTTAGAAAGCTCTTGCTTTCAGTACGGAAAGAGGAATAAACTCCTTCCAGGCACCTTTGTTGGCAGCGTATTTGTTTCCCTTGAGACCAAAATATTGGGCATTGCAAAATTCAACATGTCCAGTCTTTCTTGCGCCTGACTTTGGGTGAGGGGGCATCACAATATACATTAGATAGTGAACTGGTCCAGCCAAAATTGGCAGATTGAGCTGACATTTATCTAATGTATGGTCATCTGCAGCTACATATTTAGCACCATAGGGAGCACCATTGTTTACCTGTCCACCTGGAGTTCTGATCAGCCAGACACAATTGGCTTTATTAGGATATATTGAAGGATGATTGGCTGATGTGAAAGTCCCATTCATATTGTTGAGCAAATTGGCACATTGATCTGAAAAATATAGATGATAACATTTCTTAGACTTGCAAACCTTTTATTTTACTTTTCGCTGGAAATATATTAAACCATAATAATACCAATAGAATATACTCCATATCCTGTCACTGTTGTCTATATGCTATAAATAGCTTCTTAAAGGGGTTGTCCAGGTATAGGTGACGTTCAGTATCCCCCCTTCCGGAAATGGAATGTCACCGGAAAATCGAAAAATGTGCCTCGGGCGGTCACATGACTGCCCCATCGACCTAGATAAATATAGATTTTTGGAAAAATGAGTAATTTAGAAGGTAGAAGGAAGGGGGGGGGGGTGTTTAGCTTAATTTATAATTATCCCGGACAACCCTTTTAAGATCATACTTATAATATTCTGTAACCAAATCCTGTCTTTGTTAAAGAGTCACTAAACCCCGAAAATGCATAGAAGAATACTACAACTCCCAACCCTTTGTCCATTTATCTACTTTAATTTGATTCTTTTGTCGCATGTTATAGTTAAAACTGAGACATATGTAAGGAAACCTTCTCCATTTGTCTCAGGTGCTCCGCCATGTCCTCCTCCATCATCCCCAGGACATTCTCTACTCAAAGATAGAGCAGACCAACAGGAGATTTGCAACTTTGCAACTTTTCTCTGCAAGATTTCTCTAAGACTCTTTGTGTCAGTTTCATGAAGATTTTTTAGACTGACAATAGTGAGGATTACAATATTTTTTCAGTAATTTTAGCTTTAATTTCTGTGTTTAGTGTCCTTTAAAGCATTTTAGTAAGGGAGACGACAAGTTTAATCCTCCATGTTTCATAGAGAACCTGTGCTAAAGGTCATTATATAGTTATCCTTAATTACTTACTGCAATTATATAGCTTGTTAATTTTTGACACATCAAGGACACTTAGTCCATATCTTTGTCCTACTGGGATATTTGGGTTAGATTTGAGAATGATGGTGTCAAGTCCTGGAGAAATAGTAAATGCATCCCTAGTGGGAGGAAAGAAAAAGAAATTATAGGATTTGTCAAGTCCAGTCGTGTCATATTGGTTTATAATATAAATTGTAATAATAATTAAGGAGTTTATAAAATTACATAAGCATTGTAATTTAGACCTGTTCCCATGAGTGTTGTGGCCATTATATGGGCACTAGAGGCACATGAAGGACCCTGTTGACTTACAATGGATCCATCGGGTTTCAATGAGGTATCTGTTGCCCTGATGGAAAAACTAAGCTGAGAGGAATTGAATTTTCTTCTATCAAATCTACAAACTTTGAGGCAGGTATAAGCAGAGCCTCGAGGGGTTTCCTAATCTTGGCCATTTGTGGCATATTCATTGGATAGGTAGCAGCTACACCTGTCATGACAACGGAAGGCTCCTGAGTCACAAAGTCCACTCCTTCTCTGCCCCCTGTTTCCTTGTAGATGTCAAGACTGTCCATTCTCTCTTTAGGTGGAAACCCTACTTTTTAGACAATAAAGGTATAACTGGTGAAAATGCCTTAAAGGGTTGCAAATACAGAAGCAGGTCTAAGAAAAGCCCTAAGGCCGACCGTGTTTTTCTTCCTCTTACAACCTGAGACTAAAATTCTATAATAGAAGTGATTCTAGGTTTGTAAATTTGAGTCTTCTAATGGGATATTAGAAGTTAAATAAAGCTAAATAAAAAATTCTAGAAAAAATGGTCCAAGGGAGAAAGATCCCCAATATCCTCAGCAAAAAAAGAAATAATAATAGTTCTTATTGTTTTATTATAAATGCAGATACTTAAGCCTTAAACAGTTTCTAGTTATATAAAATTTATGCTTATACCCTCCTTCCATCTGAATTCACTACGGGTATGTTCACACAGCGGCCTCAATATCAGCGCCAAATATTGCTCTGCATCTGAATGGGCCCTAAAAGTTGAAAATGTGCCTGGATCCCTAGAATGTAATACATTTTCAAGTTCTGGTTGGAAATCCATGGATTTATTCTGATTTCAGATTTGGGGTCGGAAGGACTTATTTCTCTAAAAGAAGGAAAATTGGCTTTTAGCCCATAGGGTTTTTACTGTCATTTGAGTCAACATTACAAAAACATGCAAAACTGGATCTTTTCTGTCAGCCTTACAAACTACAGTATGCTACTATGTCAACCAAACAGCAAATGACATCAGAGGCGTAATTTTAACCTTCTGGACTCCAATGCAAAATCTATAATGGGACCCCTATATACCATGTGCAATTTAGAATAGTGGTATATTTTATGTGGCAGGGGGATCTTTAGGGCCCCCTTAGGGTGAAAGGCCTGACAGCGCTGAAACCCTTATAGCTACACCCCTGAGCTAATCCCTTATAGCTACACTCTATTTCTCCCTTGGTCCTCTCCCTTCCACTTCCCGCTGTCAGCGACAGATGATGGCTAGGTTTAGCATTTTTGATGTTCAGACTAGCAGTAAGCTCCTGAGACAAACAGTGTGCGTATTCTAAATGGCATTGTTATCTCTGGATTTACATATAGAAGTAACAGAGGTAGTCCTCCATAGAACCAGTTATCACTGGTTGAAGTGGGAGCTGCATATACTGGCAGCTCTCACTTTAGCCAGTGTGCAGGACAACACATGCAGCTGACAATGTGCAGGGAGAGGAGAAGGATTTCTCATTTGTACAGTCATATGAAAAAGTTTGGGCACCCCTATTAATCTTAATCATTTTTAGTTCTAAATATTTGGGTGTTTGCAACAGCCATTTCAATTTGATATATCTAATAACTGATGGACACAGTAATATTTCAGGATTGAAATGAGGTTTATTGTACTAACAGAAAATGTGCAATATGCATTAAACCAAAATTTGACCAGTGCAAAAATTTGGGTACCCTTATCATTTTATTGATTTGAATACTCCTAACTACTTTTTACTGACTTACTGAAGCACAAAATTGGTTTTGTAACCTCACTGAGCTTTGAACTTTATAGCCAGGGGTATCCAATCATGAGAAAAGGTATTTAAGGTGGCCAATTGCAAGTTGTTCTCCTATTTGAATCTCCTCTGAAGAGTGGCATCATGGGCTCCTCAAAACAACTCTCAAATGATCTGAAAACAAAGATTGTTCAACATAGTTGTTCAGGGGAAGGATACAAAAAGTTGTCTCAGAGATTTAACCTGTCAGTTTCCACTGTGAGGAACATAGTAAGGAAATGGAAGACCACAGGGACAGTTCTTGTTAAGCCCAGAAGTGGCAGGCCAAGAAAAATATCAGAAAGGAAGAGAAGAAGAATGGTGAGAACAGTCAAGGACAATCCACAGACCACCTCCAAAGAGCTGCAGCATCATCTTGCTGCAGATGGTGTCACTGTGCATCGGTCAACAATACAGCACACTTTGCACAAGGAGAAGCTGTATGGGAGAGTGATGTGAAAGAAGCCGTTTCTGAAAGCACGCCACAAACAGAGTCGCCTGAGGTATGCAAAAGCACATTTGGACAAGCCAGCTTCATTTTGGAAGAAGGTCCTGTGGACTGATGAATCAAAGATTGAGTTGTTTGGTCATACAAAAAGGCGTTATGCATGGTGTCAAAAAAACACAGCATTCCAAGAAAAACACTTGCTACCCACTGTAAAATTTGGTGGAGGTTCCATCATGCTTTGGGGCTGTGTGGCCAATGCCGGCACCGGGAATCTTGTTAAAGTTGAGGGTCGCATGGATTCAACTCAGTATCAGCAGATTCTTGAGAATAATGTACAAGAATCAATGACGAATTTGAAGTTACGCCGGGGATGGATATTTCAGCAAGACAATGATCCAAAACACAGCTCCAAATCTACTCAGGCATTCATGCAGAGGAACAATTACAATGTTCTGGAATGGCCATCCCAGTCCCCAGACCTGAATATCATTGAACATCTGTGGGATAATTTGAAGCGGGCTGTCCATGCTCGGCGACCATCAAACTTAACTGAACTGGAATTGTTTTGTAAAGAGGAATGGTCAAAAATACCTTCATCCAGGATCCAGGAACTGATTAAAAGCTACAGGAAGCGACTAGAGGCTGTTATTTTTGCAAAAGGAGGATCTACTAAATATTAACCCCTTAACGACTCAGGACGTAATAGTACGTCCTGAGTCGCATGACGATGTATGGAGAGCGCCCAGGAGCTGAGTGCTCTCCATACACCGCGGGTGCCGGCTGTATAATACAGCCAGGACCCGCAGCTAACAGCAGACTATTCCACTCCCTCACTACCCTTACTGTTAGAAAGTTTTTCCTAATGTCTAATCTGAATCTCCTTCCCCTTAGTTTCATCCCATTACTTCTCGTGCTTCCTTCTGCTAATGAGAATAGGGTTAATCCCTCTGGACTGTGACAACCTTTCAGATATTTAAATACCGCTATTAAGTCTCCCCTTAGCCTTCTCTTCTGCAAACTAAGCAGTCCCAATTCTTTTAGCCTTTCTTCGTAGGACATGGTTTGTAGATCTTCCACCATTTTGGTTGCTCTTCTCTGGACCTGCTCCAATAAATCGATGTCTTTCTTAAACTGGGGAGCCCAGAACTGTACACAGTATTCCAGGTGGGGTCTGACCAGGGCAGAGTACAGCGGAATAATTACCTCTCTTGATCTAGCTTCAATACTCGTCTTGATACATCCTAGAATTTTATTAGCCTTTTTAGCCACCGCACCGCACTGTTGACTCATGTTGCATTTGTGATCTATTATTATGCCCAGATCCTTTTCCCCTGTACTCTCACTTAGTATTATTCCTCCCATACTATATATGCTTCTTGCATTTCTGTTACCCAGATGTAGAACTTTGCATTTGTCCCTGTTGAATACCATTTTGTTCACCTCAGCCCATTGTTCCAGTGTGTCTAAGTCCTTTTGGATGCATTCTCTCTCCTCTCTAGTGTTGGCCATTCCTCCTAGCTTTGTATCATCTGCAAATTTTATTAGTTCCCCATTAATCCCATCATCCAGATCATTTATAAAAATATTAAAAAGTACTGGGCCCAGGACAGAGCCCTGCGGCACCCCGCTTTTTACTTTCTTCCAGTTTGATGTATAGCCATTTAGAATTACTCGTTGTGCCCGATCATTAAGCCAATTGTGAACCCACCTCACTGATATTTTATCAAAGCCATACTTGATCATTTTTTCAATAAGAATGTTATGTGATACTTTATCAAAGGCCTTACTAAAGTCAAGATATACTATGTCCACTGCATTCCCCTGGTCCAACCATTCAGTGACTTTATTATAGAAGGAAATAAGATTAGTCTGACAAGATTTATTAGGCATAAAGCCGTGCTGGCTCTGTTTAATTAAAGCCTTCCCATCCAGGTACCTAATTAAATGTTCTTTAACGATTTGTTCAAAGATTTTTCCTACTATCGAGGTCAGACTTACCGGCCTATAATTTCCTGGGTCGTCCCTATTCCCCTTTTTGTAGATGGGGACCACATTTGCCCTTTTCCAATCTAGAGGGACCACTCCTGTTTCCCATGACTTATTAAAGATTATTGCAAGGGGTTCTGTTATTTCCTCTGCTAATTCTTTTAAAACTCTAGGGTGTAAATCATCCGGTCCTGGGGACTTGGTTTCCTTAATCTTAGCTAAATGTTCTCTTACCAAACCTTCACTTATAATCAGCTTGGAGTCCTCATTCCCCTCATCACTATCACCATTAATGTTGATATTTCCATCCATTTCTTGGGAGAAGACGGATACAAAATATGAATTTAGTAACTCCACCTGCTGATCCACCATGTTGACTTTTTCACCCTTTTCGTTCTTCAGGACTCCAATGGTTTCCTTCACTTTTCTTTTGCTCTTAACATATCCCCAAAAACCTTTTACCTTACTCTTAACTTCTTTTGCAAGCTTCAATTCGTATTCAGCCTTAGCTTTTTTAATGCTTATCTTGCAGAGTCTGCAAACTGCTGTATACTCTCCCTTAGATATAGCTCCCATCTTCCACTTGTTGTATGTTTCCTTTTTCTTTTTTAGTAGGTTATGTAATTTTTTGGTCATCCATCCTGGAGTTTTTAGGTGATTCCCATTTTTCTTGCTTCTAGGTATTGTTAGTTCCTGTGCATTAATGATTTCCCTATGGAAAATTTCCCACCCCTCATGTGCATTTTTGTGCTTAAGTATTTTTCGCCATGGAATTCTACTAACCCTTACCTTTAGGCCCCTAAAATCTGCCCTACTAAAATTGAGCCTTCTAGTCTTTGTCTTCTCAGGTCTTCTTCTTCTTACAACCCCAAACTCGAGTATAGCATGGTCGCTGAATCCCAATGTCCCTGCTACCCTTAATTCCTTAACCATGTCCTCCTTGTTAGTTAAAACTAGGTCCAGAATGGATGTTCCTCTCGTGTTTTTTTCTACTAACTGGGCAATGAAGTTGTCTGCTAGAGAGGATAAAAATTTGATAGAGCTTTTACTCGTAGCTGTGTGAGTTTCCCAATGAATATCTGGGTAATTAAAGTCCATTTTTACCTCATCGCCGCCCTCCAGAACGTCATTGGAGGGCGGCGCTTGGTTGCCATGACAGCCAGGAGCCTATTGAAGGCTCCCAGGCCTGTCATTACAGTATAGCTATTAGACGATGCCAGAGGCATCGTCTAATAGCAGTGACGGCATTTTGCTATTCACTGCGATACAGTAGTATCGCAGTGAATAGTATGATCGATCAGATTCCCTAGGTTTCAAGGTCCCTAGGGGGTCTGATCATACAAGTAAAAGTAGAAAAAAAAAAGTTTTTAAAAGTATGTAAAAATAAAAAAAAACTCAAAAGTTCAAATCACCCCCCCTTTCCCTAGATCAGATATAAAAGTAAATAAACAAAAGTAAGCATAAACACTTTAGGTATCCCCGTGCTCCAAAATGCCCGAACTATTCAAATATTAAAATATTTATCCCATACGGTGAATGGCGTAGCGGGGAAAAAAAAATCAAAATGGCCAAATAGCGTTTTTTTCAACACTTTGTCTCCTATAAAAAATTGAATAAAAAGTGATCAAACCATCAGATCTTTCCCCAAGTGGTATCAATAAAAACGTCATGTTGTCCCGCATAAAAAGACGCCTTACCCAGCTCCATACATGTAAATATGAAAAAGTTACAGGTGACACAATATGGCGACGCAAAATTTTTTTTCTATTTAGCAAAGTTTTTAATTTTTTAAAAGGTATCAAAACATTACAAATACTATATAAATTTGGTATCGCCATGTTCGTACTGACCCGCAGAATGTCATTTTTACCACACAGTGAATGGTGTAAAAATTAAACCCATATGTATTTGGCGCAAATGCAGTTTTTCTCCAATTGCACCTCATTCTGAATTTTTTTCCAGCTTCCCAGTACATTGCACAACATATTGAATAGTGACATTACAAAGTACAATTTGTTTTGCAAACAATAAGCCATCATGTGACTCTGTGAACTGAAAAATGAAAACGTTATGTCTCTTGGAATGTGGGGAGGGAAAAATGAAAATGCAAAAACGAAAAATGGCCGGGTCCTTAAGGGGTTAATGTCACTTTTCTGTTGAGGTGCCCATACTTTTGCACCGGTCAAATTTTGGTTTAATGCATATTGCACATTTTCTGTTAGTACAATAAACCTCATTTCAATCCTGAAATATTATTGTGTCCATCAGTTATTAGATATATCAAATTGAAATGGCTGTTGCAAACACCCAAATATTTAGAACTAAAAATGATTAAGATTAATAGGGGTGCCCAAACTTTTTCATATGACTGTATGTCCCTATGACTTTAGATGACCTCAGGGGAGGGGGTACCATGGACTTTTGTTCATGATTTTACCTCTCCCATTATCAATCAGAGAGCCTACTGCCATTTAACCCCTTAGATGCAACAATCAATGCTGATCGCAGCACCTTGGCAGTTTTACAGGAGGAGTACAATAAACATAATGACCCATAAAATAAAATTTGGATGTTATTTATTCTACATGATAAACATCATAAACCTAAAAATTCAGATTCCATAATTCAAGTTTTCTGTTGATCAAAAAATTATATGTACCCCTACATTGTACCACTAAAAACTAAAAGACATCCTGTAAAAACATGCCTTTATACAGCCACATTGGTAGAAAAATACAAAGATTATGGGTCTAGGAATATGGTGACACACAAACAAATTGAAATGAGTTTCTGAAAAAAAAAAAAAAGTTTTCATTGTGCAAAAGTAGTAAAACAAAAATTAACCACAACTATAGACATCTGGTGCTGTCATTATTGTAGGGACCATAAAATAACTCATTTCATTTTATTTATACATTAAACAAAATGTTGGCATAAAAAAATCTTTGAAAATGGCAAAATTACTGTTTTACTTCATATATATTAATTTATTTAGTACATTATATGTACCCACAAAATACAAGGTCTCATAAAGATAACTTGAAATAAAATTTAAAAAGTTATGAAAGTGGGAATGTAAAGAGGGATAAAATGTTACTAAATGAGTTACATCACTAAATGGTTAAAATACACATAAGGCACCATAAATTCAAAATCTGCAACAAAAAAAAAAAAACAAACAAACATTTTTGTCAGGGTTTTTGCAATTTTATTTGTGACTGTTAGGGAATTAAGCTACAAATTAAAAAAAAACATGATCCTGGAGATGGAAATACCCTTCTAAGGGGTTAAAAACTCTCTCAAGGAAAGGAATTACCTGTTGTATCTTTCATCTCAAGCTCTGAGATAGATAGTTTCTGCTGTCCAAGAGTATAATTTACATTGCAAAGACATTTGTACAACCCTCAGGGCCTCAAGAGTTCACAATTCACCATCATTCTCTGTGGTCAAATTTCAGACTTCATCTGATCACGTGACAGGGTGATACTTGAAACCAAACTTTCCATACTTGTATGAGACCAACCATGCCTGGAAGAATTTATTACTTTCTCAAGCCATTGCCATTTGAATGGTATAAACTTTTCAATCTGCTAGTGCACTTGGGATAATTGTCCCATTGCAAGAGGCTGCCGTCTCTACACCAGAATGGAAATTTTCACCAGTTAGGTACCGGGGTAGATTTCCATTGTAACTTACTTCAGGTTATGTGGCTACAAAACATGCTCAAAACATTATCCCTTCTCACCAATGATTGGCATCAGTGTTTGTAAGGCCATATCAATAGGATAGGGAAGTGCCTGACTGTTGGATCTCCCAGTGGGATCCAAAAATCCCCTGAAGGATAAGCCCCACATTGCGGAAAAGCTGCTTTTTTGTTGCAAATTTTACTGTGGTTTTTTGAGACAAAGCCAGGAGTGGATTAAGCAGACTAGAGAATTATAACTATTTCTTATATATTTCCCATTCCTTTTGTAACCATTCTTGGCTTTGGCTCAAAAAAACCTCACCAAAATCTGCAACAAAAAAAAGCAGCTTTTCCGCAAAGTGGAGCCTTAGCCTAAAGACCCCTTGAGTGCCATTGACCAAGGCTCCATTCATTGCTATGGGACTACTGGGTCAGTAATCTCCCACAGCCCCATTAAAATGAGCACCATAAGTGTTTATAATTTTACCGTACCTTCTATAGACCTGTGCTTATTATACCCTGAGGTCTGAAGAGACCCCAGAGTATAATAAAAGCACTTTCCGTTTGGACCAAACAAGATTGGTCCGAAAAAAACTGAGGGTGTCGAACCTCAAAAATGTTCATGAAACAAATCTTACAAGATTTGCCCATGGTTAGTCTCCAGGCAGCCAGAATGGCCATAATATAACAATAAGTGGGGTAACAAAAGTACATCAGAAGGAACAAAGCAAATGTAAATCTGTACTACATAAACAATCCAAAAGATTTACCTGGGATAGTGCATCACTGAGCTAGGGTCATATTCCAGGCCCAGATTATTGGTGTTATATTTTTGGAAGTTGACCTGATATTCTGTAAAAGAAAACAATATTCTTTGATGTATACTGGATACTAAGCAGTGCCAAACTAAAATAAGCAAGGAAACATTTATATGATACAAAAAGCTAAAATCCTTGCTGTTATCTTGTGTATAAAGCAACACTACATCCATTTCAATAGGAGCACTAACCACTATACCACTGTATCCAGCACTCCCATTGAAATAACTGGAGTGGTTCCAACACCAGCCTGACCACTGTCTGACCATTCAGAATGGGGGACAAAACTTACCTGTTCTGATCATTGGGAGTTTGAGTGGTCAGATCCTATGATAGAGGATAACTTGTTAAAGCTATGTTCACATCTGCGTCTCTGACTCAGTACAGGTGATCCTGGTTGTCGGACCACCGCAGATCTTATATTGATGTTCAAGGATTGGCCATCTATACTGGTATCTGGATATCCCCCTTAAAATTACATTTAGCCTGGAAGAAGTGCCATACCTGGTGCAATATTTCTGGTCACAATGGTAACATAGTTATCACGGTCACTCCGAGACTGTTCATGTACAAATCCAATAGCATGGCTTAACTCATGTTGTATGATGCCTCTTAACATGCACGTATCCGCTGATAAGTACAACTGCTGAGGACCTCCAACTCTTCCAATGTAGGATGCACAACTGCAGGAATTCACATAAAAGTGAAATTCACATAATAAGTATTTTATTGGTAAATCCATCTCATTGTCAGTATCAAAATTGGCATCCTCATCAATATAAACTATTTATACTATATTATACATAAACTAATAGCCACTATTATCATGACAGGATGTAGTTATACAGTATAGCAGATGGGTTTGGTAATCTAACCAAGGTCTCTGTGAAAATAGTAGACTTAAAGTTGTGCTAAAAAGTTTACATACCCCGGCAGATTTTTTGTTTTTTTGTCCTTTTTTCAGAGAATATGAATGATAACACAAAAACTTTTTCTCCACTCATGGTTAGTGGTTGGTTGAAGCCATTTATTGTCAAACTTCTGTGTTTTCTTTTTTTAAATCATAATGACAACCAAAAACATCAAAATGCCCTGTTCAAAAGTTCACATACCCCAGTTCTTAATCCGTGTATTGACCCCTCTAACATCAATGACAGCTTGAAGTCTTTTGTGGTAGTTTTGGACGAGGCTCTTTATTTTCTCAGATGGTAAAACTGCCCATTCTTCTTGGCAAAAAGTCTCCAGTTCCTGTAAATTCCTGGGCTGTCTTGCATGTACTGCGCACTTGAGATCTCCCCAGAGTGGCTCAATGATATTGAGGTCAGGAGACTGAGATGGCCACTCCAGAACCTTCACTTTCTTATGCTGACGACAGGTCGACTTGGCCTTGTGTTTTGGATCGTTGTCATGTTGGAACGTCCAAGTACGTCGCATGTGCAGCTTCCTGGCAGATGAGTGCAAATTTGCCTCCAGTATTTCCTGATAATGTGCTGCATTCATCTTTCCTTTAACTTTGGCCAAGTTTCCTGTGCCTTTGAAGCTCACACATCCCCACATCATCAGTGATCCACTTCCGTGCTTTACAGTAGGAATGGTGTTGCTTTCATCATAGGCCTTGTTGACACCTCTCTAAATGTAATGTTTATGGTTGTGGCCAAAAATTTCAATTTTTGACCCATCACTCCAAATTACCTTGTTCCTGAAGTTTTGAGGCTTGTCTCTTTGCTGTTTGGCGTATTGAAGGCGAGATTCTTTGTGGCATTTGTGCAGTAATGGCTTTCTTCTGGCAACTTGACCATGCAGACTATTTTTCTTCAAGTGCCTCCTTATTGTGCATCTTGAAACAACCACACCGTTAGTTTTAAGAGAGTCCTGTATTTCAGTTGATGTTATGTGTGGGTTTTTCTTTGCATCCCGAATAATTTTCGGGGCAGTTGTGGCCGAAATTTTGGTTGGTCTATCTGACCATGGTTTGGTTTTTACAGAGCCCCTGAGTTTCCATTTGTTAATCAAAGTTTGAACACTGCTGACTGGCATTATCAATTCCTTGGATATCTTTTTGTATCCCTTTCCTGTTTTATAAAGTTCAACTACCTTTTCCCATAGATCTGAGGACAATTCTTTTGCTTTCCCCATGACTCACAATCCAGAAACGTCAGTGGCTGGAGGAAAGATGCAACAGTCTGTCTGGATCCCAGAAACTCACTCAGCTTTTATGCACACACACTGATTACAAGCAAACAGGTCACAGGTGAGGATGTTACCTATAGTAGCCATTCAAACCCCTTTGTGTCAACTTCTGGGCATGTTATCAGGCCAAAATCACCAGAGTATGTGAACTTTTGAACAGGGTCATTTTGATGTTTTTGGTTGTCATTATGATTTAAAAAGAGAAAACTCAGAAGTTTGACAATAAATGGCTTCAACCAACCACTAACCATGAGTGGAGAAAAAGTTTTTGTGTTATCATTCATATTCTCTGAAAAAAGGCCAAAAAAACAAAAAATCTGCGGAGGTATGTAAACCTTTTAGCACAACTGTAGTTGTTTGGCTTAACCCATTCCACAAACCTGTAGCTAAATCAATGGCACAAGGATAGATGCTGAGGATAAGATCACCACAGTATTTAAGTTCCTTTACAGAGGGATCCACCTCCTTTACCCAGTTGGCACCCATGCAAAATAAGACCATGTGCTGCCTGTTAGTATAACACTGACAGGAATTATATAATTAGACATGGCTTCTGCAGTGTATTAAAAAAAAACAATTCAAGTTCCCATAATGGAACTAAAAAAAATAAACCAATAAAGTTTTCAGAAAAAAATTTAAAAAACCCACGTGAACAACTAAAAAAATCCACCTTAAAAATGTTTTATTACAGAACATGTTAAAAAAAAAGAGAAATAAATATAATACCAAAGCACTGTTTTACCATCCTGTTTCCCCAAAATTGTAATAAACGGTGGTCAAAAAGTTCTATGTACAAAATCATGCTAATTATTTTTTTCCTGAAAGAAGACATAAATAACCTCTCAGAATAATTTTTGTTAGCAATTTTTTTAAACATGTTTGTAAAAGTAGTGAAATTTAAAATATATGATTCTATAAATGAAGAAAATCACAACAAAGAAAAATACAGGAATTTTTTACACCCCCTAAATAAATAAATAAAAGTTATACGATATAATATATGTTCCTGAAATGGTACTATCAACACGTACAATTCATCCTACAATAAATAAGCCCAAGGAATATGCTGAACATACTGGACATATGGCAGGAAAGAAAGATAAAGCAGCAAAGCAGAGGCAAAGTTATAGGGGGTGCTGAGGTAGCAATCGCTACCGAACCCTAGAACTTGAGGGGGTCCAAAGGCTTCTCTACAAAAGAAGAAGGCACTAGTGTAATAAATAGCACATGGTAAGTGGGTGCCCCATTACATTGCAGCAAAGTGTCGGAATCTTGGAGTAGCACTATGTGGCTACACCAATATACTGATATAGGAATAGGAAAACTTACCCACTTGTGGATGTAATGTTAATATAGTCTGTTTCTGTGGTCCTTGGAACAAATCGGACACAAGTCATAGTTTCAAACTCTTGCATGGCAGTTTTAAATAAAGTTTGTTGTTGAGAATCTGTAGAAAAGAAATATCACTAATAAATGGAATGATATTGTGGTAAGAGCATAGAAGAATACGCTACATGATTGTAAAACACAATCTACTGTGCATAATGTTGAGACTCTAGTTGGATTACTTGATGGTGAAGCTGTGGATATATGATGATACTGGAACTCCGTCAACCCCGTAGACATTGAATGACACAGAAGGGTACACACGTGATTGCCACTTTGTTCGAATGCAAGACCCCCATTATAGTGTTTAATTTGGTCCCACTGATAAAATCAATTTGTGGTTATGGAATATTTTAGGGGTTCTCCGACTCTTATTTTTAATAGGACTGCTGAAGGGACCATGAACATAAAAAAAAACTTTACTTACCTCTCCCCAGGCCTCTTTTTCTAGTGGTATCAGATTCGGCCTTCAGTTTACAGGCCCCAGACCTCAAGGGTCACCTCTTCACAAACAGCATGTCACAGCAGTCACACGCCGTTTTGTGATGAGGTCACCTCTGAGGTCTGTGATTGGTCGCAGCTGTCACCTAGCACAAATAGAACATCAGCCAGGGGACCCGTTTACAGAAGACTGGAACTACTGTCACTGGAATCTGAGGTCTGGGGAGAGGTGAGTAAAGTTTTTTTATGCTCATTGCCCCTTCAGCAGCATTATTAAACATTAAAAACGAGTTGGATAATCCCTTTAAGAGTCTATAAGCCTAAATGTAATATGTATACATAAGGATATAGTAACATAGTAGTGCAGATCTATAAAGCTGCGTCTACATTGATGAAAGTTGTGGTTACATGGTAACATAAATGTATGAAACTTGGGTTAACATAGATGTCTACAAAGATGGAGATGTGCCATATATCTTACTCCAGTGCTGTGACAAACCATAGACTGCATAACACATTTTATTCAGGGGACTGCGGTGGCTTTGTCTTTGTGACATAGGACTGCCTGAGGAATTTGCCTATTCCTTTGAGTTAAAATAAAGAAAAACCACTTTAGTTTTTTTTCCATATAGGGAATTAGAAGGGGTCTGTTATGTCCTCTGAAGAAGTAGCTGGCCATCTCCGCTCTTCCCGAAGACTAATGTCATGGAGCAATGAAGATGACCTCAGTTTAAGAACATTTTACTTATATAGCTGCTGCTTAAGAAACAGTAAAAAATAGTAAAAAAATACTTACTGTAGGCGTATGAAAAGATATAAGGCACATTGACAGTTCCAAGAGAAGACTTAGGCCAGTAGCAACTTGTACAGGCGAGCGCACTCCGACCACTTTTTACGATAACGTCTCCTTCATACATTTTAAGGTTGCTGTCTAAAAGGACCATGAACAATAGATTATATTCATTCATCCACCAAAAAAATAAAAATATATGTTCCCCCTCAGTTACATCTTGGCTGATGTCAACATATCCATGTGTGCTAATATTAAAGGTGTTATGCCATAAACATTATTTATCCTCTATCCAAAGAAGACAAATTGCTGATCAGTGGAGGTCTGACTGCTGAAACCCTGACCAATCCTGAGAACAAGGGATGTTTTATCCTCATTGTGAATATAGAGGTGGTGGACACAGACACACTCCCAATCCATTCATTTCAGTGGCAGTGCTGGAGATAGCCAAGTACTATCTCTGGATCTGCTATTAAAGCAAATGGAGAGGGATTACATCTGCATCCACTGCCGGTACATTCACAATTGGGGTACAACACCCCCTATTCTCAGTATCGGTGGAGGACTCAATGGTTGGATCCCACCAATTTGTGTCATAACCCCTTTAAAAGCTTGCAAAGGAGTCAATCTCAAGGGCACACAGCTAATGTCAGGAATACTGTATGTGCCATTCGAAGCTTATGAATAACCATTTGGTACTTGCATTTTAACCACTAGTGTACACTATTATGTATATTATTGGTGTGTAATAATATACTATAGTGCTCTTAACTTGGCTCTAATCTGATTAAGGACTCCAATTTCTTATGAAACCAATACAACATAATACTGTGACATGCTAACAAAACTCTCGACAGGCTGAAATTCACAAAAGAGTCACTGGGTAGCTTATCCTTTTGTGACAGCATATCACTTTATTGAAAAACTGCTCATCTGGTGACACACATAACTGGGAAGGCTAGGCAATAGGAAAGGTATACAAGGACACATCTGTACATTCTAATGTCAGTGAATACTAGGAAAAATGATGCTGAAAGGAGAGGCTGCCTCTACTGCTTTATCAGTATCCCAGCACGTTTCAGGTCGGCAGTGAGGAGGACCCCTCTTGGGATTATCGTGCCACAGAGGTTATTGTCCTGTTTAGTAACAAAGCTAAAAGCCCCTTACAAAGTTTCTTACTTTTGTTTCCTTGAGTTATCTTGCTGAATATATCCTCCAGCTCTTGGGAATCATTCTTTCCTGTGTACAATACAGGACAAAACAAATACTTAGGAACTTTTACCTCTGAAATTAGGATTTTCACATCACATAAGGAAATCTAATGGTTGCCATAAAACTTGTTGAAAGGCAATTTCCAGTTTAGATTGGCTCAATCTGGTGTCTTATACACCTCCTTCTTGCTCAACTCTATGAACAGAATTAAAGATTTCTCAGACCAGTACCTTGCTTTATTGATATAACAGTCACTTATCACTTTAGATGAGATATTATTCCTTAAATCCTTTTTGCCCCATCAAATTTTTGATTATTTGTTTTTTCCTCATTTTCCAAGAGTCATGACAATGTTATATAGATGTGTGTGGTGAAATGTGGAGGGAAAAAAAAGGAATTCTGGCATTGTTGTTTTTATTTCTGTTAGGCAAAAATCACCTGCAACGGTTGTGCCAATTTTTTTTTTATTTATTTTTTTTTATTGTACTCAGTTTTCATCATATATAAAAAGATATGTCCACTTACAGGAGGAGTCTTAACCTTCGTCAGGCTGCATAATTTTACAACGTTAACAGGCTGCAGAGGTACAATTGTACCTTCATATATTTTGAATGAAGATAATGCAAGGAAAAAAGAATAATATTTTTTTTAATGATAATGCTATTTTATTATTATAAACAAGTAAAAAAACTGTTCATTTACATTATAAAAGAAAATGTATCACTGTCGACGATCAATTATTTCCATTTAGAGGCCATACTAAATTTACCCAGTATATACCTTCAAAACCAGCTAAATATGGCATAAAGATTTTCTGGGCTTGTGACTCGTCAAACGCCTACCCATTACAAGGTCAGCTCTACACTGGGAAACCAACTTATGGTCCTCGACAAGTAAACATTGGTGAACGAACAGTATTGGACCTAGTGAGCTCGTATAAAGGCTCTGGAAGAAATGTCACCACCGACAACTTCTTTACAACCATGGAACTAGCTAAGGTATTGACCTCCTGGAACATGACACTAGTTGGTACAGTGAGAAAAAACAAAAGGTTCCTACCTAGCAACATGCAGCCTGCCAAAGAAAGGCCTGTAAACTCGACAAATTTTGCCTACAATCATGATGCAACAGTCTGCTCATATGTACCAAAGAAGAACAAATCAGTCGTGCTTCTATCATCTATGCACATTACGGGAGAAGTTGAAGAGACACTAGCAGCCAAGCCAGAGATAATAAAATACTTCAACAAAACAAAAGGCGGAGTTGATGTTATGGATAAAATGTTGGGAGAGTACACTGTGAAACGACGAACATTACGTTGGCCTCTGGCATTTTTCTACAATATGATTGACGTCACTGGGTTAGCATCCTACATCATCTACAGAGAACACAATCCAAGCTTCAGGACAAAGGATCAACGAAAAAAGTTCCTGAAAGATCTCGCAAATCAGCTGTGTATGCCTGCAATTGAAGATCGTAGTACAAACCGAATGATGATGAGAAACCATTTTCTTCGAGGTGCAGTAGAAATGGTGCTTGGACGATGCATTCTGGTAGCATCGCAAGCAGCAGCTGGCCCTCAAATACCTCATGGTAGTCGTGGACCCTCCCCTGTTGTTGGTAGTTGCTATGTCTGCCGAGACCTGAGGCGAAAACAACGTAAGACTAGAAAGTCTTGTGTGGTTTGTGTGAAACCCATTTGCGATGAACACTCAGTAGCAAAGACAACATGCATTACTTGCGAAGAAAATCAATAAAAAAAGTTTCTTACATTTTCTTTTATAATGTAAATGAACAGTTTTTTACTTGTTTATAATAATAAAATAGCATTATCATTAAAAAAAATATTATTCTTTTTTCCTTGCATTATCTTCATTCAAAATATATGAGGGTACATTTGTACCTATGCAGCTTGTTATGGATGCAAAAATATCTCGACCCCTTATCTCGGAAGGGGGTGGAGATATTTTATTGAAATTTAGCCAATATATTCTGGATCAAAACTGCAGAGATGTCACGAAATTTCAGCCCTCTACGGCTTTTTGAAAAAAAAGTTATTGCAATTTTAAAACGGAATAGTTACAATTGTACCTACTCAGCCGGACGAAGGTTAAATGTACAAAGGTTCAATGCACAAACTATCTACGGAGTTGTGTGATGGGGTTATTTTTGTAGTTCATCTGCTCTTTTTGATATTATTTTCGGTTATGCATTACTTTTTGATCATTTTTATTACACTTTTTTCCCACACCATTGGCAACGGTATTATGACTGATGCACAACTGGAATAGATCACAGTGTTTCCAGTATGAACTCAAAATGCAAGTCTACTAGAGCCTCATTCTGACTCCTATAAACATGCATTGCAGTTTGACATCCTGTTTGTACAGGAAACACAGTTTGCATCATAAGAACAGAGATGGGATCAGTGCTCCGGAGGGGAGCATATAACTTCACAAAAAACCCTGTATGTTATTCAATAGTGTCACACTACATATAGGCTTATTTTTGTATGCAGTTTTTGAAGCCACAGCTAGGTGTGGATTACAAAGGGTAAAAACCTATAAAGGACAGATGGTACTCCACCTAGCATGTCCAGTGCTGGTGGTCACACATGCTCAGTAGTTCAGTTGCCCTGTCTGATCCTGTTGTGCAGGCCAGTAATAAATGGCACACTGGATATTGCATCTTTTCTACTTGTCAAAGGATTGCCAGGATTTGACAAGTAAAGAAGAAGCTGATTCTAATGGGTTGCCTGCACAATGGCAGGAATAACCATATATTTATAGAATCTACTGAGCATGTGTGATGACAGGCACTGGATACAAAATCCAGATGTTCTGAGAGGCAATCAAATGAATACCAGGTGGCACCTTGGGGGGTCTTTATAATATGGATATCTAGACACAGGCATTAAAAAAAAAAAATCCAATTAAATAAAAAATGTAATTTATTTATAGTTACAACACTAGTAAACTTTTAAAAAAGACAAAGCTAATAATCACTTTTCTTTCTTTTTTTAATAATCTTACCTTGGCTTCTTTGAGCTGCTCTGCTAAAAGTATTAACAAATTCTCGGAAATCATTTTTTCCTGGAGACCATAGAAACGAGCAAAATTATATTTTTTGTCTAGTTTGCAAATAATGTTTGTACAAGTAATGTGAAAAAGTTTTAGGCTGCTGTGGGAAAAATGCTACAAAGTAAGAATGCTTTCAAAGATAGAGGTGTTAATAGTTCATTTTAGTCAATTAGCAAAATTAGGTGAATGAGCAAAAGAAAAATGACTTTTATTTTTTAAAGCATTCTCACTTTAAGGCTAAGGCCCCACATAGCTGGCCGCAGTGAAAAATCACACACTTTTTCCCGCAGCGCTTTCTGCTTCAATTATACCTATATGAAAACTGCAATTTCCAAAAATGCAACGGTTTTGGAATTCACAGCATTTCTGCTGCAGGTATTTCTCTGCAATGTGTGGATGGGATTTGCTAGAATCTCATCCACTTTTCAGGTACTTTAAAAAGCCACGTGGGGCCTCAGCCTCAGGCGTATTTTCATACTGGCCTAAATCATATGCACAGTAATATATATATATATATATCTTAGTGGCACAATAATAAAAAAAGCTGTAAATGTGTACATACCTTTTTTTTCATTGTTTATTGATTTTTGGGGGATTTTGACCACTTCTACATAGTAGATAATCAATAACAATGAAATACATTTTTGGGGGGAAAAAATTCAACCCTCCCATAAAAGGTATCTGCATTTACTCACCTTGACCGCCACTGTCTGTAACAGGTTCCTGCAAAAGGTTAACATTGCAAAGTTAAAGGGTATTCCCACCATAGATATGTCATAAATGTCTGATAAACACAAACTGTAGGCAGCAAATGGGACTTTACTTGGGACTTATGAACCAGCATGGGATTTTTTCCAGTCGCCATGGTTAGATAACTCATATTCTGGAGCTAAGTCCATGTATGCCATATCTTGTGGATGCCATATCTTGTGGATATACCCCCTTAATGTCACTATACTATATTAGTTGTGAAAATCAGTGCTCCTATGATGTACGTCACTCCCCCAGAAGCTACTGCAGAGGATGGGGTCAGAAGCAGCTCTTCTCCTATGCAAGAAATAGGACCAGAACTGCAACCCCCCTCTATTCTGTAGCAGTGACACCAGGTACTGTACCTCTGCACGTATTACTTCAATAGTAGCAGAGCTGCAGCGAAAAAGCATTGTGTTTTTCTGCATCGTTTGTGTTTCAGGCCGGGGTCCCACGTGGCGCAAACACTGTGATTTGCCTGCGGCGGAGGAAAAAATTGTGGCGTTTTATAGTCAGAGCAAAGGGGATAGGATTCTAGGGAATCCCATGCCCACTTTGCAGCAAAAATCGTGCTGCGGACACGTGGCGATTTCCAAAACCGGCACGGTTTTGGAAATCGAAGCATGTCAATTATACCCACGGAAACGCCAGCAGTTTCCTCATAGGTATAATTGAAAGAGAAAGTCCACAGAGGAAACCTCTGCGAACTTTCTGTCTAAAGTGCTGCAGGAAGAACCGCGATGCGTTGCCGACGCGGTTTTTCCCGCAGCGCTTTTTTTGCTGAGGGACGCCACGTGGGGCCTTAGCCTCATTGTGTTTTTGCTGAGTTTTTCTCTGCGGATTTTCTTCACTTGTTAAACCTATAGGGAAAATGTGAGCATTTCCGAAGTAATAATAGACAAGCTGTGATTTTCAAAAACGCAGGTGTTTTTGAAAGCGTAGCTTTTCCGCAGCATTTTTTTTCTGCAATGTGTGGATGGGCTTAGCCAGAATCTCATTCTCTTTGCAGGTACTGTAAAATGCTGTGGTTTTTTTTTCAGTGGCGTTTCCCCAGCGGCAAAAACTCTGTATTCTCGCAACTTGGGGCTTTAGGTTAAGAGTCAAGGTAAACTATGCTACATCTGTACACTGTACATTGCACCTGTGTCTGGTTTAGTTGGTAACTGACTCTTGTTATATAATCTTAGCTAGTGTAATTTTTGGCATAACCTTCAACCAATGGTGAGACCCATATTAAGACTTGTGGGGTCAGGTCTTAATAAACAAAGAATTAGAAGCCTTAGTGTAAATGTGCAAATAATCCATTATTTTGACTATTTTTTATTATGGCTTCAATGTATCTAAAATAAAAAGAAAGCAACTTTATAATAGATTTTTAAGTGTCCCTTTGTACCATTTGCAGAGCTCCTATGTATATCTATGTGTGTCCATGGTTACAGACTACAATGTTTGTGTAGTCTGATGCTGCAGCCATACACATTTTCACCTGTCCCCTACTCCCTACTAAATTGCCAAATGTATATAAATAAGAAGTACTTTAGGGCTAGTTCCATGGAGTCACACTGGAGTGTATAGATAAAAAGTTTGTATATCAAACTTTTTTTTTTTTTAAGACTTTTTAAAACGTCATTGTTGTCTTAGAGGCTTTGGAACAAAGATATTTGAAAAGGTGAATATGACTTTTAAATCCTATTATATACGTTTTAAATTTCAAAAAATATTTACATTTCTAAAAATAAAAAATAGACAAAAATATTTTTTTACATAAAGGAAGGTAAAGGTATAGCCTGAGTGAAACCAACCACACAGACCAAGAGAATAACAGAGATTCTCATATCCATCTTGCTCTTGGGTTTTTGCATTTCTTAAGGTTTTCTCTTGGTTTTAACCTTGGGAATACAATATTCTGCATACGAGCATTGCTTATATGGGACATCCCCGCAAAGTCTTAGCCAATGAGATATTAAAGAGGATATTCTCAGAAGTTTTCAGTAACAAACGCGGAAAAATGGAATAGATAGCATACTTTCCAAAAAGTCATCTTTTTTTTTTTTTTGTGATTAGCGCAAATAAAGAGAAGTTTTACAAATGTAATTGCCCCAGGGTTGATTTTTATTCAATACATCTCATTCATCGAATTTCAGAAACATTCCCAACTTATTCTGTATTTCTACTTCTGTAATTGTATAGTCTCTTCTGTAAAAGTATATCACATTGTTACTGTATGGCATGCTATTATCCTTTCATATAACTGTAGGATGAGATGCAGTACAGTATATCAATGAAGAGCTCGAATGTTATGCATACGTGACATTGGGTATGTTTCTGTTCACAATGGGATACTGTAACTTCGAAGAAAAATATTGTCCAATTGATAGAAAAAATATAAATATACTATTTAGAGGTTCAGTCATTTATTTTATTTATTGCTACTTAAAGGGCTTATGCCAGGATAGGATGTGCCACCAGAGTGCAAGTAACAGACCAACAACTTTGAGGCTATGTTCACACTACCGCTATAGGGATCCATTGCTGTTATCTATTCCCATTGACTCTAATGTAAAAAACATGACAGGTGCTTCCGTCATATTTTGTACATTGGGTTGGATGTAGACGGACCATAGGGAAGGGGGGCTCCATCTGCATTTGTCATTTAATGTCTGTTGGTCTCATCCTGCAAATAATGGTAGTGAATATTGGCAATATTGGCAATTAGTAGATTTAAAGGCGTATTCCAATCTTAAAGATCATATTCAGAATTGTAGCTTAAGCTAACTGAAGTGTTTTACCCAATACATTGCTGTATCTATCTTGCTCCATTTCTGAAATCCAGATAAATCTCTCTCCTCATTGCTTACAGCTGGTTGCCTAGGTTACAGACCTGCTCTCAGGTCGGAATGATGATTCAGTCCCTGCTCCTGGCTGTCTATATTCTCTCTTATATATACTCTTCTCTTCCTCTCTCTGCATACTGATTTCAGTTTTTCAGTCCTGACAAGGACTAGTAAAGTTTCTTGAGCAATGTCTGTGTTATTTGTGTATGTAAATCCAGAGATAACTGTACCAGTTACAATAAGCAGGAGCTCCTTGCTGGAATGAACTCAAAACCAGTAAGTAAAGGGGAGAAGAGACAGGAGCGCAGCTGAAATCCTGAGGTGAGAAAACCCCTTTAAGTGACAGCAATATCACAAATATCTTATTAGTTCTGCTCAATTGTCCTAGTCCCCCCCATAGTAATTACACTTATAATAAAAAGACATGTGTGCGTTTTCTGGTATACAAGGCATGAAAAACATTTTCACTTTTGCACTGCCCTGACCAGTTTTCTGGAAGGGGCAAAGTTGAGGCGCATAGGCGTGGCCACCAGCCCTTTCAGATTTTATGATCTTTTACAACCACATGGTCCAGCTGATGGAATGCCTAATTTATGAGGTGAGCCCTCCGTCAGTGCAGGGAACATGAAGACTGGTGTTGAAAATGCCAGTCTTCAATAATCTCCCCAATGACTTTTACGTACTGTAGTGGTTAGAAAAGTTGCAGGCTCTAATCTTCATGCCTTCAGTCACATTCACACCTCTTAATATGCATTTTACAACCTGCAAAGTTGCATGTCCAGACTTATGTCATGTGGGGGTGACTCTCCCAGTAACACTTCATGTGAGGATAACTCTCCCAGTAACACTGTACACGCTGGATGTGAAGAATATGCGCTGCTTCCTTCACTGACTTTCATGTATCAGCACAGATTTGTGCATGTCCCGATTTCTACTTCTCCAGCCCAGAGGGTATCTTCTCTCTTGTACTGATAGACATGATACTGATATAACATGCTGCCTGCAGAATGAACAGCATTCCCAACTGAGAGAACTGACAGAAGCAGAGGCACTCTCTACAGATCTACAGATGTAGCAATGTTTGCTACAGCATGAAATATTATCAAAAAAACACAAAAAGGCATTGAAAAGGTTGAGCTAAAGTTCTGAGCCACAGATTACACTAGGTACACATTCATGTCACCTCTACATTGTTCTGATCTGTCGGAGGAAGAGTACAATGGAGAGACACAACTAAAATAGCGGTAACACGTGCACTCCAATAGACCCTATGGACTATAATGGGGTCCATTGGGTCTCCAAGGTTTGCTATTTTAGTCTAAGACCCCTCGTAGTGGGACACAGCGAATAAGTGATGAGGGAAATCCGTTTTTTCCCGTGGTGCTTTTCACAGAAAGTCTGCAGAGTTTTCCTCTGCGGACTTTCTGCTTCAATTATACCTATAGGGAAATCGCTGGCATTTCTGTAGTTATAATTAACATTTCCAAAAACGCGACAGTTTTGAAAATTCTGAGCATTTTCTCCGCGTTTATTTTTCTGTAATGTGTGGATTGGATTCCACCACATGTTTTCGACCACATGTCACGTTTCCATTGAGATTTTAGTCTATAGCACAGCTGTAAAAATAGAACACAAGATCATTTTTCAAACCCTCAACTAGAATTCAAAGCAGATATTGATGTTGAATTATTTGAATATATATCCAAATTTTGTTCCTCTCTATTTTCCCTTTGATATTACTTTCACCTTAGGCAACATATGTACATATATTACTCATGTATGGTATTTGCATATGAAATATATCGTAGGGCAGAAATCCTAGTTTGATCATTAATCTGGTCATTTTGATCATTCACATAGACCTGCGAAGATCCAACTGTTCACAATGCCTAATCTCAAGTATGTAAGCTTGATGGTTACCAATGCTGTTTCTCTACTTATTGCATGCCCAGGACATGCCAGCATTGTTGTGCTGTATATTTTTGACCGGATAAGTAAAAGAAATCTTGATATAAAAGACAAACTTGTCTGTTGTCTTAGCCTATGTAACCTACTACATGCACTATTTCAAGTCTGGCTTGATTTTCTGGTATTTTTGGATCTAACTCTTTCTGTGAAAAATTATGAAATGTTGGTTATTACATTTGTGCAGATAGCCACAATGTCCTGTACCCTCAACTTCTCAACTTGGCTTAGTGTTTACTTCTGCCTAAAGATTGTAAACATCAAACAAAGAATGTACATTTGTTTACAGGCCAGATTTCCCAAGATGATCCCATGGCTGATGTTTCTCTCTTTATTTGGATCGATTCTCCTTGGCTTCACCTTCTCATTTCATGTGAGCATGGTCTATGCACCTAAAAATGCAACTATATTTATAAAGCATGTAAACAGTGCAGTCAATTTTTTTGTGGAACCAAAAATACGCGGTGTCCTTTTATGTTATTTGTTTGTGTCTGTACTGTATTTTTCACTATTTTTTAGCTCTGCTTTATCCATCATCATATCTCTCTGTCTGCACGTGAAACACATAAAATTCAGTACCACAGGATCACAAATCCCTTCTCTGGAACCTCATATTTATGCCATTAACACTGTGACTTATCTTCTTTTCCTAAATGTGCTTTACCTTGTGTGTGTTTTGTTAATCATGGCCTATGGACAAGAACAGATTTGGCATATTACCATTTCCACATTGTTCAATATTTGTCATATCACTTCATTTATCATTTTAATAAGAGGAAATAATAAGGTGCGAAACAAACTTCAACAAATATTTACCCGGCTTCTGTATGTGTTTAGGAGTGTGGAATGAAAGACCAATACATTTAAATGCAGGCTTAAACAATATGATACAAATTATTTTGCTTATTTACTGGGTAAAAATAATGTAATTATATACAACTGATATTTTTTTAAAAATTTATGCGGTGAAGAAAATAATTTTTTTAAAAAGTCACAATCGTTCAACTTTCATAATAAAATATGTGACTATTCTACTGGACATCCATGACTACCACAGCCTCACTAAAATGAGACCCTCTGTATATACAGTGGGGAAAAAAGTATTCAGTCAGCCACCAATTGTGCAAGTTCTCCCACTTAATAAGATGAGGTCGGCCTGTAATTGTCATCATAGGTAGACCTCAACTATGAGAGACAAAACGAGAAAACAAATCCAGAAAATCACATTGTCTGACTTTTAAAGAATTTATTTGCAAATTATGGTGGAAAATAAGTATTTGGTCAATAACAAAAGTTCATCTCAATACTTTGTTATATATCCTTTGTTGGCAATGACAGAGGTCAAACGTGTTCTGTAAGTCTTCACAAGGTTGGCACACACTGTTGCTGGTATGTTGGCCCATTCCTCCATGCAGATCTCCTCTAGAGCAGGGATGTTTTGGGGCTGTCACTGGGCAACACGGACTTGCAACTCCCTCCAAAGGTTTTCTATGGGGTTGAGATCTGGAGACTGGCTAGGCCACTCCAGGACCTTGAAATGCTTCTTACGAAGCCACTCCTTCGTTGCCCTGGTGGTGTGGTTGGGATCATTGTCATGCTGAAAGACCCAGCCACGTTTCATCTTCAATGCCCTTGCTGATGGAAGGCGGTTTGCACTCAAAATCTCACCATACATGGCCCCATTCATTCTTTCATGTACACGGATCAGTCGTCCTGGTCCCTTTGCAGAGAAACAGCCCCAAAGCATGATGTTGCAACCCCCATGCTTCACAGTAGATATGGTGTTCTTTGGATGCAACTCAGCATTCACTCTCCTCCAAACACGACGAGTTGCATTTCTACCAAAGAGTTCTACTTTGGTTTCATCTGACCATATGACATTCTCCCAATACCCTTCTGGAACATCCAAATGCTCTCTAACAAACTTCAGACGGGTCCGCATATGTACTGGCTTAAGCAGGGGGACACGTCTGACACTGCAAGATCTGAGTCCCTGGCGGCGTAGTGTGTTACTGACGGTAGACTTTGTTACGTTAGTCCCAGCTTTCTGCAGGTCATTCACTAGGTCCCACCGTGTGGGTCTGGGAGTTTTGCTCACCGTTCTTGCGATCATTTTGACCCCACGGGGTGAGATCTTGCGTGGAGCCCCTGATGGAGGGAGATTATCAGTGGTCTTGTATGTCTTCCATTTTCTAATTATTGCTCCCACAGTTGATTTCTTCACACCAAGCTGTTTGCCTATTGCAGATTCAGTCTTCCCAGCCTTGTGCAGGTCTACAATTTTGTTTCTGGTGTCATTCCACAGCTCTTTGGTCTTCACCATAGTGGAGTTTGGAGTGTGACTGTTTGAGGTTGTGGACAGGTGTCTTTTATACTGATAACAATGTCAAACAGGAGCCATTACTACAGGTAATGAGTGGAGGACAGAGGAGCCTCTTAAAGAAGAAGTTACAGGTCTGTGAGAGCCAGAAATCTTGCTAGTTTGTAGGTGACCAAATATTTATTTTCCACCATAACTTGCAAATAAATTCTTTAAAAATCAGACAATGTGATTTTCTAGATATGTTTTCTCATTTTGTCTCTCATAGTTAAGGTCTACCTATGATGTCAATTACAGGCCGGCCTCATCTTTTTAAGTGGGAGAACTTGCACAATTGGTGGCTGACTAAATACTTTTTTCCCCCAATGTATTCTGAACACCAAGGAGTGCTACTTCAAGCAGATCATTGGGATATTTCTAAGGAAATAAATTTTTTACTCACAATAGTTTACAAAATTTAATTAAAAATGCATATTTGCTTTAATTTTTTCCATTTGTATTGATGGCATGACTCCTGTAATTATTGGTATGTTTTTTGTGTGGATTAGTTAATTAGAAATGACAACTGTTAATATTTTATGAATTTTTGTTTTTAACTTGAAACTATATCAAGATTAGAGCAGAAGTAGAAGACTGGGTAAAGATAACCATGCTGAAGATTCTTTGGATATTATTATTATTATTATTATTATTATTGTTTGTGTTATTGTTTTTATTATAATAAATAGATTTTTAATTCTGCATTAAATCCTGTGTTTGTTATTTTTTTCAGCAATTTTTCTTTATGTCCGGTGATTACCAGTTATACTTATATTGTATATATTGGTCTTTCAAAAATTCATAGTTTTTATACGGAGATCCATTTCTTTTTTGATGCCCATAAATTCTCATCCTATTGCCTCTGGGTGGTGAAAGATATTGCTGTTGACAAGAAAAGAGGCATCTTACTGAAGCCCCGCCCACTTTATATCGGTGGCGCTTGATATCACTTGAATAGGAGCAGAGCTGCTTCCAGCTCTAGGAGGCAGCCAGATCAGCTGATTGGTGCTGGGTTCAGGTACTGATGGCCTATCCTGTGGATAGGTTATCAGAATAAAAAACACTGTTGGGACAAGGGACCCCTTTAATCTATCTGGTGGAAGATTAAATGAGGAACATCTAAAGTAAATCAAAAAGGATTAAAATTTGTTTGTTTACTGACATCCAGAAATGTATTAAGAATTTTAAAAAAAATTTTGCATAAAGGGAGGAAAGCCTTTCAAGCCTTAAAAGTTTGCTGAAGTTAAAGTAATACTGCACTTGCAGGTCCTAAAGTCAAAATTCATACCAAGCAGCATTAGACAAGCACAAATTAGTTATTCCCTGTCCCAGTGTTTCACTGTGATTCTAGGGTTACCACCATGGGGTAAAATTTGCCTCCTCCCCATTTTATAAACTGGGAAGTACTCAATGTTTATCAAGATAGGTGTAAAGAACTGATACCATAGTGTCACTAGATGGCTGCCTGATCTTTTGGGAAAGCAGCCTGAACACCTAGAAATCCTTCCTAAGGATGAAGCCCCACGTGGCAAAAACCGCAGCGTTTTACAGTCTCTGCAAAGTGGATGGGATTCAAGCCCATCCACACTTTGCAGAAAAATACCCACAGCAGAAATGCTGCAATTTCCAAAAATGTCGCGTTTTTGGAAATCGCAGCATGTCTATTATACCTACGGAAACGCTGACGGTTTCCATATAGGTGCAATTGAAGCAGAAAGTCCACAGAGGAAAACTCTGTGAACTTTCAGTGAAAAGTGGTGAGGGGAAAAAACATGCGCTTTTTGGCTGCAGCACGCCACGTGGGGCCTTAGCCTAATGGTGACAAATAACCACTCTTGTAATGTTAGACTGATATGGAACATTGATAGACAATAAATACATTGTTTGGATCTGGTAAATTTTAAAGAGATCGGTACACTATTAGATATTAGATAATTTGTTTGTAATGAATTGGGTTTATCACAAAATTTCCCAAAATTTCCTTTTTTTGAGATTTTTGGAGTTCGCCAAGAGTATAACAATCAAAGGCCCAGGGAAGGTGCAGAAATATTAATAAAATATCATACTGACCTTTCTGGGGTTCCACCAGTGTCCGGTCTTCTTTCCCAGGTGTCCCAAGCATCTTCCAACCTGAAGATGACCACATTTGAGAAATAAAGTTGTAAAAGTTGGTTTTAAGGTTGATCACCTGGCACCACTCATCTTGGGATACCTTGAACCAATGGAAAAGGCTTGTCATAATAGTCCATATAGTATAATTTAACAAAAAATGTAACCATTGGATTAAAATACCAGATAGGTATGATGGAAAACATAGCTCTTTAGTATATCAATAATGTGTGATGACTAAAGGCGTAGTAGAAGATCACTCAATGTGAATCTGACTATTTCTTAAGGATTAATTCACAAATAACCTATTAAATATTATTGATAACATTTCCAATCATGAAGTTTGTAATCATTAAGGGTGATGGAACATGTTTGGTATAATGTTGGACTGTGGTTCAGAAACATTTCCTCTTGGGGACCCAGGAAACTCTAATTTGACATTACTCACCATGTGCTCCAGCTTTACCCAAAGACATAGTGAAGTCATTGAAAAAGTCAAGTTAATGTTTTGAACCATAGTGTATTTAATGCGTTAAGTCTCAACTGAAAGAGAACTTTTCTTATCCTCTAATATTAGTTGTATACCGCTGGAAAGCTGACAGTGTGCTGAATTCAGCTTTTCCAGTATGTGCCTCAATTGCAGAGATATCATGCCGTTAATTCCGTACCAATATCACTGCACTGTCAGAAGGAACGGCCTCACAAATGCAGTTTTTCCATTTGTTGGCCTCCAGTATCCAAATAAGTAATTACCTAACAAGGATAGAAAGATGGTGCACATGATTTAGAATTGCTTGTAAAAAATAATTATATGTTTTCTGGAATTCAATGTTATTGTCACTATGCCTTCTTTCCTTGAAATATACCAAATGTAATGCAATAATAATAAATATAATCCCATAGAAAACCAAAACATAGCCAAAACAAAAAAAGAAAAATCCCAAAAACTTTATGTGAATTCTTGATGTAAAGCTCAGCTTAGTAGGCAAACTTCTTCTGAATCCTACTTTAAAAGCAGGATTGGTTTGCCATTTTAAGGATCTTAATGAAGGGATTTTTCCTCACTTTAAAAATCCCAGTAAGATTCACTTTGTTTTGTCACATTGCAGTCAGTCAATGCTATACTGTTACAATACTGAATGGTAGGCCCTGTTTGGGCTGTGGTGAAGCTTCTCCTATATTAAGAAATGACGATTCACAGTCTCTCAAGCAACATCACTTAGAAACATACAACATTAATATAATAATAATAACAATAATAATAATTATAACTTTATTTATATAGCGCCAACATATTCCGCAGCACTTTACAAATCAGAGGACACATGAACAGACAATATGAGTCATTACAATGTGACAAACAAATTAGCATATCAAACAATAGGAGTGATGGCCCTGCTCGCGAGGAAATAGGGAGATACAAGAGGTAAGAAGGCTTGTTTGGTACAATGTTCCAGCCATCTTTTAATAAATAAGGTCATATAACTGAAGCTGTATGAGCTGTCACCCGCCAGTATCTGTGAATATACAGATATGTATGTAGGGAGCGCAGTGTAACTTCTAGATAGAGGGGTCTGGATCTGAGGAATAGAGTAGGAAGGATAACTTAGGATAAGAAATGTTAGTGTAGTGTGCAGAGGTTTAACACAATGTGATCAGGTCATGTGATAAGCTGCCTAAGCAGATGTAATTTTAGGGCAGTTTTGAAGCTGCTGTAGTTGGGTATTAATCGGATTGTCTGGGGTAAAGCGTTTCAGAGCACCGATGCAGCTCAAGAAAAGTCTTGGAGACAGGAGAGAGGAAAATGAATATGTGGAGTCCTTATGGGTAGAAATTAAGGGAGGAACAAAGAATAATAAAATACTGATAGGGGTTTGTTATAAATCTCCAAATATAATGGAAGAAGCTGAAAATGTACTAATAAAACAAATAGATGTAGATTGTGAGCCCTATATGGGACAGAGACTGTCAAAGTCTGTAAAGTGCTGCGGAATATGATAGCGCTATATAAGTAAGCATAATAAATAAATAATAAATAAATGTGGCCACAAAGCATAATAAAGTCATTATTATGGGGGATTTTAACTACCCAGATATCAACTGGGAGGAAGAAACCTGCAGGTCCAACAAAGGGAACAGGTTTTTGTCAGTAATAAAAGACAATTACCTATCGCAACTAGTGCAGGACCCAACAAGAGGCGAGGCACCTTTAGACCTAATTTTAACAAATGAACCTGACTCATTGTCACAAGTGGAGTTGAGGTTCATCTTGGTAATAGTGACCACAACATAATAAGTTTTCTTGTACATACTAAAAAAGTGTCGAGTAGAGGGGGAACAAAAACACTAAACTTCAGGAAGGCCAATTTTAACCAGCTGAGAGAGGAGCTTAGCAGCATAAACTGGGACAATGTCCTCAAAGTGACCGGAACACAAACAAAATGGGACATTTTCAAAAGCCTTCTAAATAGGACCACTAAAAAACATATCCCTTATGGGAATAAGTGGGCCAGAAATCATAGAAAACCAATATGGCTAACTAAAACGGTAAAGAGTGCAATGAGGGATAAAAAGGAAGCATTTAAACTGCTAAAAAAAGAAAGTAGTGACACAGCATTAAACAAATAAAAAGACAAATAAAGGAGGCAAAGATTGAAGCTGAGAGAAAAATTGCCAAGGAAAGTAAAAATAATCCAAAATTATTCTTCAATTAAATAAATAACAAGAGAATAAAAACTGACAATGTGGGCCCTATCAAAAATAATCTGGGTGTAATGGTGGAGGAGGATGAGGAAAAAACAAAACTATTAAACGCCTTCTTCTCTACGGTCTTTACACACGAAAAAACAATGGCCAGCAACATGATTAGGGGTAATGTTAACTCTCCGTTAAATGTCACCTATTTAACCCAGGAGGAAGTGCAGTGCCGCCTTCAAAACATTAAAATAGAGAAATCGCCAGGTCCAGATGGCATACACCCCCAAGTTCTGAGGGAATTATGCACGGTGATAGACAGACCCTTATATCTAATATTTAAGGATTCAGTAATGACTGGGTCTGTTCCACTTGATTGGCGCATAGCAAATGTGGTGCCAATTTTCAAAAAGGGGTCTAAAAGTGAGCCTGGAAACTATATGCCAGTAAGTTTGACTTCTGCGGTGGGTAAGATATTTGAGAGCTTTCTAAGAGATGCTATCCTGGAGTACCACAATGTTATTAATAATATAACACCCAATCATCATGGGTTTATGAGGAATCGGTCATGTCAGACTAATCTGATCAGCTTCTATGAAGAACTAAGTTCAAGACTGGACATGGGTAATGCAGTGGACGTGGTGCATCTGGACTTTTCAAAGGCTTTTGATACTGTACCATATAAAAGGTTGGTATGCAAAATGAGAATGTTGGGTCTGGGGGAAAACATATGCATTTGGGTTCGCAACTGGCTCACTGATAGGAAACAGAGGGTGCTTATTATTGGTAAATATTCAGACTGGGTCACAGTCACCAGTTGAGTGCCACAGGGGTCAGTATTGGGCCCTCTCCTGTTTAATATCTTTATTAATGACCTGGTAGACGGTTTGCAAAGCAGGGTGTCCATATTTGCAGATGATACTAAACTTTGTAAGGTAATCAAAAATGAGGAGGATAATAGAATATTGCAAGGGGATCTAAGAAAACTGGAAGCATGGACCGAGACTTGGCAAATGAAGTTTAATATAGACAAATGTAAGGTTATGCATTTTGGTCGACGAAATAAAATGTATGATTATGTACTTAGTAGTAAATTACTGGGTAAGACTGCCAATGAAAAAGACTTGGGGATTATGGTGGACAGTAAGCTTACCTTTAGTGACCAGTGCCAGGCAGCTGCTGCCAAGGCAAATAAAATTATGGGATGCATCAAGAGAGGTATAGATTCTCATGACAAGAACATAGTTCTGCCTCTATACAAATCACTGGTATGGCCACACTTATAAATACATAATCGAACTAGAAAGAGTACAAAGAAGGGCAACCAAAATTATTAGGGGAATGGGTGGATTGGAGTACAATGATAGATTAACAAACTTGGGGTTATTCAGTTTATAGAAAAGACGTCTACAGGGAGATCTAATAACAATGTACAAATACATGAAGGGACAGCACAAAGAACTTTCTAATGATCTTTTTACCCCTAGGCCAGTGACAGTGACAAGGGGACATCCTCTACATTTGGAAGAGAGAAAGTTTCACCAGCAACATAGAAGAGGATTTTTTACAGTAAGAACAGCGAGGCTATGGAACTCTCTGCCCCAGGAAGTGGTGATGGTGGATTCATTGAACAAGTTCAAAGAGGGCCTGGATGCCTTTCTCGAACAGAACAACATTATGGGTTATGGGTTTTAGATTTTAAGGGCACGTTGATCCAGGGTTTTATACTGATTGCCAGATTGGAGTCGGGAAGGAATTTTTTCCCATGAAATGGGGCAATTGGCATAAGCCTCATGGGGTTTTTTGCCTTCCTCTGGATCAACACTGTAGGGGACTGTAGGGATATAGGTTGGACTTGATGGACTGATGTCTTTATCCAAATTCATCTACTATGTAACTATGTAACTAAGTAACTATGAGTAGAATGTTTGGATAACAGAGGATGCAAGTCTAAGGTCATTGGCAAAACGGAGAGGAGGGTTAGGGTGGTAGACAGTGATGTGAGAGGAGATATAGGGGGGCGCAGCGCTATGGATGGATTTGTTGGTCAGTGTGATAATTTTATATTGTATTCTGTGATGGATGGGAAACCAATACAGCAACTGACACAAGGTAGATGCGTCTGTGTACTGGTCTGACAGAAAGATGAGTCTGGCGGCAGCATCAACTACAACCCCCAGACATTGGGCATGCCGCCTCAGGGTAATAGTAAGACCACAGACAGAAATGGAGATACCAGGGTTAGGTCGGTTAGTAGATAGAGGGAACACAAGAAGTTCAGTTTTTGAAAGATTCAGCTTCAGATAGAGATTCGAAGTTCCAAAAAAATTTGCTTTGATCCAAATTACTTTGCAGCGAATAAACAGCTATTTCCGGTCTTCAGAGAGCCGGGGTGGGCAGCAAAATGGCGGAAGCCCTTGGATGCCACGGTCATGTCTCTCTCTCTCCAGCACGGACAACTTTTATTCATGTGGAAGGATCTGCTAACAAGCAAAGACACGCCTAACCAATCACATCACCAGAGAACATCATGTGACCATCTGATGTCACAAAGATCCTTACTAAATATTCGTTTCCGAGAAGCATCAGGAAATCCGGAATCATGGTGAATCGAAGATTTCCTGAAATTTGGATCGAATTCCACTTCTGCAGAATCGATTCGCTCATCTCTAGTTTCAGATAAAGAGAAGACATGCTGCGATTTCCAAAACTGCAGCGGTTTTGGAAATCGCAGCGGTTACACTGTGGGTATTTTTCTGCAATATGTGGATGGGATTTGCTAGAATTCCATCCACTTTGCAGTAACTGTAAAATGCCGCGATTCGGCCACGGCGTTCTTGCCGCTGCCAAACTGCGGCATTTACACCATGGGGGGCCCTGACCTAAAAGACACAAAATATGGCATGAAATAAAGTAACAGATGTAAAGAGTAAAAGGTCAGGATTCTGTAGAGTGTGACCTGGCTAGTGACTTTCAGAGTAGAAAACACTGTCACAGTCAGCTTGGATTTTTGCACTGATAATGGCGGTTTTCTGTATTTCTTAAATACACTCTTTCACTGTTCTATCTTGTGTAATATGTGCTTTTGGAAAATCCTGTCCAAAACCAGTTCATTCCATACAGGTTTACTCATCTCTATTGAAAAACCATGGCAAATCCAACAGGTAGTCTTTTTCTGATGTCAGTCTTTTATGTTTCTAGATGGAAGGCAGAGAGCAGTCATAGAAAATATTGATGTGATTTAGATTTGTCTTTTATTACTTGACAAAAATAAACTATTAACACTTCTATTTTTGGAAGCCTTCTTACTTTGCAGCATTTCCCCACATCTGCCTAAAACATTTGCACGCTATTGTACATTTCTAAGGCCAATCATCAGTGGTTACTCACCTATACTATTACATATGTGCTAGTGGCGGAATGTAAAGCTCACAGTTTACCGCCAGTTTGCATCTTATAATTGTTTCAATAATAATTCAATAATAATTCAACATTTTCAAGGATATGATGTTAGCATAATAAACGCAAATCAGGTTGCCCTAGTTGGAAACATTTACCTAATTTTAGGCATTTGTTTTTACTACACCAAGTCTTACTAATAAAGAATTCTCAATTTCCATTTCTTTTAAATTAGATTTTTATTTTATTTTTTTCTACAAACATATAGACACAAGTGAAATATGCAACAATCCAGATATCAGGAAACGCTCCTCCCTCCCATCCATCCAGACATACATATAAGTAAGCATATCCCCACTTTACCTAAGAGGGTATATAGTGTAAATGGTAGTCAGACACATAGATACAGAAGGTATAAGCAAAACATGGAAGACATCAATTGTTTCAATGAAACCAACTACGGTGGTCGAGATGGAAATTCTATCCTACCATTATACATTATAACAAACACAAAAATATAAAAAAATAATTATAATTAGAGATGAGTTAAGTATTCAAAAATTTGATTGGGCAACTTCGCCGAATTTTGCGATATGATACTATCCGATTCAAATTAAATCGCGGCGAATAGCATAACAAAAACAGCTATTTATTGACTGCAGAGAGTCGGGGTGGGCGTCAAAATGGCGGAACCCCTTGGATGCCACAGTCATGTTTGACCACGGCATCCAAGGTGTAAAAAACCTCCGATCGGTTATGGAGCAGGTTGTCAGCTGTCAGTTACAGCTAACACCCTGCTCCATAACCGATTGGAGGATTTAACACCTTGGATGCAGCGGTCAAACATGCCATGTGCGCTCGCAAAGGGGTTAAATGGATGTGACATCACAGGGCTGGCTGCTGATTGGCTGCACGCATGGCATTGTGGGTGATCCCGCGTTCCCAGAGTTCCTTGCCCCATGTCCTAACATGTACAGCAGCCATTTTGAAATAAAAGCTAATCATTACCACGAAGCGTGATGAAATTTGGATTCGATGCGAATCAAATTTTTCCTGACATTCGGACCGAATTCCACTTTTGCAGCTTCGATTCGCTCATCTCTAATTATAAACATTATTGTTAAAATAGCTCGGAAGAATCTCAGTCTCAGAAGGAACTATAGTATTCTAGGATAGATAAATATCTAATTCGGGTACAGCAACTTAGATATCAGTTTGGGTAACAGAATTTCCTTGACGAAATCTTAAGGTTGGATCTTGTTTCTTATTCGAATATTGTCTTAAAAATAGATCTCAGTACACTGTTGTGTCTCTTCAGGGATAAAAGCGCTTCTCCTTCCTAAGCTGGAAGCCATGTCATGCAGTCAGTAAGTAACCATACATTGTGCTGATAAGAGGCAAGAAGTAGAAGCCCAAAACAGATGTCTATGGTTAAATTACTATGAGATAATTTGTATACTATTCTTTCCAGGTGCTGGATGTAACTATGAACTAACATTCTCTTAGCTAGGAGTGGAGTTATTCTTTATACAAACCTTATCACTAGAAAATACAGCATGAGTTTAACAGAGAGGGGGCGCCCTTCCTGCCAGCTATGTGTATATGTGTATTAGGCCCTGTCTAAGGCAGAAGCTCATAAGAGTTGTCTGTCAGTATGACACTAGCAGGCAAAAACACACTAGAATATGGAATATAGTTGTATTGCAGATGATTTCTCAGTCATCAATATATATATATCTATATATATAGATATATATAGATATATATCTATATATATAGATATATATAGATATATATCTATATATATACATACACAAATCAGTAAAGCATAGCTCAAATTGGATGAAAAAAGGCACAGGGTGAATTTATTCATTTGGGTCCTCTAAATTTACCTTTTTTGATCAAATTTGAGTGCCACCTCACTTTTTTGTTTTGATTTATTTATTTATTTTTCTTACTTATATAGCGCCCTCATATTCCACAGCGCTTTACAGACATTGACAGTCATTGTCCCATATAGGGCTCACAATCTACATTGCCTATCAGTATGTCTTTGGAGTATGGGAGGAAACCCACGCAAAAGGAACAAACTCCTTGCAGATGTTGGCCTTGACAGGATTCGAACCCAGAACTGCAAAGATGCAGTGCTAACCACTGAGCCACTGGATAGTATAGCTTTATCCTTGAGACTTGGCACTTTAACCACTTGAGAGGACTTTTGTTTACAAAGTGCTGCTCTCGATCGTTTCTATAATAATAAATATATATATATATATATATATATATATATATACTGACACATTTGCAAGTTTTATATTCCATTGAGCTGCTTCTACACTTTCCAAATATGTCTTTTTTGTTCTGCATTGCAGCTCCATTTTCATGAAAATCAGGATTTTCTTCTTATGCAAATTAGCTGAAAAGGGCTTTAAGGGCATTTCTTGTCCTGCTGTAAATAACCACTCCTAACTGCAGACAAAGTATGCCAAAGTGGGAGATGTCACTCAAGCAATGGGGTTGGAGCTGCATCATGGCTGCTCCATAGCTGTATTATGGGGGCTCCTTGAATCCTGTATGCACAGCATTAAAGGGCAGAGAGTTAAGCAGAAGAAACTTTTCAGCTAATTTGCGTGAGAATAAACCACTGATTTTTATTAAATTGATCTGCAAATCAGAATAAGAAAGGAATCTTTGGAAAGTGTTGAAATAGCCCTACAAGGTACTGTCATTAGAAAGATACCAATTTTTCTGCTGACAGACTCCCTTTAACCATTTCTAGATCAGGCCATTTTCCCTGGTTCAGTACTGGATGCACGCTACAACATTTTTTGACTTTTCGTTACTTAAATAATTTTTGTGTGTTGTTTCAGTGATAAATAGTGATAACTGTTGTTTCTATTATTGTATGTTTCTCTTTATTTTACTATCCGAGAAAATATAAACAAAAAGGAGGGAAAATGTGTCTGTGTCAAATTTTTTTTTTTTTTTTTTTTTTTAATAGCACAATATGCTACAAAAAAAAAAGTTTTGAATAGTTCTCCTTTCCATTATAGTAATTTTTACATAGGTGACAATTGCTGCTGTGTCGCCAGGTTCGGGGATAGAACCTGTAATGTGGATTTGGTAATGAGTTTTTTTCCACTTTTTGTATTAATTTATTTTTTTATACGTTGTGCCCCCCACCCCCCCAGAAGGTCATAATAGACATTGGGGGGGGGGGGGCATTTAAAATACCTTAGCTCCAGTTACAGAAGGAATGGAGCCTCCTATCACTTGTTGCAGAGCTGATCTGGCCTCTGGCCTCCAGAAGTGGAGCTGCGTCATGGATGCTCCATAGCTGCATTATGGTGGCTCATTGAATGTTGTGTACACAGTAGTGTGCACCTTCTCTGTAGGAGGTCTAACTGTAGTAACAGCGGGCTCCTGCTTCTGCAGCTCCGAGATTTTATATGTCCTTGAATTGTTAAAAGTGGCTACCAGGACATATAAGAAGCTTTTTCTGAATGCAACGAGGAATGTATCGTAGATAGAGATGGGCAAACCAGTTCAGACTGAACCAGATTCGACACCAATTTTCCAAAAGTTTTGATTTGTGCCAAACAAGTTCTACCCGAAACAAACTGGAACCTTGTGAGGTTTGTCCTTCTCTAGTTGTACTTTCATGGCTTCAAAATATAAAGGAAATGCCTACAATGATGGGGAAACTTTTTTAAAACTGGCATTTCCTACACTGTCTTCTTATATTCCCTGTTGGGTTTAGCTGCACCAGAATTATTCAGAGGTTCCAGATTCTTAGTAGTTCTGGCATACATTGAGAGATCCCTCCCGTGTACTACAATTGACTATGTCAGTCAGGAGCTGTTGTAGATTTTGGGTATAACTATCGCCAATTTTATGACATGAGTTACAGTAAATCTGACTGGCCGAGGCATCCCCCAAATAACTAGAGTCACCTGCCACTACGCCCGCTGTCTAAAATAGTGCTGAGTGGGGTGAAAAACATCTGATACGGCACATCTTAGGCACAAATCAGAACCATGCACCTAAAATGAGTTACTTCTACGCTAGTTTTCTGGCATAGCAGGATTAGCACATTAGGATTATAGAATGTGTAGCCAATGCCTTGTAGAACTGATGAAATTAAGCCAAATACTAAGCAGTTTTTTCTGTAACTTGCTACTTCCTTGAATTAGTATTGCTACACCAAGAACATGGCACAATGCAAAAAGGGAGGGGAAAGATTGAGTCCACTGCCTAGATAAATTTAATACTATGACATTTAAGAGTAAAATAAAATAGAAGAGATTAAAAACTAGTAAGAAAAGAACTGTCTTCACTGCAGTGATATGAGCCTGTACAATCTGAGCTCTAAAACCTATGGCGTTATTATGTATCTATCTAATATGTCTTTGCAGAGATAGAATTATACTCAGAGCCGAACTGAAAAACACTAGAAAGGAAATAGAAGAAAACACAATATAAGGCGCGCAATGAAGTTCTGTGAATGAATGTTCTGGATTCGGTGCAATAACTGTTGAGTTTACCAATTGTCTTTCTGTCAACTTCAGTGCAACAGGTGTACTTATAACAACTGAAGCCAAGATGGATGGAAAGAGGATCCAGGGGAACATCTTGGGGAACCTATGCTGTATATAGATGTATGGTTTGTGGTTGATGTTCACAATCTTCAGGCAAAAGTGAATGGAGAGCCATGTGGAGAAGAGCAAAGTGCAGAATATTATGGACAGATACAATAGATCAGTCAATAGATCATCATGTCTAGTTGTAGGATATCCTTTAGTAAACCGAATGTAGTCAACAATGGTATGAAGTAATCTGTGAATAAGCATAAGTAGACCAAGTCCAGAGATGAGCTGATTATATCAAGTCTTCTCTTCTTCATCCAGTCAAGAATATTCACAACTAATATGAACATGTATCCGGGGACTGTTATCAATATAGAAATCAAATCTACAACCAAGATAGTGATATCACGAATTGTAGTCATATTGGTATCAATATTCATAGACAATATAGAATGTAATAGTCAGTGACCTGTCCTGCTTTTGTCCCGCTCTCATATTATGGTGACACACTTTATACTGTTGCTAAAATGGAACAATGCAAAGTAAATCACAGCTGGATATAAAAAATGCAAATACTTTTCCAGGTTGAACAGTTTAAAATAGACAATATCATTTTCACAGACATTGCATAAATGAATAGTACAAACGATTATATGAAAATTTGTCTGAAATGGATGTCAAGGATATTTTTGTACTGGGGCAGGAGACCAGGGAAGGTGAAACTTGTCCCAGCTCTCCGGTGTACCCCACGACTGTCCGGTCCAGCGGCGCCCAGGGGCTTGTTCTGGCACTCAGTGGCCTCAGCGATCACAGGAAAGGACCTGGACTTTACTCACATACGTCACTGGTAACGCCCCGGGTCCTTTACTGAGTAACAAGCCACTGTGCACCATGGACTGGACAGTGTTGGGGAACACTGGAGTGCTAGGGACAGGTGAGTATGTTTTTTTTTAGGTTTCACCTTCCCAGGACTCCTGTCCCAGTACTAAAATATCTTGGACAACCCCTTTAAATAAAGAAATGTCTTTTTCTGCTTATTAGGCTGATTCTGTACTCCCTCTTCCTCTCCTAAAATGTATTTCACTGTAAAAATCCCTGCTTTATTGTCTCAAGATAAACTGCAGGTCACATGACTTACCCCAATAGAAGTCTATGGTGTAAATGCCAGAGCTCCTCATCAGCATTTTCCAAACGAAGCCAGAGGGAAGGAAAGTGAAGAGGAATCCGAAGCAGATATCTGCTTTAAATATGCATTTAAATTTATGATTAGCCCTTTAAACTATAATGTTAAACTTTGCTACATCTGTATTATTGACCAAGTTTGAAACTTTTTGGGTTCAATTAGCCATGCTTTATTAAAAATCATGGGACTAATCTCAATGTGTAAAATAAAATAAACTTATAAATAAAATAACCCAACAATAAGCTTAAAATAAACTAACCCATACCAGATATGCCGAAATTCACCAAAGATGTGCCACATTGTGCCAAAGATGCACCATATTTATGCCAGTAGTTAAAACCACAATAGTAAATCTGGGCCAATATATTTGCATCACCATATTCTGACAACATAACTTTTTTTATACTCCTGTGGATTGACCCATGTGATGGCTAATTTTTTGAAGAATGAGCCTTAGTTTTCATTGATGTCATCTTGGAGGGCATATGATTGTTTGACCTTTTATTCAAACTTCTTTGTAATTTGAAATTACAAAAAAAAGTGATTTTTTTTGTTACAATGTTTTTGCGCACCCCAATACATACTTTATTTTTTTATTTTTTTAGCTAGTTCTAATTGTAAAATAGGGGAAGGAAGTTGATTGTAACTTTTGTTATTAAAAAAATCTTTACTTTATTCCATTTTTTTAGACCTACTTAGTGGACACAAAAATGCAATTGTTTGATTGCTCTTCCAATACACTGCAGTAGTTCTGTATTCCAATGTAAACCCTGAAATAGGGTGTATTATGTATACAATGTTGGCAGGTTTGTGGGTCTTCACTAGGTCCTCAGCCACCATGAAAACTGCTCAGTGCCCCACAATATTATCGGGGGGGTACTGATCATAGTCCTCTCATAGTCCTCTCCATATACAGTCATATGAAAAAGTTTGGGCACCCCTATTAATCTTAATCATTTTTAGTTCTAAATATTTGGGTGTTTGCAACAGCCATTTCAATTTGATATATCTAATAACTGATGGACACAGTAATATTTCAGGATTGAAATGAGGTTTATTGTACTAACAGAAAATGTGCAATATGCATTAAACCAAAATTTGACCGGTGCAAAAGTATGGGCACCTCAACAGAAAAGTGACATTAATATTTAGTAGATCCTCCTTTTGCAAAAATAACAGCCTCTAGTCGCTTCCTGTAGCTTTTAATCAGTTCCTGGATCCTGGATGAAGGTATTTTTGACCATTCCTCTTTACAAAACAATTCCAGTTCAGTTAAGTTTGATGGTCGCCGAGCATGGACAGCCCGCTTCAAATTATCCCACAGATGTTCAATGATATTCAGGTCTGGGGACTGGGATGGCCATTCCAGAACATTGTAATTGTTCCTCTGCATGAATGCCTGAGTAGATTTGGAGCTGTGTTTTGGATCATTGTCTTGCTGAAATATCCATCCCCGGCGTAACTTCAAATTCGTCACTGATTCTTGTACATTATTCTCAAGAATCTGCTGATACTAAGTTGAATCCATGCGACCCTCAACTTTAACAAGATTCCCGGTGCCGGCATTGGCCACACAGCCCCAAAGCATGATGGAACCTCCACCAAATTTTACAGTGGGTAGCAAGTGTTTTTCTTGGAATGCAGTGTTTTTTTGATGCCATGCATAACGCCTTTTTGTATGACCAAACAACTCAATCTTTGTTTCATTAGTCCACAGGACCTTCTTCCAAAATGAAGCTGGCTTGTCCAAATGTGCTTTTGCATACCTCAGGCGACTCTGTTTGTGGCATGCTTTCAGAAATGGCTTCTTTCGCATCACTCTCCCATACAGCTTCTCCTTGTGCAAAGTGTGCTGTATTGTTGACCGATGCACAGTGACACCATCTGCAGCAAGATGATGCTGCAACTCTTTGGAGGTGGTCTTTGGATTGTCCTTGACTGTTCTCACCATTCTTCTTCTCTGCCTTTCTGATATTTTTCTTGGCCTGCCACTTCTGGGCTTAACAAGAACTGTCTCTGTGGTCTTCCATTTCCTTACTATGTTCCTCACAGTGGAAACTGACAGGTTAAATCTCTGAGACAACTTTTTGTATCCTTCCCCTGAACAACTATGTTGAACAATCTTTGTTTTCAGATCATTTGAGAGTTGTTTTGAGGAGCCCATGATGCCACTCTTCAGAGGAGATTCAAATAGGAGAACAACTTGCCACCTTAAATACCTTTTCTCATGATTGGATACACCTGGCTATGAAGTTCAAAGCTCAGTGAGGTTACAAAACCAATTTTGTGCTTCAGTAAGTCAGTAAAAAGTAGTTAGGAGTATTCAAATCAATAAAATGATAAGGGTACCCAAATTTTTGCACCGGTCAAATTTTGGTTTAATGCATATTGCACATTTTCTGTTAGTACAATAAACCTCATTTCAATCCTGAAATATTACTGTGTCCATCAGTTATTAGATATATCAAATTGAAATGGCTGTTGCAAACACCCAAATATTTAGAACTAAAAATGATTAAGATTAATAGGGGTGCCCAAACTTTTTCATATGACTGTATGTAACTACTCAGATGTTGTGATCTCAATTGACCATATCATCTAAGGCCATATGTGGAGAAGGCTCAGATCCTGTGTCCTCACCATACACCACATTTGACATTTTGATGTGTATGTAAGTCAAATGTTGGAAGGAGATTAATACAGTTTCTTGTTTTAATTTTGCTTTTTGTGAGTTCCAAAAGCATAGACACGTGGACAAAATTGTTGGTACCCCTCGTTTAATGAAAGAAAAACCCACAATGGTCACAGAAATAACTTGAATCAGACAAAAGTAATAAGGTATAAAAATTCTATGAAAACAAACAAATGAAAGTCAGACATTGCTTTTCAACCATGATCCAACAGAATTTTAAAAAAAAAGAAAACTCAAGAAACAGGCCTGGACAGAACTGATGGTTCTCTTAACTGAATATTTTGTTGCACAACCTTTTGAGGCAATCCCTGCAATCAAACGATTCCTGTAACTGTCAATGAGACTTCTGCACCTCTCAGCAGGTATTTTGGCCACTCCTCATGAGCAAACTGCTCCAGTTGTCTCGGGTTTGAAGGGTGCCTTTTCCAGACGGCATGTTTCAGCTCCTTCTAAAGATGCTCAATTGGATTTAGGTCAGGGCTCATAGAAGGCCACTTCAGAATAGTCCAATGTTTTCCTCTTAGCCATTCTTGGGTGTTTTTAGCTGTGTGTTTTGGGTCATTATCCTGTTGCAAGACCCATGACCTGCGACTGAGACCAAGCTTTCTGACACTGGGCAGCACATTTCTCTCTTGAATCCCTTGATAGTCTTGAGATTTCATTGTACCCTGCACAGATTCAAGACACCCTGTGCCAGATGCAGCAAAGCAGCCCCAAAACATAACAGAGACTCCTCCATGTTTCACAGTAGGGACAGTGTTCTTTTCAAAATATGCTTCATTTTTCCATCTGTGAACATAGAGCTGATGTACCTTGCCAAAAATTTTGATTTTTGTCTCATCTGTCCATAGGACATTCCCCCAGAAGCTTTGTGGCTTGTCAACATGTAGTTTGCCAAATTCCAGTCTGTCAGATTCAAGTTATTTCTTTGACCATTGTGGGTTTTTCTTTCATTAAACGAGGGGTACCAACAATTTTGTCCACGAGTGTATATTATATTTATGAAGATTCTTTATGAATCAGATATCAGACACATACAGGTGCATCTCAATAAATTAGAATATCTTTGAAACATTTCTTTCTTTCAGTAATTAAATTAATAAAGTGACCTCCTATATTTTCTAGATTCTTTACACACAGAGTGTTCTATTTCAAGTGTTTTATTTCTGTAAATGTTGATTATGGATTACAGAGAATGAAAACCCAAATCTAAGAAAATTTGAATATTGTAAAAAAGTTCAGTATTGTAAATTCAGTGTGTCACCTGCCAAGGTTTCCTAAGCCTTTAAATGGTCCCTCAGTCTGGTTCAGTAGGACACACAATCATGGAAGACGCTGATTATGGATTGTATTACTGAAATACTGAAATGAATGAACATTTCAAATATATACTAATTTATTGAGATGCACCTGTAGTATTAATGGACATGACTGCAAGACTACAGGGAGTCAAAATGTGAAGGGTAATTTCCTGTAGCAATGTGTCAATTGAATGTACTACTTTACACACCATATAGCAGTATTTCTAATCAAAGTCTTATCTAAAGAAGACATCAAGCCAAACAGAATGTAGTTTTTTGTGTAACTTTCTGCTTGCACATATTAATATTGGCACAATAAGGCTGGGTTCACACCAGTGCTTGGGATTCCGTCCCCCATTCCGCTTGAAAAATGCGAAAAATGCATTTTTCTGACAGAAACCCAGCGGACTCCATTATAGTCTATGGGGTCCTCGGGTTTCCATAGGTAACCGTTTCTTAAGAGGATTGGATTTCCGTTTTTTGGGTCCCCAAGCGGACCCAAAGAACAGAAACCCGAGAGCAGGTGTGATCCTAGCGTAAGAATATGACACAATGTATAAAGGCAGGAGAGAACTTGACTCTGTAGTGGATAAATATGTGCTGTTGTTAAAAATATCAGTAGAGCAAAGTAGAAATCATTGGAAGAAAATAAGGAGAGGACTGTCTTCAGGGAAGTAACATGAGCTTCAACAGTCTCAGGTCTAAATTCTATGGAGTTATTATGTATCTATTTAATATAGTGATGTCTATGCAAATATAACATCATATTCAAAGCCGAACTAAAAAACAAGAAAAGACACAAAGAAGAAAATGCTTTAGAAATAAAAATTCTAAAAATGTTTGCCTGGATCTTGTGGAGCAGCTGTAGAGTTTGGGAATACTAGAAGAGATGGGCGAATGGGTTCGTAACAAGCCAGGTTTATCCCAAATATTCCAAATTGTTAGTTTTTTACAAAACCGAACAAATGGAGATTTGTCTAGGACAAACTAATATGGCTGATGCACTATACTCTCTTCAGACTCCAGAGTATAATAGGTTGAGGCCCAGGGGAGGTGACAAAAATAAAAAAAAAACACTCATACTCACCTTTCGTTACCTCTTGTGGACCTCCTTGCAGCGCCCAGCGCTCTTCTGTGATATCATCAGCCTGGCTTCAGTGCTGAGGCCTGTCCTTGAGCCTTAGCAGCCACTTGGGCACGCCAACTGTCATGACATCATGGCCCAATTACAGACGTGACCCCCGGGCCGATGACATCACAGAAGAGCACTTGATGCTATGAATAGGCCCAAGAGAGGTAACAGAAGATGAGTATGAATGTTTTTTTTAAATTATTTTTTACACCTCCCCTGGGCCTCCATCTATTATACTCTGGAGTCTGAAGAGAACCCAGAGTATAATAATGTCACTTTTCACTTTAACATAACTTCGGCTGTTTAGGTATTTGCCTTAGAGAGTTAAAAATTGGATAGATAGGTTCCTTGGAGTCCTGACACTATTCTACACTATGTTTTATAGATAGATTCCTAGGAGCCCTTCACAGTGTTCTACACAATGTTTTATAGATAGATTCCTAGGAGCCCTGACAGTTTTCTACACAATGTTTTATAGATAGGTTCATAGGAGCCCTAACAGTGTCCTACACTATGTTTCATAGATAGGTTCCCAGGAGCCCTGACAGTGTTATACATTATGTTTTATAGATAGGTTCCTAGGAGCCCTTAGAGTGTTCTACACTATGTTTTATAGATACGTTCCTAGGAGCCCTAAGAGTATTCTACACTCTGTTTTACAGATAGGTTCCTAGGAGCCCTGACAGTGTTCTACACTATGTTTTATAGATAGGTTCCTAGGAGCCCTTAGAGTGTTCTACACTATGTTTTATAGATACGTTCCTAGGAGCCCTAAGAGTATTCTACACTCTGTTTTACAGATAGGTTCCTAGGAGCCCTAACAGTGTTCTATACTATGTTTTATAGATAGGTTCCTAGGAGCCCTAAGAATATTCTACACTATGTTTTATAGATAGGTTCTAAGAGGCCCTAAGAGTCGTCTACACTATGTTTTATAGATAGGTTCCTAGGAGCCCTGACAGTGTTATACACTATGTTTTATAGATAGGTTCCTAGGAGCCCTGACAGTGTGCTACACTATATTTTATATATAGGTTCCTAGGAGCCCTGACAGTGTTCTACACTATGTTTTATAGCTAGGTTCCTAGGAGCCCTGACAGTGTTATACACTATGTTTTATAGATAGGTTCCTAGGAGCCCTGACAGTGTTCTACACTATATTTTATAGATAGGTTCCTGGGGGCCCTGACAGTGTTCTACACTATGTTTTATAGATAGGTTCCTAGGAGCCCTAAGAGTATTCTACACTATGTTTTATAGATAGGTTCTTAGAGGCCCTAAGATTCGTCTACACTATGTTTTATAGATAGATCCCTAGGAGTCCTGACACTATACTACACTATGTTTTGAGCCAATTTAAAGTGTGGTTTGTACCGAATTTGTTTGTCCTGAAACAAACCGGGGACCCAAACCACTGAACCTAAACATAAAACAAATCTTGAGAGGTTCGTCCATCTCTAAATCCTAGTTGTGTCAGCTTTAATGAAGGAGAAGCATACAGATACAAAAACAGAAGAAGGATCCATGGGAGCATCTTTGGGAACTGACGCTAAAATGTATAGAGTTTGTGGCTGATGTTCACAATCACAGGCAGAAGTGAATGGTGAGCAAACTTGAGAATAGCAAAGTGCAAAATATAATTGAAAAATAAAAAAAGAGTATTAAAGTACAAATGTACCATTTTGTGATATCTATTTATGATTAAATGTAGTCAAGGCTTGCATACTGTAATCTGTGCATAAGGATGCATAAGAGAAGAGATGATCACTTGTAGGAAGTTTTTTGTTCTTCATCCAGTCCAGAATATTCACAACTAGTGTAGAGACCTTTAATAGGAGCAGAAACATATCTATGTGCTGACAAACCCATGAAGCAATACAGAGATGATCATCCTTGTATGAATATGAAATTCAGCCTGCAAGTGCATTGAGGGTGGAGCCAGTTTCCTACATTTGCATACAGACAGCAGTGTCGTAGGCAGAGGATGCAAATGTCATTCACTGCTAAAGAGAAGACTTTGAGCCTCAATTTTAGAAGACATGCAAAGCACTTATGGCTATCTGTAGGTAAATCTGGTAAATCAGACCCCAACACCAGTGCACTTGAGATTGGTTAGCATAAAAAGATGATTATCTTTACATTGTTTCATTGATTTATGGCCACAAAGTTATATTTCTGTTCCTACTAATGGTCCCAACATGACACTATTATTGGTTTGGAGGGCATTTTAGGCCTGACAGACTCCCTTTATGTATACAATGAGCACAGTGAAACATTTTTTAAATCTCAGATTCCATCCTCAGTTGATAGCTGTGTAACAATGTTTTATATTGTATTTTTTTGCTTGTTGACTTCAAGTATCCAAACAAGGTAACTATTGACAAGGAAGGAATGACAGTACAAGTAATTAATCAGAATAATTGTTTTTGAGTTGCTAATCTTCATTTTCAAGGATAAGTTGACAACATATATAAGTACCCATACTGAGTCTTGGAGATAGAGGATCTATAGGGATTTTATTAGATTTAATCTCTCTCCTTACATAAAACATTAAGTTCAGTTATGTAAAAAAAAAATTTGCTACAAAAACTAATCCTACATCCAACTTTTAAAAGCAGAAGGTATTTGTCATTTTAAAGAACTTAATGTAGGAACTGAAAAGTCGCTCCAATCACCTGGACTGGACTTCTTACCCCCACAACCACCACCTCTCATTCTGAAAATTTCAGTAGGAATGACTTAGTTTGCCACACTGCAGAGAATTGCTACATTGTTACACTACTGTATGAAGCTTCTCCGATCTTATTTCATGTAGTAGGAAACAAGTATGAAGCTCAAGACAACAGCCGTTTCACAGTCCTTCCATCCCTAGCGGATGGAATGTCACCCTCCAGCTGCCCCATAGTTTAATGTCCCCCTCTAGTTTCCGACAGTTTAAACTGGGGCACAAGGAGAGGGACTTAATATTGTGGGGCAATTGGAGGTGAACATTATAATGTGGGGGCATATTATGTTAGGGTGACTGTAGGAGCATTATACTGTGTGGGGGCACATGGAAAAATAGATCATAATGGGCGGAGTCAACGTAGAAGTGGGTGGAGCTAAATTTGCAGTGGCGCGCATAGCATATTTTGTCCCTCTTTCTGTCCTTTGAAAGTTGGGAGGTATGCACATCTTCTCTTCTCTCCTTATCTTCAATCACTCTCTTTTCCCAGCAGATTCCTCTGTGTAACATCACAGTCTGTCCCGCAGTATCCAGAATAGCTCCGCCCACACAAGAGTCTGATCACATGGTCATGATGTCATCAAAAGTCCTTTAGCCCACAAGGATTTAGCATCTACCATTTAACCTTTACCCTACCCTAATAAAGTTTGTTAACAGCAAAACACTTCAGAGGCATAGTGGGACACACTGTAAGCTATGCGGGACCGCGGGAAAGCAGTGTGAAATCGGGACTGTCCCGCCAGATGTGGGGCGGTTGGGAGCTATGCAACTTGCATCATAAAATTCTTCAGAGGGCGAAGAACTTACTGACATGTTCTCTAGAAGTATGAGTACAGTATATCTAGGTGTTCAGATACATGACAAAAGATTAATCCTCCACCTTGATCACCTGAATTACGACTGAACTGAGCAAGCTGCCATTTCTGTCCCATCAGTAAGAAAACTTCTCAAAATGAATAATGTTCAAGCATAAAAACTATTTCTTATTATGGTAAGATACCAGAGCATTGGTTTAGTCAAAAAAAACTAAACTGCTCTTATACCTTTTGGGCAAAAGTGGAATTTAGGTAACCGGTAGCCAAACCTTCTGCATTAATAACATTGCTAAACATTTTAGCAGATTTCTCATTTCTACCAGCCTTCTTTATGTACCAGCCTTCCCCAAACAAAAATGTGGAAACAAGACTTTGGTGCTTTTACCATCGCAGTGTTTAGATGTTTTTTCCACTTCTACACCAGAGGTCAATATAGTGGTCATAGCTCCTGAGGAAGAACTAGGGACAGTTTAGACCTTAACAGGAACACAGTCTATTTCGAGCACACAAGCAATAGGGCTGTCCTTTCACTCCTTTTTGCAAAGTCTGTTTTTGAAGGTTTTTCTTTCAGTACATCTTTTTTACCATAAACTGTACGTCCCTGGTCAAAAGCTTCCATTTTATCTACAACAAAAAGAAAAACCTTGAGAGCTTCCATTTCCATTTCAGTGCTTCCAAAAAGGAAGATTTATTTTTGGACATTCCATTTATCTGTCCTCAGGACAAATGTACTTAGTCTTTGACAAACTAGAGTCAGTGTGTCCATTGTTCTAATCCCTCAGAGAATTTTTTTTATGATGAAAAAAAATTATAATTTTTTTCTATTTAAAAAAACGGAAATTAGACAAAGTACCAGCATTTTTTCTCTTAACATTGAAGTGAAGATAGATGGACACAAGTGGAATGCTCTGTTGCTTTATCAGGGAAACCTCAAAAAGATCAGAACAGACAGTGCCGGCAAATTCAGGAAAACCCATAACCCAAAATGCAACCATGATCTGTCTCTAGATCACTACTAAAGTCACCCTCTTACCTTTATGGATTATCCTTCTCACAAAAGCAAATTCCACACATATAAAATTACAAACTATAATTTATTGAAGTACATAGATATAAAAAGTTATCACATATATCACAAACACAAGGGAATAAAAGGTATCCATATATAGCATTAGCAAAAACGTGGCAGTAATTACATATCAGAGTATCATGTCATAGGGTTACATGTATGAGCTAAATAGATACATATATAATCATGACACAGGGCATACAGTATAACTTCATAGAATTCTATGTAGAAAGTCATATACAATAGACGAGTCTCCCCCATGTGGGGAAAAAACATAGCTGGTGATTGTATCAGTATAAGGAATATGCCAAGTCTCCTGAATACCAGAAATGGGATTATAACACGGTATGTAAGTTCACATTGTTTACCTTGGCTATTTTTGGGTGATAATATGTACATGGCTTTATATTTTCGTGGGTAACCACTTTTTAGGCGGATAGGGTTTCCATTTTTCGGGTCCCCAAGAGGACCCAAAGAATGGAAACCCGAACGCTAGAGTGAGCCTAGCGTAAAGAACATTATGTGGCCAGAACATCAGATCTGTCTCTCCTCGAGGCAGCTGTTATCTACCTAAACAATGTTTTCTGGATTCGCTTGGATCCAATTAACTAGATCATAGATGAACATTTCTCACATCACAAGGACACATATAAAAATGTCAGCAATAAAGGAATTACCAGTATACATATATATCATGGGGTTACAATATAATAGCAATGAATTATTAGTAGAGACTATAATGATTATTTTTCTTTATCAGTTCCCTCCTATGTATTACATAAACACGTATTATCCATAAACCATACTGCTGCCTCTAAGAGCTGGAGGTGCACTGTGTGCAAATACACATGAGAAGGCGAAATATACATACAAGATCAAAATACAAGCTATTAATGCAACAATTGGTTTAAGATAGAACCAAGAAACTCTGTGCAACATTTACCCCACAAACACACCACAACACACACACAGCACAAAAAGAATCTTCTACCATTACCTTTTGAATCCACAGACAACCACTTATAGATTCTGAGGCCAAAAAGGAAATATAGATTTCCTGGTAGGATCAAAGATTGGATAGTGTAAGGTCCCTTGCAAACTACCGTGTGGGGGCTGTTGGCCATGATTGAACGGCACAGCCTGTGCACCAGTCGTGCTTCCGTGGCCCCATTCATGCAATGAATAGGGCTGCGGAAACACGACCGAAAACCGTCGGCCTGCACACGGAAGCGTGTAATACAACAGAACTAGCACACGGTCATGTAAAAGGGGCCTGAAGAGATAAAAAATGTTAACTGCTACCTGCTCAAACCGTGCAATTCTAGTAGAGATATTAACAAAGTGTATATAAGATTCATCTATCATTAAAAGCATGCAGATTTTCTACCAAAGCCCTAAAAATGCAATCCCTTTACAGGTTTATCTCCTAATCTATTCTTATATGAGGCTTAACTATAACACAGGTTTGGACATTCATCTATAGTCTTACAGTTATCTTGGCAGACACAATTCAAAGCAAAATATGTAATAATCTAGTTGGGTTTCTCATTGGATTCTAGGTTCTTTGATTCTGAGCACAGAGGAGCCCCTATTAGAAGAAGCCCCCCATAGCAGTAGTTGGCACATGGCTACACACCCGGCAGTCAGATGAGTTCAAGTCTCTTACTGTGACATGATACAGCTGAAGCAAAGTATTGTCCATCCAGATAGCGTTGGAAGTAACATCACAAGCAGTGGAAGTAACATCACAAGCTGTGGAAGTAACATCACAAGCCATAGAGCTCTCATCTTCACCCAGCTATTTGGCTGAAGGCTGATGAAGAAAAGCCAGCTGGGCAGTTGTAGATCTGCAATACAGCACTTTGTGCTGTCAGCGGCGGTGAGTTCCCACGTCGGCGGATTGGTGGTGCTTTATTATGGCCCACAAACTCTCCGCTTTAACTTCAAAACAAATAAGATGAAGATCCACTTAAAGCAGGCTCCGAGTCAGAAGGTGTCACCGTACTGAGAGGGGATGGAACGTTTTTGGCGTAGGAGGTGTGGGTCCAGGTGGGCTTGCCTTGTAGCTTGACTGCTGTGGATATTGTCAGCAATACCTGGAAAGGCCTCTCCGATCTAGGTTGCGAGAACTTGGCAAGATGTTGCCTGACCACCACCCAATCACCAACATGTAGACAGCGGTGCAGATGCATAGTGTCTGGGTCCAGAAGTGAAGTGAAGACCTGCTTATGTAAATCAGTATCCAATGTAACCGCACAACAAAGGTCCATGTGCTGAAGACAACTGAGAATCATGCAGAAAATATAATCCAGTCTTGGTGGCTGATGAGTATCTCAAAGGAGGACAAGTTCAGAGATTTGCAGGGTGTGTGCCTCATAGTGCCAGAATGAATCCGTCAGTCCATTATAACCCTGTCTGTTCACAGACTTTAGCAATTTTATTTTTCAGAGTAAAGTTATAACATTAACCATACCACTTGCAGTATAGGATGAAAAGCTGTGTGAAACTGCAGTGTGAAACCACTTTACCCCTAGGTCTGCCATGATCCACTGCATTACCTGTGAAGTGAGGACCCTGATCACTGTCTAGTATCTCTGGGGCACCAAATCTACAGATAATTCCTGACAGTATTTCTTTCTGACTGGACATGCCTCTACACACCCTACACGACATTCACACACACAAGCACATCCTCACACACTTCACACTTTTGTAATTCAGTTTCTAACCTCTGTAATAGATTCAGAGCTTTTGGCAAATGCTTTTAAGGAACTTTCACAGATTTTTCAACCTTTAAACATCAAACATGATTAACAATAGGTGGTTACAGATGAGGAAAACCCAGGAGTGACCAATGACATTGAATTAACTCAATTGGCTCTCCTTCAGAGACATGTGTCACACCATAAGACATAGCAGCCAGATAGAGGAACAAGGACCTGGGCGCAACAGAGCGTCCCTCAGCATGTCTCCATACTGAGGTCCCAAATTGGTCCCAGGGGGAAATAATCCCTTCTTTTCCCATGATCTACACTCAACTGCAATGGCAGATGACTGGAGATTAGAAAGGACCTCAAGAGAAGGTATGCTGAGCTACATCCTGTATAGCAAGGAGAAAACAAGATGTCTTCTCCTTTAGTGTGAACATGTGACACAACTGTCTTTACTACCTCATTGGCAAAAACATTCCCTTTAATGTTACGCAAAGCAGCGGCATTACTACCATAGGGCCCCTGCTGATTTTTTTTTTTTAAATAGTCTCTTCAGACCCCCAAGTATAATGATCAGAGGTCCAGGGATGATGAGCGAACATAAAAAACCCAGCGTTACTTACCTCTCCTGGGCTCTGGCTGGACTCTTTTTTTTGTGACTTCATAGACATCATGTGGGTCAGGCTGGCATCACAACGAATAATGACACCGGCGTACCCCATGTCTGTGACGTCATTGAAGAGAAGTCAAGCAAGAGTCAAGCAGGAGCCCAGGAGAGGTGAGTAACATTGGTTTTTAGATTTGTCCCCTTTCCTGAGCCTCCAATCACTATATTCTAGGGTATATTCTCATGGGTGGTGTACCCCAAACATTTTGGGTTCTGCAATATTTGTAATGAACACAGTGGGACCCACTATGGGACATAATACTAGTGTGTGTAAAAGGGGCATTATACCATGTGGGGACCAGGAAAGGGGACACTATGTCATGTGTGTGTGGGGGGCCCAAGTCAAAAGTTTGCTATGGGGCCCAGTCTAAGCTTGGTACCCCCCTGTATATAAATCTGTGTAAATGTTCAATAACAACTATCAACTCAGTTAGGATAGGCCTTCAATACATCTGCAGAGGTCCGACAACCAGGACCTCTACAGATCAGCTATTCCAGGACAGCGCGGCTACAGGTAATTTTAACAATTCCAGGAGCCATGCTGCTTGCCATACAGAGTGTAGCGGTGGGTTTAGGTGGTGCTAGTGTTGCACATCATATGAGCAGCATGGCATTGTTATTACCTGTAGCCACGCTGTCTCGGTATAGCTAATCCGCTATAATAACTGATGAGGGGGTGCAAAAATCTATTAGGCGGTACAAAGGTGGTTATTTGAATTGTGTTTGGGCATAAGAGGGGTAGTTGTTACTGTTTTGGGGGCAGAAAGGGGGCGTTATTAAAGGGGCTGCCACTGGAAATATGATGGTGTTGTTGATATATCAGCATTTGGGGCCCCGCTTTTAATTATGCCCAGGGCCACAGTCTGTCTAAGACCGGCCCTGCCTATTCCTGCAGTCTTCACTACTAGACAGTGCTGCAAATAATATTCTTATTTTGGCCATGGATCAGGGACATCATCTGCAGAGGTGCTGTGATGATGCGGGCTCCAGAGCTGACATTATACAGCTGACATCTGGCACTCATTGCATGGGTCAGAAATTACTCCAATTCTGACATAATAACTTTTTACGCTAGGTTCACACTAGCGCTGTCTGTGTCGGAGGACCTGAACAATGCAGAGGCGGACTACTAAAACATTGCCTACATACAGATCCCAGCAGACCACATTGACTATAGTGGGGTCCATTGGATGTCCGTCATTGTAAAACTGAAACTGGTGTGGAAAAAAGTCCTCCGTCCTACTCTACTAATATGGATGACTATATAACATTTTTATATATCAGAGTATTTGTCATAGATTTGATTTCTATATTGATATCATTCCCCGGATACATGTTCATATTACAGTAATACCTTGTACACTCGCGTTTCCGAATTTGCGAATTCACAGATTTGCGATATTTTTTTGGCAACTAACATATATAGATTTTGCTCTTTTTTTCTCAGATTTGTGAAATTTAATTAAAAAAAACACCTTCGCTATTGGGTAGTAGCGTCCTGTTCGTTACGTACCCGGTAATTAGTTTCATTTTACTGTGAGTGTATAAGAAAAATGAATGAATGTATTAATATACAGTACTGTACAGTATACTTTAGTATACTGTACAGTACTGTAGGGTAAAGTTTATTGATATTTAGGGGTTAAACATTACAAATCGGCATTGTAAGCGCTTCTAAGCACTTGTACCAAACATTTGCGATTCCTCGCGATCCGCGACCGGTTCTGGACCCTAACCTCGCGAATGTACGAGGTATTACTGTAGTTGTGAATATTCTGGACTTGATAAAGAACAAAAGACTTGATATAAGTGATCAGCTCATCTCCGGGATTAGTCTATTTCTTCTTCTTCACAGATTAGAATATGCCAGTATGGGCTACGTGTTAATCACAAATAGATATCATACAATTTCACAATATTTGCACTGGATTGATATTTTTTATCTTTCTCTAATATTCTGCACTTTGCTCTTCTCCACATGGCTCTCCATTCACTTCTGCCTGAAGATTGTGAACATCAACCACAAACTCTACATCTACATTCAGCGTATATTCCCCAAGATGTTCCCATGGATCCTCCTTCCATCTTTCTTTACATCAGTTCTTATATGTGCTCCTACAGCACTGATTTTTACATGGGAACAATTTCCAAATTTGACTAATACTCTACAGAATCCACGCCGTTCATTTGTCAAAGTTTTTCCTTTTTTTGCATTTTCTACTTTGTGTCTTTTCATGTTTTTTAGTTCTGCTCTCAATATAATTTTATCTTTGCATAGACATATTAAACAGATACATAATAACTCCTTAGGATTTAGATCTCAGATTGTTGAAGCTCATGTTACAGCATTGAAGACAGTTCTCGCCTTACTTACTTTCAATCTTTTCTATTTTGCTTTAATGATATTGGTAACAGTCGCACAACTAAAAAAACTTCATATTCCAGTTTTTCCCTTCTTTTATGTTTTATGTCATATTCTTGGAGTACCAATATTAATACAAGGAAGCAGAAAGTTACAGAAAAATCTACATACTATTTGGCTTTATTTTTCTTCCTTACGGAAAACTTTGACTAGAGATTCTGCAGTGTAATGTGTCGTCTGAATACAATAATTCATGGTTTACTGCTGTACATTATCCTCTACATGTAGACAACCTGTAGTCTTGGATATCTGATATCTAACGCTGACATGTATAAGTGTTTCTAAACCAACTTCATTCTGTAAATATTACTTATACATTAGCAGTATACTATAGCATTTTACTATACCGTATAAGCTATAAGGCAACTATATAAAATTATAATTAACTGCACCTGTGTTCATCACACGACCATGGACTGTAAATCACATGACCATGATCAGACTTATATATATATATATTTTTTTACTTGTATTTTATTGAAAACTTTTGTAAAGTTATATAATACAGTACAAAATTTGACAAGAGTTGCGGCGGTACAAAATCAAAGTGTGATAAGGGAGGGAGGGGCAAGAGAAGAGGAGGGGAAGGAGGGGAGTCCTTATCTGGGGAGCACAGGTAAAACTGGAGGAACATAGGTTAAAACAAGCGATACATAAGTAATGAACAAGAACAGTAAACAGTAATCCAGTAAATATTATCAGCGTGGTTCTGAGGTTTTAGAGTCAAATTTCTATAGAAATAAGTGAAGTCCATAGTTGACAAACATCGCCGTAGTACCAGTACAAGTGGTAAGTATCAGTGCGGGATCAGCATTCAAAATTTGACCAAGTTACCCATTTATCCCATAGTTTCTTAAAGGCGTGGGTGTTACCCAGCCTGCTTGACAGCAGATGCTCCATGGTACAGTTGAAAGTGACTGCTCTAGTAATATCAGGTATGTTGGGAAGGTCCGAGCTTTTCCATAGTTGGGCAATTTATGTTCTAGTGGTGGTCAGTACGTGAAAGATAATGCACTGAGATCATCCAGGGGCAGTGTGTCAATGCCCAACGAAAGCAGAGCTGCATAGGGTTCTCAAGGAAACGGGTACTGAAGTACAGTACGCAGGAAGTTATAAACTCGGGACCATAGCTGCTGAACTCGAGGGCATGACCACCAAATGTGCATAAAGGAGCCATCCTCTAAGTCACACCACCAATATGTTCTGGAGGCAGTGGGTAAAATAAGAGCTAGTCTAGTTGGGTTTTAGTACCATCTGTACATTAATTTTCTAGATGCCTCTAAGTGGTTAATGCAATGGGAAACCTTCTTAGGCAATGAGAACACTTCAGTCCAATGTTCTTTGGTGAATGTCTGGTTAAGGTGTGATTCCCAGTTGGAGCGATCGCTAATGGCTTTGTAAGCGTAAGATATACCTTTAGTTAATTTGGAAGAATTGTAAAAATACAATGTAAATGGGGAGTTAGGGGGGTCAATAGCGCATTCAACCTCTGTCAAGAAGTGGTGAATCTGTAAATATTTATAAAAGTCGTATCGGGGTATCGGGAAGTTATCGTTAAAGTGGGTAAAGGAGTGTAAAACATTGTTCTGATACAACTGGTCCAGAATTAGCAGACCTCCTTTAACCCATTTTAGGGTTAAAGGATTTTCAAAGGGGCAGAGGCCAGGTTAGTCTGGAGAATGCCGAGATCAGTATGGCACAGCTTCCACCTCTACTGCTGCTTGCATTGTGGGTAGTGTGATGGTTATAGTGGGCGATGGGAATCGGAAGTGCCACAAAAGTAATGTTAGAGAAGATAATCCCAAGAAGTGTTTCTCAATATCAACCCAGTGCCTCCCCTCATACATATGCCATCAAGCTTTCAATTGATTTATAATAGAGGCATAATAGTAATGTAGCAAGTTAGGGCAGTCCAGTCCTCCTTTGGATTTGGGGAGACATAGTACCGACATTGGGACTCTGGCTTTTTTGTTATCCCATATAAAACTCATTAACAAGCTGTGATGATTCCACTTAAATATGGCTATAACTCAAAGATATATTTTGATCTCTGGGTAGCGTATCTCTCTCTTAATTCCATTTAATCTAACTGTGCGTAGCTCTAATCCTAGGTGTATGTTGTCAGTAGTGGCAACAATGTAACAATAGGGCTTTGTACTCATCCCAGAATGGCTCCATTGAATTCCTACATAGCCCCTTGGTGATCAAATACACATGTATTGTTTAGCCTAGGCTGTTGGATCAGACATGGTTGATAACATATAGACGGCATTGTGTCATTCCACTTAATCCCATCTCCTTACAAAGAATCTTGACTTGAGTGCGTTAGTCAATCAGACTTGCTGTCGCCGGTGACCTCATTCTGGCATAAAGGGTAGATAAGATGAGGTAGGGATCAGTGGGAAAGATGCTACTGTGATGAGTTGCTGAGATGCTGGAGTTGCTGGCTGGAATGCTGTGTTGATGTTGTTGCTAGGAGCCTCCACTGGTTATCCCCACATGCCAGGGCATGTGTGAGTGTTGGATTATAGAGCCACATCAAGGATATGTGTGGTAAAGTAATTATTTCACTTTTATTACCTTTTTATTTTGTGTGCTGTATATTGTAACTAGTAACTGTTAATGCTTGTATATATCTGCATATCTGTTCTGAACTGCATGTGTTAGATGTTAATACCGACCCATCTAGGGGTTAATAAATATACAAAATTTAGAAAGCTTGTCTTGTATTATCTTGTGAACCCAACACTCACTGGCGGTGTGGTTTTTATTAAAGAAGTCTCAGGTGTGGGCCAAAGCGGTGTTGACGCATCTTTCACACAAGCATTGGAGGGTGGAGATGAGATGCTTGGCAAATTTTATGGGGCGTTTTTAAAATACAGGATCTTTGGCACGAGGAGTATTTTTGCTGCCGACAATCTGCCTAGCCATGAAATCTGAACTTTGGAGTAAGAGGCGACATCTTTTTGAACAGTTGACAAGAGTTTTGAATAATTAGTTCTGCAGAGGTGTGAGGGGGGATAAGTCAATTGTATGCCCAAATAAGGTATCACACCTGTTGCCTAGGGAAAGGGAAAGGATTGTTGAAGATGTTGTTGTGTAGAGGGAGGGATGCCCATACTTAAAATCAGGGATTTTGAGGTGTTTACCTTATAGTAGCTTACATTATGGAAGTCATTGATAAGGGTTGTCACAGCGGCCAGTGATTGTTCCAGTTTGCACAATGACAGAATGATATCATCCGCAAAAAGCCCTATGCGATGCTCAGTTGCGCCCACCTCTTTGCCCCACAAGTCTGGAGAGGACCTAATGCTCTGGGCAAAGGGTTCCATAACCATAGCAAAGATCAAACGGGAAAGGGGGCAACCCTTAGTTATTTGAAAGGGGGTAGACAAAACTCCTGCAGAGTAAACTATAGCTGAAGGAGTGGTATACAATGCCATAATGGAAAACTGAATAGAAGGTGGAAAGCCAAACTTCTGCAACACTGCCTGCAAATATCCCCAATGAACCCGGTCGAACGCCTTCTCCGCATCCAAAGCTAAGAGCAGAGAAGGCGTCTGATGGCTGTGAACTAAGGACACCAAGTCAATAAAGCGTCTTCTACCGTCCAATGTCTGCCTTCCCTTTATGAAACCTACTTGATCTTTATGAATGATAGTAGGTAAAATATCTATACGTCTTCGGGCTAAAACATTGGCATACAATTTTAAGTCTGTGTTTAAGAGGGAAATGGGTCGGAAGTTAGGTGGGGAGTCCCCGGTTTAGGCAATGTGATCACCAAGGCCTCCAACAGTTTTCTTGGAGGGGACTCAGATTCAGTTATATAGTAGAACAGGCGGGTAAGGTATGGAGCCAGAAGGACTTGATTACTCTTATAATACTTGTTTGTTAACCCGTCTGGCCCAGGGGATTATGCATCTTCAATGCTTTAATTGCCTGTGTTACTTCCTCCTGTGAAAACGGGGAGAGAAGGTAGGTTTTTTGGGAGTCCGAGATAGAGGGGAGAGAAACAGAGTCCAGGTAGACAGCTATAGTGGTCGGATTGGGCTGAGGGGTGGAAGAGTCAGATTTTAGATTGTATAATTTTGAGTAGTACTGTGCCAACACATCCACTATACCTTTAGGGTTCGCCACTTTTCGTCCTTGGTCATTAATGATAAAGGGAATGTGTCTTTTGGTAATATGGGTTTTTAGTCATCTAGCTAAAGCAGCACCAGGCTTGTGACCTTGCCAGTAGTACGTTAATTTGAATTTGCATAGAGCAAGGTCATATTTATAAACATTGAGGTCGTGCAACTGAGCATGCAGTACAGAAATTTGTTTGGATCTATCGGGGCACGGAGAGACTTTAAGTCCATGCAAGGATTCCAGTTGAGTAAGTATGGTCTGTTCCTGTTGGATCCTCTGTTTTTTTGGCATGGAAGGTTTGTTGAATGAAGTGGTCTCTCATGGCGACCTTGTGGGCGCACAATAGAGTGGTGTCGCTCACCTGACCATTATCATTAAATTTAAAGTATTGTGTAAGAGCAGAGGAGGTAGCTCGGGTATATTTAGGATGCTGTAATATGTAATCATTGAGTCTCCAAACCGAATGGAGGCGAAAAGAGTATTGTTCCTGTACCACAATAGAGACCGGTACGTGATCAGACCATGTCGGAATACCAATATTGGACGAGCTAACTCTCTGAAGAATCGACTTGTCCACCAGTGCATAATCAATCCTAGTATATATTTGGTGTGGATTTGAATAAAAGGTATAATCTAAATCCCAGGGATGCTGATGTCTCCATACATCAAAAGGTTGGTGGGACTGCAGAATATTAACTATAGGAGTAGGTTCTGACATCGTCTGAGAAGCAGTAGAGTCCATCGAGGGCCAGAGCACTTTATTAAAATCTCCCAATATCATCACATGACCTTTGGCTACCTCATCCATCTTAGACAGAACCATATGGAGAAATTGCAATTGCTTATTAGGGGCATACACAGATACTAGAGTATATTGGACAGTTTTGATACGGCACACCAAAATAATATACCTTCCCTCATCATCTGTAATCTCTTAATCAATACAAAAGGCTACGGTATCTCTAACCAGTATGGCTACTCCACATTTCTTGAGCACCGCATGGGAAAATACCTGGGTGGATTAGCGCTTGTGACGGAGTCGAGGAGCATCTTCCCTATTCAAATGTGTATTCTGAAGACAGATAAAGACGTCCTTGCCTCCTTCCTCAGTGCCGCTCTTTTGTATAGAGTTTAAGCCTTTAACATTTAAAGATAATACCTTAAATCCCATGTTTGCCGGTTCTGGTGGCTCTAAGGGCCAGGGTGTCATCAGGAAATGTGGAGCGCCACACCAAGCACCACCTGGAACATTTGGACCATCTGACAATAGTATTAGTCAGGCAAGTATCTACTGGATAAATAAAAAACAAACAATAAAGTATAAACATGCAGAACCAACAATAAGGTGACACATAGGATGTATCACAAGTGGGCAATCCCTGGAATCTGAGGGGGGAGATTTTGAAAGTAGGGTACCCAAAACGTGCCAAATCGGTCATTACTTGTACTACCCCATCCAGTGCCGAAGTAGGACACACCGGAGAGGGGGGTTGGCATCTAGGAGGAACACCTAGGCAGAGGCCCAGGTGTCCCCCCCCCCAGACACCCCACTATAAATATATGTCAAGGGTAAAGGATAGCAATGTGAAGCACAGATCAGTTCTTAGGCCTCCTGGGGTGCTTCTTCCCCTTCTGGACGACTGCCCACTGTGTTGGATGGGAGACGCTTCCCTGGGGAAATGCTTTGAGACGTGATTTTCAAGTCCCATTCTTGGCATAGTTTGAGAGCTGTTTCAGGGCTGTTGGCGACTATATTGGAGCCATTATAAGAAATGATTAGGTGGACTGAAAAACCCCATTTGTACTGGACTCCGTGATCACGCAGGGTTTTGGTGACCGTTGCAAAGAACCGCCTACGGGCCATAGTAGCTGCAGAGAGGTCTGCAAACAGGGTGATCCCTTTGAACCATGTGGTAAATCCAGAGGGTGTCTGGCCGCCACCATGAGATTCTCTTTGACGTGATAGAAGTGAATTCTCGCAATGATATCACGAGGAATTTCAGCTGACAGATTTTTAGGTTTAGGCAGTCTGTGAGCTCTTTCAATAAGCAAGTCCTGTGTGGTCTCAGCAGGAAGAAGTAGGACAAAATAATTGGTCAGGAAAGACACGATCACCTCACTTTTTACCGACTCTGGGATTCCTCGAAACCGAACGTTATGGAGGCAGGATCTGTTCTCCATGTCAGCCATTTTTAGTTTCATGGCTTCCACCTCCTCCTCCATATCATTAGCAACATCAACCAAGTCATTATGCGCTGCGGTTAGTTCCGCCATCTTATTCTCTAGGTGTGAGGTGCTGTCTTCTATGGAATGTAGTTCAGTATGCAGAGTTCCAAGTAGGAGTTGTAGATCAGACTGAATGGCCATTTTGAAATCTGCGAATAGAGAACTCATGGCTGCCTTCGATATAGGCTTGGAGGAGCTGCTGAAATCTGGGCCTAGGGAGGACTGTGAGGGGATACTGAGCAGGCAGGGGATAGTGGGCATAAACGATACCCGCACTGGTGTCAACACAGGAGAAGCTGGTAAAGTTGGACGTGGAGGGGAATCTGCTGAGGCTGGAGAGGCCGGGCTGCTAGCTGAGGATGGCAGCAGGGTGAGTGTGTCAGAGTCATTCTGTAATGTATTCACTGCAGGTTGTTCAGTAAGAGTCGACAGGGTCTTCTGTGTTGGGGAGGTAGTGGTGCGGGCGCCATCTTGGATAGCCTCAGATATAGCCGTTGCAGGGAAGAATTTCATCAGCTTCAGTGGGCTTTTATTCCTCCCTCTGCGAACCATCGCAAGCAGGACAACCCCAGGAGGATCCATAGCAAAAATCTGGCAGGTAGGATAGGTGTAACCCGGTGTGTGCCGCGATATAGACCAGTGGGCCGCGGAGCTCCAGAACTAAGCGTCCGACTCCATGCGCCGCCTGGCCACGTCACCCCCCCAAACTTTTATCCACTAGAAGTAACAGAATGAATGACAGCAAGCAGAGATCTAGAAAACTGTGAGGAATTGATACAGAAAGTATACTGGAAAATTGTACAACTTTTTATTATACAAACAATAACATTTGTCTCTCAATATTGGTCTGAAAATGGACAACCCCTTTACGGCCGCATGATCCTGTGAAATAAAATAAGGAAACTGGTTTTACCAATTTGAAATCAGAATTTATCAACACAAAGTATATATATATTGTGAGAAGGTGACAGTCAGAGTGCTGGAGTCCCGCTATATCTCCCCCAGATTTCTAACTTATGTCTGGTTCAGGGCGGGTCTGGTATAGGCCTCAGCCCCAGGTGTAGGTCCCAGGCTCGTTAATGGGCCATAAAAGGCCTCAGAGCCTGCACTTCAGGGCAGATCCTGGAAGAGAGTGGAGGCGCCTGGATCTGTCTGGAGTGTTAGAGTCTGGTGAGACCTGATCCTGATTGACGTTTTGTTTTGTTCGTGAGGCTGGAGCAAACCACACGTATAGTTAGGTTTGTTTCTGTTTAGTTAGAAGCTCAGACGAGCAGGATTTTGTTTTCTCATTTTTGCCTGAAGTTAAGGCTGTATTTTATTTTGCTTATTCTGTTCCTGATGTAAGGTTTATTTATTTTTACTGTTTTTCCAAATAAACCTGTGTTGCACGAGACTTTGTGTCCCTGTCTCTGACTGTCTCTGACATACAGTACAGACCAAAAGTTTGGACACACCTTCTCATTCCAAAAGTTTTCTGTATTTTCATGACTATAAAAATTGTAGATTCACACTGAAGGCATCAAAACTATGAATTAACACATGTGGAATTATATACTTAACAAAAAAGTGGGAAACAACTGAAAATATGTCTTATATTCTAGGTTCTTCAAAGTAGCCACCTTTTGCTTTGATTACTGCTTTGCACACTCTTGGCATTCTCTTGATGAGCTTCAAGAGGTAGTCACCTGAAATGGTCTTCCAACAGTCTTGAAGGAGTTCTCAGAGATGCTTAGCACTTGTTGGCCCTTTTGCCTTCACTCTGCGGTCCAGATCACCCCAAACCATCTCGATTGGGTTCAGGTCTGGTGACTGTGGAGGCCAGGTCATCTGGCGTAGCACCCCATCACTCTCCTTCTTGGTCAAATAACCCTTACACAGTCTGGAGGTGTGTTTGGGGTCATTGTCCTGTTGAAAAATAAATGATGGTCCAACTAAACGCAAACCGTATGGAATAGCATGCCGCTGCAAGATGCTGTGGTAACCATGCTGGTTCAGTATTCCTTCAATTTTGAATAAATCCCCAACAGTGTCACCAGCAAAGCACTCCCACACCATCACACCTCCTCCTCCATGCTTCACGGTGGGAACCAGGCATGTAGAGTCCATTCGTTCACCTTTTCTGCGTCGCGCAAAGACACGGTGGTTGGAACCAAAGATCTCAAATTTGGACTCATCAGACCAAAGCACAGATTTCCACAGGTCTAATGTCCATTCCTTGTGTTCTTTAGCCCAAACAAGTCTCTTCTGCTTGTTGCCTGTCCTTAGCAGTGGTTTCCTAGCAGCTATTTTACCATGAAGGCCTGCTGCACAAAGTCTCCTCTTAACAGTTGTTGTAGAGATGTGTCTGCTGCTAGAACTCTGTGTGGCATTGACCTGGTCTCTAATCTAAGCTGCTGTTAACCTGCGATTTCTGAGGCTGGTGACTCGGATGAACTTATCCTCCACAGCAGAGGTGACTCTTGGTCTTCCTTTCCTGGGGCGGTCCTTATGTGAGCCAGTTTCTTTGTAGCGCTTGATGATTTTGGCCACTGCACTTGGGGACACTTTCAAAGTTTTCCCAATTTTTCGGATTGACTGACCTTCATTTCTTAAAGTAATGATGGCCACTCGTTTTTCTTTACTTAGCTGCTTTTTTCTTGCCATAATACAAATTCTAACACTCCATTCAGTAGGACTATCAGCTGTGTATCCACCTGACTTCTGAACAACACAACTGATGGTCCCAACCCCATTTATAAGGCAAGAAATCCCACTTATTAAACCTGACAGGGCACACCTGTGAAGTGAAAACCACTTCAGGTGACTACCTCTTGAAGCTCCTCAAGAGAATGCCAAGAGTGTGCAAAGCAGTAATCAAAGCAAAAGGTGGCTACTTTGAAGAACCTAGAATATAAGACATATTTTCAGTTGTTTCACACTTTTTTGTTAAGTATATAATTCCACATGTGTTAATTCATAGTTTTGATGCCTTCAGTTTGAATCTACAATTTTTATAGTCATGAAAATACAGAAAACTCTTGGAATGAGAAGGTGTGTCCAAACTTTTGGTCTGTACTGTATATATATATATATATATATATATATATATATATATATATGTTCTAAAACTTAATTTCTCTTTCATCAATATATCTTCTATGGCATCAGTAACAGAAATGAATAAACCAGGTTCGTAACATGTAGAGTTCATTATGAATTTTGGGGGCGTCACCCAACCAAATAAAGCTATTATACTCTGTAGACTCTTTAGACCCCAGAATATAGTAAGCAGAGTCCTATATGAAGTGATTAAAGATAACAGAGTTACTCTCCTCTCTTGGGCTCTGTCGTGGTGTAGAGGGTGAGTTCCTGTCTTCTTCAGGCCTCCTGAATGATGCAGAGTTCTGCAATTGGGCCTCAGTGGTCACTTGGAGCTCATTGAGGATACTAATATTTATGTAGTTGGGAACAATTAGGGCACTATTACCTATGTGTTGGGGGTATTATTACCTGTAAGCGAGCACTATTACCTTCGTGGAGCATGGAACTATTACCTGTTCTGTTGGGCACTATTAGGGGCTATCACTTATGTAGGCTGCACTATTACCTGCAGAAGAGCTCAAGGGGGGGGCACTATTGCTTTGCTGCATCAATTTGTCACTTAAGAGACCTAACAAAACAGATGAAAATTAGGCTGGCGCAACAGAGCGAATTGGCAGCAACACCCATCGCATGACAAAAGATCGTTGTGTTGTCTTGCAACTCTTTCACTAATGTAAGTGAATGGAGTTGCATTGTGAACCCAAGGGTGTTGTGACTGTAACTTTTAGTCGCTTAAACATTGAACACTGCATCATTTTTTTTATTACTAGAAGTCACAACATCCCCTAGTTTGCAATGCAACTCCTTTCACTTATAGTAGTGAAGGAGTCATATAACAATCTTTGTTCAAGAGTCCCTGCCAAAGTCGTAGTGTAGCCTTAACCTTACAGACAAGAAAGGCGGCCATGAATGAATTTGTAAAGGGTGGCCCAATTTTCAAAACAGGGCTCAAGGAGCCTTTAGGTACACCCGTGACCTTTAATACTGCTTATGATTAATGGACATGTGCAAAAACTGAATAAAGAACATGTAAGCACTGAACCAATGTATTTTTGATTGTCCCAGAGCATTTACTCTCTATGCCAGAGGGGGTAATTACTAATAACATTGTTAACCATAATTTGAGCCTTAAAGATGACAGGTGAAGTCCATGTGGGTTTGCAAATTTCCCGTTATTCGGCAGCAGAAATACAGATCTGTCAAAGCTTTTGCTAGAATATTGCAGTATTGTTTGAATGTGCTTGAAAGAGCAAAGGTAAAGCTGGAAACATCTGTATATGACCGCTGAGACCAGTGATGGGAGATCTCCAGGGTCCAGGACATCACAATAGAGGCTGAAAGAGGAGCAAAGACAACGGGGAATGAGAACCGGATGCCATGAGGGAGGCTAGGGGAGGTATCATGTGTTTATTATTTTACAGCCCCTCCACTTATTATACTCTGGGGTATGAAGAAATCCTGGAGTATAATAGTGATTCAAGGATGGTAATCTCTAAAAATCTTGGGCTTGGTCGAACCAGAGATTTTTGGAAAATTCATTACAAATTATGAACCGGATCTTTCATCTGTGTCCACCATCCAACCAACATCTCTCTCAATGAACAAACCAATCCACCACCATTATTTAGAGATATAGCTCTTATTAACTTGACACTTAGGAGTTAACTAAGAATTTGCAGTTATCTTTGACTAGATTTTTACAATTCCTTTCAGTGGCTTAAGAGCAGAATGTTATCTGATTCAAGTTAAAAAATGGCTACATCTGTATCTCCATAAATGGACTATACATACAGTACTATATATCCATTAACAGAACTTTTTTTCTTTTCTTTTTATTAGCTATGACCACAGAAGCAAAGACAATCCAGAACTCAAATAAGTAACTTTACCCCATGTAACAACATTTGTTCAAACATACCAAACACTTAACATGTAGCATCACTGAGTCGACACTGAAATGTACATAAATTCTACCACACAGCCGTGCAATCGACGTGGATAAGCATTGCTACTAATTTTCTGAAGGTCTTACGAATAGGTCAGTGACTTCAGACATGGTAATGTCATAGGATGCAACCTTTGTAAATTGTAACTGACTTGGTGGTTGCAGGAAGTCTCTCTAAGACTAAGGCCCCACGTTGCAGGAAAGTTGCCTTTTTTGTTGCAGATTTTGCTGCGTTTTTTTGAGCCAAACCCAGGAGTAGCTACAAAAGAAATGGGAAATATAAAGGAAGTTCTTATACTTTTCCCTTCTGCATAGTCCACTCCTGACTTTGGCTAAAAAAAAGCAGCAAAATCTGCAACAAAAAGCAGCTTTTTTCGCAAAGTGGGGCCTTAGCCTAAGACGTCACAGTGCTTGGTATTTATCAATGTAGCAAAGTTTAGCATTACATGGATTACATGCTGCGCCATAATATTTTGTTGCAGAAGACAATAAAAGTCATTGAAATCTATTACATAGTTGAGTTAACACTCCGTGCCACAATATAGAAAGTGTTTAAACCCAATTTTAACAAAATGTTCTGTTTCCAGATAAATAGAAGGTTTAGCAATTTATTTTGGACAAATAGGCAAAAATAGCCGTGAAACATAAGGGGGAAGCAGAGAAGAAGGGATCTAATAATCCCTTGCATCAACCATCTCAGTGCAGAAGTCACTGATGATGTCATAGACACTATATAAGATGTTATTTTGAGGAGAAAAAAGCAGAGAGAGAGAGAGAGAGAAAGAGATCGCAACAGACAGACCTCAAACAGCAGGGTCAGACCAAAAATGAATAAAAATGTACAGTGTATCACAGTGACAGTCCAGAACAAGCACTGTCTGTGTACAAGAAGTGACAATTCTGTGACATCACAGAGCACTCTGTTTTCTTTTACATAGAGTCTGCCAGTCCCACCCTTTGGTGCCAACACATTTTTTTAAACATTACATACATTACATTCATTTTTGCTCAAGCACCGCTCAAGAAAAAAACCCCAAGTTAAAGGGATGTTCAAGTTCATATTTTTAAGTATGTTGAGGCTAGGCTACTTATTGCTTATGCTATTGAGCATATTACTTATGCTACTGAGCAGGCCAAAGGTCAGGAAGATCAGGGACCCTAAAGTAGACTCTCCTCTGTATCCACGGCTGACTAGACAGGTTAATATGAAGTATTTGTCATTTTAAATCACATCAGTTCTTCTAGTTATACTTACAGACAGTTTTTGAAGGAACTCAGCAGGGAGGTTGTTCCAGACATCTTGGAGAACTAAGCACAGATCTGTGGATGTAGGCTTACTCCAATCCTTCTGTCTCTTCATGTAATCCCAGACAGACTGAATGATGTTGAGATCAGGGCTCTGTGGGGGCCATATCATCACTTCCAGGTCTTCTCCTCCAAGGACCCGTCATACTAAATATTCATGAGATTTTGATTTGTCTTTTAGGCAATCTGCCATCAATTTCCGTTCAAGAATTCCACATGAAAAATGTGGAAAGAATAGTCCTGTAAGGACTTTTCTCTCCGCATTTTTTGGGCGTAAACCTGCGGACCCCATTATAGTCTATGAGGTCCGCGGGTTTCCACGGGTAATCACTTTGTAAGCGGATTGGGTTTCCGTTTTTCAGGTCCCCAAGCGGACCCCAAAAACGGAAACCCGAACGCAGGTGTGAACCTAGAGTACGTGATTCTATTAATATTTTTATTGACCAAAATAAACTATTAACACTTGTATTTTCAGTATTTTTTCCACACTTGTCTTAAAGGCTTAAAGGTGCAAAGAAAAAAAAGATTCTAAATACCTGTGATGTAATACATAAGATAGTCATAAGTGTGACATGGAGTTTATATCATAGATAATACAGTCAATTCAAGTCTCCTGTTAATCGTAGACATATTTCTTCAACTCGCACACTGACTGAGTTTAGCATTCATATTCCATCAGACCATCCAAACCTGGAGAATATTTGCATTTCATACAGTCGATCTATCTGCAACTTACTTTGCATCTTTCTGATTCAACTACATAATCTGTCTCTGTAATATTTGAGGAGATGAGTGCTCACAGAGCTTCTTATTGCCTTCCATACAATTGACTATGGATACCAATATGAGAATTTCTCTGCAAATCAGTATTATGGTTGTAGATTTGATTTCTATATTGATCACATTCCCCGGATACATGTTCATATTAGTTGTGAATATTCTGGACTGGATAAAGAAAAAAAGACTAGAAATAAGTGATCAGCTCATCTCTGGGATTAGTCTATTTTGCCTTATTCACAGATTATTTCAAGTGAGTGTTGACTTCATCTGGTTCACAAAAGGATTCGATGCAATAATCCATATGGAACTTTTGACTCATCTTTTTTATCTTTCTCTGATATTCTGCACTTTGCTCTTCTCCACATGGCTCTCCATTCACTTCTGCCTGAAGATTGTGAACATCAACCACAAACTCTACATCTACATTCAGCGTATGTTCCCCAAGATGTTTCCATGGATCCTCCTTCCATCTGTCTTGGCTTCAGTTCTTATCAGTACTCCTGCTGCACTGAAGTGGTCACATAAACCATTTCTAAATTTGACATTTGTTGTAGATAATTCAAAGCAATTATTTTCAGAAATTTTACTTTATTACACGGCTTCTTTTGTGTGTCTTTTACTCCTTTTAAGTTCAGCTCTGACTATTATTATATCACTTCAAAACCATATTAAACAGATACATAGTAACTCCATAGAATTTAGAGGTCAGATTGTCGAGGCTCATGTCACTGCAGTAAAGACGATTATCTCTTTACTTACTTATAATCTCTGCTATTTCATTTTAAAGACCTATCTCATTGTAACACATTTATTTCCTGTGAGTCTTTCCTTATTACCATTCTTATATGCATTGTGTCATATACTTGGCATGCTAATATTAATACAAGGAAGCAGCAAGTTACAGAAAAAACTGCATGCTATTTGGCTTATCTGTTATCAAGAGCCATTGAATAGAAGTCCAATCGCATAATATGGCAAGGAAGGAATTTTTCAATTTTCATTTTTCGTTTTTGACTCCCCCCTTGCAAACTCCATAACGTTTTTATTTTTCTGCTCTCAGAGCCATATGAGGCCTTATTGTTTGCGGGACAAATTGTTCTTCTTGATGCTACCATTTATTATTCTGTACACTGTACTGGGAAACTGGAAAAAAAATTCAGAATGGGGTGGATTTGAAGAAGAAGTGCATTTGTACGACTTTCTTACAGGCTTTGTTTTAACAGCGTTCACTGTGCAGCCAAAATGACATGTCACCTGATTTCTATGTTTTGGTATGATTCCGGGGATACCAAATTTATATAGTTTTATTTACATTTTAACCCCTTAGCAAAAATCCAAAACTGTAAAAAAAAATTTTTTTCTAAAAGTCGCCATATTTCTGACATCCATAACTTTTTTATACTTTCATGTACAGGGATGCATAGGGCGGATTTTTTTTGCAGGGTCAGGTGTACTTTTTAGTTATACCATTTTGGTGAATTGCTGTTGCTTTGATCACTTTTTATTCAAATTTTTATCAGAGGCGAAACAGCAAAAAAACAGCGGTTTAGCACTTTTGATTTTTTTCCGCTACGGCGTTTACCATACGGGAAAAATATTTTTATAGATTTGTAGACCAGGCGTTTTCAGACACAGGGATACCTAATGTGTATGTGTTTCACAGTATTTAAGTACTTTTATATATGTTCAAGGGAAAGGGGGGTTATTTGAACTTTTAATATTTTATTTTTATATATATATATATAATAATAGTCCTTTAATAGTCCCACAATGGGGAAATTCATATATATATATATTTTTTTTTTTTGCATTTATTAGACCCCCTAGGGGTCTTGAACCTGAGGGGGTCTGATCACTAATGCAATGCATTACAATAAAACAGCGCTTCTATTGCAGGCTCCATACAGCAGCCTGAAATAGAAAGTAACTAAAGACAGTCCTGGGAGCCTTTAAAAGGCTCCTGGCTGTCATGCCAATGGGACGCTGGCTCCGGAGCTTGCTCCAGGTGCCAGCAATCCCCGGAAAAATGGCGTCTCGGTCAGCTTTCACCGAAGTGCCAGAGGGGTTAATGCTATATAAAACAGCAGGGACCTGTCGGCTATGACGGCCGTTTGGCTTCCAAGCGGCTGCCATATTTAAACAGGGGTTAAAGGGATTATCTGGCATAACCCCTTTTTTAAAATGAGGCCAGGGAAGGTGGAAAAAAAAGACAAAAAAACATACTCATCTGTCCCTGGTGCTCTGGTGTCTCCCAGCACGGTCCGGTCCTGCTGCTCTGGTGTTTTCTTCTTGTGGAAGTCTCCACAGCACGTGAGCACAGAGGCCAATCAGTGGCCTATGGAAAGGGACAAGGGATGTCACAGTGTGGCAGGTACTTCCGCTGGAATGAAAACACCAGAGCATCAGGACTGGACTGCGCTGGGAGACACCAGAGCCCCAGGGACAGATGAGTACCGTATATGCCGGCGTATAAGACGACTGGGCGTATAAGACGACCCCCAACTTCTGCCCTAAAAATATAGAATTTGGTATATACTCACTGTATAAGACTACCCCTCTCCCAAATGAAAAAAAAGTCTGCTTTGATTTCAACATGTTAATTTTAATTCAAATGCATATGACATGCAGGTACTGTATATAGCAGCAAAACTGTCACTTATAAACATAAGGTTGTTTCAAACATGTACGGTAAAGCTAAGCTCTTCATTAATATCACAGCATGGATGCGAGGGGAATCTGGCGTTACTGCACCGCCAGCTTTCCCCTCGCATCCATGCTGTGATATTAATGAAGATCCGACATGCTTCTGTAAGTGCCGCCTGTGACCCCCAGCTCTGTGACGCCGACCGCTGTGACGGGGCGGCTGCATTAGCATACAGCGCGCTGCCCCGTCAGCGCGTACTAAGCCTCTTCTAATGACTGTGAGAGGGCGGATTGCCGCGCATGCGCGGCGGTCCCAGGAAGCGGCTCTCTACGCGCTGACGGGGAAAAAAACACCTCACACAGTGCGGCCCCCGTATATCCGGCGTATAAGACGACCCCCCACTGTAGCCATTATTTTAAGGGGTTAAAAAGTCGTCTTATACGCCAGTATATACGGTATGTTTGTTTTTTTTTTTAGTTTGTTTTTTTTTTACCTTCCCTGTCCTCATTTTAAAAAAGTGGTTATTCCAGACAACCCCTTTAAGAAGCCTTGTTTGTTTCCTTGCAGTATGGTTCCTTTAAATATATATACAATTATATATATAATATATATATAAATAATATACAATTATTGTAAGATTGAGCATTCATAAAACAAATTCCGAAACAGAATATTTACATATTTCTATTTTCAAAGAATTCAATTCTCAACAGTCTCTCCCTAATGAAAGACATTACCCCTTCTGTGATACTGTATGTGTGTGTGTGTGTGTGTGTGTGTGCATATATATATATATGTGTACACACATACACATTCCATACAAACATTGTATTACATTACACTATATTTATAGTATAATGTATTTTGCAAGATATATATGTATTACATTATATGTTTTCTGCCATAATACAGCTAGGTATAATTAATAATATATGGTGGCTGTTAAAGGGAGTCTGACATTATAACCGAGCCCCAGCCTACTGATAGCTATGTCAGAATCTGCTGAATCAAACACTGTTTTCCCCTTGTGAATCAATGCCTCTGTTACTGAGATATCTTCATTTTTGTCAATATCCAAATGACTTTTTTATAGCATGGATGGCATTACCCTAGCTCCAAAGAGGTAAGTGGCAACACCCTTGTTTCTCCAAAGAGCTTATATGCATATTGATAAAGACAGTGATCTTTCGGCAATGGTGACAGCGATTCACAAGGGGAAAACACTATTTGATTCTGATGACCCTAACCTATCTCCTATCTGCGGGGGCCATTCTGCTATGTAGTTTTATTGCAGTACAAAATTGTGACTGCATGAAGGATTGGCTGCAATTCACACCTTATCTCACGTACAGTTATTTGAAATAAGGTGGCATCCATCTAATCTGAGACATTGCCTAGTTATAATTAAGAGGTTACTCCTCTTCAGCCGCCATTTGCTATGCCAGCACAACATACAGTACTTGTCGGCATATTGTCTTACCCAGCATATACAGATGCCAATGTAACTCCACTTCTCTATCAGCATCCTGTCCAGCCTCCTCATTTTCTTGGACCTCTTTCCTTTGACACCTCTCTCTCTCTCCCTGACTCCCATATTTGTTGGTTTCTCCATATTTTGACCCTTGGCTTGTTTCTGGCTACATTTTTTACTCTGATTTTGTTCTGCTGATCACCTGAGTCTGACCTTGGCTTGCCTCTGACTTTTGAGCCCATGTTGCCTGACCTTTTGCATGTTTATGATTCTGAATGGATTCCGCCAGTCCATGAATTTGGACTATATTTGATCACTCTCTTGCCTGACCCCTGTTGCTTTGCACCTTTTTCCAGCTGCTACCTATAATGGGACCACTTTGAGAGGTAGCAACCTAATAGTATCCCCTCAGCCAAGTCCAGATCCCCATATGGGGGTAGCCCATAGTCAAACCAGTAAGGTGGCAGGGTGGGCCCTCATCCCCTGCCTATTACAATTGGTATCTTGATAGGCTCTCTGTACTTCTCTCAAGCTGTTGTTTTGTTTGTTCTCTAACTCTTAGATTGTTATTGAACTTGAAATGTCTCTCTACAAGTTCTTTTGATAATTAACTCTTGAATTACTGTTGATTTGTGACCAGACTACTTTCAAGTTGGACTCATGTAATCCTCAATGCAAACTCAACACTGCTATATATATCACTAGATTTCTCTCAGCACAACTATTCCTGAATTCTCTCTAGATAAGTTTGAGACTACAGCATTGCATCCACATATGAGAGCTATATTACAGATTTGTCACTGATCTGCAGTGTAGCATACTATATCTTTAAAATGACTTACTTCACATAATGGTTCCAGAGCACTGAGAAGGCATTTCTTTGCTTGGAAAGTGTCTCTAACTCTAAATAAAAACAAACTGCTAAGCAATGATACTTCATGTGCAATTCTTCTTAGCCATCAACAAATGAAAAAACTGCACAACATTGCAACATATTATGAGACTTGTATATACGGTACTATATAAAGTACATATGTAATTGTGCAAGGGCTGACAGAACTTCAGTTAAGATCTCATTTTATGATCCTATAGAGATGCCCTGCCCTGATCCATCTACATATACATTTTCCACATGGTCAATAGAGTCAAAATAGATGTCTGAATGAGTGCATTGAAAAGAATGGATATGCATGTCGTCGAAAAATGCAGACGGCACACATGGATGTGTGAATAAGCCCTTACTGTATGTTCACTGCCTGTGTGGTACCGAATGCTATCTTAGATGGCTTTATTTTATATTATGTATTTTTATTTTTTGATTATTACTATCGCTATTTGATGATGATTAGACTTATTAGAATGCTAATAATAAAATTAAAAATATAATGTAAGTTAAAATAAATCTCTTTGTTTCTTGGCAGGAGCTGCATTATTTTATCATGTAATAATGTTGTAGCATATTTATTTACATTATTGTATCGTTTGCATACTGTGTGATATGTCTCAGCAACCGGTTTTCCTTCAGTAATATTACATGTGGAACTGTAAGGCTAAGGCCTCACATAGCGAGCCAGAGCCAAAAAGTGGCGGAAACGCATTGCAGTTTTTCCTGCAGCACTTTTCAAGGAAACTCCATAGAGTTTTCCTCTGCAGACTTTCTGCTTCAATTACACCTATAAGGAAAATAACAGGGGTTCTGTATGTCATGCTGGGATTTACAAAAACACAATGGTTTTTGAAAGCGAATCATGTCCGCTGCAGATATTTTTATGCTATATGTGGATGGGATCAGCCAGTATTCCATCCACTTTGTAGGTACTGTAAAATGTGGCCAAATCGTGGCGTTTACGCTATGTGGGTTTACATGCTGGGGGCTGCTGATGTAGATGCTGCAGTGCTGCTCCATAGACTTCAATGGTGCAGCACTGCAGTACCAAAACCCATTGCTACACTTTGTGATGCGAATGTGCAGCGTGGCTGCCAACATGTAAACTATACCAGGAGCTGCACTGTCTCTGTACAACTGATCTGTGTGGGTCCGAGGTATCAGACCCCCCGCAGATCTAATTTTGTTGGCCTATCTCAAGGATAGGCTATCAATAGTAGAAATTGGATAACCTCTTAAAAGTAATAGTTTTAATCCGAAATATTTTCACTGTTACATGTTAGCAATAAAGTTAATTGTTGTACTGTACAAGATAAAGTTAACAAAGTAAACATCTATCTATCTATATATTAATAAATTCAAGGGAAAGAAAACAGTGAAAAAAAGGGATGATGCAATGGTTTGTGGGGAAAGAGAAATATTCTCCTCTGTGGATGAATTCCTGAAGTCCTAGTAGCAACACATAAGAAATATTACCACAGTGGCCCACATACTGGATGATAAATCCGGTGCATCATTAGACTATCTTGTCTAAGTATGTACCACCTGTATTATATAGTTTATGCTAGGTTCACACTAGAGTTCAGCTCTCTGTCGATTGGGTCTGCAAGAGTTGGAGAGACTGTTGACTATAAAAGCGGTTACTCACGGACACCCACCTCATAGACTATAATGAGGTCTGGTCAGGTTTCTGTTGGTTTTATACTGATCCCTGTCACAGGGAAAGAGCATGTATGTGCTGTGGGGAACTGCTCAGGTAGATGCTTGGTAGCAGTGCAAGAAACAGGAACACAGAGACTGGATCACACTCAAGTTTGGTATTTATTCACTTGGTGCATAACAGTTTGCCTTTACAAAGACATGAACAGAAAACAAAAACCTTCTCGGCTGAGAGCTAACTAATACAGAAAACGTTCCCTTTCTATATAGGAGCCTGGCTGCCAGACTCTCACTCTGGTTATTTCAAACGGGTGGCACACAGTTACCTTGATGCAGGTTCTGATGCACTTTCCTCAGTGTAGTGCCACACCTCCTAGTTCTGACACAGCCCATATCAGGCCTTAATTAGTCACCTGACCTCGCTGCTGTGGGCTTCTACCACACACCCTTTAATTGCCTGGCTGGAAAATACCTGTTCTCCCAAACCACACCCTTCACTATCTCATAGCGCACAGTCAGTAAAGCAGCTTGTTGTCTGTGAATAACACAAGCAGCCAGAAGTAGATACAAGAACATAGAAGACTTTTCTTACATTGAAAGCTGTGAAATGTGTAGAATTTTCAGTCCAGTGCACAGAGAAAGCAGTTTGCAGACGTGTGTGGAGGGTGTGAGGAGAATCAACCCCTCCCCTCTCCATTCAATGTGTGAAGACAGAATAGACCCTCTCCTTCCACTCACTGTGAAGCCTTCTTGCTTTTTAATGGAATTTATGGAATGGATTTTCCTAGTAACAAGGAGTAAACTGCAAATTAGCTAGAAAGGAGATATCTAGTAGAAGGAACGTTAGAGAGGTTTAACGGGCATAAAGCAGCAACATTTTTAATTATAGTGCATTACATTTTGGTCCAGAATCACATGCTCTACGAAATGAGACTAAGTTGGCTGAAAAGTTAGTGACCATTTAAGATATATTACCTACATTCTGAATCCAAGAATGCTAAAATAGAGAAACCATCTCTTTAATTACAGACCTCTGCATAGTACTATAACTCAATAGAAAACCTTTACTCACTAGGATATTAGGTAGCTGCTACAACCTAATACTCTTTATCATTAAGCGAGGAATACACCTTTTTGAAAGATAAAGACTATACCACTAACAATAATAAAACTTTTTTGCACTTGTTACCCCATACAAGGAACAAAACTCTTCAAATGAGGCAAATTAGCCATTCTGGCTGTGATACAAGAAATACCTATTTCATTTCCCAGAAAAACTTTTAGCCAGCGAACTAAAAAAATAAATAATAAATAATAACAGTGAAAAAGCTAGTGAATAATACATCTCCACCTATAGCCTCCAAAGGTTAACCCAATGCTTATGCATCAACTTACATCCTGCTATAGGCCAGCTTACCAAAATATACAGAATCTACTATTACTCAGCCAAACAGAGGAATTAGCTAACACACAAAATAAAGGCATCAAAAGAACCATTTAGCTAAGAAAATTCTAGCAGACATTCAAAAATACATTTTGTTCCATATTTTGGTTGTTCCCCTTATCTTCGCCAGTAGAGGAAGAAATTCAATACATCTTCTATAAAAACATAATCTTGAGCGGTATATAGAACAAAATACTTGAAAACCTTACATGTCCTCTGGAACCGGCAGTTTTATATACCCCTGGAAAGCTGACAGTGCGCCAAACTCATTTTGAGTGTTACCAGTAAGCCTTTACAACTGTTCTGCTATTCTACTAGGAGAGTGACTGTGCCCACCAAATAAACACCAAGTTGTGTACTGCACCTCTTCCAGAGACTGTAACCATTAAGTATACATTAGGTTCACGCTAGCGCTAGATCTCCATTGTTCGGGTCCATCGGGCGATCCAAACAATGGAGAGATGGACCGCTAAAACATCAGTTACACAAGGAGCTCGGTGGATCCCAGTTGTGATAATTCCGCTTAAATATGGCTATAACTCAAAGCTGTATTTTGATCTCTGGGTAGCGTATTTCTCTCTTAGTTCTCTTTACTCATAATGTGCACAGCCTACTCATAGGTATATTGCCAATAGTGGCCGGACTGGAACAATAGGGCTTTGTATCCATCCCAGCAGGGCTCCATTGAATTCATACACAGCCCTGAGTGATCAAACAAACATGCATTGGTCAGCCTGAGCTGGTAGATCAGACATGGTTGATAACATTGTATCATTTCACTTAGTCTCATATCCATACAAAGAATCGTGACTTGAGTGCGTTAATCAATCAGACTTGCTGTTGTTGATGACCTCATTCTGGGTGGTGTCATCAAGGGTATAAAAGATGAGGTAAGAGGCCAGTGAGAGAGTTTTACAGACAGACAGACCACTGTATGCAGGTTGGATTGTTGTATTGATGCCACATGCTAAAAAGCCTCCACTGGTTATTCACACATGACAGAGCATGTGTGAGTGTTGGATTATAGAGCCACATCAAGGAGATGCATGGTAAAGTAATTTTTTCACTTTTATGCCCTTTTATTTTATTGCACTGTATCTTGTAACTAGTAATTGTTAATGCTTGCATATATCTGCATATCTGTTCTGAACTGCATGTGTTAGATGTTAATATCGACCCATTTAGGGGTTAATAAATATATAAAATTTAGAAAGCTTGTCTTGTATTTATCTTGTGAACCCAACACTCACTGGCGGTGAGTGTGGTTTTTATGAAAGAAGACTCAGGTGTGGGCCAACGCGGTGTTGGCGCACTGAGGATCTTTCACACAGTGACTATAATGTGGTCCTTTGGGTATCCATTGTTTTTAAGCTGAAACCGGCAGAGGAAAAAGTTGTCCATGCAAGAATTTTTCCTCTGCCGATTTTCAGTGGACACTGCACCGAAGTCTCCACTTAAAGTGACAGTAACTAATTGTTGTCTGTCTACACTAGAAAATAAATGATTCCTGTTGCATCAATATTCCAATGGTGTATAGTATCACCCACCTTCAAATTGCCATGCTTTGATTTAAGGTAATTGTTTTTCCTTAGAATTAAATAATAATTAATACTAATAAATATTAGTTTATTAGTAGGCTGATTCACAAGTGTATTTCTTGGGATATGCAGTCTTCACTTTGTCTAAATTATATTAAACTACAGTAGGGCTAAAGCTCACAATATCTAAAGGCAATATAGTTGTGTTATTTCTCCTGTTATAGACTTCATCTCTTGAACAGGCACACTGACTGTACTCAGATTTCTTATTCCATCAAATCATCCAAATATGGAAAATATTTGCATTTCACACAGTCTATCCAATTGCAATTTACTTTGCATCTTTCCATTACTGCTGTATATTGTGTATTCTACCTCCTTAACTTTGAGCAGACTTTAAATGTTTCTTTAACACAAGTGATCACTGAGCTGCTCATTCTCCTCTCTGTACTCTACTAATATGGATGACGATATAACATTTTTATATATCAGAGTATTTGTCATAGATTTGATTTCTATACTGATATCATTCCCCGGATACATGTTCATATTAGTTGTGAATATTCTGGACTTGATAAAGAACAAAAGACTTGATATAAGTGATCAGCTCATCTCCGGGATTAGTCTATTTCTTCTTCTTCACAGATTAGAATATGCCAGTATGGGCTACGTGTTAATCACAAATAGATATCATACAATTTCACAATATTTTCACTGGATTCATCTATTTTATCTTTCTCTGATATTCTGCACTTTGCTCTTCTCCACATGGCTCTCCATTCACTTCTGCCTGAAGATTGTGAACATCAACCACAAACTCTACATCTACATTCAGCGTATGTTCCCCAAGATGTTCCCATGGATCCTCCTTCCATCTACCTTTTCATCAGTTCTTATATGTGCTCCTCCAGCACTGATGTTTGCACAGGAACAATTTCCAAATTTGACTAATACTCTACAGAATCCACACCATTCATTTTTCAAAGTTTTTCCTTTTTTAGCATTTTTTACTTTGTGTCTTTTCATGTTTTTTAGTTCTGCTCTCAATATAATTTTATCTTTGCATAGACATATTAAACAGATACATAATAACTCCTTCGGACTTAGATCTCAGATTGTTGAAGCTCATGTTACAGCATTGAAGACAGTTCTTTTCTTACTTACTTTCAATCTTTTCTGTTTTGTTTTAATGATCATTTTAGCAGTATCACGTTTACACCAACAACAACTGATTATTCCAGTTTTTCCCTTCTTTTATGCATTATGTCATATTCTTGGTGTAGCAATATTAATACAAAGAAGCAGAAAATTACAGAAAAAACTACATACTATGTGGTTTTATTTTTCTTCCTTACGGAAAATTTTGACTAGAGATTCTGCAGTGTAATGTGTCATCTGAATACAATAATTCATGGTTTACTGCTGTATATTATCCGCTACATTTATGCAGCCTGTAGTCTTGGATATCTGATCTCTAACGCTGACATGTATAAGTGTTTCTAAACCAGCTTCATTCTGTAAATAATACCTATAATAATAATTCTAATAATTAATAATAATAATAATAATTCCTCAATAATAAGCTGGACTGGGCAGATCACATGGAGGCCCTGTACAGGAAGGGCCACAGCAGGCTGTACCTGCTTAGGAGGCTGAGAGCCTTTGGAGTCCAGGGGGCACTTCTTAGGACTTTTTTCAACTCAGTAGTAACATCAGCCATCTTCTTCGGAGTGGCCTGCTGGGGGAGCAGTATATTAACTAGGGATAGGAATAAACTTGAAAAGCTGGTTAGAAGGGCCAGCTCTGTCCTGGGGAGCCCACTGGATCCAGTGCAGGTGGTGGGTGACAGAAGGATACTGTCCGTGGTGAGCTCCATGCAGGAGAAGAAGTCCTATCCCATGCATGAGACCGTGATCGCGCTGGGCAGTACTGTCAGTGACCGACTACTTCACCCTAAGTGTGAGAAGGAGCGCTATCGGAAGTCTTTCCTACCCACTGTGGTTAGGCTGAACAACCAACACTGACCTAAGCGGAGATCAGTCCATACAGAGAACTGAAAGATCTTTCTGTTGTGATATCCCCCTCTGCTACTTTTTACCTGTACATTTCTATCTGTCTGTCTATCACTGGAATGCCTCTACCATGGAACGTTTTGTATATATTGTATTTGTATTGCTTATCTTTGTATTGCTTATCTTTGTATTGCTTGTATTGCTTATCTTTGCTGCTGTAACACACTGAATTTTCCCCATGGTGGGACTATTAAAGGATGATTATTATTATTATACATCTGAGACACACATAAAGCAAAATGAAATGGAAAATTAAAGTCCCAACAGCATTTTACTATATACTATGCTATAATGTAACTATATAAAAGTATAATTAAAATAAACTATCAATGACTAAATAAGAAGAAGAAGAAAAGAAGAAGACAGCATGAGACCATTTGTATCTATTACCAATTGAAACTATCTGTAACCTATAATACTGCTTGTGAATGCTTATGACATATGGGCACATTCATAAACCAAGTAAAGATCATGCAAATAAAGATATAGCCAAGTTTAACATGACTTTTAACATGTTAAGTAAACAGTAGCTAGTCACTTGACTTTTTTAAATGAGTTATCGACATACAATGAGTTATCAGATTCAAGACGAAGATGGCTATATCTCTAGGATTTAAGGACGTTTTAGTAATATTCCAGGAAGATGCTTCTGGCAGAAGAGATCACGCTGATATACAAAGGGTACGGAAGGTATTCAGACCCCTTTAAATTTTTCACTCTTTGTTTCATTGCAGCCATTTGCTAAAAGCAAAAAAGTTAATTTTATTTCTCATTAATGTACACTCAGCACCCCATCCTGACAGAAAAAAAAAACTGAAATGTAGATATTTTTGCAAATTTATTAAAAAAGAAAAACTAAAATATCACATGGTCATAAGTATTCAGAGCCTTTGCTCAGTATTGAGTAAAAGCCCCTTCCTTTTGAACTAGTACAGCCATGAGTCTTCTTGGGAATGATGCAAAAAGTTTTTCACATCTGGATTTGGGGATCCTCTGCCATTCTTCCTTGCAGATCCTCTCCAGTTCCGTCAGGTTGGATGGTGAACGTTGGTGGACAGCCATTTTCAGGTCTCTCCAGAGATACTCAATTGGGTTGAGGTCGGGGCTCTGTCTGGCCCAGTCAAGAATGGTCACAGAGTTGTTCCGAAGCCACTCCTTTGTTATTTTAGCTGTGTGCTTAGGGTCATTGTCTTGGAAGGTGAACCTTCGGCCCAGTCGGAAATCCAAAGCACTCTGGAAGAGATTTTCTTCCAAGATATCTCTGTACTTGGCCGTATTCATCTTTCCTTCAATTGCAACCAGTTGTCCTGTCTCTGCAGCTGAAAAACACCCCCATAGCATGATGCTGCCACCACCATGTTTCACTGTTGGGATTGTATTGGGCAGGTGATGAGCAGTGCCTGGTTTTCTCCACACATACCACTTACAATTAACGTCAAAAAGTTTAATCTACGTCTCATCAGACCAGAGAATCTTATTTCTCATAATCTGGGAGTCCTTCATGTGTTTTTGGCAAACTCTATGCTGGCTTTCATGTGTCTTGCACTGAGGAGAGGCTTCCTTCAGGCCACTCTGCCATAAAGCCCTGACTGGTGGAGGGCTGCAGTGATAGTTGACTTTGTGGAACTTTCTTCCATCTCCCTACTGCATCTCTGGAGCTCAGCCACAGTGATCTTTGGGTTCTTCTTTACCTCTCTCACCAAGGCTCTTCTCCAACGATTCCTCTGTTTGGCTGGACGGCCAGGTCTAAGAAGAGTTCTGGTCATCCCAAACGTCTTCCATTTAAGGATTATGGAGGCCACTGTGCTCTTAGGAACCTTGAGTGCTGCAGAAATTCTTTTATAACCTTGGCCAGATCTGTGCCTTGCCACAATTCTGTCTCTGAGCTCCTTGGGCAGTTCCTTTGACCTCATGATTCTCATTTGCTCTGACATGCACTGTGAGCTGTGAGGTCTTATATAGATAGGTGTGCGCCTTTCCTAATCAAGTCCAATCAGTTTAATTAAACACAGCTGGACTCCAATGAAGGAGTAGAACCATCTCAAGAAGGATCAGAAGGAAATGGACAGCACATGAGTAAAATATAAGTGCCACAGCAAAGGATCTGAATACTTATGACCATGTGATATTTCAGTTTTTCTTTTTTTAAAAATCTGCAAAAATATCTACATTTATGTTTTTTTTTCTGTCACGATGGGGTGCTGAGTGTACATTAATGAGAAATAAAATGAACTTTTTGCTATTAGCAAATGGCTGCAATGAAACAAAGAGTCAAAAATTTAAAGGGGTCTGAATACTTTCTGTACCCACTGTAGATTCTTAGAGGCCCTAAGAGTATTCTACACTATGTTTTATAGATAGATTCTTAGGAGCCATAAGAGTATTCTACACTATGTTTAATAGATAGGTTCCTGGGGGCCCTGACAGTGTTATACACTATGTTTTATAGATAGGTTCCTAGGAGCCCTAAGACTGTTCTACACTATATTTTACAAATAGGTTCCTAGGAGCCCCGACAGTGTTATATACTATGTTTTATAGATAGGTTCCTAGGAGCCCTGACAGTGTTCTACACTATGTTTAATAGATTTGTTCCTAGGGCTCTGACAGTAGTCTACACTATGTTTTATAGATAGGTTCCTAGGAGCCCTAACAGTGTTCTATACTATGTTTTAGAAATAAGTTCCTGGGGGCCCTGACAGTGTTCTACACTATGTTTAATAGATGGGATCCTAGGAGCCCTGACAGTGTTATACACTGTTTTATAGATATGTTCCTAGAGAACTGACAGTGTTAAACACTATGTTTTATAGATAGGTTCCTAGGGGCCCAAAGAGTATTCTACACTATGTTTTACAGATAGGTTTCTAGGAGTCATGACAGTGTCATACACTGTATTTTATAGATAGGTTCCTAGGAGCCCTGACAGTGTTATACACAGTTTTATAGATAGTTTCCTAGGAGCCATGACAGTGTTATACACTATTTTATAGATAAGTTCCTAGGAGCCCTAAGAGTTTTCTACACTATGTTTTATAGATAGGTTACTAGGAGCCCTAAGAGTATTCTAATAATAATAATAAAAATAAATTTTATTTATATAGTGCCAACATATTCAGCAGTACTGTACAGTACAACTTGTAGGGTTCAAGTATTGACAAAAAAGATACATTGCAAAGAAATAGTCAATTCACACACTGGGACTGAGGGCCCTGCTCTCAAGAGCTTACAATCTATGAGGTAGAGGGGGAGACACTAGAGGTAGCAGGGGCGGCATCGGAGGTAGCATTGCTTATACAATGGTCAGACAATTTTGTAATAGAGGTTACTGTCATTACACATATATAAGCTGTATGAGCCATCACCAGTCGTGTCCTTTAACGTGCAGATGGTGCCTGGACATATAAAGCTAGTCTGATACGGCATCATATCCTGTGAGGTAATGTTGGAGCATAAACAGAGGAGGGTACGTTTTAGGAATTCTAACTACGGAAGGGTTTACATTAGGAGTTGTGATAGGCCTGTCTGAAAAGATATGTCTTTACGCTTGAAGCTGTGGAAATTGGGGGTTAATCTGATAGTCTGGGATAGAGCATTCCAGAGAAGTGGTGCAACTCGGGAGAAGTCTTGTATACAAGCGTGGGAGGTTCTGATAATAGAGGATGTTAGTCTTAGGTCATTGAGTGAACGGAGAGCACGGGTTGGGCGATAAACAAAAATAAGGGAGGAAATGTAGGGAGGTGCAGCATTATGGAGAGCCTTGTGAATGAGGGAGATAAGTTTATATTGTATTCTGTATTGAATAGGCAACCAATGTAGTGACCGGCACAGACCGGAGGCATTGCTGTAGCGTCTAGACTGATAAATGAGCCTGGCCGCCGCATTCAGAATAGATTGTAGAGGGGAGAGTTTAGTAAGGGGAAGACCGATTAGTAAGGAGTTACGGTAGTCAAGGCAAGAGTGAATCAGGGCAACTATAAGTGTCTTTAGTGTATCTGTGGTAAGGAAAGGGCGGATTCTGGAGATGTTTTTGAGGTGGAGATGACATGAGTGTGCTAGTGATTGGATATGGGGGGTGAAGGAAAGGTCTGAGTCAAACAAAACCCCGAGGCAGTGGGCATACTACCTAGGAGTTATGGTAAGGCCAGAGACTGCAATGGAGATATCAGGGACAGATCTATCAGATGGTGGAAACAGCAGTAATTCAGTCTTTGAGAGATTCAGTTTCAGATAAAGCGAAGACATGATATTTGAGACATCAGAGAGACAGTCACGGGTGTTCTGTATTAGTGCAGGGGTGATGTCACGGGATGACGTATATAATTGGGTGTCATCAGCATAAAGATGGTACCAGAAGCCAAATCTAGTGATGGTTTGTCCAATTGGTGCTGTGTAGAGGGAGAAGAGCAGGGGACCTAGGACCGAGCCCTGAGGAACCCCAACGGCAAGGGGAAGAGGGGAAGAAACAGAGCCCGCAAATGATACACAGAAAGTGCGGTCAGAGAGATAAGAGGAGAACCAGGAGAGAGCGGTGTCCATGAGGCCGACAGAACGGAGCATAGTGAGGAGGAGTTGATGGTCAACAGTGTCAAATGCTGCTGAGATATCTAGAAGAATAAGAAGAGAGTAGTCACCTTTGGATTTAGCCGTCAGGAGATCATTGGAAACTTTTGTGAGGGCCGTTTCAGTAGAGTGCAGAGTGCGGAAGCCAGATTGTAAGGGGTCAAGAAGAGAGTTAGCAGAAAGATAGCGGGTTAAACGAGAATAGACCAAGTGTTCCAAGATTTTGGAGATGAAAGGGAGGTTAGAGACAGGTCGATAGTTAGCAGCACAGCACGGGTCAAGGGAGGATTTCTTCAGTAGTGGGGTTATGACAGCATGTTTGAAAGAGACGTCACAGATGGTGAAAGTAGTATAATGTTGTACCGTGTTAGCCATTGAAAGTAGTGGAAGAGTGAAGAAATCAGGCGATACCTTTTAGAGGCTAACTGAGTATATTTATAAGTAAGCTTTCAGGAGTACTCGCTCCCTTCATCAGACATGGTGTGATACAATAACTGAAAATTAACAGATTTTTATACACATGGTTTTCAAAGCATTTTAGAGTCCTTAAAAAAAATTGCAATCTAAGTAGAGAAGTTATTTACAACAGGTCAAAAAAAACAGTCTGGAAACTTGTGGTGCGTGACGGAGGGATCAGTAATTCTTGCTGTTATCTGTTTGCTATCAGGAGGTGATTTGTGTCCCTCACAGGTCATACATAGTGTGATTTGAAGCTGGCATGAATATTGAGTTCAGTTCATGGTTCAAACATAGTGTGACATGAAGCTGGCATGAATATTAAGTCCAAATTGCAGAGTTTGAAATTTTTGCATAAATTTGTACTCCATTTCTTTCCTTTTCTCCTGTGTCTTAAAATGTCCCATTAAAACCACAACCCGCAAATCTTCAATAGAGTGGTTTTCTCCGGAGAAATGTGCGGCCACTGGGAGATCTGTTCTGCTGTTATTAATGGTGGATCTGTGTGAGTTCATTCGTTGACTGAGTCTCTGCCCTGTTTCCCCCACATAGAGGCCTGTGGTGGGACATTGCACACACATTATGAGGTACACCACATTGGAAGAGCTGCAGGAAAATGTCCCCCTAATTCTGTGCACCTGTTGTGACTGTGGGATAGGTACACTGTCAGCAGTGTGGATGTGCTTGCAGGTCATGCACCTTTTATGTAGGCAAGGTGAGGTGCCATTTTCAGTTGGGGCCTTCAGGGCACTCCGGACGATAATACGCCTCAGGTTTGGTGGTTGTCGAAAGGAGAGGAGAGGGGGGACTGGAAATATGTCCTTGAGTCTGTTGTCCCCATGTAGCACAGGTTGGAGCTCCTTGGCAATCCTTCGTAGGATCTCCAGCTGTGGGTTGTAGGTGACAACTAGGGGCACTCGGGCATCTTTCTGGGTCTCTCTATATGTGAGCAGACTGTCTCTGTTAATGGCTGCTGCTTTGTTTAATTGGTTGTCTGTCACTTTTGGTTAAGATGGCAACCCTGGAAGGCCGATCATTTCTGGCATTGGGACACTGACAGAAAACATCTCAGGTTGGGTGGAAAATCTCCTAAAACCCCTTGTCAGGGATACTCCAAGCTATATCCAGGACACCACTGACCTTCTTAACAAACTGAATGCCCTGGGCCCTCTACCTGAGGGTACCATTTTGGCCACCATGGATGTGGAATCCCTGTATACCAACATTTCCCACAAGGATGGAGTTGCAGCATGTCGGGTACACCTGGCAAAACAAAACCTCCCAACAGAACCAGTAACGCAGCTCATACAATTCATCCTTAGCCACAACCATTTTACCTTTGGAGAGGATCTATATCTACAGCGAATGGGAACTTCAATGGGGACCAGATGTGCACCCCAATATGCAAATCTCTTTATGGCAGAAATGGAAGGAACATATTTATCAACATGCGCCACCAAACCTATGATTTACCTTCGTTATATCGATGATATCCTTGTCATCTGGACTGCAGGTGAGGAGGCCCTACTTCAATTCCATAATGACTTCAATGACTTTCACCCGACCATCAACCTTAAACTTAGCTATTCAGGGAGTGAAATTCACTTTCTGGATACCACAATATACATCAAAGACCACCGGATACTCACATCAATATACCACAAACCCACAGACAGAACGGCCTACCTGAGAAACGACAGCTTCCACCCCAAGCACACAAGACAATCTATAATCTACAGCCAGGCTATACGATACAATCGTATTTGCTCCGACAAAACAGACCTGGACAAGCACCTCCTGGATCTGAGGATGAAATTTCTCAGATTGGGATACAAACCAAAAGTGACAGACAACCAATTAAACAAAGCAGCAGCCATTAACAGAGACAGTCTGCTCACATATAGAGAGACCCAGAAAGATGCCCGAGTGCCCCTAGTTGTCACCTACAACCCACAGCTGGAGATCCTACGAAGGATTGCCAAGGAGCTCCAACCTGTGCTACATAGGGACAACAGACTCAAGGACATATTTCCAGTCCCCCCTCTCCTCTCCTTTCGACAACCACCAAACCTGAGGCGTATTATCGTCCGGAGTGCCCTGAAGGCCCCAACTGAAAATGGCACCTCACCTTGCCTACATAAAAGGTGCATGACCTGCAAGCACATCCACACCGCTGACAGTGTACCTATCCCACAGTCACAACAGGTGCACAGAATTAGGGGGACATTTTCCTGCAGGTCTTCCAATGTGGTGTACCTCATAATGTGTGTGCAATGTCCCACCACAGGCCTCTATGTGGGGGAAACAGGGCAGAGACTCAGTCAACGAATGAACTCACACAGATCCACCATTAATAACAGCAGAACAGATCTCCCAGTGGCCGCACATTGCTCCGGAGAAAACCACTCTATTGAAGATTTGCGGGTTGTGGTTTTAATGGGACATTTTAAGACGCAGGAGAAAAGGAAAGAATCGGAATACAAGTTTATGCAAAAATTTCAAACTCTGCAATTTGGACTTAATATTCATGCCAGCTTCATGTCACATTATGTATGAACCATGAACTGAACTCAATATTCATGCCAGCTTCATGTCACACTATGTATGAACTGTGAGGGTCACAAATCACCTCCTGATAGCAAACAGATAACAGATCCCTCTGTCACGTACCACAACTTTCCAGATTTTTTTTTTTTGACCTGTTGTAAATAACTTCTCTACTTAGATTGCATTTTGTTTTGGGGTTTTTTAAGGACTCTAAAATCCTTTGAAAACCATGTGTATAAAAATCTGTGAATTTTCAGTTCTTGTATCACACCATGTCTGATGAAGGGAGCTAGTACTCCTGAAAGCTTACTTATAAATATACTCAGTTAGCCTCTAAAAGGTATCGCCTGATTTCTTCACTCTTCCACTACTTTCAATGGCTAACACAGTACAACATTATACCACTAAATCCTATTGAGCATCTTTGGAAGGAGCTGAAACATGCCATCTGGAAAAGGCACCCTTTAAACCCGAGACAACTGGAGCAGTTTGCTCATGAGGAGTGGCCAAAATACCTGTTGAGAGGTGCAGAAGTCTCATTGACAGTTACAGGAATCGTTTGATTGCAGTGATTGCCTCAAAAGGTTGTGCAACAAAATATTAAGTTAAGGGAACCATCATTTCTGTCCAGGCCTCATTTTAAAAAAAGTGGTTATCCCAGACAACACCTCTAATCAGTGGCATAACTAGGAATGGCTGGGCTCCAAGGCGAACATTTGACATGGGGCCCCCCCGAACCGCTGCCCCCAATCGCCCCCCCCCCAGGACTGTCCCCTCCAACCCCCCCCCCCCCAAAAACACATTCCTGCGCACACTATTATGTGCCATAGTGGCTTCTGCACACAGTATCATGCCCCATAGTGGCCCCTGCACACAGTATTATGCTCCATAGGGGCCCCTGCACACAGTATCATGCCCCATAGTGACCCCTACACACAGTATCATGCCCCATAGTGGCCCCTGCACACAGTATCATGCCCCATAGTGGCCCCTGCACACAATATTATATCCCATAGTGGCCCCTGGACACAGTATCATGCCCCATAGTGGCCCCTGCATACCGTATTATATCACATAGTGGCCCCTGCACTGAGTATTTTGCCCCATAGTGGCCCCTGCACTGAATATTTTGCCCCATAGTGGCCCCTGCACACAGTATTATGCCCCATTATGGACCACAGATGAATAATTATTATACTCTGAGGTCTTTTCAGACCCCAGAGTATAATGATCGGAGACCCAGGGGAGGATAGAAACATAAAAAAACAATGTTGCTTACCTGTTCCTCGCTTTGGTCCACTATCTGCTACTTCGGCCTTCTTCAATGTTGGACCAGGCCGGCGTCACGTGATGCGTGCAGGCGTCGCAACGCAAAATGACGTCCGCTAACGTCTGGGACGTCACCAAACAGGCCCGAAGCCTGGGGAAGCATAGGAGAGGTAAGTACATTGTTTTTTATGTTCCCTCACCAACTCTAGGCCTCACATACCGATCCCCGCTCCTGCTCACAGCTGCCTCCGCAGAATTGGTAGCGCAGGCGGCCGTGAGCGGGACCCCGGGGAACGGTAAGTATATAGGGTCCGTTACCTGCTGGGGTTACTCCAGCAGGTAACGGCCTATTAAAAAAAAAAAAAAAAAAATCGGGGGCCCGCGGGGCCCCGTAATGTCCCGGGCCCTGTGGCAGCTGCTACCCCGATACATTTCTGCAGCAAATGTCTACATTTGTGTATTCAGTTGCCATATTATACAATTGGATTTCTGTTTAATGGCTCTTGATAACAGTTAAGCCAAATAGCATGTAGTTTTTTCTGTAATTTGCTGCTTCCTTGTATTAATATTAGCATGCCAAGTATATGACACAATGCATATAAAAATGGTAATAGGGAAAGACACAGAGGAAATAAATGTGTTACAATGAGATAGGTCTTTAAAATAAAATAGAAGAGATTATAAATGAGTAAAGAGATAATCGTCATTACTACAGTGACATGAGCCTCAACAATCTGACCTTTAAATTCAATGGAGTTACTATGTATCTGTCTAATATGGTTTGAAGTGATATAATAGTCAGAGCTGAACTTAAAAGGAGTAAAATGCACAAAAAAAGCTGTATAATAAAGTAAAAATTCTGAAAATAAATCATAGTCAAGGCCATAATACACTGGAGCTGATTCATTCAAGTCTATGGTAGAGTTTGCTTTTTGCATAGATAAGTGACATAGATAAGCTGTGATGTCATCTATTATCAGTACTGTTTGCAAACATCCAATGGGTGTTACCTACAGAGGTGTGAAGAGTCAGTCTTGCTTGTGATGTAAATGAGGTCACTGCTGAAATGAAACCCCTACAGAATTAGCAAGTGTAAAGCTGCTATCAGGCTTTATTGGACAGAGAGACAATATCAGCATTCTGTACTTAAAGGAAAACAATTGCCAAAAATTAAAACTAAAATAATCAAAAATTCTGAAAAAATACAGGTGCATCTCAATAAATTAGAATATTATTGAAACAATCATTCATTTGAGTAATTCAATTCATAATCAGCGTCTTCCATGATTGTGTGTCCTACTGAACCAGAGAGAAAATATCAGCATACTGTACTTCAAAAAACAATTACTGAAAATTAAAAATAAAATAATTATTTAAAAATATGTTTCTCATAAAAGCTTGGTTTTAAAAATTGGCCATTTTTGGTGACACTTTACTTTTAAAAAACTGATCTACCACTTATCAGAGCCTAAAAACTGAAAGCAGTAAGTAGAGAGATGGAGTATTCAAGTCTGAATATGATCATTGAGATGGGAATACCCCTATAATAATTCAAGAGCGCCTCGCAACAGTCGGGGAGTTGCCAGTCTTCAAAGAGTTGTCCAGTAATTAATTTTTATGGTCTATCTTTAGTTTAGGCCATAAATATATATGACCGGTAGGGGGCGACAGGCAGCCCCTGCACCAGTCAGCTATTTGGGGCAGCTTCCGACGCTCGTATTCGGATCAGAGCCAACTATTTCTAGCCCTATGTTGTGTATAGTACGTATTGTGAATTAATAAATTCCCCAAAGTCTGCCTCCAGGTAGGAAATTGTTCCTGTATGTACCAAAAGCTTTCACTCCAGATGGGCAGAGCACATGGTAACTGTAATGAAATGCAAATTAAAAACAAATAACAAATTCACCACAGCGCAATGTGGGCGGTAAATCTGGATGATTCCAGAATGACCACAATTACAACTCAGAAGGGGCGGGGGTCACATTCACAACTGGACTGGTGAGACCACAGCCTGCCCACACACAGCACACGGGCCAATCAGCAGTCTACACACGTGGCTCCGCCTCTCTGTTTGCCAAGGGAATTCAGGTGTTCATATTGTGGCATCAGAGGAGATGGAGGCCAGTCTGACCTGTATGCTGTGCCTGGGAGTCTTCTAAGATCTGGTAATGCTGCCTCGCTGCTCCCATAAATCTTGTAAGAGCTGTGTGCAGGAATGCACCAACCCCTGTACGTGGACACTGGTTCAGCCCAGTTGCTGCCAGTACGAGAACGTTTCCAGTCTACTCTGCTGCAAAGTGACTACACTGGCTGGTGGCTTGGAAGCGCTTCCCATCAACACCACCGTGGCCGAGGTGGTCAGAATACAACCATAGACCAAGAAGAACAAAGAGAGCCAAACTGTGGGGGCAACGTGTGGAGGCCCTGACCCGATCACCAGAGGATGAGACAAGACTTCCTGTGAGGAGCATTCCAAGTTCAAGCTGGAATTTTCTGCAAGAACTGAGCAAGCCGTCTGCGAATGCGTGTCCCTTCACCACCAGAGCATCTTCCACAATGGTAAGGTTACTAATATGGCTCCTAGGCCTAGACTATTTTGGCATTCATGTTTCCTGCTCTTTCTGTTGTGTCCTGCTCTCTCCCATGTGTTCTGCTTTCTCCTGTATGTTCTGCTCTTCCCCACCACGGGCCACTGTATCACTAGCCTATGTGTTTCCTAACTTGTATTTCCTGCTTTTCACCATTGTCACTGTGGCCCTGTGCTTGTGTCCTGCATCATCACAGAACCTCTGCAGATCATGTCCCTGATCCATGGCCAACATCAGGATATTATTTGCAGCACTGTCTAGTAGTGAAGATTGCAGGAATAGGCAGGGCCGGTTTTAGACAAACTGTGGCCCTGGGCAAAATTAAAATCAGGGCCCCAAATGCTGATATATCAACAACACCATCATAATTCCAGTGGCAGCCCCTTTAATAACGCCCCCTTTCTGCCCCCAAAACAGTAACAACTACCCCCTTATGCCCACACACAATTCAAATAACCACCTTTGTACCGCCTAATAGATTTTTGCACCCCCTCATCAGTTATTATAGCGCCGCCTTATAAATAATAGTCCTTGCTTATAAACAGTGCCCCAAATCAGTAATAGCCCCCTCATAAATAAAAGTGCTCCCTTATAAATAGTCCCCCTTGTTAATAATAGCCCTCTAATGAATAATAGTTCACCTAATAAATAATAGTCCACATTATCAATATTAGCCCTCTTATAAATAATAGTTCCCCATTATAAATATTAGCCCCTTTAAAAATACCCTCCTTATAAAATTTCCCTCTTATAAATAAAAGCGACCACATTATAATAGCCACCTCCATATATATATATATATATATATATATATATATATATGTGTATATAATTTCCCACCTTATTATAAGTCTATTATAAATAGTTATTCTTTCAATAATTAAATTTAAAAAAGTGACCTCCTATATTTTCTAGATTCTATTTCTGTAACTGTTGATTATGGATTACAGGTAATAAAAACCCAAATCTAAGAAAATTAGAATATTGTAAAAAAGTTCAGTATTGTAAATTCAGTGTCACCTGCCAAGGTTTCCTAAGCCTTTAAATGGTCCGTCAGTCTGGTTCAGTAGGACACACAATCATGGAAGACACTGATTATGAATAGTATTACTGAAATACTGAAATGAATGAACGTTTCAAATATATTCTAATTTATTGAGATGCACATATATATATATATATATATATATATATATATATATATACACACCACACACAGGAAAGTGTCTCCAATTTTTTAATGTATTTATTAAATACAGATAGTGAAATATATCACTTTTTCCTAATCTGTATTTATTTTCTGATTTTTTTTCTGTAGATTTTTTAAAATTCCATTTTCTGTACATGCTCATGGGGATGACCATCTTGTCTTAGCTTCAGCTCTGCTTTGTTAACAGTATTTAGTGATGTGTTTTACATGTGTTTTACATGGTCATAGACATCAAGAGACTGGAGCTGATTCATTCAGGTCTATGGTAGAGTTTGCTTTTTGCATACATAAGTGACATAGATAAGCTGTGATGTCATCTATTATCAGTAGAGTTTGCAAACATGGATCACAATGGGTGTTACCTACAGAGGTGTGCAGGCAGAGTTAGTCTTGCTTGTGATGTAAATGAGGTCACTGCTGAAATGAAACCCCCACAGAATTAGCAAGTGTAAGGCTGCTATCAGGCTTTAGTGGACAGAGAGAAAATATCAGAATACTGTACTTAAAAAAAACAATTGCCAAAAATTAAAACTAAAATCAAAAATTCTTAAAAAAATACAGGTGCATCTCAATAAATTAGAATATTTTTGAACCGTTCATTCATTTCAGTAATACAATTCATAATCAGCATCTTCCATGATTGTGTGTCCTACTGAACCAGACTGAGGGACCATTTTAAGGCTAAGGAAACCTTGTCAGGTGACACACTGAATTTACAATACTGAACTTTTTTACAATATTCTAATTTTCTTAGATTTGGGTTTTTATTACCTGTAATCCATAATCAACATTTACAGAAATAAAATCTAGAAAATATAGGAGGTCACTTTTTCAATTTAATTACTGAAAGAAATAAAAGATTTATCAGAGCCTAAAAACTGAAAGCAGTAAGTAGAGACATGGAGTATTGTCTGTGACCCTGTGCGTCCCGTAGGCCACCCCCCACATGCATCCTGGCTGTGGCTCTGTGCGTCCTGCGGGCCACCCCCCTAAGCCCACTGGCTGTGGCCCTGTGCGTCCCGTGGGACGCCTCCTCTCACACTATCAATGGCACTGTTTCCTGCTTACCCCCCACTCCTCCTCCCATTCTGTCAGTAGAACTCTGTCCAGCTCTATCCCTTGTATACTGCTCTCTCCCTTGTGTGCTGCTCTTTCATGCATGTTGTGATCTGTCCCTTGTGTTCTGCGCTTGCTCACCCTCCTCCCCTATGCATCCCTCGGGCCACAAATCCTCTGGATGTGACCCTGTGAGTACCGTAGGCCACCCCCCATATGCGTCCTGGCTGTGGCTCTGTGCGTCCTGCGGGTCACCCCCCATAACTCCATTGGCTGTGGCCGTGTAGGAATCCCCCCTGCCCACTCCTCTCCCTTGTGTGCTGCTCTTCCCCATCCTCTTTCTCTATGCTTCCCATGGGCCACCCTCCATTATTATTATTTATAGACCACTATTAATTCAATGGTGCTGCACATTTAGGTTTATATACGGCAGGGGTCTCAAACTCAATTTACCCGGGGGTCACTGGAGGAAGAGTCTGGGTGAGTCTGGGCCGCATCAGGTTTTCCACACCGGTAATATGCTCCATATTGGCCCCTGCACACGGTATTATGCTCCATAGTGGCCCCTGCACTTGTATTATACTACCTAGTGGCCCCTGCACTTGTATTATGCTCCATTGTGGCCCCTGCACACGGTATAATGCTTCATAGTGGCCCCTGCACTTGTATTAGGCTCCATAGTGGCCCCTGCACACGGTATTGTGCCCCATAGTTGCCCACCCACGAACTTTTTATTATACTCTGGGGTCTTTTCAGAAGCCAGAGTATAATGATCGGAGACCCAGGGGAGGTGACAAACATAAAAACCAGTGTTACTTACCTATCCTGGAAACAGGAGCACTCCCAGCAGCTTTCGGCCCTGTCTAACTGCGCACAGACGTCACGTGATGGGGTTTGCATGTGCGATTTGAAGGATATATTAGAGTCCAAGGTTATCCCAAGGCAGCGGAACTGTGGGAATGGGGTAAGTGTGGTTCCATTAACTTTTATAGATGGGTCAGGTAGACGGGCCATGCAAAGGTACAAAGATGATGAACTCAGTTTTCTCCATGTTGAGTTTGAGAAAGTGGGAGGAGAAATAGGAGGTTACGGCTGCTAGACACTCTGGAACTCTGGACAACAGAGAACTTATGTCTGGTCCAGTGAGATATATTTGAGTGTCATCAGCATAGCAATGGTATTGAAAACCATGAGGTTCTATGTGTTGACCAAGGCCAAGGGTGTAGATCAGGGGTCTCAAACTCAATTTACCCAGGGGCCGCTGGAGGTAGAGTCTGGGTGAGTCTGGGCCGCATCAGGTTTTCCACATCGGTAATATACTCCATATTGGCCCCTGCACAAGGTATTATACTCCCCTAGTGGCCCCTGCACTTGTATTATGCTCCATAGTGGCCCCTGCACTGGTATTAGGCTCCATAGTGGCCCCTGCACACGGTATTGTGCCCCATAGTTGCCCATCCATGAATTTTTTATTATACTCTGGGGTCTTTTCAGAAGCCAGAGTATAATGATCGGAGACCCAGGGGAGGTGACAAACATAAAAATCAGTGTTACTTACCTATCCTGGAAACAGGAGCACTCCCAGCAGCTTTCGGCCCTATCTAATTGCGCACAGACGTCACGTGATGAGACCGGAGACGCAACCTGATGACATCACCAGAGCACCCAAGCCTGCTCGGAGTGACAGCGGATCGCAGGAGAGGTGAGTAGCATTGGTTTTTATGTTCCTTCACCTCCCCTGGGTCTCCGATTATTATACTCCGGGGTCTAAAAAGACCCCAGAGTATAATAATAGTAGTATTTGAGGCCTGCGGCCTCACTTACCGGTGCCCGCGGCTGCTCACAGCGGCATCCACTTCCTCTTCTGCATCCCATAGCAGAAGGTGTAAGGTGCGTCCCGTAGGCCACCCCCCACATGCATCCTGGCTGTGGCTCTGTGCGTCCTGCGGGTCACCTCCCATAAGTCCATTGGCTTTGGCCCTGTGTGTCCCATGGGAATCCCCTCATTCCTCTCCCTTGTGTGCTGCTATTTCATGTGTGTTATGCTTTTCCCCACTCTCCTCCCTTGTGCATTCCGCAAACCACAGTCCACAAGTCCTCAGACTATGGCCCTGTGCGTCCTGCGGGCCACCCCCCTAAGCCCACTGGCTGTGGCCCTGTGCGTCCTGTGGGACGCCTCCTCTCACACTATCAATGGCACTGTTTCCTGCTTACCCCCCACTCCTCCTCCCATTCTGTCAGTAGAACTCTGTCCTGCTCTATCCCTTGTATACTGCTCTCTCCCTTGTGTGCTGCTCTTTCATGCATGTTGTGATCTCTCCCTTTTGTTCTGCACTTGCTCACCCTCATCCCCTGTGCATCCCTCGGGCCACAAGTCCTCTGGATGTGACCCTGTGAGTCCCGTAGGCCACCCCCCATATGCGTCCTGGCTGTGGCTCTGTGCGTCCTGCGGGCCAGCCCCCATAAGTCCATTGGCTGTTGCCCTGTGTGTCCCGTGGGAATCCCCCCTCCCCACTCCTCTCCCTTGTGTGCTGCTGTTCCCTATCTTCTTCCTCTATGCTTCCCATGGGCCACCCTCCATTATTATTATTTATAGACCACCATTAATTCCATGGTGCTGTACATTTGGGTTTATATTCGGTATACAAATATACAAAACAAATACAATACTAACAGTGACCAATTGGCGGTGAGAGTATTTGCTGGGAGGCCATGGAGAAGGGTGTTACAGAAGTCTAAGCGGGAGATTATGAGGGCATCGATTCGATCAATGGAGTTGGAGGTGGCAGGAGGTTTTGAGGGTTTGCATGTGCGGTTTGAAGGATATGTTAGAGTCCAAGGTTATCCCAAGGCAGCGGAACTGTGGGAATGGGGTAAGTGTGGTTCTGTGAACCGAGAGCAAGGCAGGTGGTTTGGACTCCGCAACCAGAAATGAACGCACACGCGGTAGTTCAAGAAAAAAATATATATTTACTATAAGTTAATAAAGGCTAGTTAAAGGTAAAATGACAGGGCTAAAGACAAGCAAAATATACAATATAGCATGAACAATTTCAAGGCAAATTCTGCAATGGTTTCTACTTTTACTCTGTCCACTTCTGCAGTATGGACACTGAATGAACAATATACTCAAAACTATCCCTAACTGACCCTGACTTCACATTTGGGTGCACCCCCTTTTCCCCAGTGGTCCAGGTGGACCGCTTACAGTCCGTAGAAGCGCGCGGTGGGGCCCAAAGTCGGTCCTTTCTTTTATAGTGAAGCGTCCTCTCCTCACGGTTATCAGGATCTTGGGAGAAATGAAGTCCTCTTTAACAGACAGGGAAACCAACTGAATGCAATGTAATCCAACAGCAGATTCCACTCAGCACACTGACAGTCCTGCCGAATCCATACACTGAGCTGGGATGTAAGCCGGGATTTAGCAGGTGCCGTCCAGTACATCAACAGCACTGCGAGTCTCTATCTGTGGTATCCATATACACAGTCACAATGTCAGTCTCACTGATCAGCCACTGAGCACAGTTCCTTTCACGTGGACTCACTAGTCCTGTTGTCTCTTTACACTCTGTTTGTCTCTGGACCAAGATACAGCTTAGCTGTACAGAAAAATCTCCACACCAGTTCAATACAACACTTGCCAAGATGGCTGCTGCTCTCTGTCTCGTCACTTCCTGCTTCTCTGCTCACACTCTGTCTGCAGAACAGGCAAGCTGACATAAAAGGGGGGGGGGTCTCACTCCAGCATCATGTCACAATTACAATGGCTGCTGTCTTAAAGGAACAGAATCACAGAAATACATTCAACATTAACAGTTTATACAGACAAATGAAGCTTAAGACAACATTGGCTGTCTCTTACATATTCCCCCCCCACTTTAAGATTGGCAGTCCCTGCCTATGACTGTATATCCAGAGGGTTGTACTTTTATGCACAGGATGGTAGTATACCGATGTATGGCAGGCCAAACAAACTCATCCTGCGCATACCGAACAGGGGGAATACCAGCATTTGGCCTAGTGGTCCGTCTGAGGACCGGTGGTATATTATGGGGTGCTGCAGCTATGGGCTGAGAAGGACCAGCGGATTCCGCACCAGAGGGGGCACAGGCCGGAGATACAGTAGTCACAGGTGGAACATCCCCAGGAGCAGGGATCGGCCAACAATCATCCTCCTCGTCGGAGGCCCATTCCGCACCTCCATTCTCTGACTGTGGGAGCTCATTCACATTGGCAGGCCCATCGTGATTTGTCCCTTCAGAATGACACAGGCGCAACATATTTCGGTGAAGTACTCGAACACAATCAGTTCCTTCTTTCTGGACCTGGTACACTGGCCCATTCGCATACTTGCGGCCAACAACACGATACGGCAAAGCCTCCCATCTGCTTTCCAATTTCCCTTGGGGTTTCTTGACACGAACTAGCACCAGGTCGCCTGGTTGCAATGGTGCTTTTTGCACTGGGGTCTTATCAGGATGGGGATGTTCTTGCAGGCGCTGCCGCACCAATCGATGGATCGTCTCAAGTCTCTGCCGATGCGCCCGCACCCAAGAGGTTGGATCCCTCGGAGGGAACCCATCCACATCATTCAACTGTAATTCTCCTATACTTCGCCCAGACCGCCCAAAGAGAAGTGTATAAGGAGAGTACCCCGTTGTAGAATGGACCTGATTGTTATAGGCCCACACCATTTCAGACAAGAACTGAGGCCACTGTAACTTCTTGTCTTCCTCCAGAGTCCGCAGCATCTGTAGCAGAGTTCTGTTGAATCTTTCACAGGCCCCATTTCCCTGAGGGTGGTATGGAGTCGTGTGCGACTTCTTTATCCCGTAGATACGTTGAACTTCTTTCATTACGTGTCCCTCAAAGCAGGCGCCCTGGTCGGAGTGGATGCGTTGGGGGCACCCATATACTCGAATGAAATCTTGGCACAGAGCACGAGCTGCTGACTCAGCTGTCTGGTCCTTGGTGGCGGTTACCACCGCAAATTTGGTGAAGTGATCCACCATTACGAGGCAATACTGGTGTCCGCTATTGGATGGGCCCACCATTAGATAGTCTATCATGACGATTTCTAAAGGTTCCTGGGTCACGATGGTTTGCAGGGGAGCTCTCTGTTCTATTGCCTTATGGATCTCACAAGTTCGACAGCTGCGGCATACTTCTTCGACCATTTGACGAAGACCAGGGCAGTAAATCAGTCGCTGTAACCAACGAAAGGTCTTCTCATGACCAAAATGTCCATTCTTATTATGAGCCTCAACTGCCAAGGAGCGAGCCAGTTCACTAGGCACCACAATTTGGTATCGAATGTCGATCTCAGAAGGTAAATAGACCTTTCGGCATAGCACTCCATTTTTCATCTCCAACTTTTCCCACTGACTCAAAACAGATAATATCTCACGTGTCAGTCGTTCTCTTTCCTCTCTACAGGGCTTCTGGCCTTTCTCAACACACTTGATCATCTGCGCCAGCCCCTCATGGGTCTGTTGTATCTGTGCCCATTCCTGTCGTGAGGGACCAAAGAAAGGAGCCATTTCAGTCCCCTCCATCTCAAACTGATTAGTGGCGGTCAAGGCCTGTGAAAATCTGCTGAAATCGGGCACCTCCACATGCTCCAACTCATGATCCACGTCTTCTGTGGGGGTCTGGGCAGTTACCCTAGAAAGTCCGTCAGCATTCTGGTTCTCTGTCTTGGACCGATACTTAATGCGGTAATTGAATGTAGACATTCGGGCTATCCACCTCTGCTCTAACGCCCCGAGCTTGGCATTTTCCAGGTGAGCTAGTGGGTTGTTGTCAGTCAGTACTAAAACTTCAGCACCGATCAAATATTCAGAGAATTTCTCGGTCATGGCCCATACCAGTGCCAACAGCTCCAATTTAAATGAACTATAATTCTCGGGGTTTCTTTCAGAATCTCTCAAAGACCGGCTGCCGTACGCTATGACCCTCTCCTGGCCATCCTGAAGCTGGGAAAGCACTGCTCCAAGACCATACAGGCTTGCATCTGTATATAGCTGGAACGGCAAGTGGTAATCAGCATATGCCAAGATTGGGGCTGTTGTCAGTGCATCCTTCAATGCCTGGAAGGCTTGTTCCTGTTCAGGTCGCCACTTCACGGACCGGTTCTTTGGACCACCGGATGTGCCTTGTAGGAGAGCATTAAGTGGTGCTGCTACCTTGGCGAAATCCTTAATAAACCGTCGATAGTAACCGGCTACTCCAAGGAACGCCCTCACTTCTCGCAGGGTAGTCGGTATCGGCCAATCTTGAACAGCCGCTATCTTGTCTCTTGATGGTCTCACCCCTTCTCCTGATACGCGGTGACCCAAGTAATCAATTTCAGATTGGAACAACCGACATTTACTGGGTTTCAATTTGAGCCCATGTTCCCGCAATCTTCGAAATACTTGCCCCAACTGGTGGAGATGGTCTTCAAAGGTCGCAGAATACACTATAATGTCATCCAAGTAGATGAGAGTGAACTCAAAGTTGAAGTCACCGAGACATTTCTCCATCAACCGCTGAAACGTTCCGGGTGCATTTGTCAACCCGAAGGGCATCCGGTTAAACTCGTATAGTCCCATGGGCAAGATGAATGCCGTCTTCTCCTTGTCTTTTGTGGCCATCGGCACCTGCCAATACCCACTAGCCAGATCTAGTGAGGAGAAGTACCGGGCTCTCCCTAGCGCTGAGAGGGACTCCTCAATCCGTGGCAAGGGGTAGGAATCTCGTACGGTGCAAGCGTTTAACTTCCGATAGTCTACGCAAAATCGGATGGACCCATCTTTTTTTCTTACTAACACCACAGGAGCCGCCCAGGGACTCTGGCTTTCTTGGATGATCCCACCCTGTAGCATCTTAGCTAACAGTTCTTTCACTTCCTGATACAACTGTGGAGGAATTTGTCGGTAGCGCTCTCTAATTGGAGGGGTGTCTCCTGTGGGAATCTCATGGTAGATCCCTGTGGTACATCCAAAATCTTCAGCATACCGTGCAAAGGTGGCTTGGTTCTCCCACAACAGCTCATCTACCTTCTGCACCCATTCCAGAGAACATGAACTTACATCCATCTTCATCTGTTCTCGAATTGCACAGCCATTCCATTCAGAGGTGGGTTCCTCATCTTCTCCCATGGACACAGTTACGGTCCACTCATCCCTTTCAGTCGGCTTCAGCTGCATTGGAGTTACTTTCCTTACTTCCTCCGGAGTCACATAGATGTTAGCCAGCAGCCTCCCTGGGGTCAGGTCCACACTCTGGTCCTGAGTGTTTACACATCGAAGTGGTACTCTTCCATTGCGAACTATTGCCAAGGAACGGGCCACTAGCGGATCAACACCTCCTTCGGCTGCCTGCAGTGGTTCTACCAACACAGCTATGCCCTCTAGTTTCCGACAGGTGCCTACGGGCATGGACACTATTGTCTCCCGACTGGGTGGCAGTGTAACTTTTGTATGCAAAGGAACTGAAATTCGAGCCAGAGGACGCTGTGCATCTGAACTTTTCTGTAAGCCACATGTCCGGATCAGCCGCTGGAAAGCTGTTTGAGTAGGCCGATGGGTGGTGGTTTCTTTCCAATAACCGTGACCTTTCTTTTCAAAGAGGATCTGATCTAATTCTTTTAACACATTCATCCCCAAAATGACAGGGACCTTTACTTCATGTGACTCCTGTACCACCACAATGCCTTTCCTACCTAGATCTTGGCCACATACCCGGACATTCATCCAGGCCACTCCCACGACCGGAACTGGTAACTGGTTAGCTGCGACCACTCGTACGAATGTATGGGGATCATATTTCACATGTTGCCGGAAGTACCGTTCATAACAGTCTCTACTCAAGGTCGTTACTTGGGAACCCGTGTCAATCATCCCGGTAACCGGAATACCCTCCATTTCCACCTGTATGACAGGACTTGCAGCGATCAGGTCATCATCAGGGCATTCTCCCCACATAGTCTCCTTGTCAGTCTCCCCTACTACACGCCCTTCAGCAGCAGGGGACTTCAGTTTAACGGCGGTCTCTCATAAGTTTGTCGCTGCTCTGGACATCTAGCAGCAACGTGGCCCATCCGTCCACACTCCCAGCAGCGTATCCCCCGTCGTTCTGGCCATCTGTTTGGGCCCCTTCGGTTAGCCCCTTCGATTTCTCCTGAGCACTGCACTAAATGATTTGGACCCCTTCGGTAGGTCCTATCCTCACCCCTCCAGCGGGGGTGGTGGGTGATTCTGACTTGCTGGGTGTGGATGGCTCACCCTTTCATCTCCAGTCTTCTGGAAGTCTGCAATTTTCATAGACTGCTCATCACAACGAGTGTGCAAGTGTTCCATTTGTTCTTGCAGTTTCTGCATTACTGTGAGAATTTCTTTAACCGTCCCTTTTTCTACTGTCTCTGAGCCAGAACTAGCCCCCTGTGACAAAGTAACTCCAACTGCGGTCTGCGGCCTCGGGACCATACTATTGGCACGGGAGATGGCCTCTACCTGTACATCATGGAATTTAGCATCAGTCTCTCGTCGTATAAAATCCTGCATAGTCACAGTTAAACTGCCGTCACGTATCCCCAGGACAAACTGGTCACGGAGAGTCCGATCAGGGTTACAGAAGGCTGGCGAGCCCCCTCTTTCCTTCCTTTGAATATCTCGGAGCAGTTCTTGTAGGGCATTTGCATATTGGGGAAGGCTTTCATTCTCCTGTTGTACCCTCTGGAAGAACCGAGCCTGCAGAGAGCCCAGCAATGCAGTTTCTCCATAGATGGTTTCTAGAATCTGGACTACTTGCTCAAATGTCTGCCTTTGTTCAAATGGCCTCAGTATCACCGTGGTCTTAGCATCCCCTTGTAATGTCAATATTGCTAGCTCTACTAGTACTTCTGGTGCGGTCTGGTACATTCGCTGTATCATTCGTATCTGTTCCACCCACATACTCACTGACATATTATTGCCATCAAATTTAGCTAACTGACTCATTATAGCCCCTTCTGGCATTCTTCCTCCAGCACCATTCTCCCGAACGGGTGCGTCACCGTCCATTCTGGTAAGCGGATCCTGCCGACTACGCCAATTTGTGAACCGAGAGCAAGGCAGGTGGTTTGGACTCCGCAACCAGAAATGAACGCACACGCGGTAGTTCAAGAAAAAAATATATATTTACTATAAGTTAATAAAGGCTAGTTAAAGGTAAAATGACAGGGCTAAAGACAAGCAAAATATACAATATAGCATGAACAATTTCAAGGCAAATTCTGCAATGGTTTCTACTTTTACTCTGTCCACTTCTGCAGTATGGACACTGAATGAACAATATACTCAAAACTATCCCTAACTGACCCTGACTTCACATTTGGGTGCACCCCCTTTTCCCCAGTGGTCCAGGTGGACCGCTTACAGTCCGTAGAAGCGCGCGGTGGGGCCCAAAGTCGGTCCTTTCTTTTATAGTGAAGCGTCCTCTCCTCACGGTTATCAGGATCTTGGGAGAAATGAAGTCCTCTTTAACAGACAGGGAAACCAACTGAATGCAATGTAATCCAACAGCAGATTCCACTCAGCACACTGACAGTCCTGCCGAATCCATACACTGAGCTGGGATGTAAGCCGGGATTTAGCAGGTGCCGTCCAGTACATCAACAGCACTGCGAGTCTCTATCTGTGGTATCCATATACACAGTCACAATGTCAGTCTCACTGATCAGCCACTGAGCACAGTTCCTTTCACGTGGACTCACTAGTCCTGTTGTCTCTTTACACTCTGTTTGTCTCTGGACCAAGATACAGCTTAGCTGTACAGAAAAATCTCCACACCAGTTCAATACAACACTTGCCAAGATGGCTGCTGCTCTCTGTCTCGTCACTTCCTGCTTCTCTGCTCACACTCTGTCTGCAGAACAGGCAAGCTGACATAAAAGGGGGGGGGTCTCACTCCAGCATCATGTCACAATTACAATGGCTGCTGTCTTAAAGGAACAGAATCACAGAAATACATTCAACATTAACAGTTTATACAGACAAATGAAGCTTAAGACAACATTGGCTGTCTCTTACAGTTCCATTAACTTTTATAGATGGGTCAGGTAGACGGGCCATGCAAAGGTACAAAGATGATGAACTCAGTTTTCTCCATGTTGAGTTTGAGAAAGTGGGAGGAGAAAAAGGAGGTTACGGCTGCTAGACACTCTGGAACTCTGGACAACAGAGAACTTATGTCTGGTCCAGTGAGATATATTTGAGTGTCATCAGCATAGCAATGGTATTGAAAACCATGAGGTTCTATGTGTTGACCAAGGCCAAGGGTGTAGATCAGGGGTCTCAAACTCAATTTACCCAGGGGCCGCTGGAGGTAGAGTCTGGGTGAGTCTGGGCCGCATCGGGTTGTTTTTTAAAAAAAAAATATATATTATATTTGCCCCCCAAAAAATTATATATACCCCCCGGGCGCCCCACAAAAAAATAATAACATAAAAAAGCCCCCCAAAATTTTTATTATGCTTTTTGGCCCCCCCAACAGGGTTTTTTCCCCAAAGGGCCCCCCCACCGGGTTTTGGGGCCCTTTTTGCCCCCCGAAAACGGTACTTTGCTCCACAGGGCCCCCACACAGTTTAGCATGCTCTAGAATGGCCTCCACACAGTATAATATACTGCCCAGAGAGGTTCCCCCAGTATAATGCTCCAAAGTGGACCAAAACAGTATAATATTCTCTCCAAAGGGCCCCCCGAAATTATAATGTTCCACAGTGGCTCCACATAGTATAATATGCTCTTCAGCAGAGGGGCCCCTCAGTATAATGCTCCAAAGTGGCCCCAGAGAATATAACATGCTCTCCAGGCCCCCCCACATTATAATGCTCCACAGAGGCCCCATACAGAATAATATGCTATCCAGAGGGGCCCCCCCCAGTTAAATTCTATCCAGAAGGCCCCCTTCCCAGTATAATGCTCCACAGGGGCCCCACACAGTATAATATGCTATCCAGAGTGGCCCTACAGACTCCCTTAGTGCTAGTATATCATACTTTGGGGTCTCTTCAGTCCCCAGAGTATAATTATCAAAGGCCCGGGGGAGGTGAGGGAAAATAACAAACAGTTATACTTACCTTGACTTTCCTCTCCTGGGCCTCCTCGCGCTGCTCCGCTATGCCCGCCGGCGCTGGCTTCCTCTTCTCTGCGGCTGACGTCACGCGTTGTGGACGTCTTCGCTGAAGCCTGTGATTGGGCCTCTGCGGTTACGTGAGCAAGTCCCACGTGACCGCTGAAGATGTCCGGAACACCAGAAGATGACGTCGGACGCAAGGACAGGTGAGTAAAAATGTTTGTTATTTTTACTCACCTCGGAAAGGGACCCTGCGGCACATGATGCTGGGTCCCTTTCTGTTATCGATATGCCCAGTTTGTCCCCCCCTAACGCCAGCCCTGACACTAGTTCAGCCCAGTTGCTGCCAGTACGAGAACGTTTCCAGTCTGCTCTGCTGCAAAGTGACTACACTGGCTGGTGGCCTGGATTCACTTCCCGTTAACACCACCGTGGCCAAGGTGGTCAGAATACAACCACAGACCAAGAAGAACAAAGAGAGCCAAACTGTGGGGGCAACGTGTGGAGGCCCTGAACCGATCACCAGGGGATGAGACAAGACTTCCTGTGAGGAGCATTCCGAGTTCAAGTTAGAGCTTTTCTGCAAGAACTGAGAAAGCCGTCTGCGAAAAGTGCATGTCCCTTCACCACCAGGGCATCTTCCACAATGTAAACCTGCTGGACAAGATCTTCCATAAGGAGAAGGTGAGGTTGCTAATACGGCTCCTAGGCCTAGACTATTTTGGCATTCATGTTTCCTGCTCTTTTTGTTGTGTCCTGCACTCTACCATATGTTCTGCTTCCTCCTGTATGTTCTGCTCTTCCCCACCTTCCTCCTATGTGTGTCCCACGGGCCACTGTATCAGCGGCCTATGTGTTTCCTAACTTGTATTTCCTGCTTTTCACCATTCTCACTGTGACCCTGTGCATAATGTAAGCCACTCCATACACACCCTCTGAGTGTGGCCCAGTGACTTCCATGGTCCCCCACTCATCCCCTGTTGTCTGCCGCACTGTATGCCCTGCTCTCTCCCTTGTGTCCTGCTCTCTCTATTGTGTTCTGCTCTTCCTCAACCTCCTCCCCTGTGCATCCCATGAGCTACTATCCATGCGTCCTAAGGCTGTGGCCCTGTTCGTCCCAAAGACCACCCTGCACATGCGCTCTGGCTGTGGCCATGTGCTTCCTGCAAGCCACCCCCCATAAGTCCATTTGTTGTGGCCCTGTGTGTTTCCCGTGGGACCCCCACTCCTCTCCCTTTGCTGCTCTTTCATTTTTGTTATGCTTTTCCCCACCCTGCTCCCCTGTGCATCCCACAGGCCACTGTCCACAAGTCCTTTGGCTGTGGCCCTGTGTGTCCCGTGGGCCACCCCTCACATATGTCCTGGCTGTAACTCTGTGTGCCTGGGGCCACCCCCAGTCCTTGGCTGGGCCTGTTTTCCCGTGGGTCCCCCCCCCCCCCCCCTTGGGGCTTCGGTGCGTGTTCCCCCTTCCTCCCCTGTGCCCTGCGCCCTGTTTGGCTCGCGCTTGGCCTTGTCATCTGTGCCCCCCCCTGCGTCCTGGCTGTGGCCTGTGCTCCTGCGGCCCCCCGCCCCTGGCTGTGGCCTGGTGCCCGTGGGACCCTCCCAATCCTCTCAAACTATCAGTGGCACTGTTTCCTGCTTACCCCCACTCCTCCTCACCTTCTGTCAGTAGTGCACTGTCCTGCACTCTCCCTTGTATCTTGTTTTCCCCCTTGTGTGCTGCTCTTTCATGCATGTTTCGGTCTCTCCCTTGTGTTCTGCACTTCCTCACCCTCTTCCCCTGTGCATCCCACGGACCACTGTCCACAAGTCTTCTGGCTGTGGCCCTGTGTGTCCCGTAGACCACCCCCCACATGCGTCCTGGCTGTGGCTCTGTGCGTCCTGTGGGCCACCCGCCATAAGTCCATTGGCTGTGGCCCTGTGTGTACCGTGGGAATCCCCCCACACTTCGCTCCCTTGAGTGCTGCTCTTTCATGCATGTTCTGATCTGTTCCTTGTGTTCTGCACTTCCTCACCGGGCGGGGGCCAACCGGGGGGCCCTGGCGCCCGGGGCGTCTCCTCTCACACTATCAATGGCACTGTTTCCTGCTTACCCCCCACTCCTCCTCCCATTCTGTCAGTAGAACTCTGTCCTGCTCTATCCCTTGTATACTGCTCTCTCCCTTGTGTGCTGCTCTTTCATGCATGTTCTGATCTCTCTCTCTTGTGTTCTGCACTTCCTCATCTTCCTCCCCTGTGTTTCCCACGGGCCACTGTCCACAAGTCCTTTGGCTGTGGCCCTGTGCGTACCATAATCCACCCCCCAACATGTGTCCTGGCTATTGCTCTGTGCATCCTGTGGGGCACCCCCCATAAGCCCACTGGCTGTGGCTCTGTGCATCCCGTGGGAATCCCCCCTACTCCTCTCCCTTGTGTGCTGCTATTTCATGTGTGTTATGCTTTTCCCCACTCTCCTTCGGTGTGTATCCCTCGGGCCACTGTCCACAAGTCCTCTGACGCTGACCCTGTGCGTCCGGTAGGCCACCCCCCACATGAGTCCTGTCTGTGGCTCTGTGCGTCCCCCCCCCCCCCCCCGTAAATCCACTGGCTGTGGCACTGATTCCTGCTTATCCCTCCACTCCTCTTCCCCCACTGTCAGCGTTACTTTGTCCTGCTCTCTCCTTTGTGTGCAGCTTTTTCGTTTGTGTTCTACTCTTCCCCACCCTCCTCCCCTATGCGTCCCATGGGCCACCCTCCATTATTATTATTTATAGACTACCATTAATTCCATGGTGCTGTATATTTGGGGAGCAGAGATATGGGGCGATAGTTGGCTGGAGAGGACGGGTTGAAGGATGGTTTCTTAAGTATAGGTGTGATGGTAGCATGTTTGAAGGAAGAAGGAAAGGATCCTCTGGTTAGGGATAAGTTGAAGAGATGGGTTAGGGCAGGAGTAAAGACTTCAGTGAGGTTGGGGATGAGATGTGACTGGATCGGGTCAAGCGTGCAGGAGGTGAGGTGGGATTTAGAAATTAGGGTGAAGAGCTTTTCATCAGTGACGTTGGAGTAAAAGGTTAAAGATTAAGAGCAGTGAACCGTTGGGTAGAGTGGTTGATGGGGGTCTAGGGTGAGACTGCCTCTGATGGTGTCAATTTTGTTTTTGAAATAAGATGCAAAGTTTTCAGCTGAGATAAGTGATGTCGGAGGGGGCACAGGAGGACGGAGAAGGGAGTTGAAGGTAGTGAATAGCTGTTTGGGGATGCGGGATAGGTAGGTAGTGATGTGGTGAAGTAGATCTGCTTTGCAGAGGTGAGTGCGTTCTTCAAGATAAGAACTGCCTCTTTATATCTGGTGAAGTCCTCCTGGTAGTGGCTTTACTTCCAGAGGCGTTCTGCAACCTGTGAGGCATGTCTCAGTTTTTTAGTCAAGTCAGCGTGCCAGGGTTGCCTGTTGATTATGTCGGGCTCTTGTGTTTGTGTAAGGGCCACAGAGTCAAGGACTGAAGTAATGGTGGAATTATAAAAGTAATCACAGAAAACAATTCCCCTGTGGTGGGATCAATCACCTGTTTATAACCATAGGTTTCTACACTTAATCTGCTTCACACAAGCAGACTATTAACTGTATAAAATTCCAAACTGCTGTGGTGGGATTAATCACCTATTTATAAGTGAATATCTCTATTACAGCTGTTCTCTATAAGCAGACTATTCACTGTATAGTTCATTTATCTATAACCCACAACAGAACGGCTATGATATCAGATTATATAACCTATACCCCTATTGATTAAACTCATGTTTTAGAGGGTATATATGGTCTTGATAAATCTCAGCTGATGTTATTCTTGAGGAACAGATCACTAAAATTTGCATTCAGGGGTTTATAATTCGACCAGATCCCTGGAAAACATTATCTGTCCTTCTTCTTAGCAGCTGATAATCTCAACGCTGAAAAAGACACCCTCTGTTCATTAAATCATATTCAATATCTCATGTTCTAATTCTCTACGCGTTTCAGCTCCTAATTTTAGAGGTTCATCAGGAGAGATAGTCTAAAGGGTAAAGATGATATAATAAAAAAGATTGCAGTAAAAACCGCAGTTTCCGGGGCTCTGATGGTGAGCCCCATTACTATCAACTCGGCCGACACTGACTGCTCACTCTATTGTGTCTTATGTAGAGACATGCGAGCATAAAGCCACGCCCCCTGGCACGTCCCTACCAATCCGGGCTCTCGTGAACACGCCCCTCTTCCGGCCAATCACAGGAGAGTGTCAGGAGGAGGCGGAGACGATAAATATTAGTAAAGATGGTCCATAAACACAACACAGACGGTCAGAAAGATAGGAGGGCAAACCAGAGTTCAAAAATAAACTGTTATTACATAAAAACTAAATAAAACCATGGGCAAATGCTGATAGCAAGACTGGTGTATACATCTATATATGAAATAACACAGATGACAGTATTATTCCCCTGCAAAGCAGAGCACAGTCTCAAAGAAAACTCTCGACACCCTGTTTTCTACATACATGGAGACTGAATATTACCAGTGCAACAAAAAAAAAAAAATTAAAGTTTTTATTTTTTATTTTGGTAATCTGATCAAGGCAGTGCACACAATCTCAAAGAAACTTGTCTCAAGACCCTGTTTTCTAGATATAGGGGGGGGGGGGGGGGGCCCGCCGCCGCCCCCCCCCTTTAGAGACCGCATATTGTCAATGCACAAAAAAAAAAAAAAAATATATATATATATATTTTTTTTTTTTTCTTTCTTTTTTTTCCTTTCCCATTACTTCATTTCTTATAGTGGGGGGGGGTGTGCGAGAATTGCAGACCTCCGTAGGAGAGGGCAGCAGGGGAGATAGTGTCTGAGGGTGTCAGCCATGTTTCTGTGATACAGAGAAAAGAAAATTCACAAGAAATGAAGATTTTGTGGATGTTATCAAGTTTATTCCATATGGAACGAGCGTTCCACAGTGCACCGGAGAGGACGGGGGAAGGTGCCTGAGGGGCAAGAACAAGGAAGATAGGTGTAAGATCCCCTCCTCCCAGTGATGTGTTTCTGCTCTCTCCCCCTTCCCTGCCTCAAAGTGCCCACAGGCAGATAGTTGTCAGTGAAGAGAAAATTGAGTTAGATAAGTGTTCTTCTATATCAACACATGAAAGCTCGTAGGCATCCAAAAAGAGAGGGGTAGGACCACCTCTAAGCAGAGACTCCAATCCTGACGGTGGAGCTGGAGCATTGGGAGGTCAGACTGCAGCTTCTCCCTCTGCTCCAGAAAGAATAGTGATTTGAGCCCACATTAGAAAGGAGATTTTTGCAGCACCCAGGCAGCCTGGGAATAGATTTCTCTGCAAACTAAATTGTCACATTCCCCAGTCCCATGCAGAGACATTTCAGTGCTTCACCTACTTCCTACATGTCAAGACAGTCAACGCCCTAGACTTGATCCTATAGGAACTTAAAAGGTTACCATCTGGCCTTTGCGCTACTGCCAGCATGGACGTAGGTCTCCTAAAAGACTGCCCTTCTGTAATTGTATTCTTTAAGCCTTGGTTAGAGTCCTCCAAAGTACAGCAGTAGCCATTATCCAGAGAGGAGGGTGTTAGGCCTCTGATACAAGTAGTTTTGACTTCATTTACTCCAACTTTGGAGCTTCGATTTTTTTTTTTTTTTTTTTAACTGTTGATGTAAAAAAAAATAAAACTGTGTCTGTGCAGTGTCAGACTGAGATGTCTATGGCCTGCCAGTGGAATTGTTTCTAGGAGCCCTGCGGATTAGCTATACCGACACAGCGTGGCTACAGGTAATAACAATGCCATGCTGCTCATATGATGTGCAACACTAGCACCACCTAAACCCACCGCTACACTCTGTATGGCAAGCAGCATGGCTCCTGGAATTGTTAAAATTACCTGTAGCCCCGCTGTCCTGGAATAGCTGATCTGTAGAGGTCCTGGCTGTCGGACCCCTGCAGATGTATTGAAGGCCTATTCTAACTGAGTTGATAGTTGTTATTGAACATTTACACAGATTTATATACAGGGGGGTACCTATCTTAGACTGGGCCCCATAGCAAACTTTTGACTTGGGCCCCCCACACACACACATGACATAGTGTCCCCTTTCCTGGTCCCCACATGGTATAATGCCCCTTTTACACACACTAGTATTATGTCCCATAGTGGGTCCCACTGTGTTCATTACAAATATTGCAGAACCCAAAATTTTGGGGGTACACCACCCATGAACTGTTATACTCTGGAGTCTTTTCATACCCTAGAATATAGTGATTGGAGGCTCAGGAAAGGGGACAAATATAAAAACCAATGTTACTCACCTCTCCTGGGCTCCTGCTTGACTCTTGCTTGACTTCTCTTCAATGACGTCACAGACATGGGGTACGCCGGCGTCATTATACGTTGTGATGCCAGCCTGACCCACATGATGTCTATGAAGTCACTAAAAAAAGAGTCCAGCCAGAGCCCAGGAGAGGTAAGTAACGCTGGGTTTTTTATGTTCGCTCACCATCCCTGGGCCTCTGATCATTATACTTGGGGGTCTAAAGAGACTATTTAAAAAAAAAAAAGCAGCAGGGGCCCTATGGTAGTAATGCCGCTGTTTTGTGTAACATTAAAGGGAATGTTTTTGCCAATGAGGTAGTAAAGACAGTTGTGTCACATGTTCACACTAGAGAAGACATCTTGTTTTCTCCTTGCTATACAGGATGTAGCTCAGCATACCTTCTCTTGAGGTCCTTTCTAATCTCCAGTCATCTGCCATTGCAGTTGAGTGTAGATCATGGGAAAAGAAGGGATTATTTCCCCCTGGGACCAATTTGGGACCTCAGTATGGAGACATGCTGAGGGATGCTCTGTTGCGCCCAGGTCCTTGTTCCTCTATCTGGCTGCTATGTCTTATGGTGTGACACATGTCTCTGAAGGAGAGCCAATTGAGTTAATTCAATGTCATTGGTCACTCCTGGGTTTTCCTCATCTGTAACCACCTATTGTTAATCATGTTTGATGTTTAAAGCTCAAGGTTGAAAAATCTGTGAAAGTTCCTTAAAAGCGTTTGCCAAAAGCTCTGAATCTATTACAGAGGTTAGAAACTGAATTACAAAAGTGTGAAGTGTGTGAGGATGTGCTTGTGTGTGTGGATGTCGTGTAGGGTGTGTAGAGGCATGGCCAGTCTGGAAGGCAACAGCCCCAGCTACGGAAAGAAATACTGTCAGGAATTATCTGTAGATTTGGTGCCCCAGAGATACTAGACAGTGATCAGGGTCCTCACTTCACAGGTAATGCAGTGGATCATGGCAGACCTAGGGGTAAAGTGGTTTCACACTGCAGTTTCACACAGCTTTTCATCCTGTACTGCAAGTGGTATGGTTAATGTTATAACTTTATTCTGAAAAATAAAATTGCTAAAGTCTGTGAACAGACAGGGTTATAATGGACTGATGGATTCATTCTGGCACTATGAGGCACACACCTTGCAAATCTCTGAACTTGTCCTCCTTTGAGATACTCATCAGTCACCAAGACTGGATTATATTTTCTGCATGATTCTCAGTTGTCTTCAGCACATGGACCTTTGTTGTGCGGTTACATTGGATAGTGATTTACATAAGCAGGTCTTCACTTCACTTCTGGACCCAGACACTATGCATCTGCACCGCTGTCTACATGTTGGTGATTGGGTGGTGGTCAGGCAACATCTTGCCAAGTTCTCGCAACTTAGATCGGAGAGGCCTTTCCAGGTATTGCTGACAATATCCACAGCAGTCAAGCTACAAGGCAAGCCCACCTGGACCCACACCTCCTACGCCAAAAACGTTCCACCCCCTCTCAGTACGATGACACCTTCTGACTCGGAGCCTGCTTTAAGTGGATCTTCATCTTATTTGTTTTGAAGTTAAAGCGGAGAGTTTGTGGGCCATAATAAAGCACCACCAATCCGCCGACGTGGGAACTCACCGCCGCTGACAGCACAAAGTGCTGTATTGCAGATCTACAGCTGCCCAGCTGGCTTTTCTTCATCAGCCTTCAGCCAAATAGCTGGGTGAAGATGAGAGCTCTACGGCTTGTGATGTTACTTCCACTGCTTGTGATGTTACTTCCACTGCTTGTGATGTTACTTCCACTGCTTGTGATGTTACTTCCACTGCTTGTGATGTTACTTCCACTGCTTGTGATGTTACTTCCACTGCTTGTGATGTTACTTCCACTGCTTGTGATGTTACTTCCACTGCTTGTGATGTTACTTCCACTGCTTGTGATGTTACTTCCACTGCTTGTGATGTTACTTCCACTGCTTGTGATGTTACTTCCACTGCTTGTGATGTTACTTCCAATGCTATCTGGATGGACAATACTTTCCTTCAGCTGTATCATGTCACAGTAAGAGACTTGAACTCATCTGACTGCCGGGTGTGTAGCCATGTGCCAACTACTGCTATGGGGGGCTTCTTCTAATAGGGGCTCCTCTGTGCTCAGAATCAAAGAACCTAGAATCCATTGAGAAACCCAACTAGATTATTACATATTTTGCTTTGAATTGTGTCTGCCAAGATAACTGTAAGACTATAGATGAATGTCCAAACCTGTGTTGTAGTTAAGCCTCATATAAGAATAGATTAGGAGATAAACCTGTAAAGGGATTGCATTTTTAGGGCTTTGGATTATTAATTGCACAGTTTGAGCAGGTAGCAGTTAACATTTTTTGTCTCTTCAGGCCCCTTTTACATGACCGTGTGCTAGTTCTGTTGTATTACACGCTTCCGTGTGTGGGCCGACGGTTTTTCGGTCGTGTTTCCGCAGCCCTATTCATTGCATGAATGGGGCCACGGAAGCACGACTGGTGCACAGGCTGTGCCGTTCAATCATGGCCAACAGCCCCCACACGGTAGTTTGCAAGGGACCTTACACTATCCAATCTTTGATCCTACCAGGAAATCTATATTTCCTTTTTGGCCTCAGAATCTTTAAGTGGTTGTCTGTGGATTCAAAAGGTAATGGTAGAAGATTCTTTTTGTGCTGTGTGTGTGTTGTGGTGTGTTTGTGGGGTAAATGTTGCACAGAGTTTCTTGGTTCTTCCTTAAACCAATTGTTGCATTAATAGCTTGTATTTTGATCTTGTATGTATATCTCGCCTTCTCATGTGTATTTGCACACAGTGCACCTCCAGCTCTTAGAGGCAGCAGTATGGTTTATGGATAATACGTGTTTATGTAATACATAGGAGGGAACTGATAAAGAAAAATAATCATTATAGTCTGTACTAATAATTCATTGCTATTACATTGTAACCCCATGATATATATGTATACTGGTAATTCCTTTATTGCTGACATTTTTATATGTGTCCTTGTGATGTGACAAATGTTCATCTATGATCTAGTTAATTGGATCCAAGCGAGTCCAGAAAACATTGTTTAGGTAGATAACAGCTGCCTCGAGGAGAGACAGATCTGATGTTCTGGCCACATAATGTTCTTTACGCTAGGTTCACTCTAGCGTTCGGGTTTCCATTCTTTGGGTCCTCTTGGGGACCCGAAAAACGGAAACCCTATCCGCCTAAAAAGTGGTTACCCACGAAAATATAAAGCCATGTACATATTATCACCCAAAAATAGCCAAGGTAAACAATGTGAACTTACATACCGTGTTATAATCCCATTTCTGGTATTCAGGAGACTTGGCATATTCCTTATACTGATACAATCACCAGCTATGTTTTTTCCCCACATGGGGGAGACTCGTCTATTGTATATGATTTTCTACATAGAGTTCTATGGAGTTATACTGTATGCCCTGTGTCATGATTATATATGTATCTATTTAGCTCATACATGTAACCCTATGACATGCTACTCTGATATGTAATTACTGCCACGTTTTTGCTAATGCTATATATGGATACCTTTTATTCCCTTGTGTTTGTGATATATGCGATAACTTTTTATATCTATCTACTTCAATAAATTATGTTTCGTAATTTTATATGTGTGGGGAATTTGCTTTTGTGAGAAGGATAATCCATAAAGGCAAGAGGGTGACTTTAGTAGTGATCTAGAGACAGATCATGGTTGCATTTTGGGTTATGGGCTTTCCTGAATTTGCCGGCACTGTATGTTCTGATCTTTTTGAAGTTTCCCTAATAGAGCAACAGAGCATTCCACTTGTGTCCATCTATCTTCACTTCAATGTTAAGAGAAAAAATACTGGTACCTTCTGTCCAATTTCCATTTTTTTTAATAGAAAAAAATTATAATTTTTTCATCATAAAAAAAATTATCTGAGGGATTAGAACAATGGACACACTGACTCTAGTTTGTCAAAGACTAAGTACATTTGTCCTGATGACAGATAAATGGAATGTCCAA